>CP129449.1:15327500-16527500 GCA_030445155.1 Quercus variabilis
AAAAGAAATATAATAGAAAACCTAATTTTCAAGATATCTGATTTTGAAAAAATAAAAATAAAAAGCTAAATTTTAAGAAAATTTAAAAGATTAACATGAGGAATTGGTGTGACCCTTGGATTTAAACAGAGACAAAATTAAAGAATACCTCGTAAAACTATATATCTAACTCCCTACAAAATAGGACCACTTTTCTATTATTTTTCAAAGTAAACTCATCTCACGTTCTCTCTCTCTCTCTCTCTCTCTCTCTCTCTCTCTCTCTCTCTCTCTCTCTCTTCCTTTTTTCTTTTATCATGATTTATCTATTTTTTTTTATCTTGATTCTTTTTTAAACCTCACTTTCCTTACTCACATTTTCTTTTGTAAAAAAAAAAAAAAAATCTCACATTTTCCTCTTCTTCTATTTTCCTTTTAAATCTCTTCTTTATTTTGGAAAAAAAAAAAGACTCCTACTATAAAACCACTACTATAACTTCTCCGTCCATCTCCTTCAATTTAGGCACTAACATATCTAATTTTGAAAGAAAATAAAAAGCTAAATTTTAGGGAAATTTAAAAGATTAACATGGAGAATTGGTGTTACCCTATCCTTGTTTAAAAGGTTATCAAAAAAAGAAAAACTACACATTTAAAATTTCGGATTAAACTATTTTTTTTTTTTTTTGGTATATCCCACCTTCTATCCAAGTAACACTACTCGGCCACCTTTTTTCTTTTTTTTTTCAAATTCAAAGTTTAAAAGCTGTACACATTTGTGCATAACTACATGTACTGTTTTAATCCTAAAAGTTAGCAACTTACTACACATCCATAACAAAAGTGAAAAAGAGTTTAAATTTCAAATATATTTATTTTACGGTAAAAGGATAAATTTTAATCTTAAAATGTAGTGTTTTAATCGTTATTGTTAGCCACTTACTACAAATCCATGACAAAAAATAAAAAGAGTTTAAATTTCAAAGATATCAATTACCCTTAAAACTGAGAAAATGTATGTAACATTTTTTTGGAGTAGTAAATTAATAATTATAAAAAAAAATATATAAATTGAATTTCACATAGAATTATACAAATGATAAACATAATTTATGTTACAAAAGAAATTTTTTGACAACAATTTCTTAGATAACAACCACTTCATGTGAGGTTTAAATTAGGTAACTATTAACATGATACATCAAATATATAACAATACCTTCTAAAAAAAAGTAGCGTAAATTATATAATAATAAAAAAGTAGCGTAAATTACCACTTCAAGCAGCTTAATTCCCTTAAAACCCAACACCAAATTGACCAATCATGCTCACATTTGCTCCAGCCTGCAATGCCTCTATAAATTCCTTGGTCCCAAACCTCACAATTGTACCCAAATTGTTCACCAAATCTATAACCCAAAAACCAGAAAAAGCATTAGCAATCTAAAATCACATTAAATATTAAGTTCTTGGACCAAATAGAGAAGAATAATATATAAGCACTTACATGCATAAATAGAGAGAGTCTTGTTTATTTTGTCTGTGAGGCTCTTAAATCGAATCTTATCCAATACCTACACGTATAAATGCAAAACCAATCAGTCTTAATTCTCATCCAAGTAGCTTAATTCCCTTAATAAAAATACCATAAATTCAAAAAAAAAAAAAAAAAACCTCAAAAAAGGAGTATATGTTTAATTCTAGGCCAAAATAAAAAGAAACAGCCTTTACCAATATCCTTTTTCAAGCAACCAATTCAAGCACAAACTCTCCAATTTAAAATTTTGAAGTCAACCACAATAATAAGCCACTGTGAAAGGATAGAACTTGAAAAATTGTTGGAGCCTTTGACAGTAAATGTTTTCAATCTGAAGAAAAATAAAGAAGGGTATAGAGCTAAATTATATGTCTTCAATCTGAAGAAGAATGAGAGATAGAAAGTGAAATAGAAAATGACAGTATACATGAGTTTGTGGGTCTTAAAGTGTAGGAGTTTTAATTTACATATTTATCCTTATTAGTTGAAAACTTATAAGTGGGTATGATGAGGGCATTTTAGGCAATGTATTAGTAAGAGTTAGACTTGTATTTTTACTAGATTGTCTTTTAATTTTGTCTTTACTTAAACATAAAGTGTAGGGGCTTTTTAACTAAAAAATAAGGAATCCAAACAGAGGAAACCCCTTAAATAGTAGTATAGAAAATGCATGTTATTTACTATTCGATTCATAAACTTTATTTATTTATTTATGTATTTTAGACTACAAGACTCAAAATTTAAACATTTGATTGAAAATATAGCTATTGATCTTTGGTCTTATTGGAATTTTGCAAGCATGGAAGATATAAGAAAAAAATGTAATCTGATATTAGAGTTGTCAAAATTCACATCAAATAATATATATATATATATATATATATATATATATATTAAGAGGAGTTGTAACTTTAGTCTACAACAAAGTTTATTGTCAAATTTTGTCTAGAGTTTAATTATGTTAAACCTAAAAAAATTTAGGACTATCACAACTTTTTTTTTTTTAAATGTAAAAATATCATTAAAATTTTTTAAATTTATGTATAATAATTTTTTTTCCTAGGTCAAGTTGGTCATGTAACAACCCTAGGTTCAATGTGGAGCTGCCCCTAGTTACTGCCCAAGATTATTAGTTGGTTTGGCCGTGGGACAGAAGTGAAAATTTTATCTTATGTAATGAAGAAGCTCGTGCAGCTTCTGTTGTTTCAAGACTGTTTTGGTGAGGTATATGGAACTTTAAAATCCCAGGTAAAATAAAACATTTTGTTTGGAGAGCTTGCAATGATGCTCTGCCAACAAAATGTAATTTGCAGAAGAAGAAGGTTATTCCTGATTCCACTTTTGCACTTTGTTCTTACTCCGCTGAAACCATTTTACATGTTCTATGGGGTTGTGAAACTGCACAGGTAGTATGGAAAAAATACTTCGGGTAGATTGACAAAAGGACAGCGAGCTTGGGTGCTTTTGCATTGGGTACTTTTGCAGAGCTTTTTGATTTGGTTAAGTATCAATCTCACCAACTGGAACTCTTTGCTGTCACTGTCTGGTACATATGGAACTGAAGAGACAAGACAAGGTTGGGAGAGGTCGTGTTACCAGTTACCACCGGAGCAAATGGCTGAATCTGCCAAGACCCTCCTCCAGTGGCAACTCCAAGCTTTTTTTTTTTTTTTTTTTTTTTTTCAGGTGGTCAATATGAAACTTAAATTATACAACATCTAATAAAAGAGAATTTCAGATATTAACAACAAAGTCAAAAAAAATAAAAACAAAACAAAACATAAATATATAAAATTTTACAATTTTCTTCTACAAGTTTTTTTTTTTTGGTTGAAATTATTGCATGATAGTCTCATTGTCAAGATTACAAGCTACATCTCTTTCAAAATTTTAATTTAATAAAATTTTTCTTAAACTTTTCCTTTTGGCTTGTAAAGGCCTAATATATTGTTAAAGTAACTAAGTTTAAGGATAAAATTTGGCTACAAACTTAGTTGTAGCTTAATGCTATAATTCTCGCTAAACAAATTAGCATGACTATATATTTTGAAAATTTAAGAGTTGAATTGCATGTTCTTTAAATTTTTTTAAACAAATATCAAATTTAATGTCAATTTCATGTTATTTAATATGTAATCCATAAAGTTATTTTTTATATATAATTTTAGACTACAAAAACTTAAAATTTTAACATTTGATTGATGACATAAATATTAATTTTTGATTTAATTGGTATATTGCAAGCATGGAGGATATGAAATGAAAATGTGATCTAATGGTGGATTTGTCAAAATTTACATTTAATAAAAAAAAAATTAAGTAGAGTTGAAACCTTAATATACAACTAAGTTTGTTGCCAAATTTTATCCAAATTTTATTTATGTTGGGCCTATAAATTTTTAGAATGGTCACAATTTTTTTTATAAAGGTAAAAAATCATAAATTTTTAAAATATATATCTAATAATTATTATTTTTCCAGGTTAGGGTGATCCTATGACCACCCTAACACCAATGTAGAGCCGCCCATGCCCTCCTCTTGGATTTCCACAAATTTCATGCTCCAAAAATGAAAAAAACCTCGAGATTGAAATATTAAGTAGAAACCCCCTGGCAATCTAGCTTTTAAAACAAATTTTGATGGGGCCTTTTTTAAAGAGACTAATGAAGCTAGTATCAGTGTGGTGGTTCGCAACTCCCATGGTAAAGTGATGGCTTCCCTTTAAGAATTAATACCAAAACCCTCCTATGTGTTTTTCCTAGGACTATTAGCAGCTAGACGTGCTATACAGTTTGTTCAAGAAATTGATATTAGCCAATCTATCTTTGAGGGTGACTCTGAAATGGCCATAAACTTCCTCAAACGGGGGGACACTTTACAATCTGCTTATAGTCAATTATAGATACTCTTGTTCATGTAAACTCTTCATAGAGTTATTCTTTCTCTCATGTTTATCGGTAATGTAATGCTTTAGCAAAATGTCTTAGAAGAGCAAGATTTTCTTCCCTTTTACTAGATTGAATGGAAGATGTTTCTTCCTATTGTTTTTCTCTTGTATTGGTTGATTTACAGGCAGAGTAAACAATATCTCGATGTTCTTCTTCTCAAATAATAATAATAATAATAATAATCTAAGTTAAATAAAGAAATCAAGGGCTCTCAACAAATTTGTCACTGAACTTATTACATGATGCCAACCACAATTGATTACAGAGAATAATAAAAAATTAAATTGTTTCAAATGCATCTCCTTGGTACAATTTAAATTTGATGCAATAACGAGGACTATTACATGATAATTGCTTAAAATTACATTATTATCTTAGTTTTGGTAGTTGGTATCACATCAATTAAATGTTCAATTACACATAAATATGAGAGTTTGAAAATATACTCATTACGGTCTCTTGTAGGAGATTAAAACTAATCAACTGATCATGATGACATGCAACTAAGAGAATCCAAAGGTCAAGACAAATTAGGGCATGCTTTTTGAAGCGCTAAATAAGTAAAAATGCTTGAAATAAAAAATGGAATAAAGATATTCATTTAAGCCAAAATTGGGAAAATCCTGATATGGAAACATTCTGCACTGTCTTAGTATTTTTGCCATAACTTCTTGCACAAATGTCTAATTGACTTAATTTCTTTTGCCGATCATTTTGAAGGTCAAACAAGGGCTGGAAGCTAACAGTGAAAAAAAAGATAAAAAATTAAGGGTTTCATTTGCTAAATTTGAGGGATTTTCTCTTTTTATTATGGAGGAGGTTATTGAGATTATAGTGAAGGAAAAACCCTAGAACGTTTTTCATCTTAAAAAAAAAAAAAAAAAAAAAAATTCCATGAGATGTTTAGCATTGTTTTTATGGATTTCTTTTGCATAACTATGTGTAACCTAAGTATTTAGTTAGGGTTAGAGGTGAAACCTAATATTTTATCATGTGTTCTTGGGATTATCTATATGCTTTCCATAGATTGATGATTGAATTTTGAGATTGATTTGTTATCTGAAATCATTACATGTTAACAAATTTTTAAGATTCAACATGATTTATATATATATCGAATGTTTGAAGTCCATAATTTTTTATGATTTGAGAATGTATTGAATTATTGATCTCCCCTATGACATGCCAATTGAATTACTTGCTCATTCAATCATATTCAATCTACTTTACACATTGTTTGAGTACTTTGTTGTTTTATTTTTTGATTAGGTGAGTTGGCTCTCCACCCTAATTGAGTTAAAAATAATTAAATTTCGTATGATTAAATATCAAGGGGATCCTTGAATCTCTAACGTCTTTTACAATAAGTTCTCTCAAATTTATTTTATTATTTTTAATTGTAGTTTCAATATTATGTTGCTCCATCTTTGGGTGGAAAAACAACATACAATTATTTTTATTTTCTTCTTAGTAATAGAGCTTTTTATATTATTGTAATCATTTCTTATGGATTATCATTAGACTAACCAAGATACTATTACCTACCAAAAATCAACACTTGGGTTTGCACTATTTTAATTGCAATATTACATTATGGAATTACCACTTGTTGTGAGATGTAAAATTTAAGATATTAAAAAGTAAAAAATGTAATAAAAATGTAAGAAGGTTTTTTTAAACCATTTTAACTAGTGGTAATTGCTTGGTAGCATAATAAGATCTCCCAAGTCCCCTTAGCGGTAGTTTTGGCTTATAATCGTTTGTTTTTTTAAAAGAAAATTTGGCTTATAATCGTTGGTAGAAAGCAATCATAAGCACTTAAAACCAATTCCACAATTTATGACCAAAAAAAAAAACCAGTTCCACAATTACATAGACAGGACTAAGTAAAAAACTAATCTCTTCACCATAAAATCATGGGTTATATTGAAAATAGTAAGTACAAAATATAAAATGGGGTGGCGGGGAGAAACTGAATTCATATTAATACCTCAAAATTGGATAACCACATTTAATTTTTTTTTTTTTTTTAATTCAATTCTTTTAAATTTTAAATTGGACTAAAAAAAGCATATCAATTAAAAAGATTCGAGCTAATAACAAAATCATAAATAGATCCAAAGTGCAAGCCCCGTTTTTCTAGTAAGAGTGTGAGCCACAATCACAACATCAGCATGCCGTGGGCTGGGCTTGAATATGATGCCATAGCGGTCCAGATCATACCTGGGGCCGCTGCTGTGTGTCATCTTAACAATTCAACAGGCCAGCCCAAAAGACAAGGGCCACTTATCACTTATTCCACCAATGAAGAAAATCCCTCCTCCTTCTAATCTTCTTCTGCAACTGGAGTAGTGCATAGAGTAGGGCCTCACACGATGGAGGACACCCAGGAACATATATGTCAACCGGGATAATCCTGTCACAGCCTCGAACAACTGAGTACGAGTAATGGTAATAGCCACCCCCATTCGCACAGCTTCCCATAGAAACAACCCAGCGTGGGTCTGGCATTTGATCATAGACCCTGCCAAAAAAAAAAAAATACCTTAAAGATTAATGCAACATAAAGATTCACATTCCAATCAAATTATATTAATGCAAAAATGGCAAAGGGTGCTTTTTGCACAGTATAAAAATTAATTCTTGATATTATGGTTGATACAATAGAACTAGACTAAAGAACACCATTGCTGGGGTTGGGCCCTGGGGGCCATTGCCTTTTGTAATGGAAAAGCATTGGATTGGTCAATGAGTTTTGGTTCAAATATGTGATTCCTTGTAACAGAAATCAATGTTTTCGAAATTGTACTGTATTGGTTGGTATGGTCAGTATTTGTCATACTTATAGGTGAATCACTACAAAACCTCCCCACTCTTTAAATGTACTGCATAAAAAAGTAACATTTTGGGTGGTTAAGCACAAGTTTTTGAATTCTGAGCCTTGAGAAGGTCCAAAATTATACAAAAATATCAAAAGATGGAACAATAATTGATTCATCATTCACAATCTCCAAATTAAATGAGACCACTGTTTGGTAATGACCTTTAGACAAAAGAACGATACAATCCCTCAAAAAAATAAATAAATAAACATAATTACATCTATCATCCTGAGTCATGCTTGAGTGGAAGTTTTTGAACTCAAACCTTCATAAACAAAGATGGCATATTGGTGCGACTTACACTATGTTTGGAAGTTTGTAAAGAAAGAGAAAAGAATGAAATAAATAGAATAAAAAGGAGTGGAAATGAATTAAATATTGATCTCTCTCGTATTTGGATGTTTAAAAGAGAATTAGTGGAATAACAAGTAAACTTTTTTGGACTTGAATGGAAAAGAAAGAGAATCATAACAACTTTAGTAAAAATTGATTTAAAATGGATCTATTCCTTCCAATTTCTCTAATTCTTGAAGGAAGTTAAAAATTGACTTAAATTCTTAGTAACTCTTTAGATTGAATTAAGCTCTTGAGTATGGCTCAACTCACATGACCATTTGGGAATTAATTTCTCGATGGGTAGAAATATTATTATGATCACAATTGGATAGAGTAGTCAAGGCTAGTCCCTACTCACCTTTTTTTTCATTTTAAAAAAAAAAATCACATATCATCTTCACTTAGATAATCCTAGTTCATAAGGAAATAAATAAATCAAAGGGTCCTCATAAAATTTGTCATTGAACTTATATAAAGAGCCCATTACATGATGCTAACCACAATTGATTACAAAATATTCACAGGGTTATTTCTGTTAAGATATTTCTTCTAAAATATTGATGAATACATAATAACTAGTTAGTAATTCATGTAATACACGAATTTTTTTTTTTTAAACTTTCTCTCTTTTATATTTTTTTCTAGGATTTTTAATAATAATTAATTGATATTTACTATTATTCAATTTGTCTATTGAACTATCCATTCTACCATTTAAAGAAAAATTTATATGAAAATATTTTAACGAAGAGTTTAAATATAAAATAGAATTAAATATAAATATATGTATATATATATATATATATATATATATTATAATAATGTGTAAAATTGTGATGCATTTAAAGTTTATGTGACCTAATATTAAGAGAATAATTAGAAGTTAAAGTTTTTCGATTGCATCTCCTTGGTACGATTTAGTTCTAGTACAATAACTAGGAATATTATAGTATGCAATACCATTTGTTGTGAGATGTAAAAGTTAAGATGATAAAAAGTTAAAATGATAATAAAAATGAAATAAGGTTTTTTAACCAGTTTAACTAGTGGTATATGCTTCGTAGCGTAATATCCAAATTCCTTTGGCGTCTTGGTGGTAGTTTTGGCAACTAAGAGCATTTGCATAAGCTCCTGCAAAAGATGTTGTTTATTTTAGTATAAGAATCTACGTTTTTTGTTTTTTTATATTAAATACTTACTTTTCAAAATACATCACATCAAATTACTTATTTACACTATATTTCATTAAAATATCATTTTTTTTCTTTTTTTTTTTTTCTTCACACGCAACAACCACCATTTACTCTTTTCCTTCATTCTTGGGATACATAAAAACAATAATAAACTAAATACAATATGAATAGTGTGAGCGTAAATTTACTCAATTATTGTAGCAACTATGTATTTTTACACAACTTTGCAAAGACTAATGTGGGTGAATTTTTTGTTTGGTTGGCTAAAATGTGATACTTTTTCTATTATTCAAGCACGGACATGATTGATCTAATGAACTTATAATTGTTAGAAGCACTTAAAACCAATTCCACAATTATGCCCTCCCCCCCCCCCCCCTCCTCCAAAAAAAAGGCGAAAAGTCACTTTTAGTCTCTACATTTTCAAGCGATTCCCATTTTAGTCCCTACATTTTATTTTTACCACTTTTAGTTCCTATCTTGAAAAACGCTTTTCGTTTTGGTCCCTACCGTTACATCAGAGACGGAGAAAGCTGACGTGGCAAACGGCAGGAATAAATAATACTAAATAATATCCACGTGGCTTAAATTAATAATAAAAAATATTTTTTAATGCCACGTCAGCATCTAAATTAAAAAAAAAATTAATTTATTAATTTTAACTTAATAAAAAAAATTAAAAACAGAATTAAAAACTAAAAATCATATGAATTGAGATCTATGTGTGTCTTAAACAAGAATAACAAGAACACAAACTTAAATTCAAAAACACAAACCCAGAAATTAAAAAAAAAAAAAAAGTTGCCGTGGAAAATTCTTTCACCAAAACCAAAAGTCAGTCAATGCAAAAACTTTACCAATTTCAAAAGCAAACTTAGACTAAAAGTCCATAAAATGGTTGAAGAAGTCCATGGAGGATGGAGATGGAGAGACCAAAGGAGCTGAGAACAAGCTAGAAATAACATTAAAAACTTCCGCGGCCGCCCTCGCTTCCTTTTCTTCTCTCCGCTACCGCCGCCGCCAATAACATCAATTGGAACACTCTGGAAGCCGGCATTTGAAGAATCAGGCAGCAGCGACGGTTCATATTTGATTCGAACATTTTGCAAGCCCTCAGTAGATGGATCAGGTAAGGACGGTTCATATTCGACCCGAAATGGCACTAGGTCATGATTGTGAGTTTCGGAGGCGAAGAGTTGTTTAAGGAGGGAAATAATTTGTGAATTCTCTTCGTCAATTTGGTTTGGAAGGAAAAAAGGGAAGGAGGAAGTGGAGGAAGAAGACTAGGGTTTGCGAGGAGTGAGGCGGAGACAAGAGTAGGTTTTTTTGCGACTGCCGGCGGATTCGTTGAAAACGGAGCGGTCGATTTTGGGGATCAAAACGTCTTCGTTGTCGTTAGAGGAGGAAGAGTAGAGTGAGAGAGAGAAGAGTTCAGACTGAGAGAGGAGGCGGAGGTCGATTAAAGGCAAGGTTTCGACGTGGAGGTTGTGACAGTGGCTGTCGGGGTTATCAACGACAGAGGTTGAGGCCATGACATAGAATTGCGATTGCGATTGCAGTTTCAAAAGCAAACTTAGACTAAAAGTCCATAAAATGGTTGAAGAAGTCCATGGAGGATGGAGATGGAGAGACCAAAGGAGCTGAGAATAAGCTCTTCTTTTTTTCTTTTTTCTTTTTTTTTTTTTTAAATTTCTGGGTTTGTCTTCTTGAATCTAAGTTTGTGTTCTTGTTGTTCTTGTTTAAGACATACATAGATCTCAATTCATATAATTTTTAGTTTTTGATTCTGTTTTTAATTTTTTTTATTAAGTTAAAATTAATAAATTAATTTTTTTAATTTAGATGCTGACGTGGCATTAAAAAATATTTTATTATTATTAATTTAAGCCACGTGGATATTATTTAGTATTATTTATTCCTACCGTTTGCCACGTCAGCTTTCTCCTTCTCTGATGTAACGGTAGGGACCAAAACGGAAAGCGTTTTTCAAGATAAGAACTAAAAGCGGTAAAAATAAAATGTAGGGACTAAAATGAGAATCGCTTGAAAATATAGGGACTAAAAGTGACTTTTCGCCAAAAAAAAAAAACCAAAAACAAACAGTTCCACAATTACATAGACAAGAAGTAAAAAATTAATCTCTTCACCCGAAAAATCATGGGTTCTATTTTTGAAAAAAAAAAGTACAAAATATATAATTGTTATTGGTTTAAATTTAAACCTAACACTAAGATTACTTTTTTGTCCCAACAATAACAACTAATGATAATTGGTCACTTATGATTTGTCGTAAAAATGTTGTGAACATATCATTTTTCAAATATATAATGGGGGTGGGGGAGAAACATAATTAATATTAATACCTCAAAATTGGACAACGGTATTTAAAATTTGAAATTCTTTTTAAAATATATAATATTTAAAAAACTAAAAATAAATCTAATTATTTAAAATTGTAAATTTTAAATAGGACTATAAAACTTATACAATTAAAAAAAAATAAATAAATAAAGGAACTAATAACAAAATGATCAATATCATCAAAACTTACCTACGAAGTGGAGGAGCCATCTTATTAGTAAGAGTGCCAGCCACAATCAAAACATCGGCTTGTCGTGGGCTGGCCCTGAAGATAATGCCGAAACGGTCTTGATCGTACCTGGGGGCTGAGGTGTGCATCATCTCAACAGCGCAGCAGGCCAGCCCAAAAGTCACTGGCCATATGGACCCTGTGCGAGCCCAGTTCATGAGATCATCCACCTTTAATATTACGTACTCTCCCGCCTTGCTCAAGCTTGTAGTACGCGACGGAAGAGTGGTTGTTGAGCCACCGCGGTATGTAGGAGCCGGCGAGTTAGAGGAAGACATGAGTGCTAAAGGGGTTGTGTGGAGCAAGGTGGACCTTTGGGATGAAAGCAAGGCTAGCTTTGAAGCTGTATGTCTTGGTATAAGAGCAGCCATTTGATCACACCAACTATGAGAGAGTTTGTAGTTTCTTTTTATTATTATTATTATTATCAGAGAAAGAGCTTGAAGCTTTGAGAAAGAGAGTTTTTAAGATACTTTTATTTGAGAGAGAGAGAGACAACTCAACTTTTGTTTTTGTGTACGTGTGTGTGAGAAAGAGAGAGAGAGAGTCAAAGTTCTAACTTTGAGAGGGAGATTAAAAAAAAGCTTGTTTTAGAGAGAATATATTGTCAAAAGAAATGAATAAATCTATAAAATAGGAGTAAAAAGCTCGTTACGTTACAAATGAGACTTCTCTTATAACCAAAACCAATCGAAATAGCAGCTGATACCAAAAAGGCTAGATCTAGACTAGCTACATAACTCTCTCTTCCCCTAACTAACAAGATTTTATATTTGAGAAAGAGAAGGAGAGGTTGACAACTCATTTTTGAAGCCGGAAAAAGTGCCCAAATGCATCTAATTGACCTCCTACATTTGAGGAGTTTCTTGGCCATGTGTGAACCAAGTGTGTGATTTATGTCTTACAGAGGGACAGACCTAGGATTTTAAGTTGGGGGGCCGGAGATAAGCAAAAAATAAAAATTTAAATATGCATCCATATAGTATTAATAAACTATTAACTAAGACAAATACCCAAAAATTATTGTTTTTTAATATATTAAGATACAATCATCTATTAACAAAAACAAAAAACACGAAACACTATTGTTTCTTTATACAATCATCTATGAAAAGGGAACTCGACGCTCTTTCAAATCTTCAAAATCATCTACGATTGAATCCAAACTAAATGTCGAAATTATATCATTTTCAATGTATAACATCAAAGAGTCCATCAAAAAATCATTTTCCGTTTTGTTTCGAAAGTTAGTTTTGACAACTTTCATAACTGAAAATGCTCACTCTGTAGTAGTAATAGAAACTGGAAGGGTAAGCACAAGTCTCACCATTCTATAAACAAGTTTGTAGTGTTCTGAATTTCTAGTTTTCACTAACCATTCTATAAACAAATCTCACCATTCTTTGTGTTGGGTTGGCCTTATTTATATATTTGGGTTGTCTCCATCTTTTTGACACTGACCTACTAACCTAATGAATCCCACTATCGACACTATAAATTTATTCCCTACACTACTAACAAAAACTTTTCTTAACTTTATCTCTCTTTTTTCTGTCACTTGCTCGTTGCCCAACTCCACTTGTCCCTATTATGCCCAACTACCAGTCAACAAAGAAAAAACTAATCTCTACAAACTCTCTCTCTCTCTCTCTCTCTCTCTCTCTCTCTCTCTCTCTCTCTCTCTCTCTCTCTCTCTATATATATATATATATATATATAAACAAGAGAGAGAGTCACAAACATAGAGTGACAGAGTGACAAAGCCAAAAAGCCAAAAAAAAAAAAAAAAAAAAAAAAAAAAAAAACCCACCACAGGCAACAGCACAGATTCAATTCACAATCACCAACATCAGTTTAGTTCATCACTCATCAGTGAAAACACAAACATAAAACACCACAAGTCCATAAGCACAAGCACAAGCATAGTTGCTTTTCTCAGATCACAAAGTCACAAACATTTTATTAGGTTTTGAAGGAAAAGATAAAAGTAAATACTTATGATCTGTGAAGGCTGGAGCAACGAAGCTAGGCTGAGCAAATCGAGCAACCGGTGGCAGCGACGGCAAATAGGTCTCGAGTGGGCGGTGACAAGTGGGTCTTGCGACTCTCGTCGATGTGGGTACTAGGTAGCAACTAGCAAGATCAAGATGGGTCTCACTGCGTCACGGACTCACAGCGACATGGCATGGGTGGCGTGGGCGGCAGCGTCATCGGTGTGGGTGAGTGGGTCTCTCAGTCTCTCTCACTCTCTGTCTCGCCTCTCTATCCTCTGTCTTGCCTCTCACTTTCCTTTCTTTTTTTTGTTTCTTTTTTTTCTTTCGTTTTTTTGCTTTCTCCGTTTGGTGTTGGACTATTGACCACTGAGAGCTAAGTGTTTTTTTTTTTTTTCATGGGTCATGGGCTCCTAGATCGGCCGGATGATGGGCTAGGGGGGGTTCATGATTTTTGGGAGGGGGGCTCGAGCAAAAAACTAAGGGGTGCCCAAGCCCTTTTTTTTTTTTTTTTTTTTTTGTTGAAAATTTTACTTGCTCAATTTTTTTTTTTTTTTTTGGTCTGGGCCCCCTTTGGGCTCAACGTGGGTCCATCCCTGGTCCTACACTAGAGTGACAACTCTATTTATTATCTTTATATTTTAGTAGAGGCTCTACTAACCATTGAGTTTTTTAGGTGTAACTGGTCACGTATGTCTAATCCATTTTATACCTATTTAACTAAGGATTACACTAAGGGTTCCTAAGCTAAAGGTTAAGGCAAATGTCTCAAACAAAAGACATGGAGTCGAAAGTTTTATTACATGTTGGGAATGTATTAAGCACCCCACAATGCCAGATTGTTCCTTGTTTTGGTTTAATCATAATTTCTATCATTTGAAGTGTTTGGCACTTGGCTTTCAAGGAAACCCATGGGGATGCATGTATATGTGAGTATATATGGATGGACATGTGAGCATGTAAAGATGTGTGTGCATGTGAGAATGCATGTCATGTGAAATGCATGTGCATGTTAAATACTATGTACTAACATGCAATTTGTGCACAAGGGAGGCTACTTATATATATATATATATATATATATATATATATATATATATGTAGAGAGAGAGAGAGAGAGAGAGAGAGAGAGAGTTTTAACTTATGACGTTCACTTCTGATGATGGTACTCTTTATCATTAAATCAAGACACCAATCAGTTTTTAGGGTAGAAAAGAATTGAATCCCAGAAATTTCAACTGAATGTATGGCCCACCTATACATAAATTTCTAGAATCCTATTTTCTTTTTTCCTTTTCTTTTTTTTTTTTTTTTTTAGATAGAATTAGATTTATTAGGTGTAATTTATTTTTTAAATTTTATAATTTTAAACATGCTTCATTTAAATCTTAAATTTTTCAAAATGTTTTATTTAAATTTGAGGCTTACAGAAATGTTTCAGTTTTTGTTGTTTATGAAAATATTTCAATTATTGTTAAACCTTATATAGTCTGAGATGGTTTTATTTTAAACTTTAGTGTTTAAGTTTCAATATAATCTCAAATTTTGAAATAAATTTCATTTAAATTAGTTAGTCATGTGATGTTAAACGGTGTTCACAGAAAACATGTGATAGAGATTTCATATAAAATATGTGCTTAATTTAACTAGATGGAACATTTTGAAAGTTTAAGATTTAATTAAAATGTACCCAAATTCAAAGGTTTAAGAAGTAACCTACCCATTGATTCTTTTTTTTTTTTTTTGAGAAACTACCCATTGATTCTTAGTACATAACATGTGAACGTTTGTTAATTCGAGAATGAATTTTTATTGGGCTAAAACTGCATATTGCTACACCTATACACTTTTTTTCTTTTCTAATAATGAAATTTTAGTGTAATTTATGTCATTCAATATATTTTAAAAAATTTACAAAATTTTATTGTAATTTAAAAAAGATATTTCATTGATATATTTCATTGAATAATAAAACAAATTTTTAGCTTCAAATTATGTGGACAAGGTAAAACTTATAAGATTAAATTTTTACTAAAACAAAAAAAATTATAATATATTTTTATGCAATGTAATAATGAAACTTCTATATATATATATATATATATATTTAGGAGTATGGTTTTATAGGGCCCAAATAATATCAAGCCATGGGCAAACATAAGCCCAATATCAACAAGTCCACTCTAAATATGGTACTTCCCTAAAAGAACCAAATCTCGAATCACGAATCAAATGGTTCGTCATCTCAATTCCAAGAATCATTTAATCCAAGAATCCCATTCGAGAACAAGATCTGTACAAAATTGGTAGAAGTTAAATATCTGTCGAGCTTCCAAGGAAGAATTCTAGAACACACGAGTTCATTTGAGGAAGTTTTTTGAAGCTTCCTGATAATTCTACAATAACCTCCACATTAATGAGGGTCTCCTGTCTAGCAGCACCACATGTAATGCAGAGTGACAAGGTAGGACAATATAAAATGCCCCAAAAGTCTCATTTCTTGATTGAAAAGCGAGGAAAGAAAAGCCCGATAGGACATGAAGTTATTTAGCTAGATAAGGACAACACACACTGAAGAAAGAGATAGGGCAAATATAAGGAAATATAAGACCAAAGAAAAGAGACACAGAATACATGTGAGAAAAATAAAGATTTTCTAGAAGAATAGAGTATCTTTGTTCTTGTGAAAAACCCTTGTAACATAATCCAAGATATAACATAATGAAATTTAGTTCTATATGATGAGGATGTAGTTGTTTCTTGTTTTTATTCAAATCTCCCATTGTGAATTAATATTAGCCCATAACACAAATTAATTGCGATCCTAATCTTGCTCAATTAATACCTTGTGTCGGTTGCACTATGATAATAATAATAATAATAATAATAATAATAACTTGGGTTTAGTTTTAACCGGAGTAATCTTAAAAAAAAATTAAATTATAATAATGGAGTTTTTCTTATTGTTAACTGCATTAGTAATTTTAATTTACCTACAATGGGTCATATGACGAAATTATGTCCCATAATTAATAATATTTACATTGAGCTACATAATGTAAGTTCAACTTGTAATATCTAACTTCTATTATTAAAATAGACAATTATGATAGATTATTAAAGAAAATAAAAATAAAAATTCTAGAAACTCTTGTTAATATAATTTCAATTGAAGTTGTGTTTTCTAAACTTATCGAAATTTTAGCTATAGGAACTTACTTAGAAAAAGTATACCAATTATTTCAATGTAATTATGGTATATCACATGACATGAGAAGTAAAATGAAAATTGAAAAATAAAAATGGGAGCGCATCCATGTGAACAAACATAATGAATAGGAAATAATTTTTATTATATGGTATATGATATGACATGATATAATTTACACATGAGCTTCTATTTATAAATGTGCTAGGAACAACAGAGACATGATTTATTATTAATTTTATATCCCTCATATAGTATACTAGAGGTCTTATAATTTTATTTTAAATGATTATTTGTGTTTTTTTTTTTTTTTTAGAATGAATTACTTGTGCTTAGTTTAGTTATAAGTTATGTGAATTTTTTTTTTTTTTTTATTAATAATGAATCACTGAAGGCATGAATTAAACTGATTTTAATAGCTTCATGATTTTGATTCAAACATTTTATAATTTATAATTTAATTTGAAACCATCCAAAAATACAGAGAAATTATGTAATTTATTCAATTCTTAATAAAAAGTAACGCGATGCAAGAAGAATACAAGTACAACCATTTGTAAAGTAAAGAAGTTGGCCACTTAATACATCCACAACTTCTTGTACTCAACTTTTATTTTATATGATAGCATTTGATTTAGCCCTTCAATATAATAAACATCTTTTATATCCAAGATATTTTAGTAAAAATTATAAATCAATATTTATTTTTAGTAGAAAACAAACATGGTCTTCTAACTCCAATATAATAACGATATAGATTATTTCTTCATTGATTTAGGCCAAATTTAAAAATGCATTTTTCATTTGTTTTGAATAGTTTAGATATATGATTAATGTGATTATTATGCACACACACAAGAAAGAAAACAGAAAAGAAAAGAAAAGAGTTTGATCCCATAGAAACCATAATATCATAGTTTGCCCCTTTTGTTTTAATCCACCTCTGAGTTTGGTTAAAGGTTCAGATTTATTTTTCATTTTCTCTTTTTTTTTTTTTTTCCCCATTTGGGGCACCCACCGGGAGATGGGGGACATTGATTCAGAGAATTGAATTAGCTACGTAAGGAACTTTTACCTGAACTTCACAGCCTTGTCAGCCACAAAAAAAAAAAAAAAAAAAAAAAAAAAAAAAAAAAAAAAAAAGGACACTCCGTAATACAATTGTATCAAAATCTAACACCATTATTGCTTTTTCTTTACTGATACTGAAATTGAAAGCTACAAATAAGTACTAGACTTAAACAGCCTCAATGAAATTTAAACCATGACAAAGAATCAATAAAAAATTGACGCACTGCAAGTTTCAACATCTCCATCCCAGCAAGATTTCTGAGTAAAAGCTACATTTTTATCTTAAACCTAGTGGCAAATATTGAACATCCTTTAGTGTTTGTTGTAGGAGAGCTACAATCACATTTTTCTTTCTTGACTTCAACCCAACGCAAATTTAGAACATAACTGCATCTTCCCTTTCAGAAGAAGATACGGAAAAAAAAAAAAAAAAAAAAAAAAGAAGAAGAAGATGGTAATAAAAGAAAAACAAAGAAATTTTGGAGGTTGGGAGGAGGAAGTAAAAAGAAACACTGCCCACCCGGGAACAAAATCAGGTTGCTTCCTCATGGATTCTGGCAGCCACTTCTGAACTTCGATGTTTAAAGCACATGCTACAGATTTTACGGGGCACTTGAATTTGTGAGAATTTGATGTGGCCTCCAACGGACTGGTCGTGGGAAAGGCGAGGAGCCTTCTCCAACAGCAACCCAAAAACAGTTAATCAAGCAAATTACATTTCTTCTTGGACCATCTTTATGCATAGTACATGTACAAGCTATTGGCAGCAGCACAGGCAATTGATTTTTCACTTGGGTGCCATGCTAGGTGCAGCAACTTAGTTGTAAAATCAAATGAATTTCCATTTGCATCAACCCCAGGGCTTTCTGCTCCTGCTATGGATATCCCATCATGGACAATGACAAATTTATTAAAATTACAATTAACTCAATGTTAAGAGGACGGGAAAAACTGCTCAGAAATAAATAGTCATAAACGAAGAAGGATGAGAAATAAACAAAGAATGGATTGATGACCTCGTCTGACAACTCTTGTTAAACTACTGCTCAAGGATCTGGAAGGCCTTGAAGGGGTCTGAACTTGTCGCCTAAAAGGGCACATCAAATTTTTTATTATTAGACACATGAATGATTGCTAAAGCCATGCTTGTCAATATTTTCCACTAAAAATTACCTCATAGGATTTTTGCTGGCTTCCAAAGTTGTTGCCTCAGTACTTCCAGGGGAGGAACCAAACACACGGAATAAATTGCTGGGAAAATCAACATAAACATGAGACGCACTCCAGAGATTCTGAATAATAATGAGACTACAAACAGAGATATGTGCATAAAAACACAGACCTGTAAGAACCTGTTGCTACTCGTAATCCATCGCCACTCAGACAACACTCGAATTTATCAAAGATTGAATCATTTTCATATAAATCACACAGCTGGATTCATTCAATAATAGTGTGATCAGCATAAACCTAACATAGCAACACAAATCTTAGATTAAGCATTGACAAAGTAGGAACCTCACCTTTGGTCTTAAATATTCATGAACCTGGAAGGTCGAAACTGGACCTGAATCCATATTAATGTCCCATAACTATACAAACAATTAATGCAGACTCAAGTTAGAGACGAGGAAGAAATACAAGCATAAAACAAAAACATCAAATATTATTATTATTATTATTATTATTATTTTAATAAATTGGTAAGGTACACAAGCAACTGCTGTGTCAAGAACCCCCGACCTTACCCTCCACCTTGCTCTTACAAGGGAAGGAGCAAAGATATTCCATTTGATCTACAGCTCATTGTCAAAATCATATTCTAGAGCTCAATTGAAGGCAACAATTCATCAAAACATAAAATAGAAACGCCCCCCCCCCCCCCAAAAAAAAAAAAAAAAGAGCAACAGTAGGACATAAATGTCACAAAAATCAACATTCAAAAAATATCATTAAACAAAAGGTGCAGAGATCAAAATACAGATGAGCAGATACCAATCAAAAGCAGCTATTTTAAATTTTGAATTTTCATTGCTATCATATATAACAAAAGAAAGTCATTACTTAAGCCAATAATAATTTTTTTTTTTCCTCTTTTTTTTTAGGGGAATGTCTAGATAAGAACTACCACCCCTGACACAAGTTTTCCTCCTGAGTGGAGCTCTTTTTATTTTTGTTTTGAGGGAGATAGGGGACAGCAGACCTAAGAATGAGAAGGCATAAAGAAACTTCAGTCATCTCTCTGATACCCTAATATATCATGTACACTATGACATAGCTGTCTTAAGTAACTTTTATCACTCATTAATACTTTTTTATCAATCATTATTACATTCATCTCCTTATCAACCACATCACTTTTATGCTTTCTCCCTGTTTTCAGAAAGGAAAGAATCACTATTGAGCTAAATCTCAGCAAAACACTAAAATTACCAGGGAGAGAGCTTACTGTAAAGGATGGTCACTACAAATTGAAACCATTAACATCAACTCGTCTTAAATATTCTCCATAGAATGACAAAACTTGTTAAGGTTCAGTGACAGTGCAACCCCATGAAATAGGAGACAATGTAATTTGATTATCAATTTGAGATATGAAGCCACAAGTAATGAACTAAGATTAGTTATTGAATCTACAGAATTATACTATGCTAGGCATTTATCTTGGTTTACTCATGGACTCATTTAAAACTTCTCCTTTAGAATTACATCCATGTGAATGGGTCTTAACATTCTAATCCAACCAATATAAAGGTACCTACAGTAAGGCATGACTATGAAGTCTAAAGCTATCAAAGCATGATTTAGTTCATAGAAGATGCTACCAACTCAAAGCTAGAGAACTAGATATCACCATATATCTAAATTGGTCTAATTTCTGTTATGACATTGAAGCCTAAAAAGAGACAAATTTTCTGCTAACTACAGTGTTATATTATTATCTTGATTCGTGTTTATCACAAATTATCTTGTTTCTTATTGGCCTTCCTCCTGTCGTCTTCCTAAAAAGTGTAAACTATGTTAGACCTATTTGGTCTCCATCATACATGGAAATCATTTTTCAGAGATATTATCCCCCAGTTTAGTCTGCAGTTGGGGCTAGCACTTAACATACATTTTTCTTGCTGCCTTGAACTTTCTGAACATGTTTCTAAACTACCTAACTTGTTGAACCATTTAGTATGGCTGGCCTAATTATTCATCAACATATATTTTTGAACATATCAAATATGTTAGACCTATTTCATCTCCTTTTTTGTTAAATCACGTTATCCTATTCATTTACCCTATTCTTTTAGGTGGAACCCATTATCACACAGAACAGAGTGGATTCAGAAAGAAGAGTTATAGAACCTGGATACTATTTTATGTGTGTGTTAAGATTGTAGTAGGACATACTGAAAGTGAACCAGGTTGCTCTTTGTCGTCCTTTTGAAACCATGACCTCCACCCTCTAATAATATTATGGCCCACACATGAGAGGAAGTGTTCGAATTATAGTAAAAGGAGTAAATTCATTATTTTCTGCTAGCTTAAGCTTTTTGGAGAATTGGTCATTTATCATGATATCAAAGCAAAAGATCCTAAATTCAATTCATGTCTCCACTCTACCTCTCATTTAAAATGTTAAAAATCCCACATGTTGGGCCCTACTTATTAAGGGGAAGTTTAGACCCACATATGACGAGGAGTGTTAGAATTATGGTTAAATGATTAAATTCACAATTTTCTAGCAACTTAAGTTTTTGTGAGAATTGGTAATTTACCACCGTCCACCTCCTTAGAAAGCAATGAAAAGGATCCTTAAATGAGATTTCATCTATTCTCCTGTTTGGGAGTTTAGAGAAAAAGAATGGAATGGCCATAGGAAAGTATATTCCATTCCATTCTCTTCCCTCCCCCCCCCCCCCCCCCCCCAAAAAAAAAAAAGAGTTCCTTACAAAAGTTAGAGAAATGCTTATTCCTTTAATAAAATGGAGGTAAAATTCAATTTTATCCATATCTAAAGAAAAGACAAATAAAACGTAAAAGGCACACTAGTAAAATTATATATTTCTTTCTTTTCCATTCTATTCTTTTATAAACTCCCAAACATAGTGTTAGGTTGTTTCTCTTCAACAAAATCCCCTTCTATCTTGGTTAATGCAACCCATGTTTTCCCTTTCTCTCCCCACCCCCACCCCCCTCTTAACTGAGTGAAACATATTCCTACATACACTCCTTAGTCCTTCCACATACAATCCGGCTCATTTTTGCTATATTAATACTAAAGTGGAGAATCCTTGGACTCGCATTTCAGTGGAACAAGGAATCCTATTTATATGCTTGTCATGCAAAGCATCAGGTTTCTGTTCTGGCATGGTTCTCTTCACAAAGAATTTACAGGAAAATGTTATCTTCAAAATTTTATGCTTTCTCCATACTGCAGATCAAATTTATCGCAGTCATACCCTTTCAGCACCTCATGGATATACAGATACATGATTCTTTCATAAATCAAATGTAGCCAAACAAAACTTGTCATGGAGTGCTTAAAAAGAGCAAATTTCTGTGCATGTAACTTGATAAGATCATGAAATTCAATACCAAGCACAAAACAAAAATCACAAGCAGGTACAGAAATCAAACCTTAAGAGTCATGTAATCACGACTAAGTATATATCTTCCATCCTTTCCAAATTTAATATCTGAGATTGAAGCAATTATCTCGGTGAAAAATGATCTAGTACCAGGTGGTTCTGGTTCCTCAAACCTGTATCAAAAGGAAATTACTGGTTAATCCATGAAGGGTATTAGAGTACTTTTAATCTATATGCTGAGCCCCAGAAGTACTTTTTCTCTATCCTTCTTTGTATTATTATCTGTAATTACACACACATCAGTGGGTCTTGAACCCATGACCTCCCCCTCCACCTTACTCTTCCAAGGGGAGGAGATGCCATCTGAGCTAGAGCTCATAGGCTTCTCTATCTCTTTCCCCCCATCTAACATTTTGCAAGCAAATCAGACCACATTTCCTTTTTAAGGCAGCTGCATAATGACCAAATCAGAGCAAAAACAAGTTAACACTTACAATTTGGCATGAGAATCACATAAAGCTGATTGCCGCAAATCAATGAGGCGGATTGAACCTTTGGAGCTGCTATATCCTAACATATTGCAATGGCTAGGGTGGAATTCTGCTGAAGTTATCACCTCTGCAAGAATAAATAGAATACAAATTCTTTTTTTGATAAGTAATAAGACTTTTATTCAACAAGAAAAACGCAAACAGCCATTACAGGTGTTCATGATGGTGAACACAAAAAACAGCAAACAAAAACAACTAAAAACAGAATAAGAGAAGCAACTTAAGTGGCACTACTAAGGGTAGAAAAGAACTCCAAAGCAGAAGAACAGTTTGAATAACCCCAGCACTTAGCCCATTCAAAAAGAGTATTTCGGCTGAGAATATATCATAGAACAAAATCCTACTACTTAAATCAGAGAAACAAGTAATCAAAAGTGAAAACTATTAGTAGTTTTTCATGTACTACTTTTAAAATTCCTAAGGACAGCTCAAACTTACGAAAAAACAGACGGGCAGTGTAGTGAAAATAAACAACTCACCAGTTTACAAGAGATGTCATACAATGAAAGATATTCCAAAATGTCTCTTTTTCTGCCACTAACCAAACCAAGCCAGGTGCAATTTCAAATGACCAAATTGAGTCTTCTGACCAGCCACAGGCACATGCATGCACCACACATGCAAGTCTGTGACACTCACATCATGAAATCAATTCTAGTGTGGAAACATGCATCAGAAAGCATACATTAAAAGAAAGTGGGGCGTTTGATGTTCAGTACTACTACATTGTTTTGCAAGCTCTAAGGGAGATAAATTTTCCACAGAGAGGTATTTGACGTGCCAAGGCTCCAAAGTGGGTCACTTTATCCATGTGGACAGCAGCTTAAAGGAAGATTTTTTCCTAATGATATTCTTAAGAAGAAAGGAATCATACTAGTAGATCAGTGTTGTATGTGTAGGTGTGATGGGGAGATGGTGGATCACATGTTACTTCATTGTGAAATCGCTTATGCTATGTGCAGCTATGTCTTTTGTGTGTTTGGGGTTCAATGGGTGATATTGAGTAGTGATTGATTCTACTCAATGTCAGTGGTACTTTGGATGGTAAAAGGTCTGTACGAGTAGAACTGTAGAAAAAAATCAGAAAGGTCTGTATGAGTAAGCCTCTTAAAATCTCTTCTCTTCGGTACTTAGTTTCAATGGGCTCATATTTGGGGTTGTATGCATTGTATTTCAATTTCTGAATTCTTACAATCTGTTAGCTTTAGTTCTTGAACTTGTTGTATTTGTTTCTTGTTCAGAGTGTTCAGAGTGTTCAGTTTTTTCAATATAAGTAATATTACCTATCAAAATAAAAATTCCATCCTACACACATTTTGAGGTGCGAGCTGGTTCCCAAGTGTTGTTTTGGAAGTACCATTGGGATAGGAATGGAACCATCCAGGATAGATACCTAAGCAGTTCAGCTTTGCTAGAGATAATGAGGCTTTGGTTTCAGACTATTTTGATTGGGTCTACAGCCAGGTGCATTGGAAACCTATCTTCATTTGGGAGGCACAAGACAAGGAGTAGATTCTATGGCCCATTTTTTGGATGATCTGTATGCAGTGAAGGTAACCCCTACAGGTCCTGATAGATTGGTTTGGCTTCCATAACCTAAGACCAGATTCCAGGTTAAATCTTATAATAGAGTGCTTCAGTAAGGGCTGTAAATCCTATCCAATTTCCTTGGAAATGCAAATGGAAAACGTTAACCCCACCAAGAGTTGCATTCTTTGTTGGGCGCAGCTTACGTCCAGTGCTCCAGTGCACTGGACGCATTGCGATTGTGACATGTGTCCATTTAAAAAATGGACACGTGTCACAATCGGTGCGGCTCTAATGCACTGGAGCACTGGACATAAGCTACACCCTTCTTTGTTTGGGTGGCGACACTTGCACATATTTTGACAACGGATAATCTCTGAAAGAGAGTTGTTATCATATCAGACTGGGGCTGCTGCATATCTGATGGTGAATCAGTGAGTCATCTCCTGCTCCATTTTCCTATTGCTTGTGACCTGTAGACTTTCATCCTAGTTGGGATCACTTGGGTCATGCCAAGTTCTGTTATGACTATGTTGGAGTCTTGGAAAGGAGCGTTGAGTTCCCATAGATTCAAGGAAATGTGGGTTGCCGCTCCTGCTTGTCTTATGTGGTGCTTGTGGAAGGAGAAGAATCAGCGTACATATGAGGGAAAAGTGTTAACTTTGCCTAGTCTTAAGTTCTGGTTTCTGAAGACCCTTTATGAATGGGGTTCAAAATCCTTTTTTTTTTTTTTTTTTTTATATATATGTAATAAGTTTATTCATATCAAAAAATGAACACCCTAGTACACAGGGAGTGTACAAGTGGTCAAACAATCAAGAACAAAAGTTACAAGAATCTAGGAAATCAAGAAAGGAAAAAATGATTGGTTCCGCAAGGCAGCCAACCAATCCATTAGAGTTCTAAAGAAAAATAGCTTCAGGTCTGATATGGATCTCTCCTTATCCTCAAAATCCTATACTTTCTCAGCATATTCTATGACGGAGTTTTTGGATTCTTCTTATTCACCAATAATTTCTAGGCTTCTAGCTTTCTCTCCTTTTCTTTTCCTATTTCTCCTAGTAGTTATTCTTTGTTTTTACTACATACTTGCTGTATATCTGTTTTTAATGAATTGACATTACTTAATTTCTAGACTTCTAGCTTTCTCACCTTTTCTCTTCCTATTTCTCCTAGTTGTTATTCTTTGTTTTTACAGCATACTTCCTGTATATCTGTTTTTAATGAAGTGATATATATATCCCCCTTATGTAAGGTGCAGGTATTATATAGGGAGCAGAATTATCTTACTTTTAAAGAAGTGGAAGTTTCAGATTTGCAACTGAAGACCTTTTTCCTTTTTTTTTTTTTTTTTTTTAAATTTTTTTATTAGTACAACTGAAGACGTTTTCCCTTATATTACTATGTGAATGGTCGACTGTTTTGGGTTTCAGTGATTGTAGTTCCATTGAAGAGTTCATAGATAAATTTGTTTTTCTTTTTTCTTTTTTTTTTAATTTTTATAATATAGGTGGAATCTCTTTCATTTGCTTATAATTCTTTGGATGTAATTCCTAAGATTATCTGGCATATATCTTTTGTACGTCAAGTTTTTATATATGTGTATATATATATATATATAAGACATGGCATGAGGTAGTTTTTTATTATATAAATTCAATTAATAACAAAAAATTGTCATCCCAAAAGAAGAAAAAGAAAATATGATCTGCTAAAACAGTTTGCAACTCAAGAATGTAACTGACACTAAAATTCTTGATAAAGCCATGGATAGTAGAGTTAAAAAGCTCACCAGTCAGATCCTCCATGTTTGCAGGCTTCACATCCACAATATTAAAACTCTGATTGCTAATTTCCAAGTTCCAAAGATTTATTCGAAGATCATCCGCAGATATAAAAGTTTCACCATCACTGGAAGTGAAAGAACAAAATGATCAGTGAAAGCTTCATGAAACCATTCCAAAGATGAAAGGTGAACAATAAACCATAATTGTGGGCATGATAGTTATAGCTCAATGCCTATAAGTTGATGATATGTAAAGAAAAATGTAAAGTTATAGTTCAATAACAAGCTGAAAACATGAATCATGAATCCCAGACATTCAGTGGCTAAATTTTGTTTTTGATAATTTAATAGTTACATTGGAGGGGGGGAGGGGGGTGGGGGGCAATTTGAACCCTAGACGTCTCCGTTGGAAGCACTAGGACGTGTCAATTGAGCTACAAGGCTATTGGCCATTCAGTGGATATTAAATAAATAAAGGATTCAGCAGAAATCATAATGGAAGCTAAAGATGGCTCTGAGAATGCACAATTAAAAGAATGAAATAGTCATGAGCAATTTATTAGTGAATTCCAATGACTGGGATGTCTCACACGTTCAGTGATTCTGCAGCTAGCACAACTATCAGAGCCAAATAAATGCTATCAAGATACAAAATAAATCTAGAGTAATAAAGGGACCAAATAGTAACAAATTTATATAAAGACCAGTCGTACAAGTTTAGCAACTAAATTTTAGTGGCACCAATAGCTCAAAATTTTAAGGCATTCTCAGTGATTTGTCTGTTTGGAATTTTATGGATTATGCCTAGAATAGGGGCTGAACTATTGGCAAACTGGCAAGGAAACTTTGGCAAGCATTTTAGTAGTAATATTTGATAAGCAATTCCTTTGTTCATTATGTGGAGTATTTTGAGGGAGAGAAATGATTGAAACTTTGAAGGATCTTAAGTCTCCCATTGCGGAACTGAAGCTTTGATTTTTACAGTCCTTGTACGATTGGATGGCTACTGCTTCTTGTTTTCCTTTCTCTAATTTGTTGACATTGATCATTGGTGTTGATTACCACTTAAGTTTTTGAGGTCAGATTTCCTTTAGGCGTTTTTCATATATACTTCTTGTGTAATAGGGTTGTGACCTTTATAAGGTTTCCAATATATTATTTACTTCCACACACCCCCCAACCCCCCCACCCCCCCCCCAAAAAAAAAAAAAAAAACCAATCTCTCATCTATCCCCCATCCATAAACATCATCAAACAAAATGCTACATATAGATAACCAAACTTCATTGCTAGGTTATTGTAGAAGGTGGAAAAAGTGTCAACATTTAATCCCCTATTTACCTTTCTCTAGAAAGATTAACTAGATAACATCAAGGATGTGCATATGCAGCTGAGGTGACAAATATGTTTCACCATCCATAGCAATTGTGAGAAGCAAGAGGAAAACAAAAGGCAGCAGTTTCCTCTAAGTACCTCAAACGGTTCTTGATTAAAAATCTATGCTTAAATCAAAATATGAAATTCAATGTGCTTTTTCAATTGTGTGGTGTGGGTGTGGAGGGGGGATGTTGGAACTCAATACTAGTTGATCCAGGTCTGTTTTAGCTTAAAATCCCAGTTGCCAGCTTATGTATAACCTTTTAAAACCTCATTTTTTCTAGCCACAACCATATGATTCTACATACCTTATTTTTTTATACAAAATAATAAGCTAATGAAAATAAGCTCATCCAAACATAGGGTTAAACCTAATGGCCTTCATCATTGATCTTATTGAAATAATATCTCAGGCAAACATTTAAAAGTTTAACCCTTATCTTATTGATGTTTCAAAAAATGGAAGTCAAATCAATTGATGTTCCATTCTTAAGATATAAGACATCAGTAAAGCACAGATACATAGATAGTCAGACACAATGCCTTATTGCTTCTTAAGGTCCTAAGAACCCTAGTATAAACTAATAATACAACAAGTAAAAAATAATTAACTAATAACACAAGTGGTAGTTTAGCAAAAGAAATGGAGGCACCTGTTATTTGAAATGGAATTGATATGATAATCATGAGCATGAGCATATACCCTTCGACATCTAGCTACAAGACTGGTTTCATGGCTAGCTACCTGCATATTTCATAACTTTAAGTGTTAGTGCTGAATAAGAGGAGAAAACTCTCTTTCTAAACACACCCTCCCCCCCCCCCCCCCCCCCCAAAAAAAAAAAAAAAGAGATAGACATGGGCGCACATTTAGACATGGCAACAACAAGAAAACCACATTGACCTTTAAGACTATGCTTCAGTTCTAATAACCCTTTCATCCAATTAAAATGGGAAAAATAAATTTTACACTTTCTACAGTGCAAATATATTCACATATAGACATGGCCGCACACTCATATATTTGGATAATTCAAATAGAAAAGGCCAAAAATAAGTATTTAAATAAACAAATTAATACAAATTTGACCAATAAAACCAAACTTTATCCAAAGAACTGTACACATAATACAAAAGCCCCATATCCAAGTAGACGTGACAAGCACTTGCAAGTAAATAAGGTTCACACTAAAGCCCAAATCTAAGACCCAGACAAAATCATTGCTCTCTGAAGAAGGAGAGGCTTCAAGGCATGCCTTGCTGCAGCTAGGGTTTTTCTGGCTCTTGCATTCCTCTTTCTTGGTGCTCAAAGCTGGTTTAAGTTATAACCTAGTGAGTAGTGGCATCAATTGATGATGATTTTTTATTTATTTTTATATACAAATAAAATACATAATAACGTAATTCATGCCCATTTTAAGAATGTATGCATCATAAAAAACCAAAAAATAAAAATTATACAGACCAAAAAAATCAATATACTGGATCACATACAACTACCATGGGTAAACGTAGTGAAGGAATGCCCCCAGGTGGGAATGAGAGCTCATTGTTCAGGGAACTGTATGATCTGTCTGGGCATCCTCCATTTGCAAGGTACGGTCTAGGGCTAAGTGAATTACTCGAACTAGCAACACTGCAATTTCCAACAGCTTTTGAAGAGTCCAAATTCATGTCAGAAATTTTCTTGATCTTCTTTTCTTGGACCTGCAACAGCAAAGAAATCCACAGTTTTCACATGAAGCCATCAATAATCAAAGTAAGAGAAAAATAAATAAAAAGTGGAAATCATTACATCTGTTTTGTCACTTTCTGAACCATCATACATCCATAAACCAAAAATTTAGATACATGGAAGTGAAGAACTCATAGAAAGCATTTACATGCACCAGTGTCACAATTCAATAAGATTTTTTGTACAGTATGCCTTGTTTTATATACATAGTTCTTATTTCCCCGAAAAAACAACTCACCCACACACTCAGAATTCATCCAGTGACCTCTGCTCTCCACCTTTTGCCAATGGAGGAAGGAGATGCCATTTTGTTGAGATCTCCTTGGCTGATTGTTTATACTCATGCTTATAATTTTCAGTTTGTACAACATGCAACCTCATTGCATGCATGCATTTCTAGACAAGGCAAAAACCAGGATATGAAATTTGGGGGTGGAAAAAAATTATAACAGACGTATAACAAATACTGCATCCTCTGCACACAAGATTATGAACCAATACAACAGAGAAATACAAACAAATTATAAATTCTGCCAGCTGGCAATCCTTCAATCTCCATTAATTCACTTCAATGAAAGAAAAATACTTATATTCACTTCAATTGAAGTGCAGTAATTTGTGCAGAACAAATTAAAAGATAGAGACCTTGAAAAATAAAAAACGCCATAAGATGACATTCCTTTCTTACCTTCCAAAATTTAATTGTTTTGTCATTTGTGGAAAGAAGAAATAAAGCCCCGTTGGCTGTTTGACACCATCTAATTTTGTTGATTTTCTCCTCAATTTCCAAGCTCTTGAGATAGTCAAACTGACATGAAGAGATGCAGGCACAATTTTTAGCATAAAAAATTTAGATCTCAGCATGCAACAGCATAGAAATGATGCAGACATGAACCAGTAACTAATTGAAAAAAAAAAAAAAAAAAAAAAAAAATCACCTCAGGTTCATGGCTCTGAAACTCTGTTTTATAACGGAACTCAGGATGCCTACCAATTGGATAATCCAACCTCTCCAAATCCCTTCTAGAGCCACCATGCTACACATTACAGTATACAAAGAAGTCGTAATGTAACAACAAACCAGAAATGACGATGTAATATATCACTATTGCATGTAGTGAAACCCGTTAGGGCAGAAAGAACATACATCTTTCGTATCTGTCCTCTCAAAGAGTACCACCCGGCCTCCACGGTCACCAGTAGCAAGATGGTCACCCGTTTTGTCAAATTCAATTGCAGAAATTATATCAACTGCAGAGGGAAAAACAGACAAACTAACTAAGAAATCCCATTCTACCTGCTCACACTATTGAAGATTTAAATGCCTAGACTAGAAATCGCAAAGAAAACAACTTGACACTATTGTGTTTAATGTGGTGTATTTGGCGGGAACACAATATCCATACGTTTGGGGATGTAGAGAGTTTGGGAGATCAACTCCTTGCCTCATTTGTTGGCACTTTGTTTGATTGATTGGTCTCAGGCTTGGAATCCCACATCTAGTGATTACCTCCCAATGTTTATTGACTCTCATCTTTCTTGTACATAGCATTTAGTTTTCTTTGTATTTATTTGGCTGGTTCATGCTTGTTTTGCATAAAGTAGCCTTCTCTAATAAAAATTTTGACTTATCAAAAAAAAAAAAATGCAAAGAATACAAAAGGTAAATATAATATGCCACTGCTAGTCTGCCATCCCTTCTAGTATTGCAATATCTCTTCATTACAAGAAAAAATTTCCTACATAGAAACTGAAAAGGTCGTGTATAAATTTCAAATGAATTACCAACAAGGTTTATACCTCAGATGCAAATCACCCAGACAAAATTTATGAATGAATGGATCAAAGTAATTTTTTTTTTATATAGATAACGAAAAATTTTATTAAGAAAAAATAGCCAACCTAAGTACATTGGAGATGTACTGTGGGGGCAGAAATCAAGAACCAAAATTACAATGGTTAAGTAAAAGAGGAAGAGAAAAACAAGAAAAATGCGACAGGGCTACACTCCAAACAAGGAGAGTGTGTAAGAAAAGGGCTCAATCTACAGCAAGGACCATTCACATCCCTCAAAACAGTGAGCATTTCTTTCTCTCCAAATACACCACATCAAATAGTGCGGCACAAGTCTCCAAAAATCTATATTGCGATGTTGCCAAATTTACCTTGCCAAGATTCAAACAACTCAATAACCTTAAGTGGCATAACCCAATGCAGCCCAAACAAACAAAACACCAATGACCACAACTCATAGGCTAAGGGACAATATAGCAAAAGATGATCCACCGACTCTCCACACCTCTTGCATATGTAACACCAATCAAGAACAACAAAAAGCCTTTTGCGAAGGTTATCAATTGTAAGAATCTTAATTAAAGAAGCAGGCCATGAAAAGAAAGCCACCCTTGGAGGAACTTTCAATTGTAATATATAGCAAGCATACATATTAGTTTGAAATTTAATTAACAACTAGCGTCTAAAGCTAATTTTGCCACTCTACTTCAAACATCCTAAACCTAAAACAGAAGCACATACTTCCCGGTATTTGTTTTGTTTACAATAATGATGCACTAGAGTTCAAAACTTTTGTGCAGTTTAATGATTTAACTATTGGATTCTTATAGACCTTCAATTCTCTATTTTAAATGATCTAAATTTATTGCATCAATGAAGAAGATAGGAGCCCCACCATTACATCAATGAAATTGCCTCATCAGACATACTGACTTGACAATCCTTGTTTCTCAATCACCAAATGCACGACACCTCTTTCACCACGAGATTAGTCATCTCACCTACCCTCTCACATTCTCCTTTTAAACTGCCCTCTCCCATATCCCACGTCATACTTGAGATCCAAATAACAAGGCTTACAATGACTCTACAGTTTGGTTTTCACCAAGTGCACTCAATTATAAGAAAATGGCAGAGCACCATTGCACATATCCCTGAATCTGGAAAAAAAAAGGGTATTTAACATACTATCCATATTTACATGAACATTCACAAGGCACCATTACTATCACTTTGGCTAATAAATTTTACAAAACTAAGTGATAGTCCCAGCTAGCTAGCAACAGCCATCGAACAGCCAAATTCTGCTTGAAATTGAAGTAGCAAAATTATAACTTAATCCATGCACTAACAAACCAAAATCACAACTCCAAAACTAAAAGCATAATCAATAAGATCCCAGATTCAACACGTGAATTCACGCATTTACAACTAAAAAGGAACCAATTCCAACCCCACAACAAGTGCATGCACAAAAACCAAACCCACAAACTAACTCAACCAAGCTCACTTCCACACTCTCCGTTTTCCCAATCCAATGAATACCCAATGCAAAACTCAATCATCACAATCACAATTCACATGCACAAACACTCAAACCCAACTATTCTGTCCCCAAATCACAAAACCCCCCACAACCCAACACCCAAGACAACATTTCCTCCAATACCCACATCCCAAAATCACAAATTCCCAACGACCCATGATCCAAAATGGATCCAAACCCCTAAAACAAACCCTAATCCCAATACTTTCCACAAAAAATCACTTGGATCCAAATACAGGCACAAATAGCAACAATTCTCACAAACTGATAACATTACCAAAAAAAATTGAAAACATTATATAATAAATATATTTATATATACCTTCCTGAACTTCTTCACCAGCTGTGCGTTCTCCAAAAACCTGAGAGAATTTCCACTCCAGAGGCTGAGGTGGGTCCACCGGAGCTGCGACGACCTCATCACCACCGTTCATTGTGCTCTCCCCCACTAAATCAAACGGTCACCAATCAAATTCAAATCCAAATCCAAACCAATCCAATAATCACTGCATCGAAGATCGATCGCTCTTTTGGGTTCGCAGAGATCATAGCTTCAATCAAAACCCCAGCAATGAAAAAAAAAAAAAAAAAAGAGTAAAAAGAATTCACAAAATCGTTTGGGTTTTCTTTCTATTCTAATTCAACCATTGAAGCATTAAGGAAATTAGTAAAACCAAAAAAAAAATATAAAAAATAAAAATAAAAAGGCCCACTTTTTTCTCTCTCTAAATTTTTATTTCTCTCTCTCTACAATGAAAAATAAATAAATAAATAAAATTTTATTTGATTTTTTTTTTTTTTTTTTGGGAGATTAAAATGTGAGTCACTGAGCAAAGCGCTCTTCGGCTTTGGGCTTCGGAGAGAACCAAAAAACACTTATACACACACAACCTCGTTCTTTGTCTAGTTCTCTCTCAATAATGGGCTTGTTATTTTTGATTTTTTTAATGTTTTTTTGTTTGGGGGTTTTGACAGAGTTACCTGGCAAAGTGATTGGCGTTGATGTGGCGGGATGTTATTGGGTTGGACAGAGGAAAAGTAGTGAGAACTTTGGGGTTTGATTGGTTGTTGACATTTGGGTATTTTTAAGTGTGTGTGCGGTAAATGATTGGAAAATTTTTAGTAGCTGTTTTTTTAGGATTTTGTGGAAGGATGAACGATGCGGATAGATATCTTATGGATAAAATAATTATTGTTATTAGAGAAAAAAAAATATTTTTACAGAGTGGTTAAGCTGTTAAGAAGTCACCACATATAGGAGTTACTTTTTTTTTTGCTTCTATAACTGAGTTACTTTTATATTAAAGGGAATGTGAGAAGGGAATTTTTTTTTTTTTTCATTATGACATGAATGTCTTTGCATTTTCTTTTTTCTTTTTTAGAAATTTTTTGTTCTAATTATTTTATTTTATTTTGGGGTTTAATTGTAATGAAGTGCAATTAAGTTGATAAGTCGTTTCTTTCTCAAAAAAAAAAAAATGTTGAGAAGTCGTTTGATCCAATGGTTGTGGAAGAAGGGGGAACTAGAATACTAACATGGATACGTTGCATTGGGTTGTTGATAAAAACATAAATGATGAAGCTATATAATGTTTTAGCATATTTGTCATACATAGTTACATCTCACAAATATAACCAATTGCTTGATTTTGACCTTTTTGATTGGCCATTGGATAAACGTAGTATAGTTGGCTTCTATGAGGCTTTGGAGTTTTCCAAGCCAATCCTCATCATGGATTTCGACAAATTCATTTATATTCTTTACATGTCATAAATCAAATATCCATCATTTTATCACATAGACATTATGACCAATCCTAAAATGATTTCGGTTCTTAAATTATTTCTTAGTAGATTGAATTTTTTTTTTCTTTTCTTTTCTTTCTTGTAACTTTCAAAATTTTGAAATAGGTTTGTTCAATTTTGATTTAATTATATGTGGCCTTGAAGTTTTTTGGACCATTGCAACATGGTGACAGGGCCTTGAATTGATTTATTGCAATTATATGGCATTATTGGATTCATGATGATAGTGTAAAGAGTGAAGTCACTCTCGCACTAGCTTTACAATAATGTCAATAAATGAAGGTCAGCAAAAGCAAACTTGTCATAGGCTCTCAAAATCTTCTCTAATTCATAGGGTATGGCACAAGTCACAATTCGATTAGTTGGACATCAAGAGAGGGAGGCACTAGATGCACCACCAAACAAATAGAAAATATAAAACTAGCAGGACAATGAGGCTGAGCAAACATTTTTTTTTTTTTTTTTTGGAGAGAGAGAGAGAACAATGTAATTGCCTTCATAATTTTTTAAAAATTTATCTATTAAAGATTTATTGCATTTATGGCTTTCTTACTGATTGGTAGCCGTATATGCAGGATTTAATTATAGATATTTTGAATAATGATAAGAAATTTTACCATTAAACAAAAAAGAATGATTTGTTTAAATATTTAATCAAAAATTTGCACATAAAGGCTAATTTATCTTCTAATTGGGCTTATCATGAATGCATTTCATTATTGCACCAGAGAATCTACCCAATCTAAGTTCCTAATGTCTGGGATAAGGCCCAAACCGTAGTGCAAACCTAATCAACCCAATATTTGAAATCACAATCTAAATAGAGTAATTGATCTTTTACACTTTTTTTTTAATCGAATGAAAAAGAGGATCTTTAGTGTGAACTTATTGATCTCAAGTAAAATAATGGTAATAAATAATACCACATAAACTACGGAGCCTTCATGAGATTATAATTGCAGGTTTTGATATTTCACATTTGTTGATGTACAAGTGTACACATTACACCCATAATTTCATACATGTGATATTCACTTTTTTTTTTTTTATTGACATCCACTTTTAAATATGAAAAGTGTGATGTGTACGACTAATGTATGATAAGGAGTGTGTGAGAATTAATATCTATTTTATATGGACCAACCCGAGAACCACTCTCTTTTCAGTTTTATAATCGATCCAATTTTTTAAAACATATCGATGTAATTTTTTTTTTTTTTTTGAGAATGATGTAATTTTTACCTATATCAAATTGACTGTAATATATATATATATATATATATAGATACTCTCCAAACTTATTTATTGATGTATGATGACTCCCCACCAATTAACATTAAGATCGATTAATGCAATAGTTATTAAGAGCTGAGATTGAATTTTTTTTTTTTTTTTTTAAATACAACTTTCAATTTCAATTCTTGAATAATAATAAAAAAAAAGTAAAAAGAAAAGTAAAAGAATTAAAGTTAAAATTGTGAAAAGGCTTGTGAGAGGTGGAGGGGGTGCAAAGTCAAAGTGCAATACCCCAGATCCTAATCCAAAAATTTCAACATTTCTATCCAAAAAGTCAACCTTGTATTAATGTTAAAAAAAAAACCCACTTTATCACCTTGAAGCTTAACATTTTTAGGGAAGGTCTGGGTCCAGTGCTTTCAGTGCACTGAATTTAGTCGGATGATGACACGTGTTCAAAAATAAACACGTGTCATAATCACAACAGATCTAGTGTCACTAAACACTAGACTTTATTCGAACCCAACATTTTTTTTTTTCATGTTGTAGGCCTCATAAATAAAAATTACAAGTGTAAGTACACGACATCCAACTTTGAAGATGTAATGTCATATCATCTAGAAGATATTAAAAACATATACCATTTATATTAAATTATTTTAATGTATTAACAAAAAAAATTATTTTAAAGTTAATTTTTCTTATTTTTATTCTAAAAGTCTAAAAAAATAATAGTTTTTTTTTTCCAATGTAAGCTACATTTAAACATAAATCTTTTATTTGAGAAAAAAAATTATCAAATAAGCTATTAAAATCCATAAGTTAATATTAATATATAATTTCTAATTAATCTGCACATCATATGGACACATTTTTATTATTATTATAAAAAATAGAAATTATAAAGTATATATGTGTATGAAATTTCATTATAAAGACTTGAACCCCGACTCTTCCCCCCTCCCCTACACCCTTCAAACATTTGTAAAGTAACAATTGCACCAAATGTGTATGGTAGTATATGAACACATTTTAGTTTAACATAATAAATTGAAATTCCAACTAAAATTAGTGATGATAAGGTGTGGTTGTTTATATATATATATATATATATATAACTTTAGATTGTTTTTGTTGGGCTTTGCTTAATTAAAGAATTTCAGTTAAAATAGTGAAAGGCATGTGAGAGGTAGAGGGGGTGCAAACTGCAATATCCCGGATCCTAATCCAAAATTTTCAACATTTCTACCCAAAAAGTCAACGTCGTATTAATGTAAAAAAAAAAAAAAAACCCCACTTTATCACCTTGAAGTTCAACATTTTTTTTGTCTTGTAGGCCCATAATTGAAAATTACAAGAGAAAGGACATGACATCCTACTTTTTGACTTGAAGATGTAGTGTAGTTTGGTATTGATTATTTTTACTAGTTTATTTTATTATTTAATTTATTTTTGCTACTATTTATAAATTTTATTGTATTTTTTTGTACTATTTATGAATTTCATTGTACCATTTCAGCTAACTTTTACTTTTATCTACAATACTTTAAGTAAAAAAATTTCAATTTTAACTAAATAAAGTGTTATTAAACAAATACGTAATGTCATATATCATTTGCAAGATATTAAAAAATATATACCATTTATATTAAATTATTTTAATGTTATTGTTTACTTATTTTTATTCTAAAATTCTTTTAAAAAAAAAAGATTTTTATTCCAATGAAAGATAGATTTAAACATAAATCTTTTATTTGAGAAAAAAAAAATCAGATAAGCTATTGAAATCCATTAGTTAATATATAATTTCTAATTAATCTGCATCATCTTTTTTTTTTTTTTTTTTTGAGAATCCAATTACTCTGCATCATATGGACACATTTTAGTTTAACTTAATAAATTGAAATTCCTACTAAATTTAGTGATGATAAGGTGCTGTTGTTTATATATATAGTTCTAGAATAATTTTTGTTGGGCTTTTGATTAGTCCAAGCCTGATAGCTATAATGGATGAAACTACATCGCAATGGGCCTCTAAGTTTGATGGACATCACAACACATGTTGGACTTAAAGCCCAATATACATACCCCACCACAGTTATGAACCACAAAAACTAATAGAGTAGAAAAAAATATCTTGCCCTATTTGGTACAAGAATTCAAACACATATTTTCAATTTTTAAACAACGTTACACGTATTTCTATACACTTTTTCAGCCACACATATTTTTAAAAAAATTAAAAACTGTTATTTATACACACGTACCAAACGGGTCCTCTATCACATGATCTTTGACTTTTCAAGTTCGATAGATTGACAAAACACCAATGGGTAAGACTAAAGAACACCCGTCTTAATATATAGGGCATTCCAACAAAGGGGCTTAAGCCAAATCCGATTTAAAGAGTAAAGTTTTAGCACAACCCACTAAATTTCTAGAGGTAGAAACAACTTGAAATTCATGTCAAAAGCCTTGTAATTTGATGAGTTCAACATATTAACATCTTTTGATATTTTTAATAGAGATATTCAGATTCAAATCTTCCCTTTCTTGTTGTAACAATCAAATTATTTTAAAAAAGAAAAAAAATCATGATTATTAGACTATTCTAAAGTTGTTGATATTACCAATATTTATAAATGAAAAAAAAAAAAAAAAAGATGATTAGCAGGATTAAACTTAGGTAGAGATTTAAATATAAATCTAATTATGTTTATTTTCAATACATCTATTTATATGCATTGATTACAAGCTAGTATTATATTCAAGTAGAAGCGGAGAGAATATTCAATTTAATTGACTTTAGCTAGGAATATTAAGATAATTCTTCAAAAAAAAAAAAATATTAATGATAAGATTGTATGGTTGGAGGATTCCCCTGCATTTGCTATTGAAGCTTTGTATTTGGACACTTTATAAGGATTAATGAAGTATGGTTTCAGATTCAATTTTTTTTTTTTTTTTTTTATTTACTTCAGATAATTAAATGCACTCTAGTTTCTTGTTACGTGTCCTCTAAATTATTCTTTAATTTTTATATCAATTACATCTACAATCACGTAATCCTAAAAAATATTTATATAAAAAAATTAAAATTATTAGTCTTTAATGTAATATTATAAATGTGTACAGTCCATTACTTACTAGTAATTATGGTTGTTCTTAATTGTACCATGCATGTGCACTTGATTATAAAGTGTTATGATATGTTTGTACTTTATATTATATTGATGGTTAATATAAAATAAATTACATATTATGTTTACGCAAATGTTATATCACCAATATAAACACATTAATAAATATTTTTATGCATATCTTTTCTGCATTTCCCACCATTGTCTCCCTTTGTAGGAATCACAAAGAGATTGCTTGGCAAAATTTAAGTTTCTTCCATGCATAATGTGGAAAAGTTTTAAATGAAATATTTGTTTTGGACTATTGTATCTAACCATTGAAACATTTGCAAAAGTAATTCACTTCGTTTATGTCATTGTGAAGATGATGAGTCAAAATATGTAAGGAGTTATGGAACTCAATCATTTTGCCCTATAAGAATAGATATATTGATGTGAAATTTATTGGTGCAGTATCAAGTTATGTTTCAATTATTATTAAAGAATGTTTGCCACCCCATTTGGTTACATGAGTCTTGTCCCTATTCCACTTGATGATTGCTTATTTCTATGTTTATCTTGACTTTTATGGTGTTTGTGCACTATTTTTGCAATTCAACATAAGTATTTATCTTTTTGCATTGGATTGCTGAGTGATCGATTTGGTTTATTGCTTGACTATGATTAAATTATTATTTTTTTGTTGGGAAATTTTTTCCTGATTTGATTAATTATTAAATTTGTTAATTTCACGCAAAATTAATCACACAGGGATCTTAACTCTCTTTTTTTCACAATCCTTCTCAAGAACAAAAAAGACTGAGCTGAGGGAAGCCAAAAAGAAACAAGGCCAAAAAAAAATACCCAAAAAACAATTTCATGTAACTCACATCTTTGAGAAGTAAATATACCTTTTTTAAGGGGAAAAAAAAGTACTTAATAGCACAATGGCTACTCTAAGCTCTTTTACATATGTGCTTGCCAATTTGAAAGGCACATGCTCTACCACATTCCATGCACTAATTTCTAGTCTTATTTAGCATAGCAAGGCACGTTTGTTTAGCCTCATTCTCAATCTACCTTTGGTACTCCAAATTCTTTTCAATCATTCTTTGCTTCTCCTTAACCTTACACTCTTCCTCAACCTTAAGTGTATGATGCAAAAAAATACACAGAGCATACTAAAAATTAAGAAGAAATGAGAGTTGCTTAGAGTAGCTCTCAAGTGGACACATCTGCACAAAGAGCTAATCTCTGAAACAATAGCAAAAGCTTTGAATTTATTCTCTAACAAATGATTCAATTACAATGGTTCAAAGAATTTATACTACTAAGCCTAATGGAAAGTAAATAATTGATTACAAAATCTGTTATAAAAGTAGTTACATCAACTAACGGTCGTGTACACTGATGGATTTAAACTACCAACAATTAACTATGAAGCCTTTCAATTATACTGAGATGCTCCTGCATTAATGTAAGATCCCATTCCTCTTGCTCTAATTCATTAGTAATTACCGAACTAGCAACCTTAGGATCAAGAGGATAATGTCTACTATGCGTAGCCAGAAAGGAACTGGAGCATAATAGATTTAATCCTAGTAAGTAGGAGCACATTTTCTCTCAAATCTCCACAATTGACATGTTTTAGCCAAGCAAAAAGAAAGAGGTTCCATATATTTTTGCTGCTCCTCACTGCCTCCAGTTGCCTACAATAAGGGAATTGCATATTGTTAGGACATTCATTTGCATGATAAATTTTATATACTATATAAACGAAATTACAATAAAAAGAAAGAAAACAATAACCAGTGTATATGACCTTAAATTCTTTAGCGTTTCTGTGACATATTTTTCTTCTTTTTATTTTTCGATTTTCCCTGGTCCTTGTCTTTCACCACTGCCTCCTTTTTCAGTGTTCTTCTTGTCATCAAGATCAAGCTCGAACAATGGAGCATCTATTGCAACATTAGGCTTCTTTGTAGCATCTTTGTCAGCCATATTCAGTAGTTGTGCCTATAAAGAAGAGATTTATCCCGAAAAACATTAAATCCTAAGATGAAAAGGTACTAAAAACATTCAATAGAATAGCCCAAAGAATAAAACACAAACATGCATGAATGACTTCAACAATGGCACAACAATTGATTGATAGTCAAAAGAAGATATTATCATAAGTTTCTCCCATGTATTCAACATGGCAGCGTAAGTACCCAAGATTATAGCATCAAGGGTGAAAAATTGAAAACAATAAATATAGTGAGATCCAATGGCAACAAAAAATTATCTAATTTCTTATATTTCAGAATCATACCATCTTTAGGAAGGACAAATTTAAGAGTAAAAACTATAGTGCATCTAACCAAACATTTCACATGTTTCAAACTATTTCATCTAAATTTGGAACCATCTATGGAGAGAACATAGATATAAAATTTAAAATTTGGTACTGTACCTTCCCAATTAGCTGATCTTTATGCATCTGGGTTAACATTTAAATGTCCTTGTCTGCTTTTGCTTCTAAAATGATTCTAATGATTTTTAACTCTAGTTTTTGCATCTCATCGTCACTTTTCTCCTTCTCAATCTCTTGTTGCTGCTACAAAAAGAGTGACTTGTGACTCTGTGAGTTTCCGGATTTATCTTCTTCGACATATTTGTTCTCCACATCTTGCCACAGGTTCCCCTGTCTCCAACGCTTGTATTTCTTCTCTCATGTGTTCTTTAGCTGATGCATTTCAGCCTAAATGATCTTGAGAAGTTCCATTCTTAGTCATTTCATATCTTCTTTATAATTTGTCCACTCCTTCAATTTCTCCCTAATAGGCTCGTCACCTTCAAATAACCACTAAACAATATGATCTCCATATTCCTGACCTGAACTTTTGCTTTCATCAAACAGTGGAATCAGACGAGACAAGTCATTACTTAAAACAATCCCCTTACGAACAATTTTAGGATCACCTCTAAGTCTGTCCCTCATGATACTAGTGTGGAGACTTCGTAATTTGCAAGAAGTCCCAAGTTCTTCTTTTAAGAAGGCCAAGACACTTTTTAGCTCCAATTCATTAAGAAACAGCACCGAGACTAGTGTCCTATTCATCAAACAGTACTTAAGCAGCATTTATAGGATTCGATTATTTAGAATTTCCAATGTCAAGCCCTTCAGCATATCGAGACGACTCCGAGCAAAACATTCAGTCTATATAAGCACTTCCAATATCGACTAAATTTTCTTAATTAAATTGTCGATGTTGATATCGTTACAATAAGGCCAGGGCTTTAAATTCAAATCTTGTGACTCGTCTTGATCTTCGAACTCATTTCTTGACCAATCTTCCACCAATTTTGTAGCGGCAGTCACATCCACTGGCCTTCAATCACCGATTTCAATTTCTGAGTTAGGAATAGGTTTCAGAGCCACAGAATTACGCTCATATTGAAAAGGATGGCAATGCTTGGACATCATATGCTCTTTATATTTTCCAACATCCAAGAACATGTTTCTGCAACAACAACACACCAAAAACTTCCAATCAAAATCATTTGACATTACCGCACGGTCCACATCATTTGACAACTCCGCTTTTGCCCTTTGCCCCATCGATTTATCTCGAAAAACATTAAATCCTAAGATGATAAGGTACTAAAAACATTCAATAGAACGGCCTAGAGGATAAAACACAAACCCAAATGAATGACTTCAACAATGGCACAACAATTGATTGATAGTCAAAAGAAGATATCATCATAAGTTTCTCCCATGTATTCAACATGGCAGGATAAGTACCTAAGATTATAGCATTAAATGTGGAAAAAAAAAAAAAAAAAAAAAAAAAAAAAAAAAAAAAAAAAAACATAGTGAGATTCAATGGCAACAAAAAATTATCTAATTTCTTATATTTCAGAATCATTCCATGTTTAGGAAGGACAGATTTAAGAGCAAAAATTACAGTGCATCTAACCAAACATTTCACATGTTTCAAACTATTTCATCTAAATTTGGAACCATCTATGGAGAGAACATAGATATAAACTTTAAAATTTGGTACCGTACCTTCCCAATTAGCTGATCTTTGTGTATATGGATTAATATTTTAATGTCCTTGTCTGCTTTTGCATCTAAAATCATCCTAATGATTTTTAACTCCAGTTTTTTCATCTCATCATCACTTTTCTCCTTCTCAATCTCTTGTTGCTGCTTTCAAAAGAGTGACTTGTAACTCTGTGAGTTTCTAGATTTATCTTCTTTGACATATTTTTTCTCCATATCTTGCCACAGGTTCCCCTGTCTCCAATGCTTGTATTTCTTCTCCCACGTGTTCTTCAATTGGTGCATTTTAGCTTGAATGATCTTGAGAAGTTCCATTCCAAGTCTTTTCATATTTTCTTTATAATTTGTCCACTCCTCCAATTTCTCCCTAATAGGCTCGTCACCCTCAAATAACCATTGAACAATATGATCTCCATATTCCTGACCTGAACTCTTGCTTTCATCAAACAGTAGAATTAGACGAGACAAGTCATCACTTAAAACAATCCCCTTACGAATAATTTTAGGATCACCTCTAAGTCTGTCCCTCATGATACTAGTGTGAAGACTTCGTAATCAGTAAGAAGTCTCAAGTTCATCTTTCAAGAAGACCAAGACCCTTTCTAGCTCTGGTTCATCAAGAAATAACACGAGACCAATGTCTTATTCATCAAACAATAGTTAAGCAGCATTTCTGCATTTTTTGGGATTCAATTCTGCAGCATTTCCAATGTCAAGCCCTTTAGCATGTAAAGATGACTTCGAGCAAAACATTCAATCTGAATAAGCACTTCCAATATTGACTGAATTTTCTTGATTAAATTGTCGCAGTTGATATCGTTACAATAATGCCAGGGCTTCAACTTCAAATCTTGTGACTCCTCTTGACCTCCGAAACTCATTTCTTGACCAATCTTCCACCAATTTTGCAGTGGCAATCACATCCACTGGCCTTTAATCACCGATTACAATTTCTAAGTTAAGAACAGGTTTTGGAGCCACAGAATTACGCTTATATGGAAAAGGACGACAATGTTTGGACGTCATACGCTCTTTATATTTTCCAACATCCAAGAATGTGTTTTCGCAACAACACATCAAAAACTTCCAATCAAAATCATTTGACATTTCCGTATAGTCCACATCATTTGACAACTTCGCTTTCGCCCTCTGCTGCATCGATTTATCCCGAAAAACATTAAATCCTAAGATGACAAGGTACTAAAAACATTCAATAGAATAGCCCAGAGGATAAAATACAAACCCACATGAATGACTTCAATAATGACACAACAATTGATTGATAGTCAAAAGAAGATATCATCATAGGTTTCTCCCATGTATTCAACATGGTAGCGTAAGTATCCAAGATTATAGCATCAAGTGTGAAAAATTGAAAAAAAAAATAAACATAGTGAGATCCAATGGTAAGAAAAATTATCTAATTTCTTATATTTCAAAATCATTACATGTTTAGGAAGGACAAATTTAAGAGTAAAAATTAAAGTGCATCTCACCTAACATTTCACATGTTTCAAACTATTTCATCTAAATTTGGAACCATCTAAGGAGAGAAAATAGATATACCATTTAAAATTTGGTATCGTACCTTCCCAATTAGTTGATCTTTGTGCATATGGATTAACATTTTAATATCCTTGTCTGCTTTTGCTTCTAAAATGATCCTTATGATTTTTAACTCCACTTTTTGCATCTCATCATCACTTCTCTCCTTCTTGATCTCTGTTGTCGCTTTAAAAAGAGTGACTTGTAACTTTGTGAGTTTCAGAACTTATCTTCTTCGACACATTTGTTCTCTATATCTTGTCACAAGTTCCCCTGTCTCCAATGCTTGTATTTCTTCTCCCACGTGTTCTTCAACCGATGCATTTCAGACTGAATGATCTTGAGAAGTTCCATTCCTAGTCTTTTCATATCTTCTTTACAATTTGTCCACTCCTCTAATTTCTCCCTAATAGGCTTATCACCCTCAAATAACCACTGAAAAATATGATCTCCATATTCCTGACCAGAACTCTTGCTTTCATCAAATAGTGGACTCATACGAGACAAGTCATCACTTAAAACAATCCCCTTACGAATAATTTTAGGATCTCCTCTAAGTCTGTCCCTCATGATACTAGTGTGGAGACTTTGTAATCTGCAAGAAGTCTCAAGTTCTTCTTTCAAGAAGGCCAAGACCCTTTCTAGCTCCGTTTCATCAAGAAATAGCACCAAGATCAGTGTCCTATTCATCAAACAGTACTTAAGCAGCATTTCTGGGATTTGATTCTTTAGCATTTCCAATGTCAAGCCCTTCAGCATATTGAGACGACTTCAAGTAAAATATTCAGTCTGAATAAGCACTTCCAATATTGAATGAATTTTCTTGATTAAATTGTCACGGTTGATATCATTACAATAAGGCTAGGGCTTCAAATTCAAATCTTGTGACTCGTCTTGATCTTCGGACTCATTTCTTGACTAATCTTCCACCAATTTTGTAGCAGCAGTCACATCCACTAACCTCTAATCACCGATTTCAATTTCTAAGTTAGGAACCGGTTTTAGAGCCACAAAATTATGCTCATATGGAAAAGGACGGCAATGCTTGGACGTCATATGCTCTTTATATTTTCCAACATCCAAGAACGTGTTTCCGCAACAACAACTCATCAAAAACTTCCAATCAAAATCATTTGACATTACCGCATAGTCCACATCGTTTGACAACTCCACTTTCGCCCTCTGCCCCATCGATTTATCTCGAAAAATATTAAATCCTAAGATGACAAGGTACTAAAAACATTTAATAAAATAGCCTAGAGGATAAAACACAAACCTGCATAAATGACTTCAATAATGGCATGACAGTTGAATGATAGTCAAAAGAAGATATCATCATAAATTTCTTCCATGTATTTAACATGGCAGCGTAAGTACCCAGGATTATAGCACCAAGTGTGAAAAACTGAAAAAAATAAACATAGTGAGATCCAATGGCAACAAAAAATTATCTAATTTCTTATATTTTAGAATCATTCCATCGTTAGGAAGGATAGATTTAAAAGTAAAAACTACAATGCATCTCACCTAACATTTCACATGTTTCAAACTATTTCATCTAAATTTGGAACCAACTAAGGAGAGAAAATAGATATACCATTTAAAATTTGGTATCGTACCTTCCTAATTAGCTGATCTTTGTGCATATGGATTAACATTTTAATGTCCTTGTCGGCTTTTGCTTCTAAAATGATCCTAATGATTTTTAACTCCAGTTTTTGCATCTTATCATCACTTTTCTTCTTCTCAATCTCTTGTTGCTGCTTTCAAAAGAGTGACTTGTAACTCTGTGAGTTTCCGGATTTATCTTCCTCGACATATTTGTTCTCCATATCTTGCCATAGGTTCCCCTGTCTCCAATGCTTGTATTTCTTCTTCCACGTGTTCTTCAATCGGTGCATTTCAGCCTGAATGATCTTAAGAAGTTCCATTCCTAGTCTTTTCATATCTTCTTTATAATTTGTCCACTCCTCCAATTTCTCCCCAATAGGCTCATCACCCTCAAATAACCACTGAAAAATATGATCTCCATATTCCTGACCAGAACTCTTGCTTTCATCAAATAGTGGAATCGGAACAGGCAAGTCATCACTTAAAACAATTCCCTTACGAATAATTTTAGGATCACCTCTAAGTCTGTCCCTCATGATACTAGTGTGGAGACTTCGTAATCTACAGGAAGTCTCATGTTCTTCTTCCAAGAAGGCCAAGACCCTTTCTAGTTCCGATTCATCAAGAAACAACATTGAGACAAATGTCCTATTCATCAAACAGTACTTAAGCCACATTTTTGGGATTCGATTCTTCGGCATTTCCAATATCAAGTGCTTTAGCATGTAGAGATAACTCTGAGCAAAACATTCAGTGTGAATAAGCACTTCCAATATCAACTGAATTTTCTTGATTAAATTGTTGCGGTTGATATCGTTACAATAAGGTCAGGGCTTCAAATTCAAATCTTGTGACTCATCTTGATCTCCAAGCTCATTTCTTGACCAATCTTCCTCCAATTTTGCAGCGGTTGTCACATTCATTGGCCTTCAATCACTGATTTCAATTTCTGAGTTAGGAACAGGTTTCAGAGCCACATAATTACGCTCATATTGAAAAGGACGGCAATGCTTGGATGTCATATGGTCTTTATATTTTCCAACATTCGAGAACGTGTTTCCGCAACAACAACTCATCAAAAACTTCCAATCAAAATCATTTGACATTACCACATAGTCCACATCGTTTGACAACTTTGCTTTCACCCTCTGTTGCATCGATTTATCCCGAAAAACATTAAATCCTAAGATGGCAAGATACTAAAAAGGTTCAATAGAACAACCCAGAGGATAAAACACAAACCTACATGAATGACTTCAACAATGGCACAACAATTGATTGATAGTCAAAAGAAGATATCATCATAAGTTTCTCCCATGTATTCAACATAGCATTGTAAGTACCTTGGATTATAGCATCAAGTGTGAAAAAATGAAAAAAATAAACACGGTGAGATCCAGTGGTAACAAGAAATTATCTAATTTCTTATATTTTAGAATCATTCCATGTTTAGGAAGGACATATTTAAGAGTAAAAACTACATGCATCTCACCAAACATTTCACATGTTTCAAACTATTTCATCTAAATTTGGAACCATTTAAGGAGAGAAAATAGATATACCATTTAAAATTTGGTACCATACCTCCCCAATTAGTTGATCTTTGTGCATATGGATTAACATTTTAATGTCCTTGTCTGCTTTTGCTTCTAAGATGATCCTTATGGTTTTTAACTCTAGTTTTTGCATCTCATCATCACTTTTCTCCTTCTTAATCTCTTGTTGCTGCTTTAAAAAGAGTGAATTGTAACTTTGTGAGTTTCCGGATTTATCTTTTTCGACACATTTGTTCTCCATATCTTGCCACAAGTTCCCTTGTCTCCAATGCTTATATTTCTTCTCCCACGTGTTCTTCAGCTGGTGCATTTTAGCCTGAATGATCTTGAGAAGTTCCATTCCTAGTCTTTTCATATTTTCTTTATAATTTTTCCACTCCTACAATTTTCTCCCTAATAGGCTCGTCACCCTCAAATAACCACTGAACAATACGATCTTCATATTCCTAACCAGAACTCTTGCTTTCATCAAACAGTTGAATCAGACGAGACAAGTCATCACTTAAAACAATCCCCTTACGAATAATTTTAGGATCACCTCTAAGTCTGTCCTTCATGATACTAGTGTGGAGACTTCGTAATCCGCAAGAAGTCTCAAGTTCTTCTGTCAAGAAGGCTAAGACCTTTTCTAGCTCTGGTTCATCAAGAAACAGCATTAAGACCAGTGTCCTATTTATCAAACAGTACTTAAGCAGCATTTCTTTAGCATTTCGAATGTCAAGCCCTTCAACATATAGAGATGACTCCAAGCAAAACATTCACTCTAAATAAGCACTTCCAATATCGACTGAATTTTGTTGATTAAATTGTCGCGGTTGATATTATTACAATAGGGCCAGGGCTTCAACTTCAAATCTTGTGACTCGTCTTTATCTCTGGACTCATTTCTTGACTAATCTTCCACCAATTTTGCTGCGATAGTCACATCCACTGGCCTTCAATCACTGATTTCAATTTCTGAGTTAGGAACAGGTTTCAGAGCCACAGAATTACGCTCATATTGAAAAGGACGGCAATGCTTGGACGTCATATGCTCTTTATATTTTCCAACATCCAAGAACATGTTTTCGCAACAACACATCAAAAACTTTCAATCAAAATCATTTGACATTACCGCACAGTCCATATTGTTTGACAACTCTGCTTTCGGCCTCTGCCCCATCGATTTATTCTCATCGACATCCACTTTGAGGTCTTTGATTTTGACACTTAGTAGTTCCTTCTTGGCCTTCAAGCTCATCACATTGTTCCAATAAGCCTTGGCTCGTGTTATCTTGTTAAAGTTCGCCGGTGATGGAGTCTTCACCTTTTCAAAACCCTACCTCATCCAATCAAATTTTGCATGTGTCTCTTTCTTTCTCTCTTGAAAATCTTCAATATCCTTGGCTATATGTGTTATTGATTTGTTCTTGACAAGCTTCTTAAGCTTGCTCATCTTGGCTGTCGCTATTAGCTCTCTGAGTTCCATCTTCACTCTCTTAATGTCATCATCTTTAATGGGGTCTATGGGGTTCTCAATGGACAAAGCTGACTCACATTCTATGGGGTTCTCAATGGACAAAGCTAACTCACATTCTTGGATGGCAGAGTCGAATTGATTGTTGCGGGTGAGGTTTTGAGCATGCATGAAGGTGGAATGGATGGAATAGGGGGCATCTTTGGGGGCTAGAGTAGAGGAGCGTTTCTTCTTTCTAGTCATTCTTTCTTCTTGTTCTCTTTTGGTGGATTTTGGCGGTAAATGAAAGGGCATATATCATGCACTAAGTACCTAAAATATCCACGAACTCTCCCAAGTCCTACACCCTCTCGCATCAAAGTCAAGACTTCATGGTAAATTCAATAGGAAACTAAACTAGTAAAACCACTTGAAAGGCCAAAGCCAAAGCTAAAACTCGTGCTCTTCTTTCTAAGTTCTACCGCTTCTTCCTTTCTACCCCAAGCCAACCCACCAAACTAACAAACCCCTTCATTCCATTCCACCCTTTCCCACCTAAAACATTCTCGAATCTCAACTGTCCTTAATCCAAAATCCAATGGCCGATATTCAAATATCCCCAAACGATCCACATGCTGGTTGCTTCAACTAATCAGAGCTCAGCTCTTAGCATTTCTTTGTAACTAACTATTCATTGCCAAAAGTTCCTCAAAAGCAAAAAAAAGAAAAAAAAAAAAAAACTATTCATTCCCAAATTGCCAAAACTAATAAACTAACAAACCCCTTTCTCCTACACTATAACCTACCAAAACCATTTTGAAATCTCAACCGTCCTTAATCCCAAAATCCAATGCCCCATATTCAAATATCCCCCAAACGATCCGCGTGCTTGTTGCATCAACCAATCAAATCTTGCTTACCTCTTGGATAATTCAATTCCCTCTCACTCACACTTGCACTCCTATATAAACCTCTTCCCATGCATATAATTCTCTCATGCATACTCACAACACAAAATCAAATACCTCATATTTCTTGAGTATTGACTAATTCCAAATTTCAAAAGCAATCAAAAGTGAACACGTATTATAATCTCAATGGGTCTAGTGCAATTGGACACTAGACCCAAACCTCACCCATCTATATATATATATATATATATGTATATAGAAATACACACATATATAAGTATGAAAATTTGGCAGTTAGAATGTTGGATACCATGGATATTTTGGGTTTAATTTATAAAAAAAATTAACTAATGCTTTAAGGGCTTTAGTTAGAAATTTTTTATAAGAAAAGAAAAAAGTAATTGATTTTTTTTGACAATATATTTTTTATATATTTTGCATGAAAATGGTATCAAGGATTTTCTAAAATTGTCTATTAACAAATGTTGAGCTTGCACTATTTTTTTTTTCTTTCACAATTTGGTAGTTGAGGATGGGGGATTTGAACATGGATGTTTTTGTTAAAAACACTATGAGTTGACAACTAATCAAGCTACAAGATTAGGTGGCACCTCATTCATTTTAATGTAAAATATTTTTTTTATTATTATTTAATTCAATTGTTTATTCAAAAAATTTGAAAACAAGACTTAATTGTTATAGTTGAATGATTTAAATCAGTCAATAGGTATTTACCAACTAAGAATTGCATCATGAATTCATGACCAAGGAAAAAGACTACAAATTTCAATTATTCTTGCTCCTAATTGATCTAAAATTCCTACAATTCATCAATTAAAACAATTAGCAAATTGCTCGTGCGATGCATTTCACTGATTGTGATGGGCTGAATTTGCTAACACTATGTTTGGTCGGGTAGATTTTAGGAGGGATGGAAAATATGAGAAGGAAAATGGGGTGGAAAAGTGGGTTTTCCACTGTTTGGAAGTGGGCAGAAAATGTGAGGAGTGGAATACCCGGGAGAAAATTGTCTCTCCCGGGCCCACAAAAATTTTCCTCCCGATTTGGGAGGAAAATCAAGGGGGGAAAACTACATCATTGTAGTTTTACCGTAATACCCCCCACCAACCGCATTGATGCCCTTGACCAACACCCCCCTGATGACTTTTGCCATAAACACTCCTTCACTTTTCTCATCTTCTCAGCTACACCGTCCACTGTTCTAGGTTTTTTTTTTTTTTTTTTTTTTTTTTTTTTTAAAACGTGATCTATTGTTTCTTGTCCTCATTATACTCCTCATTTTCTTGTTGATTTTTTGGTTTCGTATGACATTCAATTTTTTTTTTTTTCATTCGTTCATGTACTCATTTCCGATTGTTTTTTTCTCCAGCCAAGGGATCTTTTACATTATTGTAATATTTACATTATAATAATAAAAATTATAATATAAATTTATATATATGATGTGGTAAATTTTATATTATTTAATGAGTACAAATAAATCTATTTTTTACATATTATGGACCAAGGGTATAATAGTCAATTTATGCTTTAATTACATTTTCCACCCTTCCCCTTTTCTCTCCAACCAAACAAAAGAGTTTTCCACCCTCCCACTTTTCCACCCTTCCAACCAAACACATAAGAAGGAAAACTAAATATTTTCCATCCTCCCACTTTTCCATCCTCCCACAATTTTCCATCTTCCCAATTTTCCACTCCTCCATCCAAACGGAGCCTAAGTGTGCGTTTAGCTGGCGTGGGTTTTTTAAATGAGCTACGTCCTCTTCACTATAAAAGCGTTTTGGTTTAAATTGCCATGTTTCTCTCCTTTTTTTCTTGGATCTTCGGTATGTCTTATGAGGCTTACGAGCTGGGCTTGCTTTGTTCTACGACGCCTATTTTCCTTCCTTCTTGTCAATAAGCCCATGGATTTATTGTTGTATCAGGCCGAAAAACTGAAACCCACAAATCTGAGTTTGAATTTGACTCATTCGTCCTTAAGTCGAGTTTAAAGTTTAAACTAGTCACAATCACAAACAGCCCAAGTTTGTGCTCGACTCTTTAGAATATGATCAATAGTTCTTGAACTGCCTCAAAAGAAAAAAATGATAAAATATCAAAGACCTTTTGTAAAATACGCTGATTATTCGTAAAGAAAAATAAAAAAGTAGGGCCGTCGACAGAAAAGATTGTGTATCTCAATTATTCTTATATTTAATTTGTCCAAGTCAATCAAAGCCCAAATCTAAGACCCAGACAAAATCATTGCTCTCTGAAGAAGGAAAGGCTTCAAGGCATGCCTTTCTGCAGCTAGGGTTTTTCTTGCTCTTTCATTCATCTTTCTTAGTGCTCAGAGCTGGTTTAAGTTATAACCTAGTGAGTATTGGCATCAAATGATGATGATTTTTTATTTATTTTTATATACAAATAAAATTCATAATAACGTAATTCATGCCCATTTTAAGAATGTATGCATCATAAAAAACCAAAAAATAAAAATTATACAGACCAAAAAAATCAATATACTGGATCACATACAACTACCATGGGTAAACGTAGTGAAGGAATGCCCCCAGGTGGGAATGAGAGCTCATTGCTCAGAGAACTGTATGATCTGTCTGGGCATCCTCCATTTGCAAGGTACGGTCTAGGGCTAAGTGAATTACTCGAACTAGCAACACTGCAATTTCCAACAGCTTTTGAAGAGTCCAAATTCATGTCAGAAATTTTCTTGATCTTCTTTTCTTGGACCTGCAACAGCAAAGAAATCCACAGTTTTCACATGAAGCCATCAATAATCAAAGTAAGAGAAAAATAAATAAAAAGTGGAAATGATTACATCTGTTTTGTCACTTTCTGAACCATCATACATCCATAAACCAAAAATTTAGATACATGGAAGTGAAGAACTCATAGAAAGCAGTTACATGCACCAGTGTCACAATTCAATAAGATTTTTTGTACAGTATACCTTGTTTTACATACATAGTTCTTATTTCCCGGAAAAAACAACTCACCCACACACTCAGAATTCATCCAGTGACCTCTGCCCTCCACCTTTTGCCAATGGAGGAAGGAGATGCCATTTTGTTGAGATCTCCTTGGCTGAATGTTTATACTAATGCTTATATCTTTACAACATACAGTGTCCATTTCTATGCCCCATCTAAAATAACCAATCAGCCAAAGAGATTGTAAACCTTCAGTAAGTGAATCTTTACAGACCATTTAATACAGCAATTAATGCATGTGACCTTGCATTTCTTTTTCTTTCTTTCTACTGAACAAAGTCCAACATGCAACCTCATTGCATGCATTTAAATATCACTTACAACAATTCTCACAAATCGATAACATTACCAAAAAAAATTGAAAACATTATTTAATAAATATATATATATATATATATATATACCTTCCTGAACTTCTTCACCAGCGGTGCGTTCTCCAAAAACCTGAGAGAATTTCCACTCCGGAGGCTGAGGTGGGTCCACCGGAGCTGCGACGACCTCATCACCACCGTTCATTATGCTCTCCCCCTCTAAATCAAACGGTCACTAATCAAATTCAAATCCAAACCAATCCAATAATCACTGCATCGAAGATCGATCTTTCTTTTGAGTTCGCAGAGATCATAGCTTCAATCAAAACTCCAGCAATGACAAAAAAAAAAAAAAAAAAGAGTAAAAAGAATTCATAAAATCATTTGGGTTTTCTTTCTATTCTAATTCAACCATTGAAGCATTAAGAAAATTAGTAAAACCAAAAATAAAATAAAAATAAAAATAAAAAGGCCCATTTTTTTCTCTCTCTAAATTTTTATTTCTCTCTCTACAATGAAAAATAAATATATATAAATAAAATTTGATTTGATTTGATTTGATTTTTTTTTTTTTTGGGAGATTAAAATGTGAGTGACTGAGCAAACTGCTCTTTCGGCTTTAGAGAGATCTAAAATATAGGAATGTCAATTTTGTCTTGCCTTGCTTAATCTGCCCCTCCTTTGTTTCCTCATGTGCGGGTTTTTCTTGCCATGCAAAGGTGATGGGGCAGGGATGAGGCAAGATTTTAACCTTATACCACAAGGTGGGGCGGGGGGATGAGTTTAGATTTTTTAGACCCAACCCGCTTCGCCTCCGTTTCAAAGGATTATAATTGTAAATTTTTCATACCCTAAAACCCTATTATTTAAATAACATATTAATATTAGTTTATTTTATTTTACCCAATGTGGTTTTCTGCCTTTATTTTGTTATATGTTATACTATGAGTGTTTTTTTTTTTTTTTTTGGTGATTGTCTTGTTAAACGTTTGGATATATTATTCAAATTTTTCTAAAAATTGAATTGATTTGATGGGATAAATTTAGTTGTAATTTCAAGTATATTCTTATTAATAAAATAGGTTTCATTAAAAAAATTGTACTAATTGTAGGACAAATTAACAAAAAGTAGAGTTTTACGGGATAGGGTGAGGCTTCATGGGGCCCCAAGGTGCGGGGATGGGGTGAGAAAGTTTTCTTCGTCATGTGGAGCAGGGCGGGGAATGGGCAAGACAAAACCATGCGGGGCAGGGACGAAGATCCCATCTTTCACCCCACCCTGCCCCATTGCCATCCCTACCAAAAAACACATATACACACACAACCTCGTTCTTTGTCTAGTTCTCTCTCAATAATGGGCTTGTAATTTTTTATTCTTTTAATGTTTTTTTTTTTTTTTTTGTTTGAGGGTTATGACAAAGTTACCTGGCAAAGTGATTGACATTGATGTGGCGGAATGTTATTGGGTTAGACAGAGGAAAAGTAGTGAGAACTTTGGGGTTTGATTAGTTGTTGAGATTTGGGTGTTTTTAAGTGTGTGTGGGGTAAATGATTGGAAAATTTTTAGTAGCTGTTTTTTTCGGATTTTGTGGAAGGATGAATGATGCGTATAGATATCTTATGGATAAGATAATTATTGTTGTTAGAGAAAAAAAAAAAAAAAAACTTTTACAGAGTGGTTAAGCAGTTAAGAAGTCGCCACACAAATGAGTTACTTTTTTTTATTTTTATTTTTTGCTTCTACAAATGAGTTACTTTTATATTAAAGAGAATGTGAGAAGGATTTTTTTTTTTTTTTTCTTTTGTTTTTTTTTTCATTATGACATGAATGTCTTTGCATTTTCTTTTTCATCTTTTAGAAAATTTTTTGTTCTAATTATTTTATTTTATTTTATTTTGTAATGAAGTGCAATTAAGTTGAGAAGTCGTTTGATCCAATGGTTGTGGAAGAAGGGGGAACTAGAATACTAACATGGATATGTTGCATTGGATTGTTGATAAAAACATAAATGATGAAGCTATATACTAATGTTTTAGATTTGTCTTACATAGTTACATCTCACAAATATAACCAATTGCTTGATCATTTTGACCTTTTTGATTGGCCATTGGATAAACGTAGTATGGTTGGCTTCTATGAGGCTTTGGAGTTTTCCAAGCCAATCCTCATCATGGATTTCGACAAATTCAGTTATATTCTTTACATGTCATAAATCAAATATCCATCATTTTATCACATAGACATTATGACCAATCCTAAAATGATATCGGTTGTTAAATTATTTCTTAGTAGACTGAATTTTTTTTCTTCTTTTCTTTCTTGTAACTTTCGAAATTTTGAAATAGGTCTGTTCAATTTTGATTTAATTATATGTGGCCTTGAAGTTTTTTGGACCATTGCAACATGGTGACATGGCCCTGAATTGATTTCTCGCAATTATATGGCATTATTGGATTCATGATGATAGTGTAAAGAGTGAAGTCACTCTCGCACTAGCTAAATAATAATGTCAATAAATGAAGGTCAGAAAAAGCAATACTTGTCATAGGCTCTCAAAACCTTCTCTAATTCATAAGGTATGGCACAAATCACAATTCGATTAGTTGGACATCAAGAGAGGGAGGCACTAGATGCACCACCTAACAAATAGAAAATATAAAACTAGCAGGACAATGAGGTTGAGCAAACATTATTTTTTTATTTTTTTATTTTTTGAGAGAGAGAGAACAATTTAATTGCCTTCATAATTTTTTTAAAAATTTATCTATTAAAGATTTATTGCATTTATGGCTTACTTACTGATAGGTAGCCGCATATGCAGGATTTAATTATAGATATTTTGAATAATGATAAGAAATTTTACCATTAAACAAAAAAGAATGATTTGTTTAAATATTTAATAAAAAAATGTGCCCATAAAGTCTAATCTATCTTCTAATTGGGCTTATCATGAATGCATTTCATTATTGCACGAGAGAATCTACCCAATCTAAGTTCCTAATGTCTGGGATAAGGCCCAAACCCTAGTGCAAACCTAATCAACCCAATACTTTGAAATCACAATCTAATTAGAGTAATTGATCTTTTACACTTTTTTTTTAATTGAATGAAAAAGGGGATCTTTAGTGTGAACTTATCAATCTCAAGCAAAATAACGATAATGAATAATACCACATAAACTACCGGAGCCTTGATGGGATTATAATTGCGGCTTTTGATCTTTCACATTTGTTCATGTATTCACATTTTTTTTTTTTTTACATTCACTTTTTTTTTTTTGAGAGTTTCAATCTATGGCGTTTGCCTTTGACGATAGCTCTTTATCATCAGATCAAGACACCAATCAGTTTTTGGCGTAGATGGGGATTGAACCTTAGATTTCTTATACAACCATTAGAGATTTCACTAGTTGAGCTAACTTGAACCCGCTATTGACATCCACTGTTAAATATGAAAAGTGTGATGTGTACGACTAATGTATGATAAGGAGTGTGTGAGAATTAATATCTATTTTATATGGACCGACCCAAGAACCACTCTCTTTTCAATTTTATAATCGATCCAATTTTTTAAAATATATCGATGTAATTTTTACCTACATCAAATTGACTTTAATATATATGTGTGTATATATATATATATATGGGTTCGGTTCAAGTTTCACATAGTGTAACTTTAAGCAATGTTACACCTTCCAATAACTTGTTATTGAATTAATATTTTGAAAATCCAACCGTTGAATTACATGTTTTATATGTTCTTAACATACATGCCAATTTTCATATCAATCGGATGCTATTTATTATTTAATCTATAAACTCATCTTTTATGCATTATTTTAAACTCCAAAAATTTGAATTTTAACAATTGATTGATGACATAGCTATTAATCTTTGATCACCTCAAAATTTGGCAAGCATGAAGAATATACGAAGATAATGTAATTTAAAGGTGGATTTTGTAATATTCGCATCCAGTTAAAAAAATATTGAGTGATGTAATATTGCTTAGAGTTACACCAGGTGTAACTTGAATCCAACCCTATATATATATAAATATAGATATAGATATAGATATAGATATTCTCCAAACTTATTTATTGATGTATGATGACTCCCCACCAATTAACATTAAGATTAATTAATGCAATAGTTATTAAGAGCTGAGATTGAATTTTTTTTTTAAAAAAAAAAAATTCAACTTTCAATTTCAATTATTGAATAAAAAAAAAAGTAAAAAGAAAAGTAAAAGAATTAAAGTTAAAATAGTGAAAAGGCTTGTGAGAGGTTGACGGGGGTGCAAAGTCAAAGTGCAATACCCCGGATCCTAATCCAAAAATTTCAACATTTTTATCCAAAAAGTCAACCTTGTATTAATGTTAAAAAAAAAAAAACCCCCACTTTATCACCTTGAAGTTTAACATTTTTGGGGGAGTTTTGGGTCCAGTGTTTCCAGTGCACTGGATTTGGTCGGATAATGATATGTATCCAAAAATAGACATGTGTCACAATCCTAACAAGTCTAGTGTCACTAAACACTGGACCTAATCTGGACTCAACATTTTTTCCTTATTGTAGGCCTTAGAAATAAAAATTACAAGAGAAAGTACATGGCATCCAACTTTGAAGATGTAATGTCATATCATCCGGAAGATATTAAAAATATATACCATTTATATTAAATTATTTTAATGTATTAACAAAAAAATTATTTTAATGTTATTTTTTTTCTTATTTTTATTCTAAAAGTCTAAAAAAATAATAGTTTTTTTTTTCCCAATGTAAGCTAGATTTAAACATAAATCTTTTATTTAAGAAAAAAAATTATCAAATAAGCTATTAAAATCCATAAGTTAATATTAATATATAATTTCTAATTAATTTGAGCATCATATGGACATATTTTTTTATATACAAAATAGAAATTATAATCTAGTCTAATCTAAGTGTATATGTATGTGAAATTTCCTTCTAAACTTGAACCCCGGCTCTTCTCCCCCTCTCCCCCTCTCCCCAATACCCCTTAACTATTTGTAAAGTAACCATTGTACCAAAAATGTATGGTAGTATATGGACACATTTTAGTTTAACATAATAAATTGAAATTCCAACTAAAATTAGTGATGATAAGGTGTGGTTGTTTATATATATATATATATAACTTTAGATTGTTTTTGTTGGGCTTTGCTTAGTTAAAGAATTTTTAGTTAAAATAGTGAAACGCATGTGAGAGGTGGAGGGGGTGCAAACTGCAATACCCCTGTTCCTAATCCAAAAATTTCAACATATCTATCCAAATAGTCAACCCCGTATTAATGTGAAAAAAAAAAATCCCCCCCTTTTTTACCTTGAAGTTCAACATCTTTTTTTTGCCTTGTAGGCCCAGTATTAAAAATTACAAGAGAAAGTACATGATAACCCACTTTTTGACTTAGTACATGACAACCTACTTACTTTTTGACTTAGTACATGCTAACCTACTTTTTGACTTGAAGATGTAGCGTAGTCTGGCATTGATTTTTGACTTGAAGATGTAGCGTAGTCTGGCATTGATTATTTTTGTTAATTATTTTACTATTTAATTTTTTTACTATTATTTATAGATTTTATTGTATTTTTTGGTATTGTTTATAGATCTCATTATACCATTTTAACTAATTTTTATCTTTCCTTACAATATTTTTAGTGAAAAAATTTTAGTTTTTTGTTAAATAAACTGTTTTTAAACGGATACGTAATGTCATATCATTTGCAAGATATTAAAAATATATACCATTTATATTAAATTATTTTAATGTTATTGTTTACTTATTTTTATTCTAAAAATCTAAAAAAAATAATAGATTTTTTTTCCAATGTAAGCTAGATTTAAACATAAATATTTTATTTGAGAAAAAAAAAAGGTTCAGATAAGCTATTGAAATCCATTAGTTAATATATAATTTCTAATTGATCTGCATCATTTATTTATTTTTTGAGAATCCAATTAATTTGCATCATATGGACACATTTTAGTTCATCTTAATAAATTGAAATTCCTACTAAAATTAGTGATGATAAAGTGTGGTTGTTTATATATATAGTTCTAGAATAATTTTTGTTGGGCTTTGATTAGTCCAAGCCCAATAGTTATAACGGACGAAACTACAATGCAATGGATCTCTAAGTTTGATGGGCATCACAACACATGTTGGACTTAAAGCCCAACACAGATCACATACCCCACCACACAGTAATGAACCACAAAAACTAACAAAATAGAAAAAATCTCTCCCCCTTTTTGGTACGTGAATTCAAACATATGTTTTCAATTTTTAAATAACATTATATTTCTACACACTTTTTCACCTACATGTATTTAAAAAAAATTAAAAAAAAAAATTGAAAGCTGTTGTTTAAACACACGTACCAAATGGGCGCGATCTTTGACTTTTCAAGTTCGATAGATAGACAAAACACCAATGGGTGAGACTAAAGAACACCCGTCTTAATATATAGGGCATTCCAGCAAAGGGGCTTAAGCCAAATTTTTTCTCTTTTCTATTTGATTTTAAGAGTAAAGTTTTAGCGCAACCCACTCAACTTCTAGAGGTAGCAACCACTTGAAATTTATGTCAAAAGCCTTGTAATTTGATGGGTTCAACAGATTAACACATTTTGATATTTTTAATAGAGATATTCAGATTCAAATATTCCCTCTCTCTTCTACTTAAAAAAAAAAAAAAATCTTTCCTCTCTTGTTGTAACAATCAAATTATTTGAAAAAAGAAAAAAAAAATCATGGTTATTAGACTATTCTAAAGTTGTTGATATTACCAATATTTATAAATGAAAACAAATATTTTGTATCACTTTATAAATTTGTATGATTGAAACTTGAATTTTAAAGTAATCTTTTGAATATTTATAATTTTAATTGCTTTTTAAGGGGCACATATCTCTAATTTTTAATATCTATTTTGTTTGTATATTTTAGACTAAAATTAAAGATTTGGACCATTTAGAACCTAATTGACTAAATGGATTAAAGTGGTCTAAATGGACTTAAATGGACCTAAGTAGACCAAAATGGATCAAATTGACTGCAGTGGACCGAATTGAACCTTATGGACGAACTTATACTAAAATGGACCGAAATTAAATGAATGGACCAAAATAAACTGAGTGGACTAAAGTGTATCAAATAGACCAAAGTGAACCAAAATTAATGATCAAAGTGGACAAAATGGACTAAATTGAGCTAACTGGAATCACACTTAACTGTTGAATTATGATGAAAAAAATAATAAAAATAATTTTGAGCAAGCCCAAGATAGTAAAAAGCAAAAACCAAAATTTCAATGGTATCAAACATTCTAACTGCCAAGTTTCCATTCTTGTTTATTTATTTTTTAATATGTATTGAAATCACATAATTTCCAATTGGTTTATTTTCCATTTACCTATTTAAGCGCTCTCTGTTGGGAAATTATATTCTTTAAAACATAAATCTCACTCACTATTTCCATTTACCGCCAAAGCCCCCCAAAGCAAAGAGAACAAGAAGAAAGAAAGAATGGCCTCTTCCTCTTCCTCTTCCTCACTGTTTGATGAAAGCGGTCGCGTTGTCGAATTTCTTGCTGCTAATAACTTCATCATGGCACTGGAAGTCGCCAAGTCCCTAGTTTCCGGCCACCCGGACTCCGCCCTCGCCAACGCCCTCACCGCTCTCACCCTTACGAAAATCTCACTCAGAGACTCTAACGTCGTCCGAAGACGCGAATACATTGCCTCCGCCCTTGACTTCAGCAAAACAGCCCTCGCGCTTTCCCCAAAATCCATCGCTTTCGGTTTCTTGAAAGCCAAAATCCACTTAGCCAATGCCCATGACGACGCTGCCATCCAAGAATGTGAGTCTGCTATGTCCATTGAGGATCCTCGGGACCCCTGGCTAGACTACTTGGGCATCATCAACGAGGGATACCCCCAAGAGTCCAGCAAAGAGTCGCGAATTGAGAGAGTGAGAACGGAGCTCAGAAAGCTATTAGTGAAAGCTAAGAGGTACAAGTTCAAGAGGCTCGTTGAGGACCATTCACTGGCAGAGATAAGTAAGGAATTTCAAGCTTTGCAAGAGAGAAAGGAAGAGATACAAACAAGATTTGATAGGGAGAGGCAGAGTTTTGAAAAGATGGAAATGCCATCACCGTCTACTTCAACAAGAAAACTCAAGGAAGTCTTGTCCAATGTCGACATGATAACACAAGCCAGGGACTTTTGGAACAATGTGATGAGCTTGGAGGCAAAGAAGGATTTTCTGAGTGTCAGGATTGAAAAATTCCTCCACAAGAATAAATCGATGGGGGTGAAGGCAAAAGCGGTGTTGGCAGAGGCTGTGGAGTACGCGAAGGAGACGAAGAGTTGGAAGTTTTCAACGTGTTGTTGTTGTGGCCAGAGGTTTTCGGATGAAGAATTGAATTTGGAGCATATGAAAAGTTCCCACTTAGGGACTTTGTCAGAGGAGTTACAGTCTGTTGTGCCGAAAACTGTACCAATTTCGGAAACTGAAATCGGTGATTGGAGGCCAGTGAACGTGGTTGCCGCTGCAAAATTGATTGAAGATTTTTCAAGAAATGACTCTGGAAATAAAGGCCAAGATGGAGGCAAGTCACAAGATTTGAAGTTGGAGAACTTTCCTCATTGCAATGATATCAACCGCGGCATGTTAATCAAGAGCATTTGGAATCTTTTGCAATTGTTTATAGAGATTGAGTGTTTTGCTCCGAGTCATTTCTATATGCTGCTGGACTTGATATTGGAAATGCTGAAGAACCAAATCCCAGAAACGCTGCTTAATCAGCGTTGGATGAAGACAACGCTGGTCTCAGCTTGGTTTCTTGATGAACCGGAGCTTGAAAGTGTCCAAGAATTCTTGATAGAAGAACTCGGGATTTCTTGTGGATTACAAGGTCTCTACACCAGTTGCCATAGGGACAAAGCTAGACGTGATCTTACTATAACTAATGAGAGTATTGTCTTCAGAGACGATGACTTGTCTCATCTAATTCCGCTGCTTGATGAAACTAGTGAACTAGCTTCTAGAAGTGTTGATGATATCAAGAATGTTGGACACGAATATAGAGATAACATTGTTCAGTGGTTATTCACTGGTGGTGAGCCTATTGGGGAGAAATTGAAGGAGTGGGAAAAATATAGAGAAGCTAGCAAAAGTCTAGGAATGGAACTTTTCAAGATCATTGAGTCCGAATTTCACCGGCTGCAGAATATGTGTGAGAGGAAATGCAAGTATTTGAGACACGAGAAGCTATGGCTGGATATGGAGGGAATATGTATGGAAGAAGATAATAAGAGAAGAAAAGAGATTTCTGGCAATCAACAGAGTTACAGGTCACTCTTGTTAAAGCGGCAAAAAGATATTGAGGAGGAGAAAAGTATTGATGAGATGGGTAGCATGGAGTTGGATATCATAGAGAGTATTTTGAAAAAAGCACAAGCTGACAATGACATAAAAATGTTTTTCCAGATGCACATTGATCAGATGGGTGGGAAGGTATGGTACCAAATTTTAGATGTTTCCAAATTTAGATGAAATGCTATGAAAATGTAAACTGATAGTTTTTACTCTTAAATCTGTCCTCCCATGTCCCTTCTAAAGAGGGGAGTCATTCTGAAGTATAACTAATGAGATACTGTATGTGTAATGTTTGCAGTGTTTCAAATCCGATGCTACAATCCTGGCTACTAATGCTGCCATGCAGCAGACATGGAATAAACTCAAGATGGTAACTTCTTTTGACTATAGATCGATTGTGGTGCCATTGTTAAAGAAATTCATGCGGGTTTGTGTTTGATCCTCTGGACTGTTCTATTGAATGTTTTTGGTTACCTTCTTGTTGGCTTATGATTTAATGTCTTTGGGATAAACCTCTCCTCTATAGGCACAACTAGAAGATATGGTTGAGAAATATGCTACAGAAAAGTCTAATGCTGAAATAGAAGTGTTGTTATCAAAACTTGATCTTAATGCCAAGAACAACACGGGAAGAGGAGGTGATGATGCAAGACAAGGACAGGGGAAATCAAAGAATACAAAGAAGAAAAAGGATCACAGAAAGGCTAAGGAATTTAAGGTCTTAATTACTGCCACTAGTTATTGTTCTGTTTCCTTTTATTGTGATTTGGTTATCTTATATACACAGTCTGTCATGCAAAGTAATTCCCTAATAATATGCAGTTCCCTTATTTCAGGCAACTGGTGGTAGTGAGGATCAACAGGGAAATGTGGAACAAACGTTAGTCTTTATTTTATCCATACTATTATACTTGGTTCTGGAACCCTTCTTTTTTTCTTTTGGTTGGCAAATATGCATGTAAATTATCTAAATTTGTGCCAATATGTCATACCAATCTCTAGGCTTAAACGAAGTTCAATGTCTTTTCACTTGTGTTCTGCTTCAGATTGGTACCAGCTGCACATGGCAAAGATCATCCTCTTAATCCTGAGGTTGTTGGTCCTGTAACCACTGATGAATTAGAGCAAGAGGAAAGGGAACTTACACGTAAGGCTGAGGAAGAGTGTAGGGTTGAGGAGCATGGAAGAATGCTTGCAAGGCATTTGGAGTACCAAAGGCAGATTGAGAATGAGGCCAAACAAAAACGCCTTGCTGAGATAGATAAGGCTTAAACCAGTGCAGGGAATGTGGCAGAGGATGTGCCTTTCAGTGGGATCAACTTTGGTATTCTTAACTTGATAAATTTTACTGCCTGTGAACTTTTTATTTCTCATGAACTTGATCCATTTAATTGCCTGTAATGATGATTGTTGCTTCATTGGGCGCATTATTGATGACAAGCTGATGTGAAATTGTTAGCTAGCAACAGATGTTCTAATGTAATTGTTAGCTAGAATGTAGACAAAATAGAACGTTAATGGTTGTTGAAAATGTAGAAGTAATGCTACAAATGCAAACTATATGACAATATTTTCACACTGTTGATGTAATAAATTTTTACTAGTCCTCATTTAGACCCATCATTAAATTTTTACTTTCCACTAGTCACCAACCACATCATCAGTTTATAAAAATGTTTGTAAAATAGTTTATGGTTTTAGCATTTTTTAAAAAGCTATGTCAGTGGTTGGCCTAAAGCCTAAATAATAACTCGTAAAATCTTGTTAACCCAATTGTAGCATTGCTTTGGCTAAATTGACCAATTCAGCACAAAAAGCATTATCTTCTCATAAGGAAAATTAAATTAAATTAAATAAGTAATACGAATAACACTTCCTCCTCTTCCTCCACTATCTATCTATCAAAATTTAGTGATTTGTTAGCTAATGCAACCAAATGATTGTTGAGAGCTTTTAGTCCAATTGGTTGGCACATCTTGATTTTTCCATGGCATCTAGAGTTTAAAACCATTCTCCTATATTGTAACTATCTAATTATTAAAAAAATAAAAAATAAAAAATAAATTATTGAATTTTATTAGAGAACCTAACAAACAATGTAAAAGAAACTGGGCCTAAACTTCATTCTTAAAACAAAAGGAAATCAAAATAGAAAATTTCAAAAAATAAGGATGTTTCTAACCTAAGGAACAACAAGAAACTGAGACTAAGCTTTATCCTTAAAACAAATGGAAATCGAAATATAAAATTTGAAAAAGATAAATTTCAAAAATAAGGATGAGACGATGTCATACTTTTAAATAGAAACTAACTATTGGTTTAGCAATTTTAAATAGGTGTAAGTATTTTAGTAGAATAGTAGACAAGTGACATAGTCCACTGTAATAACAATATACAATTTCTTGTAAAGTGGGTTGCTGAAAGAGTGGTAAAATGGGAAGAAATGATGTTTTGATGTGGCATGTTTTAACCTTCAGATGTTTTAATTGTCACGTGTCCTTCATCTAGATAAGAAAAGAGAGAAAACTTGAGAAGTTTGTATAGGAGGGTAGCTGGTCCCATAAGTAATAACCATCATAATATCAAATTTCATATTTATATATATACAAATTTGTTTGGGTCTAGTGTACGTGAGATTAGGAATTAAAGAAGCCTGGAATTTTAAAACAAAATTAGTAAAAGAAAACGGTGACTCTTGATAAAGTAAAAAAAAAAAAAAAAAAAAATCAGAACGTGGTCTTCAGGGAAATATCAAAGTCGACTGAAATTTTCCAATTTTTTTTTTTTTTTTTTTTTTTAATTTTTTGAATAAGTTTGTTTTGAAAATATGGATTAGTAGGTGCATGTTCTATTATAGTATTTTGTAGACATTTTAAGTAGATTTAGAGATATATTTTTACAAGGTTATTCTCAATTTTTTTTTTTTTTTTTTTTTTTTTCATTAAACCTAAGGTTTAAGGGTATTTTGAACCATATAAAAGTCCAGTTTAAAAAAGAAAATCCTCTATAAGTGTTGATCAAACAGGTAATCCAAATTTGACAAACATTTATTTCACAAGACTATATTACTTCATATTCTAATGCTCCCTGCCATTTCCCAATCCAAGATGAATTGAATCTTTTCATCTATTGGAAGAGCTGGCAACAAAAATAACAAAGCTCTGTGGTCAATATGCCTTTTATCTTCAATCCTAGCAACATTCTTGATCTTTGCACCTTTAAAATGATGTCGCCAACATTTGCGATGACAAGAACAAGCGCAGTCTACCTCCTCATCTAGCACCTAGAGTTCAAGTAAATTAGAGACAAAATAATTGGTACTAGCAAGAATAGTTTTTTTAAAGACAAATTTGACATTTTCTTAATCAACATCATTGCTTTTCATAATCAAATGCTAGCTTGTACATGGGAAAATTTAAGAACAATCACAATTTCACACTCCATACGTACGAGTAACGGATTGTACACAAATATAGCAATAATGGATTAATAAAAAATCTTTAACATAAGGCAAGTCAACAATATGTTTTTTTATAGACCCGTTGATTAGTCCAAGCCCAATAGTAATAATGGATGAAACTACAACACAGTGGGCCTCTACGTTTGATGGGCATCACAACACATGTTGGACTTAAAGCCCAATATAGATCACATACCCTACCACACAGTAATGAACCACAAAAACTAATAGCTTGTTTAGATGAAGGGAAAGTAGAGGAGAGTAGAGTAGAGAGAGGGAGGGAAAGTAAGTTAAATTATCTTATTTGAATGTTTTTTAAGGGAGGAGGGGGAGAGATTTGGAGGGGTTTGGAAGGGTTCTAACTACTTCTAACCACTCATTTTTAATTTCCTTAAATTGGAGAGATTTGGAGGGAGAGTAGAGCATAAAATACTTGACCAAATGAATTACCAAATTTACCCTTACCATATTAACAAAATTACAAACTATTGAAAGACTAATTATTCTCCTCTCTCTTACTTAATTTTAAAAACATTCAAAGAAGGTAGAGGATAACCATTCCCATCTACTCTTCTCTCCACTACTCTCCTCCCTTCTACTCTCCTCTACTCTCTTCTCCCTCCAAACTTCTAAACATAGCATAACAGAGTAGAAAAAAATCTCTACCACGCATTCTTTGACTTTTCAAGTTCGATAGATTGGCAAAACACCAATGGGTGAGACTAATGAACACCTGTCTTAATATATAAGCCATTCTAGCAAAGGGGCTTAAGCCAAATTTTTTCTCTTTTCTATCCGATTTAAAGAGTAAAGTTTTAGCGCAACCCACTCAACTTCTAGAGGTAGCAACCACTTGAAATTTATGTCAAAAGCCTTGTAATTTGATGGGTTCAATAGATTAACACATTTTGATATTTTTAACAGAGATATTCAGATTCAAATATTCCCTCTCTCTTCTACTTAAAACAAAAAATCTTCATTCTCTTGTTGTAACAATCAAATTATTTTAAAAAAGAAAAAAAAATCATGGTTATTAGACTATTCTAAAGTTGTCGATATTACCAATATTTATAAATGAAAACAAATATTTTGTATCACTTTATAAATTTGCATGATTGAAACTTGAATTTTAAAGTAATCTTTTGAATCTTTATAATTTTAATTGCTTTTTTAAGGGGCACATATCTCTACTTTTTAATGTCTTTTTTTTTTTTTTTTTTTTGGGTATATTTTAGACTAAAATTAAAGATTTGGACCATTTAGAACCGAATGGACTGAATGGATTAATGTGGATTGAATGAATCGAATGGACTTAAATGGACCCAAGTAGACTGAAATGGACCAAATTGACTGCAATAGACCGAATTGGAGCTTATGGACCAACTTATACTAAAATGGACCGAAACAATACGGATGGACCAAAATAAATTGAGTGGACTGAAGTGGATCGAATAGACCAAAGTAGACCAAAATTAACGATCGAAGTGGACAAAATGGACCAAATTGACTGAAGTAGATCATTGACCGAATTATCATGCTAATTTGACTCATAAGTAGATTGTGAACATTAAATTCTGTACTTCAACTTTTACATATTATATAGATTTGTAAGATTTATATGTAACTACAGTATCACTAAAAAATTTTTAGGAATTTTTTTTATAATGTTATTGATGTGAAACTAACCAATTATGTCACATTGTAAAAATTTTAGTTAGTAAATGATATTGTTTAAATGAAAACATTTATAAGATGCATTATTTAAAAGATCTTATTATTTAATTAATATTAATTTAAAAAAAAAAGCTTAAATGACTTCATGTATTAATAAATTTGGACAAAATGAACCAAAGTCAACCGATTGGATTGAAATTGACCAAAGTGCTACACTGATATAACTCAATAAAAGCATAACAACAATAAATGTTATACTTTAGTTTTTAGATATTATATATATTTAAATCAATTTTTTTTTTTAAAAACTTTTTAGCTTTTTATATTTTTAAAACTTTTCTCTCTTACATTAAAGGCACAATTGCACGATGCAATAGCTCTAACTTGGCACCTCATATTCAAATGATCATAATAATTTTGAGCAAGCCCAAGATAGTAAGAAGTTAAAACCAAAATTTCAATTGTATCAAACATTCTGACTGCCAAGTTTCCACACTTATTTATTTATTTTTTAATCTGTATTGAAATCACATAATTTCCAATTGGTTTATTTGCTATTTACTATTTAAGCACTCTCTATTGGGAAATTTCATTCTTTAAAACATAAATCTCACTCACTATTTCCGTTTACCGCCAAAACCCACCAAAGCAAAGAGGACAAGAAGAAAGAAAGAATGGCCTCTTCCTCTTCCTCTTCCTCTTCCTCACTGTATGATGAAAGCGGTCACGTTGTCGAATTTCTCGCTGCTAATAACTTCATCATGGCACTGGAAGTCGCCAAGTCCCTAGTTTCCAGCCACCCGGACTCTGCCCTCGCCAACGCCCTCACCGCTCTCACCCTTATGAAAATCTCACTCAGAGACTCTAATGTCGTCCGAAGACACGAATACATTGCCTCCGCCCTTAACTTCAGCAAAACAGCCCTCGCACTTTCCCCAAAATCCATCTCCTTGGACTAATCCAATCCAAACCTCCTATTTTGTACCATTATATGATTGTTAATCCACTCTCCTATTTACGATTGTACCATATTGTACTACAAGATTTGTCGAAAAATTGGACTAATAGTTTCTTCAATCAACATAACATCTTGTCCTGAACTTCGTAACTTGTAGTCAGCGAAGAAAAAGAAAAACTACCCCCACCAACAACATAGAAGAGCACTAATAAGTAATATATAATTTACAGTTTGCCCAAGGGTTTTGAGTCTCAATTTTAGCTAAAGATCAAAATCAAGAACAATGAAAAAAGTTTGGTTTTACTGGTAAGCTTGTAGTTTAGATGTTCACAATTTGTCGATAAAGCAGAATACTAACACAATATTAGTTTGACAGTACATCAATAACGTAAAATTGACACAATATAATGATGATAACACACAAAGTTTACTAATGCTACATAGTGATGATAAAGCACAAATTTTATTAACCTCTTGTTGGCCTGATCTCGATCCCTTCAACAATGAGGCCAGACTTCCCCCAAAGAACTTTTACCTCCTTAAGTCCAAACTGCAGTTCGTCTTCTCCTCCCTCATTAAAAAACTGACCCAACTCAATCTCTAACCACCCATCATTTCTCAGTTTGGGACGTGAAGTGTGCTGCTGCTGCGGCAGTAGAACCTGGTCTTCCTGGCCTGGCTCCATGATGGGCAGGTCCAAACCAACAGTCTGTTCATAAACTTCACCTGCTCCAGTAGTTCCAATTGAAGCCGTTGGAGGAGGGTTATCAAACCCAAAGGCTTCCTCCGTCAACTTGTACACAAGGTAAGCAGCATAGTTTGTTTTCGGAGATAGCATGGAAACACTCATCTTGCCATTGATGTCAAACCAACACACTGAATGAAGTTCAGCTACCTCTGGGAACCTGGTTGTTACATGTACATAGTTAAGAAAAATGAAAAGCCTAAAATTAAAAAAAGGATTACTAAAATAGAGTAGGAACAGACAAGGAATTATGTAGAGACCTGGATTCAGGAAGAGAAACCCATCTCCAGTAGCGAGGATCGTCACCCCATGCAATGGTCAGCTCCCTTGCAGGAAGAAGGAAACATTTCTTACCACTCAATTTGTCCAAGAAAAAGCTCTGCAAGAAAGAAGCACATATATAGTTATATTCGGCATCGTGCGTGCTACTATCAATGAAATCTTTCATAATTTGGTCTCAGAAATAGCAGGTCCTTTTTCTGTGTTTTTTTTTGTTATTGATTCTGCTATTCTATTTGCTGATGGTGCTACAACTTAATTCATGCACGATCACATAACTAATTTAAACCAAACACAATTTCAAGAGTCCATGGTGAAACCAACCCACCCAATCTTGCTCCTTGCTTCCATGTGGATCAGACTTACCAGGTTATCAATTTTCAAAACTGTTGGCCATGTGAAGATTAACTATTGAGTTTCACGGAGACTAGCATAGCATACAATAAGTATGTGAACCAAAGCCTCACACAAAATTGGAGAAAAATATAGAAAGCTCAAAAGCTAACTTGATAGTAAACATTTTGTAATGAAATTTGTTGTAGTTTTAGCATTACCCTTATGATTTGATCAAGAACTAACCATATCACATGTTCAGTGTTAGTGCGTGGTTGTTAGGGACCGTATTTCAATTGTATTCTATTGAGAAGGAGGGAAATCAGTTAGCGACAGTTAGTGGCAGTTATTGACAGCTGTGAGTTGGTTGTGACAATTGGCCAGGGGTTACTCTGTCAATCAGTTAGAGTAGGGGATTAGGGAATTGCTGAGTGATGTATAAAGAGGGCATTACTGACTGAATGAAGATTAAGCAATGAGAATGTTCTAAATTCAGTTCCAATTCTTTTCTTCTTTCTCTCTTGGAGGACCAGCTGACCTTGAATACATACATTTCTTGATTTCCACACTTAACAGTGGTTGTGATGGGTATAAGGTTATAACTCTTGGTGTTGATATGTATAATTATACAATTTGTGTCTATTCCAAAGGAGTGCAAGCTTTTCTATAAGTATCACATGATTCACAAACACATTAATGCATAAGATGGACGATTGTGATCTCTGCCATCCACAATTAGGACCAGCATTCAAGAACTGACCCCTTATTTCTTACTATGCTTATTTTCATTCAACAAATTCAGAAACAGAATTAAGAGTTCTTAAAATTTTTGAAATTTGAATTGACTTGTATATAACTTACTGAAGCAAATAAAATAGTTATAGCAAATCAAAAAACGATCAGTTATTGACTTAGTATTATTTATGGGATTGTTTGCTAATACCTTTTTATTGTCGTCGATTAATGTTGAAATTAAGAATCCAAGCTCGAAGAAGGATCATCAATGGAGGAAAGCATGCAGAGACGTGAAGGAAAGCATGCAGAGAGAAAGTGAATCTTCTAGAGCTTCTGTGTGAATGATTTCGTATATTATAAAATAACTGACTCTGTTCCTTTTATATAGTAGAAACAGAGGATCAAGTCAAGCTATACAATCAGCCAATACAAATGACAAGTGGCCTAACTAACTAAGTATAAAATACTAAACTAATATCTACAAGATAATATCTACCAGATATTCTATGTGACAAATATCTATAAGACTAGATATTTACAATATATTCAACAATGTCATGCTAGTCTAACATATCTAGTTGTACGTTGTAGCATGGGCAGTAGACATTTTAATACTCCCCCTCAAGATGAGCCGTATATATTCATCAGGTTCATCTTGGAAAGGAGATAAAAGAATTGCCTCTGTCCAAGAGCTTTAGTGAAGCAATCTGCTATTTGGTGCTTTGTTGGAATATGGAAAGTCTTGATAACACCAGCTTGGATTTTCTCTCTAATGAAGTGACAATCTACTTCCACATGCTTTGTTCTCTCATGATATACTGGATTGGCAGCAATATATAGAGCAGCTTTGCTATCACAATACAGGTAAGCAGCTTGTCTATGATGCACCCCAAAGGTTTTGAACAAAGCAACTAACCATACAATTTCACTAGTTACTGTGGCCATAGCTTTGTACTCTGACTCGGCTGAGGATCTTGACACAACTTGTTGTTTCTTGCATTTCCAGGAAATTAGAGAATCCCCTAGAAAAACACAAAAACCCGAAACAAATCTTCTTGTATCAATGCAAGCTGCCCAGTCAGCATCACAATAAGCCTTCAGTTGTATACTTGAATCTGCAGAGAGAAACAAGCCCTGCCCTGGTGTTTTCTTCAAGTATTTGATGATTCTATATGCTGCTTGTAAGTGAGGGACTTTAGGAGAGCTAAGAAATTGGCTCAATTTATGCACTGAATAGCATATATCAGGTCTGGTCAAAGTTAAGTAAAGAAGTTTGCCAATTAGTCTTCTATACTGTGACACATCTGAAACGGGTTGACCAACAGAGTTGCTGAATTTTGCAGATGGCTCCATAGGTGTGCTTGCAGGTTTACTAGCTAACAAACCTGTATCAGCAAGAAGATCCAAGGTATATTTTCTCTGACATAAAGAGATACCTTTTGTAGTCCTAGCCACCTCAAGTCCAAGGAAATACTTCAATGTACCAAGATCCTTAAGCTTGAACTTACTATCCAAAAACTGTTTGAAAGAATTCACTGCATCCACATCATTGCTTGCAATCAAGATGTCATCAACATATACCAAAATGATAATGATAGAGCATCTCTGAACTCTAGTAAAGACTGAATAGTCAGATTTGGATTGTACAAACCCATGATCAACAATTGTGGTAGACAATTTAGCAAACCATTGTCTGCTAGCTTGTTTAAGTCCATACAATGACTTGAGCAATTTACAAACCTCTCCCTTGCTGCCAAAACCAGGTGGTGGATGCATGTAGACCTCCTCATGAAGATCACCATGGAGGAAAGCATTATTGACATCAAGCTGTGTCAAATGCCAACCAGAAATTGCAGCAAGAGCAAGTAAGGTCCTGACTGTGACAAACTTAACCACAGGAGAAAAGGTCTCAAAAAAATCAATGCCCTCAGTTTGAGTAAACCCCTTAGCCACCAAACGAGCCTTATACCTCTCCACAGAACCATCAGCTTTCAACTTCACTTTGTAAACCCATTTACACCCAATGGGAACCTTACCAGGAGGAAGGGGACACATAACCCAAGTGTTGTTAGCCTTAAGAGCATTAAACTCAGCTTGCATTGCCTCTTGCCATCTAGGATCCAAGATGGCTTCAGCATAAGAATCAGGCTCCTTAGAAACAGAAATGGAAATGGCAAAAGCTCTATGACAGGTAGAAAGTTTATCATAAGTCAAAGTGGATGAAATGGGGTAGAGAATACCTGAAAGAGCAGAAGCACTAGAATCAATAGGTTGAGTAATTGAAGCTGAAGCCAACACATGTGAAGAAGCTAGATTGCAATGATAATCAAGGAGATAAGAGGGTGCTTTGTGAGGTCTAGAAGACTTTCTTTGAGGCTGAGGTAAATGAGGAGAAACAGAAGTGGGAAGCATAGGTAAAGTAGGATCGGAATGAGGTTGCTCTAAGGTAGAAGGAGGAGACACAAGATCTGGAAACTCATCAGGAGGGGTTGCAATGTCTGTGGTAAAAGCAGGAGTGAATTCTGCAGAAACAGGAAGAGTGAAAGATTCTGCAGAAACAGGTGATGAACTAGATTCAGGCAGAACAGATTGGGATGGAAAGACTGAATCAGAGGGTGTTAAAGAAGGAATGGGGTTGGATTTAGAAGTCCAATGTTTGAAAGGAAAACAGGACTCTTTGAAGACAACATCCCTGGAGACAAAACAAGTCCTAGAAGCCAAATCATAAAGCTTCTAGGACTTGTTTATATATACAAATTTTTTGAATAGGAGGGGAGCTGGTCCCATAAGTAATAACCGTCATAATATCTAATTTCATATTTATATATACAAATTTTTTTGGGTCTAGTGCACGTGAGATTAGGAATTAAAGAAGCTAGAAATTAAAAAAAAAAAAAAAAATTAATGCAAGAAAACGGTGACTGTTGACAAAGTAAAAAAAAAAAAAAAAATTGGAATGTGGTCTTCAAGGAAATATCAAACTGGACTGAAATTTTCCAATTTTCTTTTTAAAATTTTTTGAATAAGTTTGTTTTGAAAATATGGATTAGTAGGAGAATGTCCTGTTTTGTAGACATTTTAAGTGGAGTTAGAGATATATTTTTATATGGTTATTTTCAAGTTTTTTTCTCATTAAATTTAAAATTTAAGGGTATTTTGAACCACATAAAAGTCTAGTTCAAAGAAGAAAATCCTCTATAAGTGTTGATCATACAGGTAATCCAAATTTGACAAACATTTATTTCACAAGACTATATTACTTCATATTCTAATGCTCCCTGCCATTTCCCAATCCAAGATGAATTGAATCTTTTCATCTATTGGAAGAGCGGGCAACAAAAATAACAAAGCTCTGTGGTCAATATGCCTTTTATCTTCAATCCTAGCAACATTCTTGATCTTTGCACCTTTAAAATGATGTCGCCAACATTTGCGATGACAAGAACAAGCGCAGTCTACCTCCTCATCTAGCACCTAGAGTTCAAGTAAATTAGGGACAAAATAACTGGTACTAGCAAGAATAGTTTTTTTTTAAGACAAATTTGACATTTTCTTAATCAACATCATTGCTTTTCATAATCAAATGCTAGCTTGTACATGGGAAAAATTAAGAACAATCACAATTTCACATCCATATGTACAAGTAACGGATTATATGCAATTATAGAATTACATGAAGTACTAATAAACTTTAATTATATGTTTATATATATTTAAGGTTTAGATAATTGAATTTTTGTGTAAATATAACTATAAAAAAAAATTGAAATATAATTGAAAGCGCACTTAACAAGAAATAGGAATGAGTGGTGTTGGAGTCAATTTAGAATCTAATTTGACTCTTGACTCATAAGCAAATGAGTTGTAATAGGATGAATCTTTGTTCTTGGACTTAAGCTTGTTTTTCTTGATATTACTGACTACTTATGACTTATCCAAATTAGGTGGATAATAAGTGAGTTCATGAATATGAATAAAAATGGTCACCTCTACTAACCACAAACAAACACAATAAACATCAACGTTCTCTCTCTCTCTCTCTCTCTCTCTCTCTCTCTCTCTCTCATATTTTCATAGATCAAAAGCCTAAGAAATTTCCAAATAATTAAATGAAAAATAAAGACGAATTGAATAATAAATAAATAATGTATTCTAATTGTTTTGTTTTTAAAAATAATTATGGGGCTATAGGTTTAAATAAAATTAATTGGAAGAAAGAAGAATATCGACGACATCAAAAGAAAATCAACGACAAACTACCCAAATTGCATCGGGAAAACCAAAGAACATCAAAGGTAAAAAAGAAAGAAAAATCTCTGCGCTTTCCAATTCCGCTTTATTTATTTGTTTGCCTTTCTTTATCTCAGTTGTTCTCCAACTTTCCAGTCTCTTAACTGTCAATCAACACTTGCATATAACCTGTTTGTTAATTCTGTTTTCTTTCTGTTTTCTTTACTCTATCTTCACTTTTTCTTAATAATTGAATTTGTTTGGGGGTGGAGTTTTTGGCTCTTGCAGGCACAAAAGATGCGGGGAGAGAGAGGACCTGGGAGGTTTTCTAAGATTATGGGGGCAAAGGGTAAAGGACGTAGACAATGAAGATTTGATTTTCTTAAGTTTATTAATTTTGGATTCTTTGGATTTTGCAGTCAATTAATTCATTTGGTACAAAAATTAAAAAACTTAAAATATGATACATGACACAAAATTAGACTTTAATTTAAAATATAATTAGATTTTCTTTAAGTTTTGACTTTATATTTACTAGCATGTAACCCATGCAAACGTATAAGTGCATTTAAAATCAAAAACAATTTTTATTATAAAAATATAAATAGTTAGTCAAATTATTAAAAAAAAAAAGCATGTAACACATGCATATGTATAAATACATTTAAAATTAAACACAATTTTTATCATAAAAATATAAATAATTAATCAAAATATTTTTTAAATTAAATGCAATTAGTCATTTTTTAAAATTCTTACATAAATTTAATACTACTTATGATCATTTTTTTTAATAAGATAGAACGTGTAGTGATTTTTGTTATGTGGTGATTTCTATTGGGTATATGTGATTGATTTTTATTTTTATTTTTATTTTAGTTTATAGTTCATTAATATCAGATTCTTAGTATTTTGCACTCATTAACTTATATGAACAAGTTTAATTATTCCATTACAACATTTTACAACCAAACATATGAATGAGTTTAATCATTCCATTACAACATTTTTTTTTATTCTTAGTAATAGCAATCATCATTCTTGTCTTTATCTCCATTCAATGTACCAAATATATATATATATATATATAATAATAATAATAATAATAATAATAATAATAATAATAATAATAATAGGTGAAACTCAGAGAAACTCAAATTAGAATTTCAAATTAGAGATCCAATTTTGCGCCATGTATCCTAAATTATTTATTCTTAAAAAGTTTTATTTCATAATTTTAGAATAAAGTGTGGGACCACATCATAAATATTCATCCAAGTGAGTTATTAAGTACAAAAATCAAAGAGTCTAGAATAAAAAAAATCGTAAAAAGAAAAAAAAAAAAGTGCTTCACAATAATTTTTTTAAAAAATGGACAATTTACATTTTATAATTAATAATATCCTTAAAAATTTTTTTAAAGAGTTTTTTTTTTTTTTTTTTTATTTTTTTTTTTTTTTTTTTTTTTTTTTTGAGGAAGAACAGAATTCATTCTAATTAAAAAAACCGGCTATGTCAGCCAATACAACCGGAAATAAAAGTAGTGGAACATCCTCCATCCACACTACAACATCTGAAACAGAAATAGCATGACGAGCTAACTTATGAGCAACAATATTACCCTCTCTCTTTACATGAGAGTAGTGTAATTCATTAAAAAAATTAACCTTATGTCTAATCTCATCCAAAACTAAGCCCACGGCTGAAAGGAACTCCGTATCTTCCCGCAAAGCCTTCACCAACACAAGTGAGTTAGTCTCAAGAATTGCCTTTTGAAGACCCAGATTAGAAGCGAACTCCAAAGCCGTTGCAATAGCCATCGCCTCAATTTCCAAAGGGCTGTATGCCTGGGGAACCATCTTCGACAGTGAGCCTAAAACCAAGCCTTCACTATATAAAAATGACTTTCAATGATATTTAAATTATATATACAAGAATTATATTATGCATCTTATTGTATATTTTTAAGTGTATCCATGTATATGCATGGGGTTACAAGCTAGTGTACCATAATATTTATAACATATTTAAATTACTTTAAGTCCATGCAAAACTACTTCTAGCCATTCTATTAAAATCAGATTTAAAACTGCTTCCAATTCATTTAAAACTAATCTAGATTTTTTATTATAAAAATGACAAAGTTTGGCCACAAACTTTGTTGTAGCCTAATGCTACAACTTCACTTAACATCTTTTTATTAGATATGAATTTTGACAAATCCATAATTTGATTACATTGTCTTAAATATGTAGTAATATTAATTTTTTTTAAAGAGAGTTGTAACCTTAGGTTACAACTAAGTTTGTAGCCAAACATTATTTTAAAAAAATTATGACTAGTTCAAACAAAAATTTTAATGTAAAATTTAATAATGATCTCAAACATTGGTTGTTCATATCTTATTTGAAATATGTAAAGCTGAAATACATTTACTGCATCACAATAACATAATTAAGTTAAGTAGTAACAATTTTTTTTTTTTTCTAAAACAAAACTATCAAGAATGAACATTTTTTTTTGTAAATCATCAAGAATTAATAATTTGCATAGTCTACCAAACTATATCTTTTCCAAAAAAAAGAAAAGAAAAAAAAAAGATCATTTGCAGGATTAAACTTAGATAGAGATTTAAATATAAATCTAATTATGTTTATTTTCAATACATCTATGTGTATGCATTGATTACAAGCTAGTATTATATTCAAGTAGAAGCGGAGAGAATATTCAATTTAATTGACTTTAGCTAGGAATATTGACGATGAGATTGTATGGTTGGAGGATTCCCCTGCACTTGCTATTGAAGCTTTGTATTTGGACACTTTATAAGGATTAATGAAGTATGGTTTCAGATTCAATTTAAAAAAAAAAAATTTATTTATTGACTTTAGATAATTAAATGCACTCCAGTTTCTTGTTAGGTGTCCTCTAAATTATTCTTTAATTTCTATATCCATTATATCTACAATCATGTAATCCTAAAAAATATTTATATAAAAAAAATTAAAATTATTAGTCTTTAATGTAATACTATAAATGTGTACAGTCCATTACTTACTAGTAATTATAGTTGTTCTTAATTGCACCATGCATGTGCACCTGATTATAAGGTAGTGTTATGATATGTTTATACTTTATATTGATGGTTAATATAAAATAAATTATATATTATGTTTATGCAAATGTTATATCACCAATATAAACATATTAATAAATATTTTTTTGCATATGCTTTATGCATTTCCCACCATTGTCTCCATTTGTAGGAATCACAAAGAGATTGCTTGGCAAAATTTAAGTTTCTTCCATGCATAACGTGGAAAAGTTTTAAATGAAATATTTGTTTTGGACTATTGTATCTAACCATTGAAACATTTGTAGAAATAATTCACTTCATTTATGTCATTGTGAAGGTGATGAGTCAAAATATGTAAGGAGTTATGGAACTCAATCATTTTGCCCTGTAAGGATAGATATATTGATGTGAAGTTTATTGGTGCAGTATCGAGTTATGTTTCAATCAATATATATATATATATATATAAATAAGCAGAAACCTTATGCGATAGTACATAAGGTTCTGCCAAGTGGTGCTCTAATCTAGCATTTAGCCTTTTCTTTACCTCTTTTATTAAGTTTTTTTTTTTTAAAATTTTTTTTAACTGTTACCCAAAAATTCACATTAACTTATTTTACTGTTATCTCATTAATGTCTCATTAATTGACTAAGTTTACGCTACACATTTCTCTATTCTTATTTTTTTCATATCTTTTAGCATACCCACCATCTTAGTATTTTTTTAAAAAATAATAATAATTAAGGACTAATAGTAATAACTAACTAGATAAGACCTTGAAGAGAGATAAAGAGACACAAAAATGTTATAAATTGTTAAATAAAACGCATTGTTTCGCTATATATTACTAAAATAAAATACCTGAGACTGACAAAACATTTGAAAGAGAGAGAAAGAGGAATCTAAGGGGTCACCACCTCTGCTATACAGGTCTCCTACTACCATTAAGATGCCAAAACCCCTATGGGTAATTTTTTTTTTCCTTTTTTCTTTTTAAAATTAGGGGCTTAAATATGATTTAGGTTTGGGTAATTTGGTTAGATAGTTTATGTTTTGGGTATATAAGTAGAGAGAATATTTGGTGTGCAATGTAAAATCATATTCTACCATGGTTTAATTTTAAATCATTTATAAGATATATGCATACACACTTGCTCATATAATGTTTTAATGTCACACCATCATTGAGTAAAAGATAGTGACAGAGTTGGGCATAATTTCATTTCATGATATAATATATGTGAACCCAACACAAATTAGTTGATTTTCGTGGTCCCGTTACTCTCTTGCATTTATCTTTGGTTTCATTATTTAAAAAAAAAATTTAATTTTACCTTAAAAAGACTACAAATATGCAGTGAAACTACTAAACTAATTTTTAATATCTCAAAATGTATATGTTTCTTTACTCTAATTTAGTTTACTTTTTCTTATAATATATGTAAAATATTATTCAAAACTGTCTTACATAAAATATTAAAAACCTCATGTTGGAGAGTATTAGGCTGTGCCATGTGGCATTCCTTGAACTTCTCTTTATTTAGTTTTCTACTTCAACAAAACTAGTCGCTAACCCGTGCAATGCACGGGATTGTTTTAAATCAAATGTTAACATGTTCAAGTTTAAACATTTCTCTAATTTCAATTATTGAAAGCTAAATTAGCTCTAATATAAGATGAAACATGTAATTATGATAAAACTATCAAAATATTACACATAAAATCATTAAAAATGAGATAAATACAAATATTATGAAGTAATATATTACAATAATTATAATGTGCTCTTACATTTGGTTTAATAAGTATTACAAAACAACCAGTAAATAGAATAAATATACAATTGTGCTTACATCTTCAAGCTTTATTCAATAGTTTTCAAGAATCTATTTCTCCCTTTCTTAGGCTCCTCTTTTCTCAACTTCTTCAAGCTACTTAATTTTCCGCCAAATTAGTATCAAGTATAACACCAAATTATACCAATTCATCAAAGATTTACAATGTATAACCAAACACTCTTAATATCCATAAATTTCATAATAACCCCACCCCAACTATTGAATTACTAAAAAAGTTCAATATGTCTATAATCTTCATGAAAATAAGTATTCCATTGGTTTTCATTATGAAATTCAGAAATAAATAACAAAATAAATTATTCACACACAAAAAGGTTTTTTTTTTTTTGTGAAACATGTTTAAATTGTACTATATGGTTTTATTCAAACATTAAGAAAACAAAAGTCACAAATCTAGATATTTATGGCATTTGTTTCAAGTTTATGCCAAACCAAAACTAAAGGCATGCCTGAGTGCAGTTCACAAAGGCTTTGTGGCTTGGTAGTGTTGTCAAAATTTGTGCAGTCTTCCAAACAAAAACAAAAATCCAAGAGGGGAAAAAACAAAAGAGTCAAATTCTGTGTGGTCTTCCAAACTAAAAAACAACCCTAAATAAATAAATAAATAAGGATGTAGATAATATGTAAAAAGATGGGTATTTAATAATGAAAATTAAAAGGGTGTGAGTGAAAAGGGAAAAAACCTTGGGGGTGCCTACTATATTTGCCATTTATTTTTAAAAAGTCACAAATTCTGGCCAATAACAAATGAAAGTAGAAAACTTCTAAAAAACTCATTCAAGCATTGCAAAATGTAGGGATGTGTGATTAAATAATGCACATATATTTGTGTGCTTCAATAAATTGCAAGGGTACCAAACAACAGTGATTTATGAACAACACACTTGGTTGCATTCTAGCAACAGTAGTAGCAGGAGTAGTATTAGCAGTTGTAGCTCTGACAAACTATAAGTACAATACACATTCACACACCAGACATTTAAAACATTAAATACCAAGCACTACAGATGGCACAACAGCCCACATATTTGGTATGAAAAATGCATCTACATGGAGAAAATGTCATTTGATAATTTACCTATTTTTAACTTCCAAACTGCGCATTGGAAGATGGAAATTAGGTACTACAGCTGCTTGTGGAGACCTCCACTTTGCGTTCCTACCTCATAGCAACAGAGAAAATGAAATTAGCAAAACATAGTTTTTGGCAAGAAGACTTGGCCCCTTTGTCAAGTTTCATGCCAGCACTTGTTAGCATTAGAGTTCAACAAAGGGACAGCCCTCCATACAAATATAAATCAATCTATAAAGATTAATTATATGTCTAAAAGACTAAGTAAAAAAGTATCAAACCAAGAGAAATTAATTGCAAAAATATATCAAATGTACATAAGACTATGCGGCTGAGCAGAAATTGTACTTCATTTGATTCTCAAAACAAAAGCTTAACACAGTGGTCATAGCAGGAGTCATAGCAGCAGTCACAACAGTAGTCATCAGAAAGTCATATTTCTTAGATTTCCCCAGCACAATTTCAATCTAAATTCAGGGGAATAGAAAGTCAAAAACCAAAAAGAAAGAGATCAGAAATAATCATAATTTTTTAAAGCAAATTTAACAAACTGAACCAAGATACCCAAATGCACACCACCTCTTCCCCCAAAGAAAAGGAAAAAACCACCTTGGCAATTTAAACGCCATGACCCTTGTTCTAGTCTTTCATGCCAACAGTAGATGTCAAAACTTCTGTTCAATTCCGTAAACAAAAATCATCACTATTATCATGTACATGGAATGATTATCAGCATTGGGATAATGGGATTCTTACTCTTCTCAGTAGCCAGTCCATTGTTCTTCAAAAATCTCAGAGATTGTGACAATTGTAGTGATTGCTGTAATGAAATAAAATATGTGAAGAATTTTAGCAAGTATGATAATTCTTAACCCAAAAAAAAAACATACAAAATTGAAATAGATGGTGAGAAAAAGCACTGAATTAGAAAGTATACAAAGTTGCACAATGTGAATTATAAAAGTTTCACAATTACCCTATCCTCAAATTCAATTCATGAAATCTTCAACTCAAGAAAATCAGATTCAATTAAATTTTCTGTTTTCTTTCTTTTCCCTCAATTATTCAACAAATGGAAAAGAAAAAGAAAAAAAAAAAAAAAACAAACAAACACATCTTTTTCTTGTTTGGGTATAAAACAGAGGAAAATGTAATACAAAGAAAGTTTGAAGAAAATGTACCCATTCCCAAAGCAGAAAGCTCGACCTCATCGTGCTGCTGAATCTGTAAACATGTAATGATATGTACTCTTAAGTCAACTAATGATTTTTGCTAATTAATCGAATCGAACCCTAGGTTTGATAATGAAAAAAAAAAATCAACTTTATGCAATTTTGATCGAAAATCTCAAAAAATAAGAAATAGAAGAAGAAGAAGAAGAAGAAGAAAACGAACCGAAGTTCTAATTCAACCATCTGTTGCAATCTGCCCAGTTTTGATGGCTGTAGTCAGCGCTCAAAGGTGGAGATCGGTCCTTGTGAGTAGCACCATGGAAAGATCAGTGATGCCTTCTTTTTATTTCGGACCTGACAGTGTGTGGATGGCGGCGAGATTGATTTTCAGTGTTACGTTTGGGGAATGAGAGGGTAGAGAAATTGAGAAGAGAGAGGAACAGCAGGGGTCTGAGTTTTGGAGGAAAAAGGAGGCTGGTTTTGTACATATCGGTTTGGAAAAGATTTTTTTTACGTTTTTTTTTTTTTTTTTTTTGGTTTCAAAAAAGTTTTTTTTTTATTATAAATATTGTGCTGACGTGGAAAATTGTGGGAACGGCAAAAGCTTCGGTTTTATATATATATATATAGATTTGCATTTATATTAAAGTATTAGTCTATTTAATTAGCCAATAGAGTAAATGCCTATATTAATTATCTATTGTTGTGCATTAATTATTTATATTAAATGAATTTATATGATTATTTTTATTAACTCTATATAGAAAATAATTTTTAGTTTGAATAATAATAATAAATTTAGAATATGACATTCTTACTCATGTTTAGTTGTTTTGACAACTAATGTCACAAAAGTCATAAAAAATTAAATATTTGTGAATTCTCTAAAATTAAACTTAATCCTTTAAATTTCCTAACTCCTTTGTATGTGTGTGCGCCCATGCGCGTATGTGTGTGTGGAACTAACACTGTAATATGTATTCTATGCCGTTAGAAAGATGACTAATATAGTAAATATGTTTATTTTGTTATATTAATTATTTTAAGAATAATGAAATTTTAATATCATTTTTCTATATATATATATATATATAATTGAAGGATGTATGATTTTTTAGTAGGCATGAAACATGTCTATATATATTAGCTACTATATCATGCAATTTTCAATATGTAAACACATATATATAGTATGATCAAATCACTATACTACTCTTGGTGTTTTTCTATTTTTCCTATATATAAATTAACTAAAGATTACAATTTTTTACAATGAAATTTATTGGAATATCTTTTTTATACATCGATAGTTGAGAGTGGGAATCTGAATCCTTTTTATTGGAAATTGAGGTGCCAATCAGTTAAGTTATATGATTTTTGGAAAAACTTATCGAAATATTGGAGAAAACTAATATTAAGTTGTACCGCACATCGTGCGGGAACTCAACTAGTTATTATTAAAGAATATTTGCCACCCCATTTGGTTACGTGACTCTTGTCCCTATTCCACTTGATGATTGCTTATTTCTATGTTTATCTTGACTTTTATGGTGTTTGTGCACTATTTTTGCAATTCAACATAAGTATTTATATTTTCAATTTCATTAACAAATTTTGAGTCCTAGCTGCATTGGACTTTTGAGTCTTTTCAATCATTCTTTGCTTCTCCTCAACCTTACACTCTTCCTCAGCCTTAAGTGTATGATGCAGCAAAATACACAGAGTATACTAAAAATTAAGAAGAAATGAGAGTTGCTTAGAGTAGCACTCAAGTGGACACACATCTGCACAAAGAGCTAATCTCTGAAACAATAGCGCAAAAGCTTTGAATTTATTTACTAACAAATGATTCAATTACAATGGTTCAAAGAATTTATACTACTAAGCCTAGGTTGAACTAGCTGTAATAGAAAGTAACTAATTGATTACAAAATCTGTTATAAAAGTAGTTACATCAACTAACTGTCATGTGCACTAATGGATTTCAACTACCAACAATTAACTATGAAGCTCTTCAATTATACTGAGATGCCCCTACATCAATGTAAGTTCCAAATTCCTCTTGCTCTAATTCATTAGTGATTACAGGACCAGCAACCTTAGGATCAAGAGGATAATGTTTGCTATGTGTAGCCAGAAAGGAGCTGAAGCATAACAGATTTAAGCCTAGAAAGTAGGGGCACATTTTGCCTCAAATCTCCAAAATTGACATGTTTTAGCCAAGCAAAAGAAAAGAAGTTCCATAAATTTCTACTGCTCACTGCCTCCAGTTACCTACAATAAGGGAATTGCATATTGTTAGGACATTCATTTGCATGATAGATTATGTATACTATATAAACGAAATTACAATAAAAAGAAAGAAAACAATAATTAGTGTATATGACCTTAAATTCCTTCGCGTTTCTGTGATATATTTTTCTTCTTTTTATTTTTTGATTTCCCCAGTCTTTGTCTTGCACCATCACCTCTTTTTTCAGTGTTCTTCTTGTCATCAAGATCAAGCTTGGAGCTTCTATTGCTACATTTGACTTCTCTGTAGCATCTTTGTCAACAATATTCACTAGTTGTGCCTATAAAGGAGAGATTTATCCTGAAAAACATTAAATCCTAAGATGATCACAAGGTACTAAAAACATTCAATAGAACAGCCTAGAGAATAAAACACAAACCTGCATGAATGAGTTCAACAATGGCACAAAAATTGATTGATAGTCAAAAGAAAATATAATCAAAAGTTTCTCCCATGTATTCCACATGGCAACATAAGTACCCAAGATTATAGCATCAAATGTGAAAAACTAAAAAAATAAACATAGTGAGATCCAATGGCAACAAAAAATTATCTAATTTCTTATATTTCAGAATTATTCCATCTTTAGGAAGGACAGATTTAAGAGTAAAAACTACAGTGTATCTCCCCTAACATTTCACATGTTTCAAACTATTTCATCTAAATTTGGAACCATCTAAGGAGAGAAAATAGATATACCATTTAAAATCTGGATTAACATTTTAATGTCCTTGTCTGCTTTTGCTTCTAAAATGATCTTAATGATTTTTAACTCCAGTTTTTGCATCTCATCATCACTTTTCTCCTTCTCAATCTCTTGTTGCCGCTTTAAAAAGAGTGACTTGTAACTTTGTGAGTTTCTAGATTTATCTTCTTCGACACATTTTTTCTCCATATTGAGCCACAGCTTCCCTGATCTCCAATACTTGTATTTCTTCTCACACGTGTTCTACATCCGATGCATTTTAGCCTAAATGATCTTGAAAAGTTCCATTCCTAGTCTTTTCCTATCTTCTTTATATTTTGTCCACTCCTCCAATTTCTCCCCAATAGGCTCGTCACCCTCAAATAACCCCTGAACAATATTAGAGTATCTGTAGTAGATGTTCTATAAAAAAATGCCATTTTGACACACCAAAAGCCTATTTTATTATTTTACCACATCATTTTACAACATCCCATTCATCAGATGTTTTATAATTCAATTCTATGCATTAAAATAATATTTACTACACATTAAAATAATATATTATCTTCTCTCTATCATCACCATCAACAACAACGGCACATCCACCACTGCTGCAACAACAACCATCAATAACAACATCGATCAGCCACCATCAGCACAAACCCACATCTACCAATGCCACCTTAAAAAAAAAAAAAAAAAAAACACAACCAGAGAGATCGGCAAGACAATGGCAGGCGAGAATGAGCAGAGTTTGACAGAGGCAAGATCGAGATCGACAGGCGACACAACCAACTCCACCACCCAAACCCAAAACTCAACCAACAACCCGCCAAAAACCCTAACCCAGCTGACCCATCTACTGTCTCAACCAATCACAACCCAATCCATAGCTTTGCCACTCAATAAAGAGAGAATAAAGAAGATTTTTGGGTTTGATTTGAGGTGCAAAGAGAGAGAAAGATGTTTGAGGTTGAGGGAGGAGCTGGCAATTTGATCTGAAGAGGAAAGAACACCAGTTGGGAGAGAGAGACAGATTGTCAGGAGCGAGAAAAAATCAATTAAAGTAGTGAGAGGAGAGAGAAAAGTTGAATAAAAAAAAAATGCAAATGCCATTCTTGTCCATACCGTGCCAAAATTGCAACGGTACTGTTCAATGTTGCAAAAGTTTGACACATTTAACACATCTGATAAAGCTCCTTTTTTGTGTTTGGTGTGCCAAATGAGCCAAATATTTGGCATTTGGCACATTTGAGAGAGCTGCTACGGATGCTTTTATCTCCATATTCTTGACGAGAACTTTTGCTTTCATCAAACAATCGAATCAGATGAGACAAGTCATCACTTTAAATAATCCCCTTACGAATAATTTTAGGATCACCTCTAAGTCTGTTCCTCGTGATACTAGTGTGGAGACTCCGTAATCCATAAGAAGTCTCAAGTTCTTTTTTCAAGAAGGCCAAGACCTTTTCTAGCTCCGGTTCATCAAGAAACAGCACTGAGACCAGTGTCCTATTCATCAAACAGTGCTTAAGCAGCATTTTTGGGATTCGATTCTTCAGCATTTCCAATGTTAAGCCCTGTAGCATATAGAGATGACTTGAAGCAAAACATTCAGTCTTAATAAGCATTTCCAATACTGACTGAATTCTCTTGATTAAATTGTTGCGGTTGATATCGTTACAATAACGCCAAGGCTTCAACTTCAAATCTTGTGACACGTCTTGATCTCCGGACTCATTTCTTGACCAATCTTCCACTAATTTTGCAGCGGCAGTCACATCCATTGGCCTCCAATCATCGATTTCAATTTCTAAGTTAGGAACAGGTATTGGAGCCACATAATTCCACTCATATGGAAAAGAACGGCAATGCTCGTACGTCATATGTTGTGTGTATTTTCTACCATCCAGCACATCAAAAACTTCCAATCAACATCTTTTGACATTACCACATAGTTCACATCATTTGACAACTCCGCTTTCGCCCTATGCCCCATCAATTTATTCTCATCGACATACATTTTCAGGTCTTTGATTCTGACACTCAACAGTTCCTTCTTGGCTTTCAAGCGTTTGTTGGTGATGGAGTCTTCACCTTTTCAAAACCCTGCCTCATCCAATTGAATATTGCTTGTCTCTCTTTCTTTCTCTCTTGAAAGTCTTCAATATCCTTAACTATCTGTGCTATTGATTTATTCTTTATGAGCTTCTTGAACTTGTTCATCTTAGCTATCGCTATTAGCTTTCTGAGTTCCGTCTTCACTCTCTTAATGTCGTCATCTTTAATGGGGTTTATGGGGTTCTCAATGGACAAAGTTAACTCAAATTCTTGGATGGCAGCGTTGAATTGATTGTTGCGGGCGAGGTTTTGAGCGTGCATGAGGGTGGAATGGATGGAATAGGGGGCATCTTTGGGGGCCGGAGTAGAGGAGCATTTCTTCTTTCTGGTCATACTTTGTTCTTGTTCTCTTTTGGTGGATTTTGGCGGTAAATGGAAAGAGTGATTTGTGTTTTAAAGAATGTAATTTCCCAAGAGAGGTTAAATAGGTAAATAGCAAATCGACTAGTCGAAAATTCTGGGTTTTCAATAAATAAATAAATATATATATATATATATAGGGTGAGGCTTAGATCTAGTGCATTACATGCACTGGACCCTTTAAGATGGCAACGTGTGTTTAAAAGTGGACACATGTTATAATCTCAATGGGTCTAGTGCAACTAAATACTGAACCAAACCTCACCCATATAGATATATGTATATATATATATATATATATATATATAGAAGTGCTATCTTCACAACATTTTTACAACAAATCACAACTGTTTAATTAGTTATTATTGATTCAAATTTGAATTTAGTACTAAGATTACTTTTTTAACCCAACAATTGCAACCTGCCACGTAAGATTTGTTATAAAAATTTTGTGGACATATCATTTTTCATATATATATATATATATATATAGACACACGCACACATATATAAGTATGGAAATTTGGTAGTTAGAATGTTGGATACCATTGATATTTTGGTTTTAATTTATAAGAAAAGTTAATTGATGCTTTAAGGGCTTTGGTTTTGGAAAATTTTTATAATAAAATAATAAAGTAATCCATTTTTTTGACAATATATATATATATATATATATATATATTTTTTTTTTTTTATTTCGCGTGAAAGTGGTACCAAGGGTTTTTCCTAAAATGGTCCATTAACAAATGTTGAGCTTGCACCATTAATTAAACCCTTAATTTATTTACTATCTTGGGCTTGCACAAATTTTTTTTTTTTTCCTTTCATACGTAATTTGGTGCAGAGGATAGGAGATTTGAACCATGGATATTTCTGTCGAAAACACCATGAGTTGACATCAAAGGTGTTTATAGTTTCTTTTTTGGGTAATCTTATTCTAAAATGATGCAATTACTAATGGGATTGTAATCTTTGATTATCATTCTTAAAGTTATAATTTCATATTCCCCACGTGAAAGCCTATTATGTATTTCTCTGTATCTATTATAATTTCATATTCCCCACCATAGTCAATTAGTTCTAAGCTATCAATCTCAGTAAAGTCTTTTATAAGATTATGTCCAAGATATTGATCAACAGACTAAAACTGGTCATTAACAACAACAACAACAACAACAGTAATAATAATAATAACTATTGTTATTATTGTTGTTGCTATTATATATATATATATATATAAAGCGAAACCTCTGAAATTCTCACAATTTTCCATGTCAGCACAATATTTAAATAAAATATTAGCATAATATTTAAATTAAATTATCATTTTATTTAAATAAAATTATTTTTGTTTAGTCCAAACTTATAAACTGTCAACACAATATTTAAATAAAATTATCATTTTATTTGAACAATTTTCCATGTTAGCACAATATTTTAATAAAATGTCAGCATAATATTTAAATAAAATTATCATTTTATTTAATCAAAATTATTTTTGTTTAGTCCAAGCTTAAATAAAATGTCAATATTGTTGGGTTCTAAGACTTTAGGTTTAAATGTATTAGAACTTAATTTTGTAATGTTGGCAAACTATGATCAAAACGTTTAGTCTTGTTTTAGCCTTGCTTAAAGTGTGTTTATGTGTAAAGTTGGAATTGAGTGTATTGCAGGATTTATTATGTAGATCTGCCTAGCTCAATCGATCGAAAATTAGACTCGATCAATCAAAGCTCGTGTAGATTTTTTTTCTACAAAATTTTCCAACTCAGCCTAAGCCCATATGAGGTGTAGGGTTTTATGTTTTGCCTTAAGTATTAAAGAAAAAACCCTAGCCATGTTTTGTAGTTGTTGTTTACGCTATGTATGTGAATCTCTTGTAAGATCTCGAGGTGTTTGCATTCACATATACGTAGGGTTATCAAGAGTCAAGATTATGCCAAGAACTTGATGATCGATTCAGTTGCTGCATAAAGAGCTTAAAGAAAACACAAGTGGGAGTACTTGTGGATGCTGTGAATCCAAGAAAGAAGTAGTCTGTGAACTTGGAGCTGTCACGTGGTTGTGGTAGTAAGTTTCCTACTCGAGGTAGTAATAGGATGTTAGTGGTCTAAGTTGCTATTGTGTAAATTTCAATTATTTCATAGTAGATCTGTTTTACCTTGAGGATAGCTAGGTTAAATTCTCCTTAGGTTTTTTACTGGTTTGGTTTTCCTGAGTTATCATATCGTTGTGTTATTTATTTTCCGCACTGTTCAATGATATGATTTATATGTGTTAACCTAGAATTGAATAATTTACCTAAGTTAATCACTTAGCTAAATAACTAGGTTAATGTGGTTATGTTTAAGGGGTCTAAAAATGTACAAGTGGTATTAGAGCAGGTTAGCTCTAGTGTTTAGATCCTTTGATCTAAGAGTTGATCCTTGACCCTTGTTGTCATGGAACATGGTCACTCTTTTGTTATTCCATCTCACTTTGATGGGAATAATTATATTTATTGGAAAGTAAGAATGAAAGCATTCCTGAAATCTATTGGTAAAAGAGTTTGGAATTTTGTTGAATATGGATGGGAGAAGCCCACTACTCCTGTTTGAGTGGCAAACTTTTTAGAAAGAAGCAGCCGCTTTTAATAGCAAAGCCATGAATGCTATTTTTAATGTTATTTCTATGGAGGAATTCAAGAGAATCTCTAATGTTGAGGTTGCTCATACTGCATAGAATATTCTCCAAACTATGCATGAAGGCACAAAGATAGTTAAGATTAACAAACTGCGGCAGTTAACTACTAGGTTTGAAAGTATTAGAATGTCTAATGATGAAATTTTTGATGAATTCTATGCTAAACTAAATGATATTGTTAACTTTGCTTATAATTTGGGTAAAATCTATGATCAACCTAAAATTATTAGGAAGATTCTTAGATCTTTGGTTGAGGACTTTAGACCCAAAGTGACTGTCATAACTGAAAGTAAGGATGTTGACTCCATCCTTGTTGATGAACTTGTAGGATTTCTTCAGTCCTATGAGTTGGACCTACCTAAGACAAGCAAATCCAAATTAATGACTCTTAAGTCTGTTGATGATGTTGATGTGAATGGATTTGATGATGAGCTCTCTGCTATAGAGATTGCATATCTTGTCAAGAACTTTAGAAACTTTCTTAGGAACCCAAAGCTTGTGGTGGTACATGGTTTAAAAATTTGAAATGTTTTAACTTGGCTTTACTTGCAAAACAAGGGTGGAGATTGCATTTAGCCCAAGATTCATTAGTGTTCCGGGTTTTGAAAGCTAAATATATTCCTAGATGTGGCTTTATTCAGGCTCTTTAGGCCATAATCCATCTTATACATGGAGGAGTATCATGGCAGTGCAAGGATTGGTGAAGGAAGGAATGATGTGGAGAGTGGGAAATGGGAGGGATGTGAAGGTGTAGGGAGATAGATGGCTGCCTAGTTCATCCTCTCATGTGGTGATTTCTCCTTGGTTGTTCTTGCATGAGGACAAATGGGTTGGAAAGTTGATAGATACTGATGCCATTGTTAGGATTAGTGCCCTTAAATCCTATTGTATGATGCTATGTATGATATTAAGTTTGACATTATGTATGACTTAATATTATGTTTAATAAATTTGTTTTATTATTATCTGAAATAATGGTAACATGAATATTCGGACATTATCACATAGTCCATGAGATGCATAGTATGTGATTTATGTGAAGAGTCACAGAAGATATAAATCACAAGTTCTTTGTAAACTCAGAATTATAGTTCGTAGTCAATGATGAAATTGGGCATTTCATCTGCGAAGACTATAACATATCAATCATGATGATTTGTCTTGATCATGGAAGTGGTGACTTTTGGTTGATGTGTTAATATGTTTTAAGAGTTAAGACATATTGAACTGGACCGCTGTGAGATTTATTATTCTCCTAAAGACTGTCAAATGAATAATAAATCTCACGACTTACATTTGCATGAACTCTTAATCCTGAGAGAATAATGGATCTGATCATGAGGTGTAGGTTGCTTTGATATATCAGGAGTGAGATCAAAAGTTATGGTCAAAACCTCAGTATGTTGGATAGCCACATTTAGTGTTGATGGAACATGTATTCTCAAGATGGAATTCATAGTTTCTTAACGGAGATATAAAGTATTCCCTTAAGATAAGTTTAATGAGTTTGTTATTCAGAGAGTTAGGCCTAACCACTTTAGTAAGACTAAAGTATATATTTAAGGAATTGGATTTCATAAATATATAATGAATAATATTAAAGGATTAAACCGGGTACTCAAGGATCAAGATGTAGTAATTTACAAAGTGGCAGTCTACATTAATGACTTTGTATTACTACGAATATTTTATGAAGGGGTTTCATGTATAATAAAGTCTTGGGATATAATTTATAGATAAGACCTAGAGTGCAACTATATTTATATAGTGGTATTAAATATAGTTAATGGTAACTTTGGGCTTGTCAAGAGTTGACAGAAAAGCCCAAGGCCCATTGGAGCTAGTGTCTTATTGGTCCCTTTTGGTCCCACTCCAAGCCACACACTTAAGCCCAAGTGATAAGGCCCAAAAGGCCAGCCCAATTAGATAAGTTGGTTAGATACAAAGGGAAAAACATTCAGATTTTTCAGAGAGTGAAAAACAACATTGAAATGGTGTGCATGTGAGTTTTTGTCACTCACTAGTCATCCCTTTGTTACCAATTGAGAGACTACACATCTTGGGCGTTAGTGGAATTGGAGTGAAGATTAAAAGTATTCCCGAGTACTTCAATCTTTGTTTTTGAAATTCACCGCTTCAAGGTACGATCTCTTGTTCTCAAAATTCTGAAATTTACTTAGTACGTGTTATCAATATCGAATGAAGTAGATCCGTTTAAAACTTATTTTCTGCTGCACTCATCTCTAATTTCCATCAGCCATGTGTTTGAAATCTTTGGTTGTGGACTCTATTTTTTTGCAACATGAGGTTGAAGCAATCAAAAGTATCCCTTTGAGTGTCTGTTTCCTTTTGGATAAATTGGTGTGGGCTGAAATGGCTAATGGTAAGTTTACTGTCAAAAGTGCTTACCATTTGGTTGTGAAAATATCATTTTCTAAAAAATAGAGGGAGTGCTTTGGTTGTAGCTTGATGAGAAGGTTTTGGAGAAGTCTTTGGAGGCTTCCTATTCCCTATAAGGTTAGGCGTTTTGCATGGAGAGCATGTAGGGAAGCATTGCCTACAAAAGTAAATCTAAGGAGAAGGAAGGTGTTGACAAATGATTCATGTGAGTGGTGTAAAGAGAAACCCGAAACTGTTGGTCATGCTTTGTGGAGTTGTCCGAGAGCACAAGAGGTGTGGGAGTGTTCTAAGTTGGTCCTAAGCTTAGATAGAAGGGATGATTTCTCTTTCATGGATATCTTGTGGCAATTACTGTTAGCTGAAAATGTGAATTTGGATTCCGTTTTTCGGCTGGTTATATTAGCATGGAAGTTGTGGCACAGTCGAAATGAATGGCATTTTAATGGTGTGATGAAATTTGGGAAGGAGCTAGTGTATGTTGCAATGCATTACTAGGTTGAGTTCCTTGTGGCTAATGATAGTGATGAGCATTCGATTACTGTGGTTCAAAAGATGAATTGGTCCCCACCACCACCGAGGTTGTGTAAAGTAAATGTTGATGCTGCCATTTGCATTGATATAAGATCAATTGGTATTGGGATTGTAATTCGAGATAGCATGGGGCAGGTTGTAGTGGTTTTATGTAGAAAATTGGAAGCTCCTTTCGGTCCACTTGAAGCTGAATCCAAGGCATTTGAAGCGGGAATTTTGTTTGCTTTGAGTTGTGGTTTTACTAATGTTGTGTTGGAGGGAGATTTGCAGGTAATGGTAAATGCATTGGCAGACTCTTCATCTCCTCCCTCAACTGTTGCTTCTGTTATTCAAGGTGTCCATGAGATATGTAGGGAGTTTAGACAAGTCCAGTTTTCCGATGTCAAGAGGCAAAGGAATATGCTAGCTCACTTAGTAGCAAAAAATGCTTATGGCATTGTTAATGACATTGTATGGGTTGAAGAGGATCCTTGCTTTGCCAAGAAAGTCCTCATCCATGATGTAAATTTTATGTTTTCTTAGTAATGAAAAGTTAATGCATTTCCTATATATATATATATATATATATATATATGTATAAACTATATAATACGAATTCAACAAAAAGTATTATCTTCTCATAAGGAAAATTAAATTCAACTATATAATATGAATAACACCCCCTCCTCCTCCCCCTCCTCTACTATCTATCTATCAAAATTATGTGATTTGTTAGCTAATGCAACCAAATGATTGTTGAAAGCCTTTAGCCTAGTTGGTTGGCACATCTTGATCTTTCCAAGACATTCAAAGTTCAAATCCATCCTCCTCTATTGTAACTATCTAATTATCAAAAAAAAAAAAAAAAAAAAGAATTATTGAATTTTATTAGAGAACCTTACAAACAATGTTGAAGAAATTGGGCTTAAGTTTTATTCTTGAAACAAAAGGAAATCAAAATAGAAAATTTCAAAAAATAAGGATTTCTATAACCTAAGGAACAACAAGAAATTGAGACTAAGATTTATCCTTAAAACAAATGGAAGTCAAAACATAAAATTTCAAAAATAAGGATGATTTTTAATTGCCTTGCCCCAAACCCAAAAAGGTCCAAAGCATGAGAAATACATCCCAAGGGTACTTGTAGATTTTTCCTTTTTGGCAAATCAAACTATAGGAGATCTTTATTTTCATTTCTTTTCCACAAGATAAGAATATATAACCATACTAAAATCTCCACATTACAAGTTAGAGCTCTATAACACAATTACAAACAATAACTAAAAATCATGTGCCTCCACATAATACATGAATATATTACAAAACTCTGATTAAATTATACAAAGTCACAATCTTATCAAGGATAAGGATCTTAACATCGAGTCTAGGCCTACCACACCAAAGGCTAACAAACCTCAAGCGACCCACCTCCAATAGAATTAATTAAGGTCTCGTTGAATATAGCAAGATCAAATCACCAACCATTTACAGCAAAAGTCTCCAAGTGTGCGTTTGGATACCGCTTATTTTGCTAAGAACTAAAAATAATAAAAAAATAATTTCTGGTTATTGTTTATTACTGTTCACTACCGTTCAGCACTGTTCATTGGCCTAAATACACTGTTCATGTCCCATGAATAGTGCATTAAGTGTTGGTCCTAAAAAAAAAAAAAAAAAAGCCAAAAACACCAGACGTGTGAACGCGGGTGCCAAACCAAACAAACACCAAATTTAACATAGCACTCCATACCCAAGGTATAGCTAATAAATCTGAAAAACTGTTAGAGGGTTGGATGAGCTTACGCCTAGTAAGTAGTATAATTAATGGAGGTGGGGGAAATGTAAGTTTCATCTTCAATAATAATAATATGACAAGAATGATTAAATAATGAAACAGAAAGTTTCTCAGAGTAAATACCTTGAAACTATATACTATAATCTATGAGCACCAACAATATAATTTCCAAAGCCATAATATCTAACATAAGATAAATTATCACAAATATACCACACTACCACATAGATTGGTCAGGGGATCCACTCATTCACAATTGACATGATATTATCCTCTCTGGTATGCAGACTCTTGGTCCCATGGACAACAGCCTCACCTATACCCTTAAGGTTTTTTTTCTCCCCCCATGGGCAGCAAAGAGAGCGCGTCAAATAGGACCTCTCTTGTATGTTGTCTTTTCGTCCTATGGACAGCAGCCTCACCTATACACAATCAAGGAACATCTTCCCCCCATGGGCAGCAGGGAAGAACGCATCATCCAAAGTGAAAGGGCACTTGGATTTGATTCCACTGTCACAAAAACTACGGAAACCAAATTGGGTGATCACCGGGAAATCACACATGGCATGGTGTTAAAGCCACATAAGGCTCACATGTTACATATACTTTGAAACACATAGTTTATATCTAGGTAATTTTAGAAAAGCCTTAAATAATCCAACTTCCACAAAGTTTGCAAGGTTTTGAACTTCATTCTTGTTAAGAGATTTTCTGTCAATTTCCCACATAACAAGATAAGATAAGCATCTTTAAATTTTTTAGTATACCATAAAATCCATGATTTCCTCATCAAAAATTAAATAAAAGATGCTCATTTTTCCATGTCAACAATTCATGCATTTCCCCAAATGCAATACCAAATATTATGCACTATTCATATATAATAATATATAATAAGGTCACAACACAATACTTTTAAGAAAACATATATCCGTATATAATTTACCTAAATATGTTTGACCCAAAAACAATGTTTATGCAACATAGTTATTTTCCATTAAAAAAGCTACTTACCTTGCAACCCGCAAAAAACCTAATTCTCCAAGCTCCAAAGGAGATTAGCTAGAATCTATCAAGCAAACCTAACACAATAAGCATAAAGTTTAAAATTGTATCTAGCTACAATTTAGGAATTGCCAAGTGAGTACTTAATCAGGCAAGCCTAGTATTTAACCTCATCAATAATAAAATATTCCACTTCCAAAGTTTCTCAACAAATTGATTCACAAGGCATAAACTCCAACTTATAAAGTTAACCCATTTAATATCATCTCTAACATCACGACTAGCTTCCATAAAATTTACACTATATCATTAAGAGACACATGAAAGCAAAATCAAAATATCCTCCAAGACAAGAAGTTTAGAACTTCAACTAACTCTAAATGAACCCAATGGCAATGGAAAAATTAGATTTACCAACCATCACATGTTATAACTCAAAACTCCTAAATTTTCCACCATACATAAACCATAAGTAGTCATCATTAGCACAAACCATATACCCTCTCGTCAAATAATTCCACCAATACAAAACCCATACATAAAAACATATAAATATCACTTCCAATGCTAACAAATCACATGAGTATCATTATTAAACCTTAAATAAAAATAACCTCAAGCAAAAGTGTAAATCCCACCAAAACAATTAGAAATTTTTACCTCAAAAAAATGATGTGAAGGTTCTTATGGGTTCTTAAGAATTTTCCAGTGATCTTGCTGGAAAATGAAGGTGGAAATGGTGGTGGTGGTGTGGAAGTACCGGTGGAGAGGATGAGAGGAGTGTGTTTAAGTGAAAAGAAAAGAAAAAGAAACAACTGAGAGATACGGCCGGACATGAGAGGTTGAGATGGATTGAAATAAGTGGCGGAGAGTAGTGTTAGGTGGGGGGCACATGGGAACTTAAAAAAATCTAATCTCTTTTCCTTTTTTTTTGTTTGACTGACTGGGACGTTACATAAAATGTTATAATTATAGAACTTGGTTTAGGTTTAGTGCATTTAGTGCGCTGGACTCGGTTAGTTGGTGATATATGTCTAAAATTGGTGATACATGTCTAAAATCATCATCTTAACTGGTTTAGTATCATTAGACACTAAATCTAAGCCTGACTCATAATTATAAGTGTTGATAAAACAAGGTAATCCAAATTTGACAAGCATTTATTTCACAAGACAATATTAGTTCATATTCTAATGCTCCCTTCCGTGTCCCAATCCAAGATGAATTGAATCTTTTCATCTATTGGAAGAGTGGGCAACAAAAATAACGAAGCTCTGTGATCAATATGCCTTTTATCTTCAATCCTCGCAACACTCTTGATCTTTGCACCTTTAAAATGATGTCGCCAACATTTGCGATGACAAGAACAGAGCAGTCTACCTCCTCATCTAGCACCTAGAGTTCAAGTAAATTAGAGACAAAATAATTAGTACTAGCAAGAATAATTTTTTTAAGACAAATTTGACATTTTCTTAATCAACATCATTGCTCTTTATAATCAAATACTGGCTTGTACATGGAAAAAAAATTAAGAACAATCACAATTGCATATTCTATATGTACAAGTAACGGATTGTACGCAATTATAGTATTACATAAAATACTAATAAACTTGAATTATACATACATATATATATATATATATATATAAGGTTTAGATAATTGAATTTCCGTGTAAATATAGCTATAAAAAAATTGTCGTATAATTGAAAGAGCACTTAACAAGAAATAGGAATGAGTAGTGTTGGAGTCAATTTAGAATCTAATTTGACTCTTGACTCTAAGTAAATGAGTAGTAATGGGATGAATCTCTGTTCTTGGACTTAGGCATGCTTTTCTTTATATTACTCATCACCAACAAACACAATAAACATCAACATTTTCCCATCCCATCTCTCTCTCTCTCTCTCATTTTTATAGATCAAAAGCCTAAGAAATTTCCAAATAAACGTAAAATATAGACGTTGAATAATAAATAAATAATGTATTTTAATTGTTTTGTTTTTAAATAAAATGAATTCGAAGAAAGAAGAATTTCGACAACATCAAAAGAAAATCAACGACAAACTACCCAAATTGCACCGGGAAAACAAAGAATATCAAAGGTAAAAAGGAAAGAAAAATCTCTGCGCCTTCTGATTTCCGCTTTATTTATTGGTTTGCCTTTCTTCATCTCAGCTGTTCTCCAACTTCCGAGTCTCTTAATTGTCAATCAACACTTGCATATTTGTTAATACTTTTTTTTTTCCCTGTTTGCTTTACTCTATCTTCACTTTTTCTTAGTAATTTAATATGTTTGGGGTAGAGCTTTCGGCACAAAAGATGCTGAGAGAGAGAGAGGACCTGGGTGGTTTTCTAAGATTATGGGGGCAAAGTGTAATAGACATAGACAATGATGATTTGATTTTCTTAAGGTTATTGATTTAGGATTTTGCAATCAATTAACTCACTTGATACAAAAAAAAAAAAAAATCAAAATATGATATAAAATTAGACTTTAATTTAAAATATAACTAGTCGCTAACTCGTGTGATGCACGAGATAGTTTTTCAAAAATTATATATATTTACTGTAAGCATGCTACAAAAGTATAATTACATTTGAAATATAATCAAACATTAAAGGAAAATTAAACAATTGTATACAATTACTGCAAAATATGTAGATAAAAAAAAATGTAATAAATGAATGTTTCCTCCATACAAATCATGATAGGCAAATATATCATTTTTTATTTAATAAATATATTTCTTATACTCTATAATCTAGAATATTAGATGATACTTATATTCTACATGAGCACAAAGAAGTTAAAATATAAGAGACATGTGGATGAACATTATGATTGTTTGTACTAGGTTCATACATAATTTAACATGAAAATAACCATACTGTAAGAGGTTAATCATAAAAGTTTTAAATATATAATGACAATTACTATATTTAAACTCTACACATATGCAAATAATAAACTATAATAGGCCAACATTACTGGTTAGCAAATAATTTTAGACCTAAAATTATTTATTTTGTATATGTTTGTACACTTTATCACTTTAAATATAGATTTGTAACACATGCAAAATTCTAAAATTGAAAATCCATCATCAAATTGAAATTTAAATTGCCCATGAATCATATAATTTGTACCTTGAATGTTTAATCATGAACATGACTTTCCACCCTCCTTGTATTTTGTCTTATAGACGAAGATGATTCACTCCACCAAGTCTTGCTTTATCAACTGGCCTGAACAAAAATAAAATAAAAATTCATATATATATATATATAAGACCATCAAAAAAGTAAAACTTACATATAGTTTTACACACAGCAACCTTGAAGATTCAAGACAAAGTGACATTAACAAAGCCTTACCAGTTGGAGCGAATGCTTCAAATACTAAAAAAGAATAGTATTCTTGGTTCCTGAAATATATATGTATTAACCACCAACATCTCATTATATAAATAAAAATTATATAATCAATTATTTTAGCATTAGAGTAAGGCAACGTGATTGGCTCTTTGTTCCTAACTACGATCTTCTGCTCCTCCTTAAGTTGACAACGTAATGCTTGAAACATTATAGTTTACGCTTTTCACCCACATGCATGGCCGTGAGGTTTTTCTTGCTCTTCATTTGTAGATTTGCAATGAGTCGCTGAACTTTTTCTATAACTTTCGTCATCCCCAAACCCTAGTAGCACACTCAGCGCAAAGAAAATTTATATAATTTTGTTTAAAACTGGTTTTATAGTAAAATCAGAATTTTTATTTTATTTTATTTTATTCAAGTAATGCTGATGTAGAAAATTGTGGAGAGGTTAGGGCTTCGGTTTTATATGTATATATATATATATAGATTAGATTTTCTCAAATCCCCAGGCTTTGGCTTGTCAAGTTGTGGCAAATAAGGAAAGGTTCAAACTACAAAAGAATTAATCCAAAAAAAAAATTTACATTTTTCATCCCATTTGTGCACTACCATACCACTGCTAGTCTACAGCTTATTGCCTTCTACTAAAAAGGAAGATCATATTTGACTTTATTACTTGACTGAAATGCAAATGATTTTGTGAATCCTAATTGTTGGATAGGATTTTAAAATCAGACACCACATTTCCCCCATATTTAAATCAGATGACAACCCACTTAAATCTAATTAATAAGGCGCACTCTAAAATCTAGTAGAAGAAAAATCATACCTTTACTCACTTCTTCTGGGAATCCCAATCTGTTTGGCGATAACAATTTTTTTGGACGAAATTAAACTCGAAAGCAAGCCCTCTACAAGACTTTTGTAATCCATTGACAGTGTCGAGCATCTTACATCTATCATCATAACTTCAAGTTGAAATGATGGAGGAAGTGTAAGTGTAACTCGTCTCAATACTTCAAGATCTTCAAGATTAAATGTATCCTTTAAAACAAGCAAAGTAAAAATTCAGAAAACAAAAGAAGAAACTACAAAGAATAAAGAAAATAAAAAAATAACTAGTTGAAATCGATGAACTTGCATTAGTAGACATACCTCCTCCCATATGGTGATTGTTAGGTTCAAAACTTTTCTTTGATTTGACATTGCTAGAAGTTCACTCAAATGAAGGAGCCAAAAACTGAACCAAATAGTGTCCTTGAAGAGAACTATAAATGTGAGTTCAAAAGGACATGGAGCATTCTTTGAAAAAATCATAGGAATTGAATTCTCGAAGCTGCAAAATACGAATGATGACAAATTCGGACTATCAATTTCAAGCTCCTCCAGCTTTTGGCATGCATTGATTTTTAACATCCTAACTCCTAATTCTCTGTGCAGAAATTTTGATCCTTTTCAACATGTTGCAGCCAATAACATGCAAAGTTTCAAGGCGGGGAAATTGAAAAATATTGAAGTTAAGATACTGGTCTGTAATGCTCAAATCTCTCAAGTATAATTTTTTCAAATTTTGACATGCAGTGATGTCCGGTAGACATTGGTGTAATTTAATAAATCTGAAATGTTGAATATTTGCAGCTTCAACTTTGATACTCTCAACTTCTTGCTCAAGAAAAGCCCCCGCAACCCTACTTAGTTTATGGCTTGTTTGGAAGTTTAGAGAGGGAGGAGAGTAGAGGGGAGTAGAGGGAAGGGGAGTAGTGGGGAGGAGAGTAGAGGAGAATGATTCTCCTCCACCTTGTTTGGATGTTTTTAAAATTAGTAAGGGGAAAGGGAATAATTAGCCATTCCCCTTGTGTAATTTTGTTAATATAATAAGGGTAAATTAGGTAATTTACTTGGTTAATAGTTTATACACTCTACTCCCCCTCCAAATCTCTCCAATTTGGGGGAATTAAAAATAGGGGGCTAGAGGGAGTTGAAACCCCTCCAAACCCCTCCCCCTCATTCCTTAAAAAACTTCCAAATAAGGTAATTGGATTACTCTCTCTCCCTCTACTCTACTCCCCCTCCATTTTTAAACATCCAAACAGGCCATTAGAGAGTTTGGAGATGTCGAGAGTTTTAAATCCCTGACATCTCACAATACCAAAATCAGTGATAAAAGGGCAAGTTCTGATGATCTCTTGGATAATCATATTGTAAATTGAAATTGTAAATGAGACGTCAGCGTAACCTAAATGCAAAAAATTAATTAGAAATTTTGTTGGGTCCTAAACTTCATTAATCGAAAAAAAAAAAAAAATAAAAACTAAACTTTTATGGGCTAAAATAATTTGGCTGCTCAAACAAAACCAGACTCGTTTAATCATATACCTTTCCCCTAAAAGGTTCACTCTTTCACAAAAATCAAATCTTTTTTCTCCGTAAAGCTTCAAGGGAACAACAATAATATGAAAGAAGACCTGATGCCTTAAACATGAAAAGTTCATATAAAAAAGTCTCTCTTTTCTTTTCTTTTTTTTCTTTTTTTTTTTTTACCTTGAAGGAGACAAAAACAATTTTTTGGGTTATCTTGAATCATGATAGATGATGATGAAACAAACATGCATGTCGTAAATTAAACAACCAAAAATATTGACTGAAAAAAAAAGAAAATAAGAAGAAGAAGAAAAACCAAATAAATACCTATTTTGGCAACGTTGCAGAAGATCTTTCTCACTTTGTGTATCGAGTTGAAGGAGACTGCATCGTAAAAAAGATACGAGAGAAAGAGACAAGTACAAGTACAGGTTCAGTACGGACTCAACTACGGAGTACCACTTTATCTTAAATTCCTTAAAAAACTCGGTCTCGCAATTGTATTTATGAAAAGGCCTTTTATCAAAAAAAAAAAAAAAAAAAGAAAAAAAAAAAAAAGAAAGAAAGAAAGAAAGAAAAAGAAAAAGAAAAAGAAAAGACCAAAAACTTAGAATTTGTTTGGATACTATTTATTTGCTGAAAACTGAAAACTTATTACTAAAAATATTTAAGCAAAATAATTTTTAAATATGTAAATAATGCTGTGGGATCTAAATTTTATTAGAAATCTATGTTTGGATGACATTTGTGGGTTTGTGAACAGTACCCATGGGACTTAGGCTGCGTTTGTTTTGGGTGAAAAGCATTTCCGGAAATACTTTTCAGTATTTACAGGTGTTTGGTTGCGCACGGAAAATCAATTTTTCGGAAATTAATTTCCGTTAACCAATGGTTAAGGCTGAAAATCAATTCCCCTTCCATTTTTACTTCAAATCCAATTTTCCGGAAAAGAGAAATAGAGCACGAAGAGAGAGAGAGAGAGAGAGAGAGAGAGAGAGAGAGAGAGAGAGAGAGCCCAGCTTGCCGGTGCGAGTTCGCCGGCGAACCCATCTTCACGATCGTCACGATCCACCGATCTTTGAACCAAAGCCGGCGACCCATGAACCCAAAGCCCAAAGTGTTCAACCCAGACCCAGGCGTTCGACCTAGACGTTCGATCCATCACCTTCGACCTTCGACTGACAACCCAGACCTTCGACCCAGACCTTCGACGACCCAGATCTCATCGTCAACCCATCGCTGAGACCCAGACCCAGACCTATCTCAGTTTTGTTTTTTTAAAGTTTGATTGTTGTTGTTGTTGCCGGAATCAATTTGTTGTTGTTGCCGGAATTTGCTGTTGTTGTTGTGTTGTTGTTGTCGGAATTTGCTGTCGGAATTTATTGTTGAATTGACTGTGATGTTGAAATTTTTTGTAATAAAATTTGTTTGAATGCTGAGAAAATGTGAAAAAATTGTTGGAAAATAACATTTTCCTAATAGAACCAAACACATGAAAACATTTTCCACAACAATTTTCATAATACAACCAAACACTTGAAAATATTTTCCTTTTTCGGAAAATAGTATTTCCGGAAAATACCTATTTTTCAGAAAATATTTTACGGGAACTAAACGGACCCTTACAGACAAAACATAGAACACAGGATTGGGCAAAACGCCCAATCCAAACGCACACTTAATATAATTAGATATTTTAAATTTTAACTGTTTGAACTGCATTTTTAACGTGAGTATCAAAATTTGTTCACCAGTGTACACCCTTGGTGTGATGATCATTCTATAAATATAAGTATTTGTGGAGCGTAGAAGGTAAGATTCGGGGTTTAATTCAAAGAAAAAAAACTATAAATAATGTTCAAATTGAATGCTATTTATTACTTTTCATAAATTTAATTTTTATGCATAATTTAAAACTACAAAAATATAAAATATAAATATTTGATTAATAATAAAGCTATTGATTTTTTTACTTTTTACTTTTTACTTTTTTTTTTTTTTAAAATTTTGCAACCATAGAGGGATACAATCTAAAAAGAGGGGTAAATATATACCTTACAATAAACAATCACAAAAAAAGTTTAAATTTAACATAATTAAATTATAAAGGGATTTAAAAAAAAAATTTAATTATTTGACTTTCCAAGTATTTTAGAAGTCTCTCTAAGTGGGATTCTAGTCGTCAACTACTTCTAATTTTTTTATTAGAAAGAAACGACTTCTACTTCTAAAGAAAGAAGGAAAAGCAAAAGCCGAAACCTATGATTCTGTTCTATTTGTCTCAATAAAACTTTTTTTTTTCTTTTTTTTGAGAAGGCAATAAAACTGTTAATCCTTTGTTACATAAAATAAATAATTTGGGTGAAAGAGGGTCACCCTGGTATATGTACCTCTAGAGGGAGAAGTATAACAATCAGGGGCTCCATTAATTATCAAGGTTTTCAGACCCGGACTGTTTATTAAACCGTAAAAGGGAGAGGTTCAAGGTTTTTGAGGTTAAATTGAGGTCAAACTGGGGTCGAATTGTAATGACGTCATAATTAATTTAATAATTAATGAAAGTCTAAATATAGATATTAAATTTATAAAACTAGCAAAATTGACTAATATATCTATATATGTGAGGGAAATTTAATGATTTTCAAGCATATATTTAATAATTAAATAAGAAAGTTAATAAAATAAAATAATAACCATGAAAACATTAAAATTTATGATTAATTTTTGAAGTAAAGTTGAATATCTTTGAAGGATTTTAATTATAATTTTTTTAATTCATTGTAAGAGATGGATAATTTAATTAAGTAGAATAAAATTGTGTTAAGTTGTTTTTATAAATAATAAAAAAAAATCGCTAAGGGATTGGACCACACAATTCTTGCCATCGGTTCTGCATGAACTATGTAGTCCAATCCCGATTTTAGGGGTTTACGGAATTGCCACATATGCCCGATTCTTTATGCTTAAAAAATTGGATTTCAATCCGGTTCTCGATTTTCATAGTCTGACCTCCCAGTCTGGTCCGGGTCTGAGAACCTTGCGAATTGTAATTGAATAGGATAATTAAAGTGGCAATACTAACCATAATTAATCCAACCCTGTAGAGTCGAATCCCATCCTCTCCATTAATTTCTAATGAGAACTCTATTTCGGCAGCTATATATTTTACTTCATAGCCATATCGTTTCTTAAAAAAATTTGGGTAAATTACAAATTACACCCTTAAAATTTGGAAGTGATTGGATTTTACACCATGAAGTTTCAGAATTTGAATTTTATCTCCTAACGTTTGGGGTTCTTTTAGAATTTGAATTTTACCCCTATATTTTAAGGGTGTATGGATTTTACTCTCTGAAATTTGTGGTGTTTGAATTTTACACCCTAAAGTTTCATAATTTCAGGGCGTAAAATCTAAGTACTCCTAAACTTTAAAAGGTTAAATCCAAATTTTGAAACATTAGGGTGTAAAATCCAAATACCCTAAATGCAAAGTTTCATATGCCATAAGAGAATTCCATTAGACTAGTTAAACTAGTTTTATGCTAAAAATATAGCAAAAGACCTACAAAAACTCCTCAAAGTACCCTAAATTTTGACATTGACTCTCTCCTCATCTCTTCTGGTGACATGATCTTCTCTTCAAAACTATAAATTCATATTTTTGTCATGTCCATAGTGCATGTTTGTTTATCATGGCATCTTTTTCTTTTTTCTTTTTTTCCCTCACCATGAGGCATCCAAGTTCAGACCCATAGCCTTGCTCCTTTGTCATTGACTCTAGGTTTATCCACTGTTGATTTCGAGTTTGAGAAAGAAATTGGGGTTTGATTTGAGTTTGGTTTATGGATTTAAGATGGTGGGTTTGTTGTGAAATTTCTTTGTATTTTTGGGTATTTACTTTGTGGGTTTATGGGTTTGGTTGGTGATTGGTTTTGGTGGTTGAAGGTGGATTTAGCCAGGGATGGGTGGGTTTGGCTTTGGTTGTGCCAATGGCCGTTCCAGAAATTTTTTTAAAGGTAGTCATTAAGAAACTTAAATGGCGAAACTATACTGTTGGTCCTTCAAGTTTACCCTATGAGTGCAATTAGTCCTTCAAGTTTCAAGTGAGTGCTATTAGTCTTTCAACTTTCAAAAATAAGCATTATTAGTCATTTTAACAATATTCGTTAGTGTAACTGTCTACGTGACTAATGAAATAATGATAGGACATCTTTTTAAGTGATGTGGTAATTTTTTTATTAAAATATTATAAAAAACACTTAACACGTCAAAAACAACATGAACTCAGTTACCTGACCCATTTCCTAATTGGTATTACGCCAAATCAAGGGTCATCCTACCTCCACATAGCCACTAATACCCCACTGCTCATCCTCCCCTCTCCGGCCAACCCTTTCAGCTATTGCTCTTTTCCTCTCTTTGCGTTGCAAGTGAAAGATTGTTTTATATTGTTATTTGTATTCCCCTTTACCAAACACACAATCGACGCCATTATTAGGAAAACAACCACAATCAAGATTACATTCTCAAATTGTGTCCAAATGCATTTTACACCGTCTACTTGACTAGATTAAACAAACATTCTCACTGATTATGATAGAAATGAAAAGATATAAACATATCTAAAAAACCATGGTGGGCTTTCAGATAACCCAACAATCTCACATTTATATTGAAATCGACTTGTTGCTTGCTGGGTTTGGCACTTGCATTATTTGAAGCTTTCCCTTGGCCCTTTGGATAATATTTCTCATATAAATTAAAAGAGAATGAGAAATCAAAGAGTGCGAGTGCAAATCTATGCAGATCCCGCAATTGAGAGGGAGGTTAAGCGGGGGTATCAGTGGCCAGAAAGGGGACAGCAAATGGGGAAGAAAAGAGCAATAACTGAGAGTTGGTTGGAGAGGGAAGAATGAGCAGTAGTGTATCAATGGTTGTGTAGTGGGAAGAGGACGCTTGATTTGGGTAATACCAGTTAGGAAACGGGTCAGGTTCATGAGCTTCTAACGTGTTAAGTGTGTTTTATAATATTTTAATAAAAAAATTATCACATCACTTAAAAAGATGCCACATCACTATACAACCACTTTTTTTTTTTTTTTGATGAAGGAAAAATCTATATTAACAAAGAAAAGGAGACAACAAAAACACACTAGTTGCTACAATCACCCTAAACAACAGAGTCAAAATTAGGGGGGTAGTAACTAAAATCAAAAGATCCAAACAAATTACATGCCAAGGACCACTTTGCTAGATGATGGGTAGCCATATTAGCTGACCTAGGAACCCAAGAGACAAAAACATGAGGCAGATCAGAAAGTAGAACTTGCATCTCTATAACTATGGACCTAATCCTCCATGGGGAAGCTTGACTAGGATTAATAAGAGCATCCCAACAAATATTTGAGTTAGTCTCAATATAAATACCCTCAACTTCCAATTTGGCTGCTAGCAACAAGGTCCATTTCATTGCTTCAGCTTCAGCTTGAAGAGGGAAGGTGGTATTCACCTTTTAAGAGCAAGCAAAGACCAACTTTCCTCTCCAATCCCTCGCCACTGCAGCAACAGTGGAAAATTTTGGCCCAATTGTAGCATCCACATTAATTTTAATTGAGAATCTCCTAGGAGGTGACCAAGTAAGAAGCCGCTTCGTAGGTCTCACAGGAACCGCCTCAGCAGATCTGGAATTTTTTGAATTTAGTAAGGAGCCTCCCAATTCTAGAAGATAAATCATCAATACTTAGGGGGAGATTTTCAAAAAGAACTTGATTCCTCAACTTCCAAATTCCATAAAAAAGAACAGCTCCAAACAATAAAAATTCATTTTTCTAATCAGGAGTTAAGTTATTCATTTTCCATCAGCAGCTCAATCCATTCCAACATACACCATGGCTGCCTTACAGTTCCCCAAGAATTTATGTGATCAATTGGATGCGGTGGTCCGAAGGTTTTGGTCGAATCCTAAAACGGAGTCTAGTCATTATTGGACTCCTATCTCGTGGTCTTCTCTTTGTAGACCTTTGAAGGAAGGTGGTTTGGGCTTCAGGAAATCTTGGGAGTTCAATCAAGCCCTTCTTTCAAAACTTGCTTGGTGGATGTTGTTTAGTAAGAACTGTTTTTGTGTTAATGTTCTTAGAGCTAAATACAAAATTAGAAATAATTAGCTATCTCATATCTCTCAAGGTAATTCCTCTCCAATTTAGAAAAGTTTAGAAGGAGTAAAGCACCTTTTCTCTAATGCAGCTTGTATGACTGTTGGTGATGGTAATTCCATAAGAATTTGGGATGACCCTTGGATTCTAGATCTTCAAGGTTTTATTCCTAAGCCCAAGGTTTGGGTTAATTCGGATGAGATATTGTTGGTTTCTCAACTTCTAAATTCTGATCATAATGCTTGGGACATTCATATGCTAAAGCATTGGTTTGAGGATTTAGAAATTGAATTAATTTTAAAAATTCCATTATCGTCTTGTGTTGTTGAGGATGGGTGGACATGGACCCCCGCAAGCTCTAGAGATTTGACGGTTAAATCTGCCTATTGATTGTGTCGGGGTTTCTTAGCTAGTCAGCCACCTGTGCCTCTTTGGCATCAACTTTGGAAATCCAATCTTCATGAAAGGCTTAAAATGCTAATTTGGAGAATTGCAGCTGACTGTTTGCCTACTAAAGCTAATTTAGCCAGATGTTTGGATATTGGACATTTACACTAATAACAGCAATATATAAGAGGAATTTGAGCCCCCTATTAAAACTCCTAGCTTTGATGTCTGTTCTCTTTCTTTTTTCTCTTTTTCTTTTTTTCTAAATTCAGGCATATATTTGGTCAGAAATTACTTTGGTTTAATCCCCCACCATAGTTAATCAGTTCTGAGCTATCATTCTCAGTAATGTCGTGCATAAGATTATGTCCAACAAACTAAAACTGGTCAATTATTATTATTATTATGAGAAAAAAGGTATTTGATTATTTATAATGTTATTAGAGTATTCACTTCAGTATCTTCAGAATTTTAGTTAAACCGACCATAAAAACTCATCTTCTGCTATTTTAACAAATAGACAGTGATTCAGTCTCAATATTTATATATCTACTTTAATTAAAATTAGGGTATTTGATTAGTGATAATGTTATTAGAGTATTCAAATCAGTCTCTCGAGAATTTTAGTTAAACCGATTATTATTATTATTGACCAGTTTTAGTCTGTTGACCAATTTCTTGGACATAATCTATTAATCTTATACAAGACATTTCTGAGATTGATAGCTCAGAACTGATTGACTATGGTGGGGGATTTAACCAAAGTAATTTCTGTAACAAGTATATGCCTGAATTTTTTTTTTTAAAAAAAAAAAGACATCAGAGCTAGGAGTTTTATTAGGAGGCATTTGGAATAAGGCTTGTTTCACTTCATAAACGGTCTAAGAAATAATTCAATTCGTTTGAGGAGTCATTATTTGTGGGGTCCATTTGGTTCACAACTTACTTTTTCCCATAAATCTCTCAATTGAAAAGCCAGAATTCCCAACCTCTCTGCCCATTTACCGCCAAAATCAAGAAGAAAGAATGAGCGGCAAGAAGAAACGCTCCTCTGCCCCGCTCCCCCCACCCTCTTCCTCTTCTCCACTGTCCAATGAATGCAATCTTGTTTTCGGAATTCTTCATAATGGGAACTACGGCAAGGCACTGGAAGCCGCCAAGTCCCTAGTCTCCCGCCACCCTGACTCCGCCCTTGCCAACGCCCTCATCGCCCTCGTCCATAAGGATATCGCGACATCAATCAGCGACACCTCCAGTGTCATAAGGCACGAACACATTGCCTCTGCCCTCTACTTCAGCAACGCAGCCCTGGTGCTTTCCCCGGATTCCCTCTCTTTCCCAATGTTGCGTGCTGTGGTACTGCTAACCAATGAGCAATACGACTCCGCCATCCAAGAATGCGAGTCGGCTTTGTCCATCAAGAATCCATTGGACCCCATGCAAGATAACTTGGGCATCGTCCAATACACTCCCCTAGAATCAACCCCGGAGTCTCGAGTTGGGAAAGTGAGAACGAAACTCAGGGAGCTAATAGCGAAAGCCAAGAAGCACAAGTTCAAGAAGCTCGTGGAGGACGATTCACTTGCTGAGGTAAACGAGGAATTTCGAGCTTTACTCGAGATAAAGGTAGAGATAAACACAAGACTTGAAAAGGTGAGGCAGAGTTTAGTGGAACTGCCATCACCGTCTACTTCAAGAAAACTACTCAAGAAAGTCTTGCTGAATGTGGACGCTATAACACGAGCCAGGGCTTATTGGAACAACGAGATGAGCTTGGAGGCGAAGAAGGAATTGTTGAGTGTCAGTGTCGATGTGAATTTCGATGAGAATAAATCGATGGGGTTGAAGGCAGAAGAGGTGTTGGCAGAGGCTGTGGAGTATGCGAAGGAGATGAAGAATTGGAAGTTTTCGATGTGTTGTTGTTGTGGCGAGAGGTTTTTTGATGAAGAATTGAATATGGAGCATATAAAGAGTGCCCATTTAGGGACTTTGTCTGAGGAGTTACAGTCTGTTGTGCCAAGAATTTTACCTAAGTCAGAAATTGAAATCTGCGATTGGAAGCCAGTGGATGTGGACGCTGCTGTGAAATTGATCGAAGATTTGTCAAGAAATGAGTCTGTAGATCAAGGCCAAGATAATGGCAAGTCACAAGATTTGAAGTTGGAGAACTGGCCTTATTGCAATGATACCAACCGCGGCAAGATGATCAAGAGAATTTGGACGATTTTACAAGTGTTAATAGGGGTCAAATGTTTTGCTCCGAGTCATCTCTATATGCTGCTGGACTTAATATTGGAAATGCTGAAGAATCGAATCCCTGAAACACTGCTTAAGCAGCATTGGATGAATAGGACGCTGGTCTCAGTGTTGTTTCTTGATGAACCGGAGCTTAAAAGCGTCCATGAATTCATCGAGGAAGAGCTTGAGATTTCTTGTGGATTAGGTGGTGTCTACTCTAGTTTCACGATGGACAATGCTATGGATGATCTTACTATTAGTCATGAGAGGATAATTTTTAGCAATGACTTGTCTCATCTAATTCTGCTGCTTGATGAAACTAGTGCAAAAGCTTCTAGAAGTGTTGATGAAAGCAGGAATGCTTGTCAGGAATATAGAGATGATATTGTTCAGTGGTTATATATGGGTAGTGAGCCTACTGGGGAGAAGTTGGAGGAGTGGGCAACTTATAGAAAAGCTAGCAAAAATCTAGGAATGGAACTTTTCAAGATCATTGAGTCTGAATTTTGCCGGCTACAGAAAATTTGTGAGAGGAAATACAAGTATTTGAGAGAGGAGAAGCTGTGGTTGGATATGGAGGGAATATGTTTGGAAGAAGATAAGAGAAGAGAAGAGATTTCCGGCAATCTACAGAGTTACAAGTCACTCTTGCTAAAGCGGCAAAAAGAGATTGAGATGGAGAAAAGTAATGATGAGATGGGTAGCATGGAGTTGGATATCATAGGGAGTATTTTGAAAAAAGCACAAGCTGACAATGACATAAATATGTTAATCCAGATGCACATTGATCAATTGTTTGGAAAGGTATGGTATATCTATTTTCTCTAATTAGATGATTCCTAAGTTAGATGAGATAGTATGACACATGCAAAATGTTAGGTGGGATACATTGATAGCTTTTGCTCTTAAATCTGTCCTCCCTTGTCCCTTCTAAAGAGGGAATCATTCTGAAATATAACTAATGAGATACTGTATTTTTGTTGCCATTGGCTCTTACCATGTTTAATGTTTGCAGTGTTTCAAATCCGATGCTTTAATCCTGGGTGCTAATGCTTCCATTCAGCTGACATGGAAGAAACTTAAGATGGTAACTTCTTATGACTATCGATCGATTGTGGTGCCATTGTTAAAGACATTCATGCGGGTTTGTGTTTGATCCTCTGGGCTGTTCAACTGAATGTTTTAGTTACCTTCTTGTTGGCTTATGAAATTAATATATTTGGGATAAACCTATTCTTTATAGGCACAACTAGAAGAAATGGTTGACAAAGATGCTACAAAGAAGTCTAATGCTGCACTAGAAGATTTGTTATCTGAGCTTAATCTTGATGCCAAGAAGAACACTGAAAAAGGAGGTGATGATGCAAGACATGGACAGGGGAAATCGAAGGATAAAAAGAAGAAAAAATATCACAGAAAGGCTAAGGAATTTAAGGTCTTATATACTGGTTATTGTTCTGTTTCCCTTTATTGTGATTATGGTAATCTTACATACAGAATCTGTCATGCAAAGTAATTCCCTAATAATATGCAATTCCATTATTGCAGGCAACTGGTGGTAGTGAGGATCAACAGGAAAATGTGGAGCAAAAGTCAGTCTTTATTTTATTCATACTATTATACTTGGTTCTGGAATCCTTTTTCTTAGTTTGGTTGGAAAATATGCACGTAAATTATGTAAATATGTGGCAATATGTCATACCAATCTCTAGGCTCAAACTAAGTTCAAAATCTTTTCACTTGTGTTCTGCTTCAGTTTGGTTCCAGCTGCACATGGCGCAGATCATCCTCTTAATTCTGAGGTTGTTGGTTCAGTAACCACTGATGAATTAGAGCAAGAGGAAAGGGAACTTACACGTACGACTGAGGAAGAGAGTAGGATTGAGGAGCATCAAAGAATGCTTGCAAGGCATTTAGAGTACCAAAGGCAGATTGAGAATGAGGCCAAACAAAAGCGCCTTGCTGAGATTGATTAGGCTTAACCAGTACAGGGAATGTGGCAGAGGATGTGCCTTTCAATGGCGTCAACTTTGATATGTTTGACTTGATAGATTTTATTTCTCATCAGATAGGATGAGAAATCATGTGAACTTTAATTTTTGTTTTTTGAGAAGACTTCAGTGAACTTGAACATGATATATTTTACTGCCTGTGATGCTGACTGTCGCTTCATTAAGCGCATTATTGATGACAGACTGAAATGAACTTGTTAGCTAGCAACTGAGGTAGATGTTCTAATGTAATGATCTACTGCTTTCGTTTATGAAGCTGTTTTCAAGATATCTTCAAACTGAGAGTGTAGTCTGTTGTGCTTCTCATTGGCAAATATACTAAGTCTTTTTATTTATTTATTTATTTATTTATGGGAATACAAAGTCTTTTTTGGTTCTTGAGAGGATGGTAAAAACTGTAACTTAAGATCCCTGTCACACCAATAAAAAAGTTCTCAACAAAGAAATAATTTAACCATAGTTTTGAAAAAGGTAAATCTTGAGCAGCTGATGCAGGAGCATCTACATTATGAAGTTTTAATTGTAATCAAAATCAGCAGCTAGAAGTAATTTCAATTTTCATGCATGCAGTAGTAGCAGCTGAATTGAGCCATGTGTTTTAGTGTCATGTTATTGTTTTCATTGTCTAGTTTAGTTGACAATTAATGCACGTGAATGAATTAGGGGATCTGTTAGTTAGTTAGAAACAGTTAAGCATGTGCTAGTTATAACTGTAGCTAATCAATATATATATATATATATATATATAAAAGCAGAGACCTCATGCAAGAGGGCATGAGGCTTTGCCATGTGAGGCACTCTATGAAGAGAATTGAAGTACCCTTAAACCATATTAGAGGTAAGAACAAATTCAAAAGTAGAGACTTTTTATTTCACTTTTACTTCTTTATATACACATGTCCATAGCCTTCATATCATCCTATCTCAAATACACTTAGACAAAAAATGATGTCATTTAGCTTCAACCTTTCAATGATACCTACATAACTCCAATGTTGCAGTATCATTTGATTGTAACCAGTATAAGTAGGCTATGACCAAGGGAGGGGGCTTGCATTTTTTATTTAGTGATGGTAACTTACGATTTTGATGTTGAAGTTAGACATTGTAGATTTTGTGAAGGTTATGATTCACTTGGAGTCTTTGAGTGTTTGAGATTTTGGTTTGGGAAAGTTATAAATGTATTTTATTTTAGAACTAAAGAAAAAGAAAAAGAAAAAGAAAAAGAAACCTTCTAACTGATTATTTATGAAGTTAGTTTTTTTTTTTTTTTAATTAATTTTAATTTTGTGTTACAATTCATAATTTGTAGGCTTCTTTGTATGTAGACATAGTGGTCAAAACAAAAATTGATGGTGACTTAAAAGTTTTTTTTTTGCTTTTTTTTTTTTAAAGGATACAGAAGCTCAACTAAAGTCAATTGAATTTTGATAAATGAATATGTTTTTAGCAAATTTCTCTTTATTTAATCATGTTCTCTTTATGTTGATACTTACAAATGATTTCCTTAATTCCATTGAGATAATTAATTGGGTGTTTATGATCAAGGTCTCCATATTTGATTTTGAGAATAGAGTGATTGAGAAAGTGTTTAGTAGGTTGCTTAAATTTATGTAATTTTAGGATATAAAAGTATTTTATATTTTAAATTCTTATTTGCAGATTTCAAAATCATTTAATTAGTTTGAAAAATAAAATCTACTGTTAATAGTAAATATATTATAATCTTATTGTAGGGTTAAGGACCCAAATCGTATGTTGGGCCTTGGGCCTTGGCCGAGAGTATAGTAATCCGAGAACAAATGAATGTTGTTGGATGAGTCAAGTTTAGAATCTAATGAGTGAGATACAAATGGGGGAATGATCTGAGGAGGAATGTCTCCTCGGATAGGTTAAGCATGGCTCAAATGTGTATCCTAAGGTTCAAGGTAGTCTTCTAGGAAGCTCCAGTGACAGGGACGTTCGTCTTGAGTGTACCAAAGATTGGAAACTAGGAAATACCTAAGGAAAAGCTGTTGCCACTACATTGAATGCCCTGCAACTAACTTCCTGGCCACATTTATGTGGAGAAAACCCCTGAACAGTGCTGCCTTGGCTACCACAGCTCACAGAAAGCCAAAGAGGGTATCTGATGGGATAGACACTTAAGTAGTGGCTTGGATTATCAACAAATGGAAGGCCAAGATCATGAGATGGGAGATATATAATTTAAGAGACCCCTGGAGGGAGAAGGATCGAAAAATTAGGAAAGAAACACTATAGCAATCTAGAACCAGACTTGTAATCAAACTTTAAAAGCAATACATAAGAATTAGTCTCCTTGGACTCTGCCAAGGATGTTTTTCCTTTAGTGAAAGTTCGTTATTTTCCTTTCTTTGTGATCAAGATCTGTTTATTTTTTACTTAATTTATTGAAGCCCAGTTTTCCAACCCATTCTCTATAAATTTATTGTTTTGGAATTTTTGGGCCTAAGTCCATATACTTTTTGGGCTAAGAGTTCAAATCAGGTCCTTACAATTGGCGTCATTTGTGGGAAGATTACTTGGGTGATAGCGAGTGCAATATTCAACTATGATAGGTTCAGGTCCACACCAGGAGGAATCCATAGGATCCCAACGTGAAAATCCTTTTGTCATCCTTGAACGTAAAAGGGACGAGAGGGGAGTGTGCATACTATTCAGTCTGGTAAGAGTCAGCCTCGGGATAAGAACCATCTCTCTTGTGAGGAAGATACTAGAGCCCTGCAACTGGAGGTTGACCAGCTGAAGAGAAAGTTGTGCCGTGCACAGCGAAACTGAACCCCCTCAAACTTTGACATTTCCTCTGATGATAGAGAGGATATCGGTTATAGATGAAGGTCAAGGACCTCACCTAGCGAGTCTTTCTCCTATGAGGAGGAGCACCATCACAAATGTAAGTACAAGAGCCTTCCTCGCAAAGGCTTGGGAGGTGACGCTATGAGCAAGGCATTGAATCAAATTTCCTGATCACCCTTCACGTGTAGGATTAAAAGGGAAAGACTCCCTCGATGATTCAATTAGCCAACGTTCACCATCTACAATGGTTGAACAGACCCACTGGAGCATATAAGCCATTTCAACCAGAGAATGGTTGTTCATTCCAAGGACAAAGCCTTGATGTGTAAGGTGTTCCTTTCCACTCTAGGACCCGTGGCAATAAGATGGTTCGATGGCTTAAGGGCGAGTTCCATAGGTTCCTTCAAGGAGCTCAACCAGGCATTTGGCTTTCGTTTTGTCACTTGTAGCAAAGTTTCTCAACCTTTAGACTCCCTATTGTCCTTGTTCATGTGAGAAAAGGAAACCCTGAAAACGTACTCAGATAGATATTGAGAGATGTACAACGAGATAGATGACAACTTTGATGACGTCACCATTAATACTTTCAATGTCGGCCTCCCAACCGAGCATGGTTTAAGGAAATCTTTGACAGAAAAACTTGTCACTAGCGTGCGCCAACTTATAGACTGGATCAACAAGTATAAAAGGGTTGAGGAAGACCAGTAGCAGGGGAAAGGTAATGCTAAGGTTATCCCTCAAGAGATGAAGGATTTCAGGTTGGATCGATACAACAACAACCGGACTCGGAGGGACTTTGCTGAGTAGTCAGGGTCTGCCAATACTCAAATGGTTAATTCGGTGTTTCGGGAACCGGTGCATCAAGTTTTTTGGCAGGAAACCCTATGAGGCGCAATCAGAAACTCTATTGCCAATATCACCAAGACCAGGGACATACTATAGAAGACTGTAGAAATTTGTGGTACCATTTGGACTAGCTGGTCTGAGAAGGAAAATTAAAGTAGCTCTTGCATCATTTTAGTGACTAGGGGAACCAAACTGGCCAAGAACCCAGGAAGGATGCTTCTTCGGGACCTCCTTTAGGCACAATAAATGTCATCTTTGCCGCTCTAGGAAGGATCGGGTCCTGCCTTTCCAGGGTAATGTCTGTTGCTTGGTTGACTGCCGATGACTCAAATGTTGAGCCAAAGAGGGCTAAAGTGAGTATCCAGTCCGCGTTGAGCTTTTCCAATGAAGATAAAGTTGGAACCATACAGCCCCATGATAATGCTTTGGTGGTCACAATCAAGATTGGAGGGTATGATGTGAAAAGGGTGATGGTGGACCAAGACAGTAGTGTCGAGATAATGTACCCCGACCTGCACAAGGGGCTGAACTTGAGACCTGAAGACCTAACAGCTTACGATTCGTCCCTGGTAAGTTTTGATAAGAAGGTCGTTATTTCGAAGGGACAAATTAGGCTACCTGTGCAAGTCAGTTCAGAAGTGGTGAAGGTGGATTTCATTGTGGTAGATGCTTATTCCTCCTACATGGCCATTGTGGTAAGACCTTGGCTTTATATACTGGGAGCTGTCTCTTCTACCTTTTACTAGAAGGTGAAATATCCGTCGGGCAGTCAAATTGAAGAAATTGTTGGGAGCCAATCCACGACTAGGCAGTGCCTGGTGGCCGCCATCTTACATCAACCCGAAGCTAAATCCTCGGCCCCTGTTGAAAGGGGCTTATAGCAATTAAAAGCTTGAGATTTGCCTGTTAATGGATCAGCCGATGAGGCACAATGTGAAGACTTACAAATGGTTGTTGTCGGTGATGATCCAGAGAAGTTTTTTCTGATCGAAGCTTAACTGCCTCTTCTAGAGAAAGAGAAGATGATAGAGTTTCTTAAAAGAAATGTTGATGTATTTGTGTGGAATGCTTACGAAGCCCCAGGGGTGGACCTAAGCTTCATCTACCATCATTTGAATGTTAATCCCTTTGTCACTCCCAAGAAGCAACCACCTCGGCACTTGTCCAATGATCACTTTGATGCCGTCTATGATGGGGTGAAGAAGCTCAAGTAGGCAGGGGTTATCAAGGAAGTTTTCTACCTTGAGTGGCTGACCAATACGATGGCAGTGAAGAAGAAGAGTGGAAAATGGTGAGTGTGTATAGACTTCACAGATCTAAATAAGGCTTGCCCAAAGGATCTCTTCCCTATGCCTAGAATAGACTAGCTGGTGGACACAACTGTAGACCACCAAATATCGCTAGCCTTGGACAATCAGGAAAAGACAGCTTTTGTTACTTTCCTTGGGAACTATCACTACAAAGTGATGCCATTTAGTTTGAAAAACACATGGTCTACTCATCAAAGGATGATGAATAGAATGTTTGAACTACAGTTGGGCAAGAGTATTGAGGTCTATGTAGACGATATGGTAGTAAAGAGTAAGGTGGTCACTACTCGAGTGCTTATCCCATCAGACACCTTCCTAAATCTTATGTGAGTTACGGCAACCAAAATAGTACTGTTCAGGAGTATTCTCCATATAAATGCGGCCAAGGAGTTTGGTGGGGTGCATTAAATATGGTGGCAGCTACTATCCCTTCAGACATGTTAGGACTAACTCCCTCTCTAAAGCTTTTTCTCTACAGTGTGACCTCCTCTAGTAATGTGCCATTGACATGGCCAAGGCTTGCCTTCCCAGCCTTGTCGTCGGAGGGTATGGTCTTGGAATTGCATCGGTCTCCTCGACCTCGAATATGACACGTGGCACTATTGCCTTATTAAATTTCTGTATCCTACAATTATAATATTGAATCTTACTTTAGTAATAATATAATATAAATCCCTAAACAAAATTTAAAAAATAAAAATAAAAATCACCTATAACATTTTATCAAATAAAGAAGTCATCCGTGATTATGTATTTGGAATTTATTGATTGCTTTAAAGTAAACTTTTTGTTTATATATATTTGACTTGAGTTTGCTCTTTATTCCCCTCAAAATATATATATATATATATATATATATATCCTTTAAAATCAAGATTAAAATAATGACTACATTTTTTAGTGTTTAAGTTACTATTTTTTGTTTCTTCTATTTACAAATCATTCACATTATTTGAGCAAATGGATAGAGTCAACACGCATTAGTAAAAGCCAAACCACAAGGAGTGATGAAGGGAAAGAAGTTGTGTAAAAGTTTAAAACAATCTTATTCAATATATGAAAGTCTTGAAGAAAATTGACTTTACAACAATCTTTATTCAATTAAAAGTCTCATTCCTCACACCTCTAATTATATGTTAACTGAATTGGATGTACAATTTGATGATCTCCGACGATGATTGTGTGGGAACCAGATGGCAAGACAGCATTACCATTGGAGTCTACAATGCCCAAGCCCTGGCAAATATTTATGGCAAAATGAACCAGCTTACTCGTCCTAGCTGCAACAGAAACCCTTTGGAACTTAATCAACTGCTTAATATGAGTTCCAAGAATGCCAAGTGGGGGCTGTGAGTAAATCAACACAACTTCATCTCCATCTCTGTTACCCATATTTTTTACTTCAATGTCAAATGTGAATTTTTTATGACATCTGAAGTCATCTTTTAAAATTGCTGGGCAGTTAGGCTTGATGGTTCCATTTTTATATGGTAGGTCACGGCAGTGTTGAAATTTGCTTAATGTTATCGTCAACTTTGATGGCGCGGCCTTTAGTGCATAGTTGAATTTTGTGTAGCTGAGGCCATAACCATAAGGGAAGACAGTAGGGCCATCGTAGAATTTATATGTTCGACCTGGGTAGCCTTTGCTATCATCTGGCCTTAATTGCAAGGATGTTAGGGGTATCTTGTCAACATAATCAGCTTGATACCAAGTAAGAGGTAATCTTCCTCCTGAAAAGCATAGAAATAAAGTGTAAATAATGATGCAAAATCTTAGAGATAAAAGATTTGCATTGGTGCAAGGAATCAAATTAGATGTTACCTGGATTGTATTTTCCAAAAACAACATCTGCAATGGCTTGACCACCTTCTGCTCCAGGATATCCAGCCCACAAGATGGCATGGATTTTGGGGTTACTCTTAGCAAAGGAGATATCAACACCTCCAGCCGACATGATTACAAGAACTACTGGACCTTTGGCAGCATCAGCAACTTGGTTGATAAGATCAGTTTGATTTCCAGGAAGGAGGATATCCAACCTGTCAAGGCTCTCTGCCTCAATTGATAAATCTATCCCCGCAACAATTATGGTGGCATCAGCTATTTTGGCGGCTTCCACGGTTGCGCCTATCAAGTTCCCATCAGTACATTTAACATTGGAGCATCCTGCTGCATAGTTCACACTTCCATAACTGGAGAAGCCATTAAGTGGAGTACTGTAACGACATGGAGAACCTTTATTATATGTGGCAAATGCATAGTTTCCAATCATGGCAACGGAAGCATTAGCATGTGGTCCAACCACTGCTAGGGTTTTGTTCCTTTCAGTTGCCAATGGCAAAATTCCATTGTCATTCTTCAAAAGAACAATTCCCTCCCTCGCTGCTTCTCCTGCTAACTCGATGTGGGCGCTAGTGCACACATCATTTATACCGAGAGAATTGTATTGAGGCTGTCCATCAAATATTCCTAGCCTCATAAGCACGACATAGAGGTATTGCAGTGACTGGTCTACATCTCCCTCCCCAACCTTCCCATGTTTCACAGCATTTTCAACATTGTCGGTGTAGTAAACTCCACAATCCAAATCCAAACCTAAGCCAGGTAGAAATTAATCATCTGTGAACAAAAAAGCAAATGAGGAAATCAAAAAAAAAAAAAAAAAGAAAAAGAATAGGTAATGCACATTATTAATAACCTGCTTGTAGTGTATATGAAACTGCAGTCTCATTGTCAACGTTTAGCCATTTGTGGTCCTTAACCATTACTTCAACAGAATCACAATCTGCAACTATATATCTGGCAACGATTGTAATGTTAATCTTACAAAACTAGTATATGAATTAAATTTTAGTATTTTAATATTGAGACTAGAATTTGGATAGATTGTACCCATGAAGATCCCAGTCTTGTCTAATAGTTTCCTTTAAGAGTTTGTGATTAGCACAAGCAGGTATGCCATTAACACGGTTATAAGAGCACATGACACTACTAACATCACCATTTTGAACACACATTTGGAAGGGTTGGTTAAATGTCTCAACCAAATCTTGTTCCGTCACCTTCAAATAATAATAAAAAAAAATACTTTGCTTTAATATTTTTTATGAATCATAGTTAGTGGTATATCAACTTTAGAATCGTGATTTTCATATAGTAGTTACCTCAGCATCAAAAGTGTAGCGCTCAATTCCTTTCCAATTGTCAACATCATAGGCAGTAAAGTGCTTGCAACATGCAGAAACTTTAAGTGGTCTTGAGTTTAAATCCTTATATTTATTACTCTCAGTTCCCTCAACATCCTGCAAGCCTCTCACGTAATTTGCAGCATAGGTGCCAACTACGAATGGATCTTCACCTGGTGTCTCAATGATTCTTCCCCATCTTGGATCCCTTGCTACGTTAATGGTTGGACTCCAAAATGTTAATCCAGCATGCCCTAAATTGTATAATGCTCGTGCTTCTGTGGAAACAGCCTACATTGTGTAACAAGTTTTAGCTCATCTATCTATAGTACAAATAATTTTAAATTTAAAAACACATGGTTTGAAAGAGTAATTTACTATTTTTTAAAAGTTCCTAAAGTTTAGAGAAAATCCTAAGAATTAGGACATTGTTTCTATTTCATATTTCAACATTATGACAATAAACCCAAAATAATAAATAAAAAAGATTACTTTAAACTAGTATATACATATGAATATGGATTAAAAACGATTATTTTAAACTTTTTTAAGTTCTGAAAAACTTAAACAGTGTATTTTTATTTTTATTTTTATTTTTCAACAAAACGCTCCTATACCTTCCCAATTGTGTTCCATAATGACTCATTGAATGAAGCTGTTGTGAGAATTGGCGTGGGATAGCTGGTTGCATGTGGAACTGAATTATCAAAAAAGGTACCTGGACCAACATTGGACAAACCATGGAGTGCCTCAGACCACCACTGGTATTCAGGTATCCCTAATCTTGGGACTCCGTAAGCACGATTTCCTAGTTGTCGTACCTTCTCGTGCAATGTCAGTTGTCTCACCAAATCTCTTGCTCGGACTTGGTAGGAAAGTTTCTTGTCACAAAAGGGGAGTGATTTGACATCCAATCCAAGATGGGCATACTTGGCGGGATCACATACATAGGTGAAGTTTCTATGGGTCGCGGCATCAGTGTAGATGACACAGAAAGCAAAAGCGAGATAGATATAAAGGACAAGCCTATGTGTTTTGGCCATTGCTTTTAATTGAGTCGCATGTAATACTCGCCCATGAAGGCTCTTATATACGGAGGAAGGAAGCTATCATAAGCAAAAAAAAAAAAAAAAATAGACTTGTGAGTTGGCTTATCTCCATGACTTTTTATTGTGAGTTGGCTTATCTCTTTTACTCTTTATTGTGAGGATGATCTTACTTCACGGTTGACATTTTTGTAGACTTTTTCTAGTTTCAGCGCTGAATAGTCTGTTTGTTTATTTAACAACAGAATGAAGCTAACAAAATATAAAGTCAAAGTTAAAGAATAATGTTATCTATTAAACTGCACGAAGAGGCATGCCAATACTTTTGTGACAAATAATAATATTATAATTTGTATCTATATATATTTAATAGTTGAAACATAACATTTATTGTTGCTACATTCTTATTGAGCCACATTAGAAACCACATCATTTACCAATTTCTAACCATTTCTCTCAACTATTTTCAACCATAATGTCATTTTTACTTTTTCATCTCTCCACTATTCTTAACCTTAATGTCACTCTTCATTTATTCATTAATCTTTCTTTTATTTTGACTATTCTTATTCTCATTCTATTACTATAAATATGTTATTTTTCTCCCTTTATATACATATTTTCCCACATGAAAAATGTTATTACTTTCTCTCTCTCTCTCTCTCTCTCTCTCTCTCTCAAGTTTTATTTTTTTCTAAATTTTTTTTATCTCTATTTTATATTGATGAATTTATGTATTCTTTAGAATTCTAATTTGGGTTGATACAATTTGGTTTTGTGTTTTGAGATTTTAATTTATTATCTTTTTTCTTTTCAATGATTGTTAAATGTTATCATATTGCATATAAAGATAGTTTACAAGAATGTAATGTTAATCTATTATAAAGCATGACTTGGATAATTTGGCATTTGACTCATGACTATATTTTTTATTTTGCCACTTCTTCTTCTCATTTTATTTTTTATTTATCTCCCATAAAAGGTAATTATTCTCTCTCTCTCTCTCTCTCTCTCTCTCTCTCTATATATATATATATATTTATATTATTTATTCTTTTTTGCAACTTTACTTTAGGTTGATGACTCATTGTATTTTTTTTTTTATAATATGATTTTGGGTTAATATGATTTGGTAGTGTGGGTGTGGGTGGGTGTGTGTGTGTGTGTTTTTTATTTTTATTTTTATTTTTATAATTTTTAGTTTTCCATCACAATTCTTCTCTCTCCCTCTTATAACTTTTGTTTGATTTTTTTTTTTTGACATAATACTTAGTTATTTTGGAAGTGATATTTTGAATTTATATCAAAATACAATCTTGGCTATGTATTTGAATGTGTTTATAACCTATTAAAACTGCCCAAGTTGAATATATATAGAAAATATTTTTGTTTTAATTTTTCATTGATTTATTATTTAGTTATAACATCAAAATTAAAATAGATAAATATGTAAGGTTAAAATTGCCTAAAATAAATTTTTAAAGCCTATATATTTATATATTTAATATAGTAAAAAAAAAATAAAGTTAAAGAATAAATAATAAAAATTAAAAGTAAAAGTAAAAATAAAAAATAAATAATATTATAATGGTGTCTAATTTGTAATAAATACAATTTCATTAGTCTTATATTGCTAAACCCAACAACATAGCTCTTTGCAATACTTGTACTCCAAATTTAATTTTCATATTTGCATATGCTAGACATAGCATCAAGTTGAGAAAATAATCAAGGGTTTAGATCATCCAATGATTTCATTCAATCAATCAACAATGCTATTGGCTTCTATGTAAATTAAATGCCTACAACAAATATAGATGTGACAATAGCGTTTGTTAAAATTCTTGACAATGTTTGATTTGCAAAATACAATAGAGTGAAAAATGAATTTATGTAATGAGACTGATTTACAATTAATTTGAAGTTGTATGTTTTCATTGTTTCAAAATTGAATTTGGATTTTGGCTTTGAGCAAAGTAAACACACAAAGGTCGCAATCCTTTGCAAATAGTTTTCCCATTATCTTAATGTTGCTTTAGTTTTCTACATTATTTTTTAAAAGAAAATAATTTTGCTTTCTTTCTTTCTCAATCTCTCAATTTTTTTTTTTGAGCTTTTTCTTGGTGGCTGAATTAGCCTTTTCTTTTAAAATGAGGTTGATTAATTAAATATTTAATTAACTATCTCATGCATCGTACGAGTTAGTAACTAGTTTAATAATAAAAAAAAGAAGACCAAATCTAATTGTATCCATATTATGAAAAAAACCATTCAAAAACAAGCAATTTATTATCATATGTTGGACGATTTATACTTTTACATACAAACTAACATTTACTTTCTTTGATTCATTTCCCCCTCCCTCCCTTCCCCCTTCCAAAAAAAAAAAAAATCGCACAAAAAATAGCTACAAGCGATTCAATTGACTAACAAAATAAAAAATGTTCTTCACGACATCAATTTAACTGGACTGCTGCAGTAGCCTATGCTCCTTCGAAAGGATGAATAAAAAATCATTCCTCATTGCTTTAGGGCCGGTAACAAACAAGCAACAATTTGGGTCGAAGTTCACAAATATTTTGCACAAAATCAAACTACAAGGGAAAAAGAAATTCTTCTTAAAGCCAGCATAGAAGGGGACAAAATGTAAAATATGGACTAGCAATTGCATAGTTATGTGAATCAAATGATGAGGGAATACAGCTACTATTATCGATTCTAAATCAACCAGATAGAAAACAACTGCAATAAAACTATCAAAGAATCCTTCAACATACAACTTTTGGAACAAACACATTCCGCATCCCAAAAAACAAGCATGCAAAAATATTGGAGTGGGTCATTGGGATCATGAATGCCCTTGCCCTTATGGAAATGAGAAATTACATGTAACACATAAAATGTGCTCAATTAACTTGAAAATGTACAAATTAGTCAGCCGACTATAGTAGAATTAATGTTTCAAAAAAATAAATCAATTCTACAATAAATTATCCTCATTTTGTTCCAAATAGTAATGAATAATAAAAAAAAAAAAACATAGCTCCATGAGCAAAAGCATCAGCATGAATCATGCAATATATTGGTGATACATATATAATGCAGGTTGAGTTGTAAGAATATGAAAAATATTAATAATAATAATAAGATCACCCTAAAGAATATTATCACGTGCAATGCGTGAGTCCACGACTAGTTAATATTGTTGAGGTAAGTCAATCTTTAGTTTTTCCCAAATTTTAAGTAAATAAGTAACGTGTTGGGGATATTCTAAATTTCTAATTATACATCCTCCCTCGTTGCTTTGCCACTATTGATCATTTATCAATCAGAAAGAAAAAATAAAATAAAATAAAAATTGGAAGGCCATTTAAACTTAGACATGTGTATTGAGAGAAATTAATCTAAACCAATATGGTTCTCATTGCATTTGCATTGCCCTAAATATATAATGACTATTTTTTTTTTGGAGATAATATAGACAAAAGACCTATGGATAGGGAAATAGGGAGTGGGAAGACAAGACTAACAATACTAGCTGTAGGGACCGTTTTTGTAGCCCAAGTTCCCTAACAATACATTTATAGAGAGTGGATCAAAGGTTTAGGCCCTGACAGGCTTACAACGGAGCACAAACCCATTTTCTCATTGAAATACACTAAGCCTAATTTACAACTTGGGAATGCTCCTCGGCCATGGGCCGAGGAGGCTTTCCTTCCCCAAAACCCCCTTCTCTTGGAGTCCTTCCCCCCCTTTAACACTTTGCTCATATTTCTTATATATCTCTCTCTTCCTCCTCCTGTCGATCATCTATTGACATCTCTTCTGACCGTCCATCCCATCAGAGGTCATATCCGTGCTCAAGTGGCTCACCCTGATCGATGTTGTCCTGTCAAGGGGTTACATCCCCATTAATGCGGTCAGGGGGGTTAGGTGAGCGTATTCAATGCCGAGGTGACAGTTCACCCAGGGCTTGTCCATTCGCCATACTTCTGCTGCCAACACGTGGCACTGGGCCCTCCTCCTCGAATAGCAAAGGAATCTCCTTTGATGGGGTGGTCCTTGTGTTCTCCCGAGGTCTCGAACGCTCGAGGGAGGGAACTCCTCGGATAGGTTCCTCGGGGGTCAGCTCTCGCACTTCCATCCTCGGACCCTTCACGTATCCTCGGCGCGGGCCCTTGGGCTTGGTTTGGAGTGGGCCGGGGCTATTTGATTTTCTGGCCCCACAATAGCCCCTCAAAATCTTGCTGCACGCGTCCTCGGGCGGGGAGGGGGATTTTGACATCCTCGGGCCTGTTTCATGCCCAGTCGAGCCTTACTCCTAGTCAGTGCGGGGGTCTATTCATTTGCCCAAGGCACGTTGCTAATGTTTCGGAGTGCGTAATGCACCCATCATTAAATTCAGGCGACTCTGTGTTCCCCACATCTAACGAGGCGTTACCAATCCAACGGTGGAGGTTTGTTTCGCATTTATGGGCGGGAAAACCCGCAAGGCTCATCGATTTGGGGTATAAATACCCATACGAACCACTTCTTCTTGTTTCTTATTTGCAATTAAGAATTCTCGTACGTCCTTCCTGAGTTCAGATACATTCACATCTCCAGAACCAAAAAAGTCTGTCCGAGGAGCTCCTCCTCTTTCCAGTAAGTTGCTCTACCCTCTCTGAGCTTTCTTCCTCGCTACTCCTTCTCCTTCATTTGTTCCTTCTTAGTTCCTTTAGGTGTCAACTGGGATGGGTAGGTTTAAGAAATATGTCCACTCTGAGGTGTAGATGGAGAAATTCATCGCCGATTACCGAATTCCCACCAATGTAGGTCTGAAATATAGTGAAGATAGAGATTGGCGCTTATATAAGCAGGAGGGCGAAGTGGTAATTCCCATTGTCGCCTTCCTCGAAGGGGGGATAACAATCCCCATGGGGCCGGTGATGAGGGACTACCTTACGCACTTCCAGTTGGCCCCTACCCAGTGTGGGATAAACGTCTTTAGGATTTTGGGCTGTGTGGATGCCCTGAACGAGAAGATGGGGCTAAGGTTGACCCACCATGACATGAATTGGTGTTACAACCTTCAGCTTCTTAAGGGTAAGTCTTATTATCTGAAGACAAGGGATGACAGGGTGCGACTCATCCAGTGCCTCCTAGAGTCCGACAAGGGGTTGAACGAGGATTTCCTCATCGTGTCAGGGGAGTGGCACGATGGCCTTCACTGCCCAACGACGGAAGGGATACCAGGTGGGGCAGTAGGAGTAGGAGGAGTTTTAAGTTCTTCTGCCCTTTTTTCTTCCCTTTTTCCTTTTGTTAACATGGTGGTGTTTTCCCCTTGCAGACCCGCACGCTTTTGAGCGCCACTTCCATTTGATCAACTGGGAAGATTTGCAGACGGTGCTGAGGGCGCCGGTTTATGTAAACGAGGACAACAATCAAGTTAGGGCCGCCCACATAATCTTGGGGTATAAACCTACCTAGAAATCATTCTCGATTCCAAAGCACGTCATCCTAGCCACCGATCCTCGGCTTTAGAGGATCACTGTGACCGAGGACAGATTTTCGTTCTCCGAGGAGCCCCCCGATCAAGAAATTGCCACGCTAGCCGGCCCCTCCTCTTCCCAACCATTCGCCGAGGCCACTGAGGAAGATCCAGAGAGGGAAGGGGACGCGTTTGACGTTTTCGCTCAGCTCGATCAATCCGAGGACCCTCCTAGGGACTTGGGCGATCCTAATTTGAGCGTAGTAGACCTCCTTGCTTCAGAAGCTCCTCCTCAGCCAACAATGGGTTACAAGAGGAAGCCTACCACCAACTTGTTGGACCTGATTGAGGGCGAGCCGAGAAAATCCCAATAGACGCTTCCTCCTACTCATCCGAAGACTAGGTCGACTTCTGCTCAGCAGAAGCTTCCTCCTCCTCCTCAGACGCGCTCGCCCTTTGGGTCCATGCCTGCTGACCCCAAGAGGAAGAAGGATAAGGGCAAAAGGCCTATGGAGGATAAGACGGTGTCCTCGCAGGGGGAGGACACTACCCTGCGGTCGTCAAAGCAGCTAAAAATAGGCGACAAGAGCCAGGACAGGCAGGTCACCGACATCACCTCGTCCGAGGCTCAGACCTAGCTTCCAGCCCTGATGCTCCATAGGGAGCCCTTGAGGGATAACGCCTCCCTCAGGGACTTCAACGAGGGCGAAGGTGCGCGCGCGGCCGATGCACTAGAGAGGAGCCTACTGCTCCCGGCAGATATGGCTGAGCTTAACTCTTTGACAAGCAAGCAGGTCTTCCTCAGCCTTAAGCGATATGTGGGGAAGGTAAGGGTTATAACTTCGACTCTTCTCCCACTCTTTTTCTTTCATTGGGCTTATAGCGCATTGGTTATTCTGGCAGGCTGTCTAGGCTATCTTTAGGTTGGAGGGGGCGGCGAACGACCAGAGGAAGGCCCTCAACCGGGAGCATGACTGGCGTTTTCAGGCTACCCAGGCTCTGAAGAATTTCGAGGCTGACCTCACTAAGGCCCGAGAGGAGTTGAAGGTGGTGACCAGGGAGCGGGACAGTGCACTGTCTAGTCTTGAGGGCGCCCAGACCCAGGCTAAGGAGCAGACAAGGCACCTGGGCAAGGCGGAGGAGCAGTTGCAGATCGTGAGGGACCTGATAGCGGATCTACAGGCTAAGGTGACAATGGCCGAGGGGGCCTAGAGGGAGGCAGAATGGGCCAGAGACCAGGCTCAGCGAGCTAAGGACAAGGCAAATTTTGGCAGGGAGATGGCTCTGACTGCCAAGGAGGAGGGTGAGACCGCCGCCTACGCTGAGGGAGTGGCTGCAGTAGAAGCCCTCTATAAAGCTCAAGTTCTGGGGGTATGTAGGCAATATTGCTCCCAGGTCTAGGCTGAGGCCCTCAAATAAGCTAGGGTGGCGGCCGCGTCTGACCTGTGGAAGGCAGAGAGCGTGTACTACCCCCCTGCTATCCGCGAGGCCGCCCCTGACAACGCCAAGGCTGGGGTGGTTGTTGAGGAGGTGGAGGCCGTTGAACTAAGGGAGCATTCGAGCGAAGAGGTGCCCCAGGAGATCATGGAGATCCCTTCTGATGATCCAACCCCTACCACCGAGGATGCAGCTGCTCTCGCTGCACCCTTGCAGGCCATCCCCTCAGGCCAGGGCTCGGAGGGGTCAAGGGTTGCCCCTGTCCAGCCTGAGCAAAAGGAGTAGATTCCCTAGCGCCTCGGCTCATCCTACTTTCATGTCATTTTATCTTATTTTGTTGTGTTTCTCTTCTATGTACTGTGGCTCTTGCCATGCAACTTTTATAGGCTCATTATTGTAATGCGAATTTAACTTCCCTTCTTATCTACTTTGGGTTGTTTATTTATTTGCATGCTATCTGCTTCCTTTCTTCTCTTTTTATTTGCATGAGTTGTATCTCGGCCAACTGTGCCAGGAACCACAATAATGGGGAAAGAATGTATGCGTGGGCAGTCCTCTTGCGTCCCAAGGGTTAGATGAGATTTTGGCCTTTTCCTAACTTAGGGTATTTTGGGGTAGTTAGTTTCCCCATAGGCTTGAGTCCGAGAACTATGCAATGCCTTGCTTTTGTCTAACACCTCCACTTCTCTGTAAGTATCTAGTTTCCCCAAAATTTTGAGTCCGAGGACCATGCAATACCTTGGCTTTGTCTAGTACCCAGGTACAGTTGAGTGGTTAGTTTCCCCATAGGCTTGAGTCCGAGGACCATGCAATGCCTTGGTTCTGTCTAACACTCCCATTTCTCTGTAAGCATCTAGTTTCCCCATAGGTTTAAGTCCAAGGACCATGCAATATCTTGGTTCTGTCTAGTACCCAGGTATAGCTGAGCGGTTAGTTTCCCAATAGGTTTGAGTCCGAGGACCATGCAATGCTTTGGTTCTGTCTAACGCTTTCATTTCTCTGTAAGTATCTAGTTTCCCTGTAAGTTTGAGTCCGAGGACCATGCAATACCTTGGCTCTGTCTAGTACCCAAGTACAGTTGAGTGGTTAGTTTCCCCATAGGCTTGAGTCCGAGGACCATGCAATGCCTTGGTTCTGTCTAACACTCCCATTTCTCTATAAGCATCTAGTTTCCCCATAGGTTTGAGTTTGAGGACCATGCAATGCATTGGTTCTGTCTAACACTCCCATTTCTCTATAAGCATCTAGTTTCCCCAAAGGTTTGAGTCCGAGGACCATGCAATACCTTGATCTGTCTAGACCCAGGTATAGCTGAGCGGTTAGTTTCCCCATAGGCTTGAGTCCGAGAACCATGCAATGCCTTGGTTCTGTCTAACGCTTCCATTTCTTTGTAAGTATCTAGTTTCCCCATAGGTTTGAGTCCGAGGACCATGCAATACCTTGGTTCTGTCTAGTACCCAGGCATAGCTGAGCGATTAGTTTCCCCATAAACTTGAGTCCGAGGACCATGCAATGCCTTGGTTCTGTCTAACGCTTCCATTTCTCTGTAAGTATCTAGTTTCCCCATAGGTTTGAGTCTGAGGACCATGCAATACCTTGGTTCTGTCTAGTACCCAAGTATAGCTGAGCGGTTAATTTCCCCATAGGCTTGAGTCCGAGGACCATGCAATGCCTTGGTTCTGTTTAACGCTTCCATTTCTCTATAAGTATCTAGTTTCCCCATAGGTTTGAGTTCGAGGACCATGCAATACCTTGGTTCTGTCTAGTACCCAAGTATAGCTGAGCGGTTAGTTTCCCCATAGGCTTGAGTTCGAGGACTATGCAATGCCTTGGTTCTGTCTAACGCTTCCATTTCTCTGTAAGTATCTAGTTTTCCCATAGGTTTGAGTTCGAGAACCATGCAATACCTTGGTTCTGTCTAGTACCCAGGTATAGCTGAGCGGTTAGTTTCCCCATAGGCTTGAGTCTGAGGACCATGCAATGCCTTGGTTCTATCTAACGCTTCCATTTCTCTGTAAGTAGGGGTTTGTCCTCGGACTGCTACACTGGGGACGGTTCTTTCTCGGGTCGGACAGCCAGCCCTGTGGCGCTTTGGGGCAGGGATTGTTCAGACTCTGGTCTTATGTGTAGCATTGATCTCGCCTTCACTTCGAGTTCCCATCTTCTTCATTTACGAGGCGCCCTTTGGTCGTTCGCGCCCCGCACCTAACGCTTCGAAGCCCGAAACACACCTTCGTCAATATCCTCGTGAATTGCTACAAATCATGTGGTCTGTGATCTCCTTGGGACTTGGCACCCTCGTGATTAGTACTGCTGATAGTTCTCTTTTCGAACTGTGTGTGGATTAATTCCCACTAGTCTTCAGCCTCTTTATATAAGGCTTTCTGGGGGAAATGTTTCTCCACACTCCATGAACTTCCCAACACAACCAGAAACACGCCTTTTCCGCTCCTCAAGCCCCTTTCATAACCCCGCCAGGATTGTGACCGGAGTTGGAAGACATGGGATGGCTTTGGGCGGGTGTGAGGACATCCGGGCCAAGGGCCGTTGTGACCGCAGCCCCCACTAGGTTTCCAGCGCGGCAGAGTTTAGGCGTAGCCCCGATTGTGCCCTGCGTGATGGCCAGGAGGGATGTCACTAAAGCACCTAACGTTCCTCTCCGGAGTGCACCCCCGACGGCGGAGACGCGCAAGATCACATCATGGTTGGTGCCCGAGTGTCGCGGCCTCCAGCGGCCAACACTCATGAGGATTGGAGAGAATCAAGAGAACATCATGAAGGGGGCGTCCCAATGCCCCTGCATCTGCTCCTCGCTTTGTTCAAGCTCCGCTGCACCGGGAAAGGAGTTGTTGGTGGCACCGGAGCATGCTGGCCTCAGCCCCATTCCCTCTAGCTAGTTTTAGAACAGGCCCACCTTGGCCTCTGTTTGTAGAATTAGCTTGTAGGAGTAGTTTTAAAACACGCCTGCCTAAGTCTCTGTTTGTATATTGTAACTTTTTGTTTAATAAAGTAATGTGTAGTTTCTTTCCGTTTCTGTTGAATCTTCTGTTTCGAACTATTTATTTTTCTGCAATGTTTGTTTGGTAGTTCTTTTTTTTTTTTTTTTTTGAGCACCACCAATCTTCCGTAGAATGACTACTTAGAACGATCGCTTGTTGCGCCAGCCAGCGCACTAATCCTTCCCACAGACGGCGCCAATTGTAGGGACCATTTTTGTAGCCCAAGTTCCCCAACAATACATTTGTAGAGAGTGGATCAAAAGTTTAGGCGCTGACAGGCTTACAACGGAGCACAAACCCATTTTCTCATTGAAATACACTAAGCCTAATTTACAACTTGGGAATGCTCCTCGGCCCATGGACACTTTGCTTGGAGTACAACGGAGCACAAACCCATTTTCCCCAAAACCCCCTTCTCTTGGAGTCCTTCCCCCCCTTTAACACTTTGCTCACATTTTTTATATATCCCTCTCTTCCTCTTCCCGTTGATCATCTATTGGCCTCTCTTCTGACCGTTCGTCCCATCAGAGGTCATATCCGTGCTCAAGTGGCTCACCCTGATCGATGTTGCCCTGTCAAGGGGTTACATCCCCATTAATGCGGCCAAGAGGGTTAGGTGAACATATTTAATGCCGAGGTGACAGTTCGCCCAGGGCTTGCCCCTTCGCCATACTTCTGTTGCCAACACGTGGCACTGGACCCTCCTCCTCGGACAGCAAAGGAATCTCCTTTGATGGGGTGGTCCTTGTGTTCTCCCGAGGTCTCGGATGCCCGAGGGAGGGAACTCCTCGAATACGTTCCTCGAGGGTCAGCTCTCGCGCTTCCATCCTCAGACCCCTTACGTATCCTCGGCGCGGGCCCTTGGGCCTAGTTTGGAATAGGCCGGGGCTATTTGATTTTCTGGCCCTGTAGGGACTATTTTTGTAGCCCAAGTTCCCCAACAATACATTTGTAGAGAGTGGATCAAAGGTTTAGGCATTGACAGGCTTACAACGGAGCACAAACCCATTTTCTCATTGAAATACACTAAGCCTAATTTACAACTTGGGAATGCTCCTCGGCCCATGGCCGAGGAGGCCTTCCTTCCCCAAAACCCCTTTCTCTTGGAGTCTTTCCCCCCCTTTAACACTTTGCTCACATTTCTTATATATCCCTCTCTTCCTCCTCCCGTTGATCATCTATTGGCCTTTTTTCTGATCGTCCATCCCATCAGAGGTCATATCCGTGCTCAAGTGGCTCATCCTGATCGATATTGCCCTGTCAAGGGGTTACATCCCCATTAATGTAGCCAGGAGGGTTAGGTGAGCATATTCAATGCCGAGGTGACAGTTCGCCCAGGTCTTGCCCCTTCGCCATACTTCTGTTGCCAACGCGTGGCACTGGGCCCTCCTCCTCGGACAGCAAAGGAATCTCCTTTGATAGGGTGGTCCTTGTGTTCTCCCGAGGTCTCGGACGCCCGAGGGTGGGAACTCCTCGGATAGGTTCCTCAGGGGTCAGCTCTCGCACTTCCATCCTCGGACCCCTCACGTATCCTCAGCGCGGGCCCTTGGGCCTGGTTTGGAGTGGGGCGGGGCTATTTGATTTTCTGGCCCCACACTAGCAATTACAAAATGGCATTTTCTTTTCTTTTTTTGATTGAGATATAATGACTATATTGTGTATGAAGTGGAATATTAATATATTTTATTTTAAAAATGGACCTAGAGAAATTAATCTAAACAATGCAAATGCAAATGTAAAAGCAATATTTCAGTTTCAATAAAATTCTTTCCCCCAACCTTTCACCTTCCTCGCTCATTCAATATAGGTGAAAACATTTTTCCCCATTCCTCTCCTTATTGTCATATTTTAAATATGCTCTTTTTTTTGCTTCACAATTTCATGTTTGTTTTTTATCTCCACTGTTAAAGTTACCTCTCTCTCTCTCTCTCTCTCTCTCTCTCTCTCCCCCCCCCCCCCCCCCAATTTCTTTCTAATCTCATTTTTTGGATTTTTTTTTAATGTCTTTTCTTAATAGATTGCTTTCTTCATATATAGATTTTACAATTTTGTGGCCGAAAGATTGATTTATTTATTTTATTGGTTAAGAATGGTTGATATCATTTTGAGATTATTGTTGTTAGACCAGTTCCTTGTTAAACTAGTCTAATTGACTCGTCCAGTCCTATTTTTAAAACATTGATTATAATCATGACAAAACCCTGATAGGCTGAAAATAAAGAAATCCACAGGTAAATCTGATTTATTTTCTTGAAAATAGTGATTGCAGCACTTTTCATCTTCTTGTTGCCAACTTGCCATATCAATCAAAAAAAAAGAAAACTCAACATTGTTGATCATTTGGTATTTGCAGAAACTAATAACTTAAGGAAAGAAGAGAACAGAAAGTACTAAGCTACAAGCATTAATATAATTTTACTTTTTAAAAAGGAAGTATTGATTATCTCCTTCTGTGTTATATATGCCTATGTGATTGTAGACTCCAGTCACTGTCATTGCTAGGCAGGCTACAGTTCATCTTCTTTTTGAAATTCTATTCTTCCCCACGGAACTCACCATAGGAGCAAGACCTTTATGCCTCTCTGCGCTATTAACATGATTTGACACATGCTTTTTTAAACTAGAAAACATGAATGAGATCGCTAGGTGAAACATACACATGTCATAGGAACTCAGGCTTACTTGGAAATATTTAGGATTGAAATCGGTATCACAATCCTAGTCGTTGTAATATATTGACATCTGATATTTGTATGAATGTCTGAGATTTTCTATTCTTAGTTGACTTTGCCTTTGTTTACTCCCCCCCCCCCCCCCCCCCCCCCTCCTTTTTTATTTTCCAATCTTACAGGCAGTACATTCATTCGATGCTCAAGCAGAAGGGGAGTTAAGCCTACCAGTTGTTGTACATTCACTCGTTAGTTACATTCTCCACTGGTAATTGAAATATGGACTGTGCTCTTGAATGGCCAATGATGCAAGCCTGAAATAAGAGTCAAGTAGCTGTCTTTGTAGAGATATGCAGTTTTAGTTGCTAAGGGCTTTCCATATGTAGGAGTTAATAAACAACCATCTGTACCAAAAATCTTAAGCTAATATGAAGGGGTGAATTTAAGTGTTTAACCAATGCCCCTCACGTGTGCGCCCGCAACTCTTCCCAAATAAGTGAGTCCTAACGCATGAAATTTTCTCTTAAATGGGAGGCAGAGTGAGACATGGTTCAAAATCGAGGCCACCTACCCTAGTAAAATTATGAGCTTGTTCTGAGAGCTTGAGCTGTTCGGTCTCAGCAGCATCGTGGCTGTCTTATTCATTTTTGTAATTGGCATTAAAAAAGAAAAATTGGAGCAAATCTGTAACTGGTATCAATTTTGGCTCCTAGTAATGAAGTGTGAACAAATTTATTTCTCACTGCAACTGAGACACATTCAAAAACTGCTAGCCCATCTTATACCTTTTCTTTTTTGATATTTAGTCCATCTCATACTTAATTGTTTTTATCGTAGATTTACATTTATTGTATCTTTTACTCATGTAATCATCAGGTGGGCCCTAATGGATGGTCTGAAGGAGAATGCAATGATAAGGCTGGATAGTTTTCCTCGTCTTACGTAGAAAGGCAGAGAAAGCACCAGCAAGTAAGTTAGCAGAAGAAAGCTCGAAACCTTGATCACAAGGCTGTCCTTGATTAAAAGCTGTACATTCCTTTCTTCTGTATTTTATTTATAGTTCCCCTTGGATGCAAAACTTTTACACAACTTTTGTAAGCTTCAAGCATTTTTCTGCTTGCACATGCTGACATGTCTAAATTTGTAAATTACAATTAAAAAATAGTCATACTCAGTGTGTAAGGTTGAATTTTATCAACCATCTAATTGGTTTTATTCCATGACCAATTTGCTTGTAATTTAGCACTTAGTAACCCTGTATTTAGGTGAGAAAATTGTAAGGGTAGTGTGTGAGAAGATGTGAAGAAAAGCTCAAGAGTGTGCAAGAAAAATAGAGGTTCGCGGCTAGGGCTCACGGGTGGATCGCGACTGGCAAGCCACCAAAAGCTGGCACGTGAGAGGCACACTGGGAAGTTGAAGGGTCGCGCCAGCTGTCATGCTACAAGACAAAAGTCCAGGCTAGCCAGGCCGTTACGTCGCGATTTGAACTTGCGACTTGGACAAGCCACGAGACCAAGTCGCCAACTTGCCCAGTTTGGCAAAAACTGACATTTTGCATTCCCTTCTTACCCTACTCTATATACACCCTTATACCCATCATATTGAGAGAGCTTCCAAAGAGAATTTTGTGAGAGAAAACCCTAGAGAAAAACAAGATTGCCTCATCTCCAATCTTCATCTAAAGAGACTTTACAAATTCCTATACTCTCTTCCTCTTCATTATCATACCATTGAGAGGTTATTTACCAAACCCTTATCTCACCACACCTACATCTGTGAAAAAGTCCATTAGGTGCTTAGGGAAGCAGGTTGGGAAGGAACCAATATACATTGGTTGATACTATGGTCAAATAGCGGAATCTGACAAGCTAAAGAAGAAATAGGTTCGGCGTAACCTCGTTGGAGCAAGAAGTTTGGAGGGCTTAGGTACTTGGGTAGATTAGGCTTGAAGGGTCTTCTGCTGTTCATGTATCCAAACTATATTCTTTAGTGGATTTTATCACCACTTGGAGGGCGGTGGAGAAGTTTTACGCCGAGGACTTCGGTTTTCTCTTTGATAACACATCGTGTGTTGTCCGTGTGTTTACATCTCTCTTTCCTTTATCTTTGCCTTATATTTCCTGCTGTGGATGTGTTTATATTTGGTTTAGATTATTTTATCAATTCTGTTAAGAGCTTGTTATCATATTCAGCACATTAATTGTTTGATATAAAGCTTGAATTGGTATTTTTGTAATTTGGGGGTCTAAACGTTCAAGGGTGTTTCATACCCATTTTGAACTTTCAATTGGTATCAGAGTGGGTATCCTTGACCCCTTGTTGAGATGGAGAGGTCTCAATCTTTCACTGTTCAACCATTTTTTGATGGTAATAATTATGCTTTTTGGAAAGTCCGAATGAGGGCGTTTTTGTGTTCTATGGATGAGGCTGTGTGAGATGCAGTTAATATAGGTTGGACAAAGCCAGTGGATGCCAAATCCACTTGGGACAATGCAGCTTTTACGGCAGCTAATGCAAATAGTAAAGCGTTGAATGCCATTTTCTGTGGTATCTCTCCAGAAGAATTTCACAGGATTTCACATATTACTGTTGCTAAGGAAGCATGGGAGGTTCTAGAGACAACTTATGAAGGAACCAAGAAGGTGAAAGACACCAAACTTCAGATGCTGACCACTCGCTTTGAGTAGCTAAAGATGGATGACGATGAGTCTTTTGACTCTTTTTATAGTAAGCTAAACGAGGTGGTCGTCGGCAATTTTAATTTAGGGGAAAAGACGGAGGAGTCTAAAGTTGTAAGGAAGATCCTTCGGTCACTACCAGAAAGTTTTAGTCTCAAAGTTACAGCCATTGAAGAGAGTAAAGATCTTGACGAAATCAAGGTTCAAGAGCTGGTTGGTTCTCTACAGACATATGAGTTGTCTCTTCCTTCAGTGAAGAAGAGCAAATCCCTTGCTCTTAAGACAATTAATGAGAGGATAGTGTCTCATGAATCTTCGGAAGAGGATACAGTAGATAAAGATGTGGCGTATCTTGTAAAGAACTTTCGGAAATTCCTAAAGCTCAAGACTAGTGGAAAATTTGGTGACAAAGGAAAATTCCAGAGTGCCGAAAAAGAGAAGAAAGACTTCTGAAGAAAAGATGGTAAAGATTCCCAATCCTCACAAGGAATTACATGTTTTGAATGTAATGGGCATGGGCATTTTAAAAAGGAATGTCTAAATTACTTGAAGTCGAAGGGAAAGGCCTATGCCACTACTCTAAGTGATTCAGACTCATCAAATTCTGATTCTGATGAGAGCTGTGATAGAGAAGGAAATTTCTCTACATTCATGACCATTGCTCATGTGGAATCCTCAGATGACTTGGATACACTTGTGAAGGAGCTAGGTGAACATTCTGATTTGGAGTCTATTGGAGTTGTTGAAGAATCGAAAGCTGAAGAGGATGAAGGTACATTGAGTATTCAAGAGAATTACACTTTACTCCTTGAGAAATCAGGTGAGTATGCAAGGGTTGCAAAGGCGGCTGTAAAGAAGATGAAAAAGGCTGAAGAAGACTACAAAAGTCTACTGGCTAGATATAAAAAGGCTAAATGTGAGATTGAGACACTAAATGGAGAGTTATCGGAAGCTTATACCAATGTAAGATTCCTTGAGCAAGAGGTGGTGCAAGTGCAAGCCAAGATAGAAAGGGTCTTCTCCAGAAAGCTGGAAGATGTTATCTCGTCTCAAAAACATTTCTCAGATAAGTCCGGATTGGGGTATACTGGAGGAAATAGCTCATCAGCCAAAACTACCAAAGAAGTGAAATTTGTGAAGGCCATAGAGCCTACTGTAGAAGAAACCATCCCTGAGAATGTTAAGGCTAAAAAGAAGAATGTAAGTGAGCAACGGATGGTGAATAAGCCCCGAAATCAATCTATGGGCAAACACGAAACCAGAGCAAGATCTCTCTCAAGACCACAACGGGGTCCTAGAACTGAGTATGTGTGTCACTATTGCGGACTGCGAGGGCATACTAGACCCAACTGTCAAAAGTTGAGAGCAGACAACAATGCAAGCACACCTCGGTCATGAGGAAGAAAGAATAACAAGAGGTCTTGGGGTGGTGAGAAACCAAGAAGTCAAAACAATTATCTAGGAATGACGGATGTGATGAAGATGATCGGTGCCTTCACCAACTGCTTGGAGAGCTTCAACAGGAGGTTTGAAAGTCCTAACTCTCGTACCCGACCCGTCAAGGATATCACCACAAACGCCCGTGACGTGTGGGTGACAAAGGGTACTCATGCATAAGCATTATAACATGTCTATGTATCAATTCTTCCTATGCTTTGTAGATATGATAGGTTATTTGTGTTGTGTTTTTGAGTATTTGTTTAATTTGTGGTTTGTTTATGTTTAAAATGCTTTTACATTTTTCTTGTTTTTGATCATTCTTTTACTGCTTTTGTGTCAAAAATCCAAAAACACATAAAAAGTTAAAAATTCAAAAAGTTTGATCACTTTGTTGAGTTTTGTCTCATAGCATGTTTAGCCTTGTACCTTTGTACTAATGGCTCTGTGCATTTAACGAGCTTAGCTTGTCTCTCATGCACTCATATCATTGTGGAAGAAATTTTGAAATCTATGTGATTGTTGTAAATAGACCTTCAACCTTGTCATGAATGATTAGTGAATGGTTTTGTTGATCTTGAGACATGAATAGACTCATGCCTATATATCTTCCCACCTTTTATTTTTTGCTTTAAATAGCTTTCTAAATGTAAATCTCCAAATGAAAAGAGATATAGAGCTGCAAAAGCCTGTCGCACATACTAGTATTTGACTAGGAAAAAGGGAAAGTGACCAAAATAAATTGTATGATGCTCATAAAGCCAAAGGCTAACTCAATAATTGAAATATAAAAAATTTCAGGCATCTATCTCACAATGAGAGTTTCTTTACTCAAAAATAGCAAATGATATGTTGAACATGGAGCCAAATGAAAAGCTTCAAAGAATTGTTATCAAGTTCGTGTGGGAGGTCATATATGCATGCTTCTATAATTGAGATAGGTCACATTATCTAGTGCTAGTTGTGTATGTCTTGATTGAATTGATCATTGAAGCTTCACATTTGACTTAGGACTATCTCATTTTTGATATCTACACACAACACACAAGTCTACGTTCAATGAATGTTATATTCATTTGTGTGATTGTACTTGATTAAATGTGTTTTCACATGCTCAATCTTTGTTGGTCAAACATAGAAATATTTTTGAGTATTTTGTTTTGTTTTTGGAAAGTACTTTGCTTTTACAAAAATATAATTTTTTTTTCAAAAACAGTGTTGCCCTGTTATGGCGACTAAGTCACGGGTTGGCCCAGTCGCAAGCTCCAGTCGCAAGCTCACTCAGAGATTTTTCGCGGCTTACTGGTGAGTCAGTATTCTAGTCACGAAAAAGACTTAGAAAATTTTTAAAATTTGAGTTTTGCTTTATTCGCGGCTCATTTTGGCGGCTTGTTCGCGGGTGGAAAGTCCAATTGTGAGGGTTACTCAGAGATTTTCGCGGCTTAGCTCGCGACTCCTTCGCGGCTTGTCGCGAAAAACACTTAGAAGATTTTTCTAGAATCTTACCTTCACAGTGTTTCACGGCTTGCCCTGACGACTTACTGGCGACTTGGTTAAGTCGCGAAAAACGTGTGTTTTGCGTTTTTGAAGACAGTTTTTAAAATTGCTTTTCAATTTTCTCTCAATTTTCAGTGACTGTTCATTGTCTTCTTCACTCTCTCTCTCTCTCAAATCGTTCGTTTCTCACTGAAAAATCTTTCATCTTTGCATCATTTCTGCATAAATCTTCAAGAAAAAGGTATGGGTTTTCTTGTTTTTCACTCCAATTTCATGATTTATGTAAAATATTCTTGAATCTATGTGTTTTACTGATTGGATTGTTATTTGGGTATTCCAAACATTTATGCTTAAAAATGCTGTTTTGTTGGTTTGGTTTGTTCCCTCTTGGTTATGACTAGTTTCTTGAGTTTGCTCCATTATGGGTTTTCATGCTTTCACCTTCTCATTCATGATTTGAAAATTGATATTTGAATGTTTATATCCATTGAGTATACGGTTTTTGGTATCTCTGTGATGTTTCCCTAAATGAAATTTGAGTTTGCCATGTGTATGACCTTATGTTTATGTGGTTCAATTTGTTGTGTGTGTGTTTTACCACATCTTATGTGTGACTCTGCCTCTAGGGATTCTCTTGCACATTCCATGTTCATTTGGTCAAGTATCAGTGACATTTGCTTTCATATATCTGTATGAAAGTTTCATCTTTATAGACTGAACTTGTTTGATCTGTGATTATTATGTGATGTCTTATTTCTTTGTTATCAACTATTCTTGGATTGTGTTTTTCCCAACACTCTGTTCTTCTTTATAACTACATGGTTACTAATTTGAGTATACTTCCACATATTGTGTTGTGCCCTTGTTGTGGACTTTTCTGATTGTTTACAGATGGCTTCCACATATTTTAAGAAGAAGACTCCTGCTAAGAAGGCTGATAAAAGATTGAAAATGGACAATAACCTGTTTAGATCAGTCAAGCATTTTGAGAGATATAGAGATTCCTTCGTAAAAGGAACAATCATCCAGGAGAGATTTGTGGATTTACATGACTTGAGGGATACATTCATTCCAAAATGTTTTGAAGGAAGAGGCTGGGAGAAACTTCTGGGTGACTTACCTTTAGTGTGTGAACCACTAATCAGAGAATTCTATGCAAATGTTGTGATAAAGGAGGAGGAGTTGAGTTGTTGGGTGAGGAGAAAGGAGTTTACCTTAGATGCTCATGACATTGATAAGGTTTTAGGACTGGAGGGGTTAGAAGATTATGAATTCACTAACTACAAGGACAGAATGGTCTCTCTAGAAACTGTCCAGAAAAAGATTGGCGGGGTTTTAGAAAAGAGATGTCTCAACACTTCTGACTTTCCTAAAGACATGAGGTGTTTAACAACAATAATGATGTACAATCGTACCCTATAAGGAAGATGACTACATTGACGAATGCCAGAGCTATCTTTCTTATGGATCTTAAGGAAAACACCTTTATTGACATCAATTCCCACGTTTTTGATACTATAATGGATGAAACTAAAACCACCTCGAGGCCTAAGCTGGTGTTTCCAAGTCTTCTCATGAGAATTTTCAAAGAAAAAGGTGTTGTAATCCCACAAGATATCAGTCCTATGCCTCCTTTATCAGCCATCAACAGAATTACTCTCATATGGATACAGAGTCGTCTTCTAGGTGAAAAAGAAGAGGGTGTCCAAGAAGAATGTGATCCTATTAAGACTGAAGCAGAAGGTGTAGGACCAGTTTCCACACCTAGAGTAAGAGTTAAGAGGAGTAGACCTTCTACCTCATCACCTGTACCTCCTGATACCTTTCAGATCATCTTGGAGAGACTTGATACAATTCGCAATGTTCAGAATCAACAGACTGAGAGGATGACAGCAATGTAGGACCAGCTTGATGTACTCTCTACCAAGTTTGACAGCATTCATACCAGTCAGGATTACTGACCCTTTGGCCATTCCGGTCAAAAAGGGGGAGAACTTTTGAGGGCAGCTCTTGAGGGGGAGTGCTTGTTTTGAGGGGGAGATTTCTTCATCATTTTTTTCCGTTGTTTTTTTGTATATAAAACTTTGATAACTCAAAATACTGTGGTGGTAGTTGTTTATTTCAGTACATATATAGTATGATGTTATTCAGCTTCAGCACTTTATGTTGTAGTTTGTACCCATTGTTGCTTTTGTAAGTTTTGAGGGTTATTTCTTGTTCTTATGCACTTTTTTAGGCTTTTATGGTTTGTACCATGTATTTGCAAAACTTTGCATATGCAGCTTTTGTGCTTTGTACTTTGGTACTTGTTAATGCCATGCATTATCTTAAGTACAACACTCTTGTGCCCGTGTAGGATTGTTTCTAGATGCATATATGTTTGTATGCATTGGTTGAGTGTTGGACTTGCAAATGATACTCTTCAATTGAGTTTATCATTTTTGCATGCCTAGATGTTCATTTCTTGTGTGAATGAACATAGTAATCACTTTTGCTTAAGTGACTACTGTTGTTGATCTTGCCATGAATTACTGCTTTTATGCTTATGTTCCTTTTTGCTTGATCATGCTTATTTTGCTCCATATGCATATTAAGTTTTCTGCATACAATGATATTGCTATGTTATTGTGTTTCAGGAGTTACTTATTCATATGTTTAAGAGCTTTTCAGAATCTAAAGTTAGGTGTGAGTGAGTTTTCCAACTATTCCCAACTCACGTTTAAGTCTAGAATCTGTTGTAGAGTTTTGTCACGGAATAGCCAAAGGGGGAGATTGTAAGGTTGAATTTTATCAACCATCTAATTGGCTTTATTCCGTGACCAATTTGCTTGTAATTTAGCACTTAGTAACCCTGTATTTAGGTGGGAAAATTGTAAGGGTAATGTATGAGAAGATGTGAAGAAAAGCTTAAGAGTGTGCAAGAAAAACAGAAGTTCGCGGCTAGGGCTCGTGGGTGGATCGCGATTGGCAAGCCACCAAAAGCTGGCACGCGAGAGGCACACTAGGAAGCTGAAGGGTCGCGCCAGCTGTCACGCTACAGGACAAAAGTCCCAAGCTGGCCAGGCCGTTACGTCGCGACTTGAACTCGTGACTTGGACAAGCTGCGAGACCAAGTCGCCAACTTGCCCTGTTTGGCAAAAACTGACGTTTTGCATTCCCTTCTCACCCCACTATATATACACCCTTATACCCATCATATTGAGAGAGCTTCTAGAGAGAATTTTGTGAGAGAAAACCATAGAGAAAAATAAGATTGCCTTATCCCCAATCTTTATCTAAAAAGACTCTACAAATTCCTCTACTCTCTTCCTCTTCATTGTCATACCCTTGAGAGGTTATTTACTAAACCCTTATCTCACCACACCTACGTCCGTGAGAAGGTCTATTTGGTGTTTAGGGAAGCAGTTTGGGAAGAAACCAATATACATTGGTTGATGTTATGGTCAAGTAGCGGAATCCGGCAAGTTAAAGAAGAAATAGGTTCGGCGTAACCTCGTTGGAGCAAGAAGCTTGGAGGGCTTAGGTACTTGGGTAGATTAGGCTTGGAAGGTCTTCTGCTGTTCATGTATCCTAACTATATTCTTTAGTGGATTTTATCACCGCTTGGAGGGCGGCAGAGAGGTTTTACACCGAAGACTTCGGTTTCCTCTTCGATAACACATCGTGTGTTGTCCGTGTGTTTGCATCTCTCTTTCCTTTATTTTTGCCTTATATTTCCTGCTGTGGATGTGTTTATATTTGGCTTAGATTGTTTTATCAATTCTGTTATAAGCTTGTTATCATATTCAGCACATTAATTGTTTGATATAAAGCTTGAATTGGTATTTTTGTAATTTGGGGGTTTAAACGTTCAAGGGTGTTTCATACCCATTTTGAACTTTCACAGTGTACTAAATCCCACTTTTGCAAGGTTATTTAAGGAAATTGAGTATGTAGATACGCAATAAATATGGTTTCCACTGCATATAGCTTTATGATTTTTGCATTTCATTTCTAGAAATAGTGATCAGAAAGTTGTCCTTACTGAATTCTGATTGAGGTTGTATGCTCACTTTCTGTATTACTAGTGGCTGACCTGCATTGCACAAATTTTTTTTTATTTGTAAATATTAGTCTTTAGACAACTATAGTGACAAAAGAATTGTGATACACTAACTTTAGGAGCAATAGTTAGGATTGTAGTCCTAATAGAAACAACTATTCTTCTTACCAAAAGATACGTAATAACCTTATGCTTTACTTTGTATTAGTTTCTCCTTTTTGACAATGGTTGTAACTAAAAAATAAGGAGACCAGAAGATAACTCGTTCAATAAAATTTCATAACATAGTTATTGTTTAAAGTAACTAGAATCAGCCATTACAAAACAGAAATATAACTGATTAATGCAAAAGTAACAAGCATATTCTGAAGAGTAAATTGTGATTAAGATGTCATCTAAGCCTTTCTTCCACGTCAATCAGATGTCCATTTCCATTTAAGTTTAAAAGTTTTTCTTTGGTAAATCATAGTTTCATTCAAATTCAACAAAGCAATCGACTTTGAATTTTCAGAATCCTCTTCCCCATTTAACTTCTCAACCTTTACGACATAAAAGGAATGTTTTTGACTAAACTTTGACTTGAAGCCCCTATCAAGTATCTTCTCATTCAGAACCTATAACAGGGTAAAGCAAACATCAAATAATGTTCATAAGAACCCTATGAATATAGTACAATAATTTTGCAAAAGCATGGTCACACAGAGAGAGGATCAATAACATACCTCTAGTAATTTCCTGGAACTTGACATTATTGTCAGGGTCTCTACAGAAACATCAAGCAGAAGTCTCTCTAGCGAATCAGATAAACTGATTGATGATATAGCTATTACTTTCCTCAATTCCTTGAGATTAGCGAGGAAAGTATATTTTCATTCAATCCATCTAGTAGAATACCATTGCACTATAATGGAAAACAGAATGTCGCAAAATCAAGGGCAAAGATATTCTTGTAATATTTTATATAATTCAAAATAGAAGAGAAAATTCATACCTCAAAGTGGATAACCAAGTTCAAACCTTCATAACCATTAAACTTTCCAACAACTTCCTTCAATTTATCAAGGCAAAGAATGAAACTGCAGCTAAGGTAGAAAGAAAGCCCAACTTCTTGCAAACTTGTAGTATTGAAAGAGTAGGAGGACAATTTATTCATTAAGGAGTTTCGAGAAACTAAATTGGGAGTATCTAATTCCGCAGCCTCAAGATTTTTGCACCCCTTTATTGCTAACAACTTAAGCATTTGACAAGAGATTTTGATACTTGTCATTCTGCATCTCACAATGCATAAATCATCAAGACTGGGACACTTTGAACTTATGTTCCCAAGCAACTTGCCTATCATGTTATTTACACGATAAAGTCCTAGTGTGCATGTTTTAAATAGTTCACATCCTGCTAAGTAAAATTCACAATGTCGCCTTGCATTCTTATTTGAAAACTCAAAAATTATGTAATCTTGGGGCTTCAATGTCAATCCTTGACAGCTTTCCGCAAGATATTACAAATAACTTATTGAGTCGAAGAAGACTTGAAACCTTTAATTCATTAAAACCATAACAGTGATAAAGCTTAAAATCCTTAAATAGAGTTGGTGAACAGCGCACACACCATTTGGATTTTGCTGTGTGCACTGTTCACCAACTCTGGAAGACATTCTATAATTTCAAGGTAAAAAATGTCCTCAAATAGATAAAATAAATTCCAGTATCTGAAATACAACAAATAACGACTATAAGATGTTTATATAAAATAAAGAAGAGTTTGATAAACCACATACCATTGATCAGGGTCGAAATTGTTACCAAATCAAAGGGAATCATGAATAGCTAAACTAGTCACAAAGCATTTGAGATTTCACTGGAATTTCATCAAACACTTTTAAGGGTAAGGTCAAAAAGGGTGCGAGGTTACAAAGAATGGAGAGACATGAGGCCAAGCAACAAACAATCCTAACTCACTCATGAGGCTTGGATATATTCATTGTGTTGCTTTGACTACAAGCATTGCAATAATTTCTCGACAATCAGCAAAATGGAGAGAAAAACACTAAATTCTGTAGTGGAGAGACAAAGTCTTAGTTGAATCATGGCGCAACTCAATAAACATAGAAAAACGAATGATGATGTGGTGCAATAGGAGCTTTGTAAAATTAAATGCAACGTTTGTATTATATGTACTATGGATGATAATGAAAAAGACAAGTTCTTAAAACACTTCAATCCAAGTCAGAGGATTGCTCATGGTTAAGCACAATATTAACTGGTAGGCATTGCTCATGATTTTAAAACACGGTTAGAGGAAGTTCCAGGCTTCCTAGTTGAGCAACTCAATACTTGAATTATAATTAATGAAAGTGGTTACAAAAATAGATGAGGATAATCAGAGTGCTATATGTAGACGCACATAATTCAATACGGCATCATTTTATTATTGGTGTCGTTTTTAAATCTACCTAAGACACAATTTGGTACCCCTTACCCTCTCAAGGGGAAAAATGAGCGTTCCCAATGGGCCGACCCGGATCCGGATTCTCTCCATTTCCTTTGAAATGGAGAGACTCCAGTTAATGGAGAGGATCTCCTTTAAAATAATCAAGGGCCAAAAACCTGCCACATCATTTAAATTTTAATCACCACATTTAACTAGGGTTAAACTCTTAAACTAGAGGACTTGTTTAACTCAACCGGAAAAAATAAACCTTTTTGGAGGGAAATGGAGAAACAGAGGTTTATATCAATGCACTGGAAAACAAAAAAAAAAAACCTTTTAGAGGGAAAAGTGAAACAGAGTTACCACATTCAAAGCTTTACAGATTTTGGTAACCAAAAAAAAAAAAAAAAAAAAAAGCTTCACAGAAGTATATCCGTGCACTGGAAAACAAAAAAAAAAAAAAAAAAAAAAAAAAAAACGTTTTAGAGGGAAAAGTGAAACAGAGGTAGCCCACATTCAAAGCTTCATAGATTTTAACCCAAAAAAAAAGCTTCACAAAAGGTTCAGAGAAGACATCTCTGTTTCTATCTTGCCAAACAGAGGTATATCCATAAAACTTGTTTATGCTTATCTTATTTGATGTTTGATAATGTTCCTGCATTTATATTGTTGTCTTGGTGAGTTTATATGGTTGTTTTGGTGGCTGGTTGCAAGTTAGAGTCTATACGGCATATATGATTGCCTGTTCTATCCACACCAATGGTCCCTGTTCTGCCTAGTCTATTTCCCATTTGATTGCTGACATTCAAGACTTGGCTATGTCTTTTGTTTCTTGCAATTTTAGTTGGATTAGTGGTCTTGGAGTATCAATTTATGCTTGTGGTCTTACTAAGCAACAAACATCACATGGACAGCATTTGGAATATCAATTTATGCTTGGAGTATCAATTTAGTTGCTGCATGTGTCTTGACTTAGTTATATATGCCTTTGATAGCATTTGGAATTAAATGGGTTTGTTTATTTTACTTTGAGCTTGGCTTCTATTCGTGTAAGTTGAGATTTTGAGGAATGAATTTATTTCCATCTCATGTAGTGATTAAGGTGGTGTTTCATTGAATGCAAATTTACATGTTTGATGTATGCTATATGGACTAGTCATTTTGTTTCTTTGTATTTGATTTCTATTTGAAGTAGATATCATAGTCACGAGAATTTTTCAACCTCAAAAAAAAAAAAAAAAAAGTGTGTTGATCTATTTTGTTGTTTATACATGCTGAAAAAAATCTTTCAATCGGTTAATTTTCCCTGAATATATAAAGAAACAACATAATGTTTCACAATCCATTTCAAATATTCAAAAGTTGGGATTAAGACTTGGTTGACTTGCCCTTTCGTTTTCCTTGATCATTCAGGCCATTTTACATACATGTTATATAAGCAAGATAATAATCTTGTCGTCTTTCTTGAGCTACTGTTTAGCAATGTTCACAAAATATTGTCAGAATCGGGCTCCAAATTCCCATGACAGAGATTAAGTTGGCAATTCTTTTTGGGAAATAAACTCTCATATACAAGCCAAAGTGGTATAATTGTTAATTGTGTTATAGAAATTGTTCTTTTTGCAATGAAATTGTAGATTACTCATTAGTTTAATGAGGTTGAAAATCAATCATGGTCCACATTGTTTGTTGGTCCTTGCTAAAGTTTTTTATGTATCTAATGCCTGTCATTCTTGTGTGACATGTTTCTGGCCCATGCAAAGTTTGTTAACGTACCTTCATAGGATTTTTAGTTTCAAGAAAAAGCGGATCCTGTCCATCATGCTCATTTTCTCTATCAAGTGAAGGCCCATAGAATTTTTCTTCCCTGCCAAATTAGTTGACTGATTTGTTTTCTTCTGTATTCTCTGACTTCTTGTTTATTCTTCGTTTACCACTAGCCAAAAACCACAAGTTGATGATAGCCTGTTAAATCTTTCTGCCTTAACAGTTAAACATATTTCCTGAATTATTGTCAATAGTTACATCCTCATTACTATATTGATCATTCATTACATCCTCATTTTTTTTTTACATCATCTCTGTTTTGAAAACAAATGATAGGTGAAAGTTATAATAAATTTATGTTCAATTTTTTCTAGGGATAATGATGGAAATACATATTCCTTCTAATGTGCCCATGGAATCTACCCCATTTAAAGGGATGGAGTTTGAAGCGGATGAGATTGCATATGATTTTTATAATGAATATGACAGAAAGGCTGGTTTTAGTATTAGAAAAGAGTATGTAAATAAATGTAAAAAGACTGGAGTGGTTACTTCAAGGAGATTTGTGTGTGCAAAGGAGGGAGTCCGAGGCAAAGACAAGAGAGATCATAAGGTAAAAAATCCACGGGCAGAAACAAGATGTGGTTGTGAAGCATGTTTGGTTATTATACTCAATCGTGATAGTAAAAAATATGCGGTGAGTGAATTTATTGCTGAGCATAACCACTATCTCCACCTTCCATTAACTGTGCACATGATGCCATCACAACGGAAAGTGGTTGCAACTCATGCTATTGAAATTGATTTGGCACATGAATCGGGATTAAGATTAAAGCAATCTTATGAGCTTTTTAGTAAGCAAGTTGGTGGATATGATAATCTTGGTTTTACCAAACAAGATCATAAAAACTACTTACGCACTAAGCGACAAAGAGACATGGAGCATGGGGCAGCTGCTAGCTTAGGAAGATATTTCAGTCGTCAACTTAAGAAAAATTCTTCATATTATTTCGCTACTTAATTGGACTGTGAAGAGTTGATTACTAATATCTTTTGGGCCAATTCAAAAATGATCATTGACTATAGCCACTTCGGTGATGTAATAACGTTTGATACAACTTATAGTACAAATAGAGATGCAAGGCCACTTGGAGTATTTTTGGGTCTCAATCACCATAGAGAAACTGTTGTATTTGGAGGTGCACTTTTATATGATAAAACGATTGAATCTTTTGTATGGTTATTTGAGACCTTCTTAGAAGCAATGTCTGAAAAGAAGCCAATCACTATTTTCACAGATCAAGATGCAGCAATGTTAGCTACAATAAAAGTAGTCATGCCTAAGACATATCATGCATTGTGTAGTTGGCATATGTGGCAGAATGTTGAGAAACACTTGGGTCATTTACTCAAAAACGAGTCTCAATTTAACTCTGATTTCTTAGCATGTATCTATGAAGATGAGTTTCTTACCGCTTGGAATGAAATGCTAGATAAGTATGATGTTTGTGAAAATAAATGGCTAATTGATCTATTTAAATTGAAGGAAAAATGGGCCCAAGCATATATTAAGAGAACTTTCACTGCAGGAATAAAGATAACCCAACTTAGTGAGAGTTTCAATGTTGACTTAAAGGATTGCTTGCGTACTGATCTCAATATAGTAGAGTTTTTCACTCATTTTGAAACAGTTGTCAATCAAAAACAAGATAAGAAGTTAGAAGCAGAATACAACTCTAGACAGAAATTTCCAAGATTGAAGCTCAAAAGCTCTCTTATGCTTAACCAAGTAGCAATAGTGTACATGCCTAAGTTGTTTGATTTATTTCAGACAGAAGTTGAAGAGGTAATGGCACTTTCCATCCTAGAACGTAATGTGAGTCAAACACATAGTTATGTGGTTGGAGTTTTCAATCAAAATAGAAAATATGAGGTCATGTGGAATCCATTAGATGAGACTCTACCTTGTAGTTGCAGAAAGTTTGAGTCATTTGGTATTTTATGTAGGCATGGTTTGAAAGTTCTTGATGTATTGGATATCAAGTTGATTCCTAATAAATATATCATGAAGAGGTGGAGAAGAGATGCAAAAGATGAAAATGGAAAAAATTGCACAACACATAACATTAACCCGGATACTTGACTGGAATATGTAGATCGGTACCGAGATTTATGTCCAAAATATATTCAATTGGTGAATGAGGCATGTGAAACTAAAGAAGGCCATAATATTCTAAGCTTAGCAATTGCAGATTTGAAAAAAAAAAAAACTTTGTGACCTTAGGAATTGCAAAGCTAATGTAGAAAAAGACATCATTAGGCCTTCCACTGATTTTGCAGACAAAGAAGATCAATTATGTGCTTCGATTACGATTGTACCAAAAGGGATAAAGAAAAGGGAGATTTATTGTAATAAAAAGCGTAGGCCGAAATCATGGATAGAAAGGATGTCAAAGCCAAAGGAAGGCATATCTAAGAAGCAAACAAAGAAAAGAAAAGTGCAGGAGGTAATCTTTTAAATTACCCTTATTTTCATCATTCTATTTTATTTTTACATATCAATATAGTATATTATTATTGTTGCTAAACTAGTACAATTTTTACAGGAAATAAATGCACATGATGTCATGGCACAAAAGAAAATTGAGGATATCTCTTTTGGAAATATTACTAGTTTTACACAACTTTTAATGGTAAAGATATTTACAATTATATATTTTACTTTGATTTTAATAATAGTTTAGATGCATGATTTGATAATTTTAATGCTAAGCTTATGATATGTGTAATGTGTAATTGGATTTTTAGTAGTCGGCTTCTTCAAGTTCTGCAGCACATCAGGGAGGCTCATCAGCAAGTACTGCATTAGAATCACATTTAGAGAGTATATCAAGTGTTGTAGGCTCCAACGACAAAATTAGTAGTGCAGGAGGTCTCTTGACTCAAGGAAGTGTTGCAAGTGGAGGAAATGTTGCAAGTGGAGGTTTCTTGACTCAAGGAAGTGTTGCATGTTGAGATTAAGTGCTCTTTTTTTGTAATTTTCCTAGTTTAGGACTGGAGCTTTGATGGTCCAAAACTTAGTCACATTTGGTCACATTCAAATGTTCAAACTTAATCACATTTGTGACCAAGTGTTCTAATTTTGTAATTTTCTTACTTTAAGATTGAAGTTATGATAATCCATAAATTTCCTTTTGTTACCAATTGACAGTGTAATTTCTACTGTTTGTAATTTCTGCATAAACAGTAATTTCCCACATAAATTTTCTGCATAATTAGTAATTATCTGCATAAATTTTCTGCCAAAACAGTAATTTTTGCATAAATTTTCTGCATAAACAGTAATTTTTCGCATAAATTTCGCAAAAATTTTCTGCATAAACAGTAATTTTTGCATAAATTTTCTGCCTAAACAGTAATTTTCTGCATAAATTTTCTGCCTAAACGGTAATTTTTGCATAACTTTTCTACATAAACAGTAACTTTTCGCATAAATTTTCTGCCTAAATAGTAATTTTTGCATAAATTTTCTACATAAACAGTAATTTTTCGCATAAATTTTCTGCCTAAACAGTAATTTTCTGCATAAATTTTGGCATAAATTTTCTGCCTAAACAGTAATTTTCTGCATAAACAGTAATTTTCTGCATAAATTTTCTGCCTAAGCAGTAATTTTCCGCATAAAATTTTCTGCCTAAACAGTAATTTTTGGCATAAATTTCTGCATAAACAGTAATTTTCTGCATAATTATTGTTTATGTTTCTGCATAGTTGTTAGTTTCATGTCATTCATGTAGAATAAAGCCTCATTTGCAGATATGCCAATAATTGCGGAACAGAAAACACAAATACCAAATTAGTTAGTTCGATGTCATTAGTGTGTGTATATTGGTCTTTGCTGAAAAGAGTGGAATCCATGAGAATTTTGCCACTCTTTGTGCTCTTTTAAAGCTTAATTGCTAATTAAAGAAAAATTATTTGTTGATGGACCAAAAATAACAAGTGTTTCATATTCAAAGCTGTAGTTAATGTGACAAATAATAATGGTAAATGGTAGTTATGATTGCATCTTGGTGCATTGGTTATTATAGTCAACCTACATATTCAGTTTGAGTGTGTTAATGGTTTAGGTTCCATTTTGTTGCTTGGTAGACATATATGACGTTTCTACAGTCTCAAATTGTTGTCTAAAACAAGACATTCAAACCAGGGCAAAAACACTTCACAACAATGCAATAAATTGGATACAAGTCATAGATTAATTAAAAAGATCACGTTCCATTGCTAAAGCCTCAGATTACAAAGAGAATTACACTAAAATTTAGGCCTTTTTCCTCTAATATCTACTAACACATACCAACACAATTTCAGGCCAACACATACCAACACAAACATTCGCATACCAATACAAACATTCTGCCAAAACCTACCAACATACACAAACATTCTGGGTCTCCTACATTTATACAAATTCTCACAGCACATTTTATTAATTGGTCCTAGCCATTTCATCTGATCCTCTAAATAATATTGCCCATCCTTGTTCTTTCCTACATAAACCAATTCTAAGTTGATCCCAGTAGTCTCAGCTACAGCTTTTGCTGTAGTTGTGAATTTTCAGATCCAATTAACGTCCTCACCTCCATACAAGCATGCAACTCTCCCTTTTGCCATCTGATAAAGAAAGAGGCAACATATTAGTACTATAATTAGTCAGTTAATAAGAAAAAAAAAAGTGCATATATATATATATATATATATATATATATATGCACGCACGAGTACAAACCTTTAATAAAAAAATTCCATCAAACCCTTTTTCTTACATCTAAAAGACTAAAATACTGTACAAGAAAATTACCCCAGTTCTTTGTTGATTCAATCCTCCATTGGTTGCTATCACTAAGTACCGATTGGGATGTGTTACAGCTTCAACTTCTGAAATTAATAAAATATAAAATAATCATAGTTAAACAAACAAACAAACAAACCTAGCAATCTACAAAACCCAACCAATTTTTTTTTTTTTAAATATTTTAATCAGAAACTTACTAACACGTAACAAGACATACTAGTTAAAAGCATGGGATGATATCATGATACTGATTATACTAACTAGAGATGAGACAAAAACTAACTAGCGAAACCAATAAAAGAATTTCGAAAACCAAGAGAAAAAAGGATAAGTTGCACTTAGTACGCACTTGGAAATTTGTTGCTGGCATTGCCGCATCCATGGTAGAATTTGAAATTTTTCGAAGTCCAAATATCACGATCCGATTTCATCCCTCGTTTTTAATGTCATTCTTACACAGTGAGCCCATCCCCACCACCTCCACCACCATCAAACCCACACATCCCACAGCAAAAAATCAGTAGCAAATCAAAAGCTACCACCATCGGCTACCCACAAATCAGCCACAATACCCACAACAAAAAATCAAAACAAAAAAGGAAACCCCAACAACCCCACTCCACCACCGCTGCCCTACACACCACACCACCACTAGTAAACCCACCGCCCAAAAAAAAAAATCATAGACCCAAATAAACCAGCACCACTACAAACCACCATAGACCCACCACGCAAAATACCCATACCAAACCCACCACCATAGCATCGCCGATCTCCACAGAACAAAAACCAAGCCACCGATCTGATAGAGAGGGAGAAAGAAAGCACACCATCGAATCCACAACACTGCCGATCTGAGAGAGAGGGAGAAGGTTTGCAAATGTGATCGATACCCATTTGGAGATGTGATTTGAGAACGTTTGGGAAGCAAATTTTTTTTATTGATCTGAGAAAGAGAGTTTGAAATATTCAGATGGGTTTGGTGAGAGAGAGTTTGAAAGAGAGTGAAACATTTTCTGTAAGTCTGAAACATTTTCCGTTTTGAGTGCCTCTGGTTTTGGTGAGAGAGAATTTGAAAGAAAGTGAAACATTTTTGTGAGTCTGAAGCATTTTCCGTTTGAGTGCCTCTGGTTTAGAAGAGCTGAACTTGAGTTAAAGTGTGTTTTAACCCTTTAAATGACGTGGCATGTTCTTAGCCCTTGATTATTTTAAAAGAGATCCACATCGTTAACTAGATCCTCTCCATTTCAAAGGGAAATGGAGAGGATCCGGATTCTGGCTGACCCACCTCATTTTTACTTGACACATGGTCCTACTGGGCAGGCTGAACAGGCCGTTGACCAATCAATGAGCTAAGTTGGATCAAGCCAGAAGGAAAACCTCATGGCCCTGCTTATGAGAAATGCCCATTTTATTTTTAGGGAGCTCGCCAAGTGGGATGGGTTTTTTTAGTGAGCTTTTTTATTTTTTTCTCTTTTAAGGAAAGAATCAATATTTTTTTTTTTGTTTTTTGTTAAGGAAAAAATCAATTTTTTTTTTTTTTTTTTTTAAGGAAAGAATCAAAAGATTTCAAAAACTTATTTAATTTTTTTTTTTAGTGTCAAAACCTAATAAAATTGTCATTGAGATTGTAAATATTTTCTTTTTCTTTTTCTATATTTTGATAAACAAAATTAATATCCATTTTCTTATTTTATTGTTTTTCATAATCAATGTTATTATGCTATTAGCAAAATATGTGTTGACAAATTTTAGTTAGAAAATTGTTTGTAATCTAAGACTACAACCTTAATCAATAAAATAAACATTACTATATATTTTGAAAATCTAACTCCTTTTTTTTTTTTTTTTTTTTGGAGAATTGGTTAGAAAATTTTATTAAACTAAAAAAGAAGTACACGTATAAAGAAACCTTGTATAAGTCCAAGGCCAGCTACAAGCAGCTGGCCATAGATTGAGGCTACAATAACGTAGTTAAGAAAATCTAACTTTTAAATTGTATGTTCTTTATGCTTTTAATATATATGCCAATTTTTTTATCAATTGGATATTATTTACTATATGATTTAAAAATTTATATTTTATGTATAATTTTAAATTACAAAAACTTACAATTTAAAAAAATTATTGACCATATATGTGCACTAAAGAATCCTTAAATTTCTCCAATCACTCTTTTACCCTTTTCTTTTCAAATATAATTTGCACTAAGGAATCTCTTTTGACCATATTATACATTGGTTATAATGACTTGGAAAATATTTCTTTCCAAAGTAATTTGAATAAAAACCCTTCAGACATCTCCTAAATATTTTTATTGAATGTGAGTTTTGAAAATATAATCATTAGAGAGAAACTCCTTCTTCTTTTTTTTTTTCTTTTTTTTTTTTTCCCTAAAGGTTGCTAATTTTTATTCATCATAATTTGGAGTTGGTACATTTTTCAATTACCAAAATACCTTTCTTTTTTGAGAATCCAATTACCAAAATACCTAGGGGTGTTGGGATGTAGAAAGAAAATTTCCTATGGTTTTAATAATGAGGCATAACACTTTTTTTTCCTGATAAGAGAGGCATAACACTTAAAATTTTTGTGGGAACTTCCATAAAAATTATTTTAAAAAATGTTGTGGCAATAAAAAATGAGAAATGATACATCCACAACATTTTTACAATAAATCCTAAGTGGCAGGTTGTTATTGGTTGTTCTTGTTGGGGTAAAAAAGTAATCTTAGTGTTAGGTTCAAATTTGAATTAATAACAACTAACCACTTATGATTTGTTATAAAAATATTGTGGACGTAGCACCTCTCATAAAGAATTTCCTACAATATTTTCACTACTCTTCCATAGAGTTGTCTTTATCATTATCCACATATTCATTATCTTCTCTTTTGATTAAAACAATATTTAATTATGATTTATTTTGGAAAAATATTAAGGAAAATGACATTTTTACTATATGTAATAAACTATTTCCATTTTTTTTTTTTTAATTTGCATTTTGTTTTCACATTCTAATCACTATATATGGCTTGGGGTGGATAGTGATTTGAATTTAATCTAGTAACTATCAATGAATTTTACAAAATTATTGACCGAAAATTGGGGATATAAATAAGTACTATCTTATATATATATATATATATATTCGCGTGTGCCATGACATTTTTTTTTAGTGGTCCTATTTTATAGGAAAAAACCTATGTTTTTTTTTTATTATATATATATAATTTTTATTTTGAAAATCTAATTTATAAGTGGATAAAGTAATTATTTTTCTCATGTAGGTTTCTCTCTGAAACCTAGGTGATGAAACTTTTTCTCTATTTGCCGAATAGAGTTTTTTTCCCCATCGGTGGAAACTCTGCTCTCTCCGGATAAACCCCTCCCTCATATACACTCTTTTCTTCTCACCATTACTATCACCCATACACAAGAACCCTCATATACATTTTTCTTCTCACCACCTTTATCACCCATACACAAGACCATGGATGACCTGGCCAGTCAATGGGCACAACTTTTGCTCAAAGCGAAAGAGACTAGCACAGTTGATCTTCCTCTAGTAATGGAGAATAACAGCAGGGTTCTTGTTGCCAAACTCTTTACAAAGCGCAGAGTCAATCTGGAAGCACTCAAATGGACTCTGCGAAGCATGTGGCGTTCTACAAAAGACTTCGAAGTGCGAGATCTGGGATTCAACACTGTGTTGCTAATCTTTGAAGAGGAGGCTGATACACAAAGGATTCTAGCGCAAGGACCATGGACGTTTGATAAATACCTAATTGGTTTATATAAACCAAAGGGTGATGAATCAGCCAATGACGCCACGTTTAATCATGCTTCTTTCTGGGTCCAGTTCCATAATCTGCCACTCTGACGAATGAACAAAATTACAGCTGAAGCTATCAGTGCAACGTTGGGGATCGTTGAACACGTTGACACCTCAACCACTGGTGAATGCAGAGGGCGTTACCTTCGAGCCCGCATCCAATTGGATATAAATGAACCTCTCTGTTGTGGAAGAATGATAAATACTAGTGAAACGGATCCACAATGGGTGGCTTTCCAATATGAGAAGTTACCAATTTTCTGCTATTGGTGTGGCCTTCTTAATCATGATGAAAAGGACTGTACGCTCTGGAATAGCAGTAGAGGCACGCTGAACTCTATAGACCAGCAATATGGAGCATGGCTGTGAGCGCCCATCACCAACCTTCAACAACCCCAAGTGTCAAACAGCAACTTTTGACCAAACCAAAATCCCCCTCAGGCCCTAACATGCCCTCCACGTCCGATGCCACCATCCCACATCGGCATGGCAACCACAGCAGTGCCAACGACCAACCCCACAGTGCAGTCACATCTCCCTAACATATCTCTTCCCACAAATCTGCCTAATGTTACGCCACGTACCCCGACAAATTTGGAAATCCTGTTAGACAATAATCTCTTTAGCACGCATATCGCCAACATTGACGCCGAAATAGCTTACCTTCCAAATCCATCTCAGTCAACCACACCACATAAGGAAATCCAAAATTCCATGGACCTACCCACAATCACTCCTTCCACACCACATAAGGAAATCCAAAATTCCATGGACCCACCCACAATCACTCCTTCTAGCCAATTGACAACTTTCCCCACTGAACCACAAGACCAAGATAACTGCCTAGTTGATACTCCAATAACACACGTGCTAGACTTTAACCACATAACCTAGCATGGCCCAAAAAAAGCACTGGACCCATCACAAGGCACTTGGAAAAGGCTTGGGCCTCCAAGACGTATTTTAGACAACAGTAATAAATGGCTTGTCACTCTCTGGGCCAAAACGAAAATCTGAAGACAAGACTACACCTCATACAACATCTCTGGACAAGAAATAGAAGCTTGATGGAGTATAGGAGAACTTGTCAATGGACACTATGGAATTGGTGGTGGCTGCTTGGCAGCACCACCGGGACCAATAAGTATACTCAGTTGGAACTGCCGGGGGCTTGGGAACCCTCGGACAGTTAAAGCTCTTAAGAGAGCATGGAAAAAAGAAGTTCCCATTTGTGTCTTCCTAATGGAGACAAAACTCTCAACAGAACAGTTGAATGCCAAGAAACATAACTGGGACTATAACCAAGGTTTAGTGGTCTCAAGTAATGGTTTGAGTGGCGGCCTAGCTCTTCTGTGGAAACCAAATACTAAGGTACATGTAAAAAAATTCTCACGATGGTTTATTGATGCACATATTTTTTGTGACACTACAAGTCTATGGTGGAGACTGACAGGTTTCTATGGCCACCCTGAGACTAGCAAATGTGATGAAAGTTGGACTCTTCTTGAGTCTCTTGGACGATCCAATCAGCTCCCTTGGCTTTGCGTTGGTGACTTCAACGAAATCACAAGCCAATCTGAGAAGGTCGGAGGTTGTTTGAGACCAGCACGACAAATGGATTGCTTTCGTCGCGCCATTCATCTTTGTGATCTCATTGATCTTGGGTACTATGGCTCACCTTTCACATGGTCTCGCAATCACCCAACGGAAGGTCGAACCCACATCCGCCTTGATCGAGCTCTAGCCAACAATGCTTGGAAACAACTTTTTCCGAGCTCCTCGGTCCACCATGTATCCATGCCTTCCTTAGACCACTCTATGCTTACTATCCACCTCAAACAACCTCAATCCCAAAGGCCACGCTATCGACCTCTATTTCGCTTTGAAGCCATATGGCTGCATGATCCATGGTGTGTCGAAGTAGTCCAAGAAGCCTGGTACGAGGGACTGTATATGGCAAATGGTGATCCAATCATAAATTGTCACAACACATGCAGCCATTGCCTGACAGAATGGAACAAAAAGGAGTTCGGCCATGTGGGAAACCAAATTGAGAGGCTTGATCGTAAGTTACAATTCCTTGAAAGGAATCCGATCCAAAACGAAAATATGTGAAGTACGGGCTGCTTTAAACAAATGGAGGGATGTAGAAAATACCATGTGGCATCAGCGGTCCAGGAACTTGTGGATTATAGATGGGGACCGCAACACCGCTTTCTTTCACTAGAAGGCTTCAAACCGAAAGGATAGAAATTCAATTACTGGCATTTGTGACTCAACAGGACAGTGGTAGGAGGATGACAATACTACTGAAACCATCATCTTGGAGTATTTTGAGAATATTTTCCGTTCAAATGGACATGCTGACATATCATAGCTTGTTGACGCCATACAACCTGTGATTACAGAGGAGATGAATAGTGCTTTGACTCAAACTTTCACAGCGGAGGAAGTACACAAAGCACTTAAACAGATGCATCCAAAAAAATTCCCCACCCCCGATGGTATGACTCCACTATTTTATCAGCACTTTTGGTTTCTTACAAGTGAGTGTGTCACAAAAACTATTCTTGATTTTTTGAATTTAGGTGTCATACCTCCAAAATTCAATGAGACACACATTGTACTCATCCCTAAGATCAAGAACCCCACAAAGATTACTCAATACCAGCCTATTAGTCTATGTAATGTTATCTCTCGTATTACATCCAAAGTTATTGCCAATAGACTAAAACGGTTTTTGCCATCCATTATTAGTGAAAACCAGAGTGCCTTTATGTCGGATCACCTCATCACAGATAATATACTTATGGCTTTTGAAAATATGCATTATCTCATCAAAAAACTTGTGGTAAAGTTGGTGAGATGGCTTTAAAATTAGACATGAGTAAAACTTTTGATCGTGTTGAATGGAGGTGCTTAGAGGGTATTATGTTAAAAATGGGCTTTGCTACTAAATGGATAAATCTTATGATGCAGTGTATTACTTCAATTACTTACTCTGTCAGTATCAATGGACAACCTCGTGGCCATATCACCCCTTCTCGTGGTTTGAGACAAGGGGACCCCATTTTCCCCTTTTTTATTTCTTTTTGGTGCAAAGGGATTGTTAGCACTCCTACATCAATCCACATCATAGGGTCTCCTTAGAGGTGTTTTGGCTTGTCCTCTTGGTCCTCGGATTTCACATTTATTCTTTGCTGACGACAGTATCATCTTTTGTCAAGCAACACCAGAACAATGCAGCCATCTTGAGCATCTCTTGACAGTGTATGAACATGCATCAGGCCAACAGCTCAACAAGGACAAGACATCCCTTTTCTTTAGCAGAAATACCCCACATGACATACAGGAAGCCATAAAAAATCGCTTTGGAGCAGAGGTGATTCGACAACATGAAACTTATTTAGGCTTACCATCACTAGTGAGTAGATCAAAACAAAATACTTTCAGAGCCTTAAAAGAGAAGCTTGATAACAAACTATCGGGGTGGAAGGAAAAACTACTATCACAAGTCGGGAAAGAGGTGTTGATAAAGGCAGTTGCACAGGCTATACCAACATACACGATGAGTGTCTTCAAACTTCCAGATTCTCTATGTGATGAATTGACCAGAATAATCAGAAGATTTTGGTGAGTCATGAAGGATGGAAAAAATAAAATGGCATGGCTTATTTGGGAGAAAATGTGTGCCCCTAAAGATAAGGGTGGGTTGGGTTTCCGGGATCTGAAAGCTTTCAATTTAGCACTTCTTGCTAAACAAGGCTGGCGTCTGGAAAAAAACCCAAACTCCTTAGTTCATCGAGTCCTAAAGGCACGTTATTTCCCACAAATAGATTTCCTACATGCTGAGTTGGGTTCACGACTATCGTATGCATGGCGCAGCATCCTTTCGGCTCAAATGGTTGTGCAAGCAGGCTGTCGTTGGCAGGTTGGAAATGGAGAGTCCATTGCCATATGGACTGACCGGTGGTTGCCGTGACCTTCCACCTTTTGGGTGTTGACACCTCCACCCTCTCATTTGGCTAACACCATGGTAAGCTTCCTCATCAATCCAGACAATGGCGATTGGAATGTCCACATGATCCAACAGTTGTTCCTACCCGTGGATGCCACCTCCATCTTAGGCATTCCACTCAATCACCACAAGCCAAGAGATAAGCTTGTTTGGGCCTATACTACCAGAGACAACTTCATAGTGAACAGTGCGTACAAGGTGGCCATCTCCATGACTCGGTGTAACCTGGTTGAAGAAACTTCCAATAGCACACTCCACACCAGCTTTTGGAGGAAAATATGGAATCTCCATACTCCATGCAAGATAAAGCTTTTTACCTGGAGAGCATGTCAAGATATTCTCCCCACCAAAGCCAACCTCTGCCATCGTCATGTCCTTGACTCACCAACTTGTGAAACCTGTAATAGTGAGCCAGAAATGGTGGGACATCTTCTTTGGGACTGCCCTTTCACTAAGAAAGTTTGGAGCATTTCGGATATCCCGTTTGATAGCAATGGACTCAGTTTCATGCACTTCAAGGATCTCTTTTGGCACCTGATTTTCAAGCAGCACATGTGCTCTGAACTATTAGAACTAACGGTCACCACGGCATGGAGCATCTGGTTCAATAGAAACAAAGCCCGACTGGGCAATGCTTGCCAATCCCCTCACGAGATTGTCCACAAAGCCCGAGTTTTGCTTCTAGAATACCATCATGCTCATCTTCGTCCACCACTTTTCAAGGATGACTCCGACACTAGATGGGTTCCACCGGCGTTCCCTTGGTACAAAGTAAATGTAGATGCTGTGGTTTTCTCAGACCTTGGTACATCTGGCATCGGAGTGCTTATTCGCGACCATAAAGGATCCGTGATTGCTGCCATGAGCAAACACCTTCCTCTGTCGTTGGAACCTTTGGAGGCTGAAGCCAAGGCCATGGACGAAGCGGTTCTTTTTGCATGGGAGGTTGGTATCAGAGATATTATACTTGAAACAGATTCATGCAATGTATGGCAGGCACTTCTGAACCCTACAGCTGCACCGACTTCTATCTCAAGTCTAATCTTTGGGACCCACCGAAGACTTCATGCTTTTCGCACTTTTGAATCACTGCATGTGAGAAGACAGGCTAATAAGCCAACTCATATCTTAGCAACTTATGCTAAAGATTTAGACTCTTTTGTAACCTGGATAGAGGATTGTCCATCTTTCATTGAATCGTTGGTGATTCAAGATGCTTTGTTATTTTCTCCAGTTCAATAAAATTGCGCATTTCGTATCATAAAAAAAAAAAAAAAAGTGGATAAAGTAATTTGAAAATTAACATGAGAGTGATCTTATTTTTTAGACAATGTTTTAGTGGGAGTTAGAGTTACATTTTTACCGGATTTTCCTTTAGTTTTGTCTCTACTTAAATATAGGGTTGTTGAGGCATTTTTGAACTAAAAAAAATGAGGAATTCAAATAGGAGAAGCCCCTTAAATAGTAGTAGTACACACACACACACACACACACACAATACTATTTAAGGGGCTTCCTCTGTTTGGATTTCTCATTTTTTAGTTCAAAAATGCCCCTACTACACCCCTATGTTTAAGTAGAGACAAAGCTAAAGGATAATCAGGTAAAAATGTAACTCTAACTCCCACTAAAATATTGTCTAAAAAATAGGATCACTCTTTTGTTAATTTTCAAATTTTTTTATCCATTTATAAATTAGATTCTCAAAATAAAAATTATATATATAAAATAAAAACACAGTTTTTTTTTTTTTGGCTAAAAAAAAGCCTCATCACACGCGTGAAGCATGTGTGATAAGACTAGTTACTATTTAAGGGGCACCCTCTATTTGGATTCTTCATTTTAATAATTTTAAAATACCCTTACATCCCTATATTTAAGTAGAGACAAAATTAAAGAACAATCTAATAAAAATACAACTCTAAGTCCTACTAAAACATTGCCTAAAAAATAAGCTCACACTCCTATTAATTTTCAAAATGCTTTATCCACTTATAAATTAAAATTTCAAAAAAAAAAAAATATATATATATATATATATATAAAATAAAAACATTTTTTTTTTTTTGGCTACAAAATAGGACAACTAAAAAAAAGCCTCACTTATAAATTAATTTTTCAAAATGAAAATTGTATATATAAAATAAAAACACATGTTTTTATTTTTTTTTTCTACAAAATATGACTAAAAAAGAAAAAGCCTCATCACAGGTGTGAAGGGCATGTGATGTGACTAGTATCTATACTATTATCTAAGGGGCTTCCCTTGTTCGGACTGGATTTTTTTCTCCCTCTAAAATACCCTTACATCTCTATATTTAAGTAGAGACAAAACTAAAGGACAACCCGATAAAAATACAATTCTAATTCTCACTAAAAGTTTGCCTAAAAAATAGGGTTACTCTCCTGTTGATTTTCAAATTTCTTTATCCATTTATAAATTAGATTCTCAAAATAAAAATTATATATATAAAATAAAATAATTTTTTTTTGTGCTATGACCACTAAAAAAAAAAAAAATCTCTCATAACACGTGCAAAGCGCGTGTGATGAGGCTAATATATATAAAAGAGGATTCTCATCTTTAAATTGGACTTTTATATAGTTCAAAAATACTCTCATTAATGAAGGATAACTTCATTTAGAAATAGAGTCATAAATGTCAAATAACAAATTTCATTTGAATTCAAAAAGAAAACTCCTAAAATTTAGGATTTTTTCCCTTTAACTTTCAAAAAAGAAATTATAGTTACTGCATATTTCTAAAGTTTATCATTTTTATTTGTTTGAAAATTAAAAAAAAAAATTCTAAATTATAATGTATGCAAATTATTAGCCTTTACCCCATAAAACAAAAAAAAAAAAACCTCTAATCACGTGCAACATTCATGCTTAGAGGCTAGTATATAAATAAGAGATAAAGAGATTAAAGAAATGTAATATTAAAAAAAAATATATGAAAAGAAAAAAGCACAACGTACAAATAATAACTTCAATAATGTCGAAGGAAACACACCTCTTTGAAAAGAAAGATGATGATGAAGTGAGAAAAATTGTAGAGATCAAAGGAATTGTAGAAAGAAACTAGAAAAAATACTCGAGAAATAGATAAAGAAAATAGATTAAAATAAATCATGAGATTTGTAAAATATTATGAAAAAAAACACCAAATAATAAATTAATAATCTCAATAATGTCAAATGAAACAAAAATTATAAAATTGGAAATGGTGATTGTGGGGGGAAAAGGCCCAGTCTAAAGTAGTGGGCCTAGAACCCCATGTGAGGAATACTGTGCATCCGAAGAGAAGGAGAGGTAAGGGCAAGACCCATCTGGAAGAGGGACCCCCAGAAAGAAAAGTGATTACAATCCGAAGAGGTCGCCTTCTGTTCGAAAAGATTATACTCCTCTGACGCGAATAGTATGGATTAATTAAACATATAAAAGGTCAAAATGATCTTCTGAGGACTCCTCCTGATCAAGATAAGCTCTGGGTATATCTAGAGAAGATAAGAATGAGGAAATATCTAAAGGAAAAGCTGCTACCACCACATTTAAGGCACTGCAGCAACTTCTCTAGCCGCATTTATGTGGAGAAGACCTCTGAGCAGTGTATCCTCACCTACCGCCACTCACACAGAGCTAAAGGAGATACTTGACATGACATATACTCAAGTAGGCTCACGGATGAGGTACAAGTGGATGATGGAGATGAAGAGAAGGGAGGTTATATAAAGAAAAGAAGCTCCTGAGAAAAAAGAGGGGGGGGGGGGGGGGAGAAGAAAACGAAAAGACTTTATTGTAACTCTAAGATCTGTATTCACCACATAATCAATAATACGCCTCTTCGAACACCAATTCTTTACATGTAAATTCATGTGAGTTTATGCTTGTGGGTTGTGATTAATTGTTGTCGATTTCATAACCAACCTAACTCTTTTACTCATTCTCTACAAATTCATTATTTTGGGCTTGGGCCACAAATCCTAACCCTATAGTGATAATTAAAGTAAGCAAGAAATTGAGGCAATATAAAAGCCTATGTAAAGAAACTGGAAAAATGACATGTGAGATATTTTAAATAAAGATAGTGTGTGCTAATTTTTAGGAAAAAGATGTGTGTAAGATACACACTCACTAGTGTTATGCCGGTATGATTCATGGTTTAATCAAGAATTAAATGTAACTTAAACAAAAGATAATAACAACTAAGTTTTTATATTTATCTAAAAATTGATAGAAATGTATAAAAAAAGTAGATAAGAATAATTACAATTTTGTGTCTATCCAAGGAGAAATTCGAAGGCCCTCATGGTGGATCATGTCAGTTTTGTCTAATGGTCCACCATTTCACTAAAAGATTTCTACTTGTTTAAAATTTTGTTAACTCATTTTATGATAAAAATTAAAGTAAAAGGTAAAAACATTTAAACCTATCTATTCAAAATCAAAATTAAACCTATCTGATTATTTAAACAATTCAGTTGCACTGGAGACTTTGTGGTCATTTGCCCACTTAAAATGACATCTCTTTTACATTTGATTATTCTGATTTGTTCTCTCCATTTTGTCTTGTTTTGTATTGTCACAATGAGTTTTTAGAACGCAATGGATTCATTTCTTGGTTGGTAACAGAACATAAGCTATGGATTTTGCATTTGTAGTTGTTTCAGCAACCAAAATGTATACTTGGCCAATTCAAACAATCCGTATAACGGGGCATGGTGAAGGATGTAAAATAAATATATAAAGCAACTTTAAAAAGCCTCTCTTTGCCACAAGCCAAAAAATTCCTCTCGTGGCAAGGTGCTCTATCATTTTTATTTGCTAAGAGAAAAAGATTTTATAAAAATACAAAGCAGTGAACATCAAGGAAATACCAAAAAAGAGGACTCGCTGCTATAGAAATTACATCAAGAAGGGCCTTGGGTCCAGAATCAACATTAAAACTACCCCAAAACCTTTGTTTAAGAGACTAGGTAGCCAATACATGAGGAGCACAATTTGTCTCTCTTCATATCCATTTGAAAGAACAGTTAGGCAAATTTGTAGACAGGTAAAGAACTTGAGAAATGCAGCTTTTCTCCATGGAAATTGCATTGCTCTTCTCACCTAACCATGATCCCTATTGCATTTATATAAACAAATATCCTTAGTCGCGGACCATGCAAATATTAATCTCCTTGTCCATTTAATTCTTTTGGATCTCACTTTTAACCCTTAAGGTCCACAATATGATAAAGAACTTTAAAGTTGAACTTGTTTTGTAAACAGAGTTATACTGTTGCATATCAGCATTCTTGAGCTTTAATGCGTTGTGCTTCTTATGATATGGACCTTACCGATTAAGGGAGAAGATGGTGTTTGAAACAAATAGTGTTTAAACGGATATCATTTAAGCACCCTCACACTCTCTTTTAATTTTGTTTTTAAACAGATAGGTTCAAAAGTTTTTATCTTTTACTTTAATTTTTATCATAAAATTAGTCGGCATAATTTTAAATAATTGGAAGTGTTTTAGTGCGATGATGGACTACTAAGCAAAAAAGATGTAGTCTACTATAAGGATCTTATAATTTCTCCTATCTAAGAGGTGTTTAAAAAAAATAAAATTAAAGGTTGATATTAGTAGTTGTATACATGTACTATAATTGTTTTTTTTTTTTTTTTTTAATTAACGATGATATGAACAATTTGTGTGAAACCAAAATTCAAATCCTCTAGAAGGATAGAAATCATAACTCATAAATGAAGTAAATTTTCAATTGCTAATTAAATAAATCAAAAGTGAGAGGATTACACAATAACAAACCTACATAACTATGAATGATTAATATTATTCTTTTTAACAATTAAAATAATAGGTAGATGTTTATGTTTCCCGTAGATATTAGCAGAATGTAATATAATGCTATACATCCACAATGATAATCTCAATGTGAACTGGCAAGGCTATTTTGATCCATGAAATGGTAACCTAGTAATTGCATCCATATGTGTCTTCAATTAGAACATATCCGTATATGATCTATTCAACTCTAATAAAAATTGATGAGTTATTTGTAATTGTTCAACCCAAATGGGTTTTGTCCGTTATGTTATTTTATTTTTATTTTATATGTACCTCAAATCAATTATATTTTTAAAATACTTTTCTATAATGTTTAATATTTTAAAAAATTAGAAAATAGTAAGAAATAAATCATTAATAAAAGGAATAGATGAAAAATTTGAACTGTAATTATATTAAGATTTTTAGTAACTTAGAAATTGTAGACAAACTAATAATAAAAAGATTAGATGAAGAATTTGAATTTTAATAATTAAAAAATAGTAAAAACTAAATCAATAATAAACGGATTAGATGAAAAATTTGGACCATAATCTTAGGAACTTAGAAATTAATAATAGTTAGTAAAATACGATACATGTATAATACATAAAATATATGACCGTGTATTGTAATGGCAAGTTTTGGATCCTAAACCCAAAAGATAAAAAGATTAAGGCTCAAAAGCCCAATACAAAGAATTTGTAAAGAGTGGGCTAAAAAACTAGGCTTCAATGGATTAGACAACACTCACAATGCCTAAAGATGGTAAAAAAGCAAGGAAAGACAAAGAAATTCTACCTCAGCAAAGTTCAAGGAGAGTAGTTCTTGAATATACTTCTCTTAGACTTGATTACAATTACAGTTCTTAGTGCTATAGTGTCTTTTTCTACCAATTCTCCGATGCCCCCTTGTAATGGGATTTTTCTTCTTTATATTACCTTCCTTTACTCCATCTTAGCCCTCCATGTGTAGATTAGATGGCAAGCTTTAATCCTTGTCCTATTAGCATTTTTTTGAAGTTTTTAGATGTAGCTGCAAGGCTAAATATCACTATTCAGGTATCATTTCAATATTAATGCGGCCAAAGAGTTAGCTACAAAGCATTTAATGCGATGGTAATAGCTTTCCCTTAGATATTTCTTACCTTCCCCTTATCTTATTCCTTCTTGGTACTTATCCTTACCATTAGAATCGTCCAGAACGTTGCTCTTAATGGCATCTCAACCCTTCTGACTTCTGCTCTGTTAAGTCGAGGAAGCATTTGTCCTTGGACCACCTTCCTGAACCCTCATGACCAAACACTTTCCTTCATTCATTAGCTCGAACTTTCATATTAACGTTTGCTTGTCCTCAGGCTGCTAAATGCCCTTGGACAAGGCCCACGGCCTAATATACATTCCTGCGCTTATCATCCCTACATGTATATTTCATGTATAAAACATTTATATTTTTTTAAAAAAACAGAAATATTTGTCAAGTACTTTTTTTTATATATAATGAATTCAGTAGGATATAAAATTATATCATAACTATATTATAATAAGGAAATTCAAATACCATGGTATAATAGATGAAAGAGAGTTAAAAATTGTTAGGATTAGTGCCCTTAAATCCTATTGTATGATATTATGTATGATATTATGTATGACTTAATGTTGTGATTATTAAATTTGTTTTATTATTATCTAAAATAATGATAACATGAATATTTGGACATTATCATATAGACCATGAGATGCATAGTATGTGATTTAGTTACAGAAGATATAAGTCACAAGTTCTTTGTAAACTCAAAATTTTAGTTCGTAGTAAATGATGAAATTGGGTATTTCATCTGTGAAGACTATAACATATCAACTAAGATGATTTGTCTTGATCATCGAAGTGGAGACTTCTAGTTGATATGTTAATATGTTTTAAGAGTTAAGACATATTAAATTAGGCCGCTGTGAGATTTATTATTCTTCTAATGATTGTCAAATGAATAATAAATCTCATGACTTTTATTTACATGAACTCTTAATCCTGAGAGAATAATGGACCTGATCATGAAATGTTGGTTGCTTTGATATATCAGGAGTGAGATCTAAAATAATGATCAAAACCTCAGTATGTTGGGTAGCTACATTTAGTGTTGGTGGAACATATATTCTCAAGATGGAATTCATAATCTCTTAATAGAGATATAAAATATTCCCTTGAGATAAGTTTAATGGGTTTGGTATTCAAAGTGTTAGGCCTAACTACTTTAGTAAAGAGTTACTAAAATATATATTTATGAAATCCAATTTCTTAAATATATGATGAATAACTTAAAGGATTAAACCGGGTACTTCAGGATTAAGATGTAGTAATTTTCAAAGTGACAGTCTATATTTATGACTTTGAATTACTATGAATAGTTTATGAAGGGGTTGCATGTATAATAAAGTCTTGAGATATAATTTATTAATAAGGTCTAGAGTGCAATTATATTTATATAATAGTATTAAATATAATTAATGGTAACTTTAAACTTGTTGAGAGTTGATAGAAAAGCGCAAGGCCCATTGGAGTTAGTGTCTTATTGGTCCCTTTTGGTCCCACTCCAAGCCACACACTAAAGCCTAATTGGAAAGGCCCAATAGACTAGCCCAATTAGATAATCAGTTAAATATAAAGAGAGAGACATACATAATTTTTTTCATTAGAGAAAGAGAAAAAAAGACATCATTGTGAAATGGTGTGTATGTGTGAGTGAAACCACTTGATTATTCTCCCTTGGAAATTGATTGAGAGACTACACTTCTTGGGTGTAAAGTAGAATTGGAGTGAAGATTAAAAGTTTTCCCAAGTACTTATAATCTTTTGTTTTGAATTTCACGGCACCAACGTACGCTATCTTGTTCTTAAATTCTAAAATTTATATAGTGCATGTTATCAATCTTGAATGAAATAGATCCATGTTTATTGCTTCCGCTGTGTGTTTTGTGTGAGATACATGACCAGATTTACCAACAATTGGTATTAGAGCTAGGTTTTCATATCATGATTGTATAGCATGTGATTGAATTTTAGAATTGAAGAAAAACATTTTCTTGATCATATCGGGTTCACACCAAGGATGTATATTCTCTTGGTTTGTTCGAAGTGGTCTATGATTAAAGAATTGTGCCATGCTCTAATTGAAATTGCCAAGGAGATATAGTTCTATATCAATAACTATTAAGTGGATTACTTTAGTTATTGTACGGCTTGGCCAATTTTAGACAATTGATGGATTGCCTCGATGCATTGGTCAATATATTATATATATATGAATTTTGCACCAATTACAATGCTTAATGGTAGTTATTGATTGTTGAAGTAACTGTTTTGTAACTACCATGTGTGTCAACCATGTTGATTGCACCACTTGGCTATTCATGCTTTTAATTGCTTATCACGTGTTAATTGAAAATTGTTGCCATGATAGCCATCTTGTACGGTAAAATTCTTGGTGACCATTTTTTTTTTTTGAGGGGGGTGACCATTTTATTAAGATGTGATAAATGCCTTGAATCCATGTATTATACATACATATATATATATATATATATATTATATTTATTTATATGGTTTCATATGCATTCAAATTTTTATATGCTTTGGATGTCTTGGATCCATATATTAGTGAGTGTTTCATATGTTGCAATTTATATGGAGATGCACGGAGATATATATGCTATCTTGTTAATGCTAGGATTATGAAATTTATTCCTAATGAGATTAGGATTATGTTTTCAAGGTTTCTAGTATTATTGTGGTTCTTGATCTTAAAAACCTTTAATTTAAAATATCTAGTGGGAGAGAGATACAAAGGTTGGATCTCATGGCCTCCATTATTAGTTTATAGTAGTGTGGGTAAGCACCTTGTCTTGGTGTATATGCCTTACGATCCCAAAGGAGGTTGTTTATTTCATAGTACTACAAAATTAAACTAACCTGTTTAAAGTAGCGTGGACAAGCACCTCGTCTTGGCGTACATGCCCCACGATCCCAAAAGTGGGTGTTTTGTTCCATGGTACTACAAGCTTAAACATTATAAGGGAGATGAAATGTGGCTACACATGATTCTGGATAATGATGTACACTAGAATAAGTGTAATGTTAACCTCCCAAAGGAGCTATGTCATTAACACTTAGAGGCTAAAGCTAATATGGCATATTATTAGTGTATGATAAGAGTTATCATGATAGCACTAATAATGAGAATAGTTCTCAATCCATTAATGTGTTTATAATAAACTTGCTACCAAGGAATTATAGACATGGATTGGGTTGTCGTTGCATATATTATTTTTTGATTTTATAAGGTTCCATATTATATTCTTATATGTTAAATTGATAATGTTTAGTTTACTTATTATATTCATATTTGTTTTTTTTTTAAGATTTAAAATCATGGCATCATTTAGCCCACTTATTGCTATTCTTAATCAAAATAAATTGATTGGATCCAAATATGTTAACTGGAAAAGAAATTTGGAAATTGTTCTTACTACTGAAGAGCACAAATATGTGCTTACTCAACCATATCCTAGCTTTCCATCTTTAGATGCTCCTTCTGAGGAAAAACATCAATATGATCGTTGGTAGAAATCTAATGAGATGGCTAAGTGCTATATCCTAGCATCTATTTCAAATGTTCTATAGCATCAAATGCAAGATGTAGAACTAGCTTCAGACATAATGCTAAGTCTGAAGGAGATGTTTGGTGAGTAAGGCTGTTCTGCAAGGCAAGAAACTATGAGGCGGATTTATTATACCAAAATGGCTGAAGGTACTTCAGTGAGGGAGCATTGTCTTAAGATGATCTCTAATTTGAATACATTAGAAGTTTTAGGTGCCGATGTTGATGGAGAATCCCAAGTAGATATGATACTCTAGTCACTACTAGAATCATTCAAGGAATTCAGACTTAACTATAATATGAACAAAAAGATTTATACATTGTCTGAATTGATGAATGAGTTGGTAGCGGCGGAAGGCATCCTTGGTACTTCTAGTATTGATGCTAATATGGCTGAAACTTCTACTTCTCAACCTAAGTCAAAAGGCAAGGGTAAGAAGAAGAAGACGAAAGACTTCTCTAAGAAAGATAGTAAACAAGTTACCTTAGGAGTTGCCAACAAAGGAAAGAAAACCAAAGGAAAGTGTTTCCATTGTGGTGAGAAAGGATATTGGAAGAGGAATTGTCCAATATTTAAGGCTGCCAAGAATAAAGGTATGAAAAGTACATTCATTCTTTAAATATGTTTGGTACAGAATCCCACAGATTCTTGGTGTGTGAATTTAGGTTGTACTAATCATATCTGCAAATCCTTACAGGGGTTTCAGGAGACCAGAAAGCTAAATGAAGGGGAAATGTTTCTTACCTTGGCTGATGGGAGCAGGATTCTAGTTGTAGTTATTAGAGTGTTTAATTTATGTTTTGAATCTAGAGTTTTAATATTAGAAGACTGTTTGTATGTACCTAATATTCGTAGGAATTTAATTTTTACAACATATTTAGGTAGACATGGACATTATGTTATCCTAAAAGACAATGTTGTGATAAAGAAGGATAAAGTGTTTATCTATTCTAGCAATATTATGGATGGTCTTTATATTTTAACTCTTGATAAGCATAAATTATATAATTCTGAATTAGATCATAACTCTCATGAAAAATCATTAAAGAGAAAGTTTCCTTCTACTAATGAAGCATATCTTTGGCACTTGCATTTGGCTCATATTAATCCAAACAGAAATCAAAGACTGATCAAAGATGGACTCTTAAAGCCATTGGACTTTGATAAATTTCCAGCTTGTGAATCTTGCTTGGAAGGCAAAATGACCAAACGACCTTTTAATGTAAAAGGTAGAAGAGCCCAAGAATTGCTTGAATTAGTTCACACAAATGTATGTGGTTTTATGTTAACACAAGCAAAAAGAGGTTATGAGTACTTCATCACTTTTAGCGATGATTACTCAAGATATGGTTATGTGTACCTAATGAGACAGAAGTCCGAAACCTTTGAAAAGTTCAAAGAGTTTAGGGCTGAAGTTGAGAATCAATTAGGTAATCGCATAAAGGCTATTCGATCTAATCATGGTGGCGAATACCTTCTTGGGGATTTCAAGGATTACTTAACTCAAAATGGGATTGTATCCCAATTGATTGCATCTGGAACTCCCCAATAGAATGGTGTAGTAGAAAGAAGGAATAGGATTTTTTTTGGAAATGGTTAGGTCCATGATGAGTTACTCAAATTTACCAGTTTCTTTTTGGGGATATGCACTAAAAACTACTATGCATATTTTGAATTTAGTTTCATCAAAATCTGTACCCAACACACCTAAGGAATTGTGGAGTGGGCGTAAGCCTAGTATGAAATATCTCCACATTTGAGGATGTCCAGCACATGTGTTGAAAAAGAAGTCTGATAAGTTGGAAGCTAAAACCAAAGTATGCATTTTTTTAGGGTATTCTAAGGAAACAAAGGGTTATTTATTCTATAATCATAAAGATAACAAAGTGTTTGTTAGCACACATGCCAAATTTTTGGAGGATGATTATGTGAATAATTTTAATCCTAGAAATAAAGTTGTTTTGGCTGAAATGAATGAACCTGTAAATGAACAACCAATGAATGAAACTAGGGATGATGTGGTTGTATTAGTTACACCACAAGATATTACTTATAAGATGACTAGTACACAAGTGCCTCATCGTAGTGGGAGAATTGGTCGGCCTCCTATAAGATTTATAAGTTTGGAAGAAACTTATGAAGCTATTTTAGAAGAGGCTGAATCAAATCCCTATACGTATGAATGATATAGATGCACTTCATTGGGTCAAAGTTATGAAATCTGAATTGGATTCTATGTATTCCAATAAAATTTGGAATCTTGTAAAGGCACCTAACGACATTAAACCTGTTGGTTGCAAATGGGTTTACAAGAGGAAGAGAGGGATAGATGGAAATGTTGAAACTTTTAAAGCAAGACTAGTGGTGAAAGGGTATATACAAAAAGAAGGTATTCACTATGATGAAACTTTTTCACTAGTAGCCATGCTTAAATCTATCATAATTCTTTTATCTATTGCTACTCATTACGATTATGAGATTTGGCAAATGGATGTCAAGACTGCATTTCTTAATGGCAATCTTGAAGAAGAAATCTATATGATGCAACCGGAAGGTTTCATAGCAAAGAACCAAGAGCATATGGTATGCAAGTTGAAAAGGTCCATTTATGGACTTAAGCAAGCATCTAGGTCATAGAACATCAGATTTGATTAAGCAATCAAGTCATTTGGTTTTGAAAAAAATCTTAATGAACCATGTGTGTACAAAAGACATCAAGATAAAGTAGTAATGTTCCTAGTGCTTTATGTTGATGACATTCTACTCATTGGAAATAATGTAGGGGTAATGTCATCAGTAAAAGTTTGGTTGTCAAGCCAATTTGATATAAAAACTTAGGTGAAGCTAACTTTATTCTAGGGATCAAGATTTGGCGAGATCGCAAGAATAAGATGTTAGGTTTATCACAAACTGAAAATATAAATAAGATTCTAGAACGGTTTAGCATGCAAAATTCCAAGAAGGGATTACTTCCTTTCAGACATGGAATTCCTTTGTCTGATGACCAAAGGCCTAAGATTCAAGAGGAAGAAAATATGATGAGACAAGTTCCTTATGCTTCTGTAGTAGGAAGACTCATGTATGCCATGCTTTGTACTAGACCAGATATCTGTTATTCAGTTAGCATGGTCAGCCGTTATCAATCAAATCCATGACCAAAACATTGGCAAGCTGTAAAACATATTCTTAAGTATCTTCAGAGAACGAGAGATTATATGCTTGTTTACCGGTGTGAGGATTTGATTCCCATCGGCTATACAGATTCCCATTGGCTATATAGATTTAGACTTTCAATCAGATCTAGATTTCAGAAAATCCACTTCAAGATGTGTTTTCACTTTGGAAGGTGGAGCCATAATTTGAAGGAGTGTTAAGTAATCTTGTATTGCGGACTCCACCATGGAAGCTAAGTACGTTGTTGCTTGTGAAGCAACAAAGGAAGCTGTTTGGCTCAAGAAATTTCTTTTTGATCTTGGTGTTATAACAATGAAGCAAGTTCCCATCACATTGTTTTACGACAATAGTGGAGTGGTTGCACAATCCAAAGATCCAAGGAATGACAAGAAAGGAAAGCACATTGAGAGAAAATACCACATTATTCGAGACATTGTTACTCGAGGTCATGTAGTGGTTGCAAAGATTGAAAGTGCAAATAATCTAGCAGATCCATTTATCAAAGCCTTGTCTCAAAGGACTTTTGAGTCACATTTGAAGCAAATGGGAGTTAGATTAGTGCATAATAGTCTTTAGGACAAGTGGGAGATTGTTAGGATTAGTGCCCTTAAATCTTATTGTATGATGCTTTGTGTGACATTATATATGACTTAATGTTGTGATTAATAAATTTGTTTTATTATTATCTAAAATAATGATAACATGAATATTTGGACATTATTATATAGTCCATGAGATACATAGTATGTGATTTATGTGATTTAGTCATAGAAGATATAAGTCAAAAGTTCCTTATAAACTCAAAATTTTAGTTTGTAGTCGGTGATAAAATTGGGCATTTCATCTGTGAAGACTGTAATATATCAACTAAGATGATTTTTCTTGATCATGAAAGTGGAGACTTCTAGTTGATATGTTAATATGTTTTAAGAGTTAAGACATATTAAACTGAACGACTTTGAAATTTATTATTTTTCTAACGACTATCAAATGAATAATAAATCTCACGACTTCTATTTATGTGAACTCTTAATCCTGAGAGAATAATGGACCTAATCATGAAGTGTAGGTTGCTTTGATATATCAGGAGTGAGATCTAAAGTTACAATCAAAACTTCAGTATGTTGGGCAGCCACATTTAGTGTTGATGGAACATATATTCTCAAGATGAAATTCATAATTTCTTAACCGAGATATAAAATATTCCATTGAGAGAAGTTTAATGGGTTTGATTATTCAGAGTGTTAGGCCTAACTACTTTAGTAAGAAGTTACTAAAATATATATTTATGAAATTGGATTTCATAAATATATGATGAATAACTTAAAGGATTAAACTGGGTACTCAAGGATTAAGATGTAGTAATCTTCAAAGTGACAGTCTATATTTGTGACTTTGAATTATTATGAATATTTTATGAAGAGGTTGTGTGTATAATAAAATCTTGGAATATAATTTATTAATAAGGCCTAGAGTGCAATTATATTTATATAGTAGTATTAAATATAATTAATGGTAACTTTGGACTTGTCAAGAGTTGACAGAAAAGCCCAAGGCCCATTAGAGCTAGTGTCTTATTGGTCCCTTTTGGTCCCATTCCAAGCCACACACTAAAACCCAATTGGAAAGGCCCAATAGGCCAGCCCAATTAGATGATCAGTTAAATATAAAGGGAGAGATATACAAAAAATTTTCATTAGAGAAAGAGAAAAAAGAAAAGAGAGACATAATTGTGAAATGGTGTGTATGTGTGAGTGAAACCACTCGATTATTCTCCATTGGAAACTGATTGAGAAACCATACTTCTTGGGCATAATGTGGAATTGGAGTGAAGATTAAAAGTTTTCCCGAGCACTTATAATCTTTTGTTTTGAATTTCACCGCACCAAGGTACGCTATCTTGTTTTTAAATTCTGAAATTTACATAGTGCATGTTATCAATCATGAATAAAATAGATCCATATTTGCTGCTTCCACTGTATGTTTTGTATGAGATACAAAACCAGATTTACCAACAAAAATAATAACAATAATAAAGCCATAAAATGTAGATTGGAGGACAGCTACAGACTACAGTGGCGTTGGATGGCTGGATGCATGAGAGCCTTAAAACCAAAATGAATTCATTCACAAACAAAATGGGCATTTGCCGTTTTCAGGAAAATTAAATAGCCTTATCCCCCCATTTCCAAACTAATTAGGGAAATGCACTTCTTTTGAAACTCGACTTACTCAAAATCGAGTTAAGCTCTATAGTGACGTTTTTAAGGATCTATAGTGGTGTTTTTTAACTCGACTTCTATGAAATCGAGTTATAGGTAAAAAAATTGGCTATAACTCAATTTCATTGAAGTCAAGTTAAAAAATGTCACATAGGTCCTTAAAAAGTCACTATAGGCTCCTTAAAACGCCATTATAGGGCTTTAGAAATTTTTTTTTTCTAACTCGATTTATCATAAATCGAGTTTTAAAAGAGAAATATTTCCCTAATTAGTTTGGGGAAGGAGGTATAAAGCTATTTAATTTTCTTGAAGAGGGCAAAAGCCCATTTTGTCCATTCGTTCACCGTAGAGTATAGCGGAATAGAGGATAGCTTTTGTGTAAAACTTTCATAGCTGAATATAATAGGCTATATATTAGCCTATGCCTATTTGTTCACCTAAGGTTTTGGAAACTTTTCAAAGCTTTATTGTTATCACTTTTATATCAATTTATCACAATACACTCTCTAGAGACATTTAGATTCTTGTCTATTCAATTTGTTGCCTTAGCTGATTATTTTAAATAGCCATTCATTGAGCATTTGAAATGACTTATTACTTATCACTTTATCAGTTACCTACTTACCTTACCTTTTATTTTTTTGGTCAACCATGATATAAAATAAAAGCTAAAACTTAACCAGTCTATTACAAAACATGTTGGCTTTATCAGCAGCCAACAAACCTTCCACCACAGGCGGTGGATTACAAAAAACATGAAAACTATACAAAGATTGTGCGCCCATTTTAGCTAAAGCATTAGCGCATTGATTTGCTTCCTGAAACACATGGGTCACATACTTACCTTACCTTTAATTATTTTATTTTTTTACTTTAGTTTTTTGTTTTTTGTTTTTTTGAAAATTTTTTTGCTTTAATTTTTTAAGTTAGTGTTTCAGTATTCGTTTGTTAAAATCATATCATATCATATACTATATAATAAAAGTTGAGTTTAGAAGTCATGGTTGCGCCAAGTGACTTCACCAAAATACATAAATTTTTTTAGATTTTTCAAAAACAGATATAATTTTTCACACACATGTTAAAAAAAAAAAAAAAAAAAAAAAAAAAAAAAAAAACCAGGAAATGTCCAAATGTTTTTGTTCAAACCTAAGTGCAACGTGTTGCTTAACTTGGTTGGCTTGCATTATTGCATACATTGGCTTGAAGTACCGGTATTTACTCCTTGGCATTTCCATTCTTTTGGATTGTTTAATTTCTATGTAATACTAATATGTTTATTTTTAGAGATATGAACACCTGGTACTGTAAAGAGAATTACGGGTATTTAACTTTGTAATGAGAAAAACAAAAAATATTTCTTTTTATCCAAAACACTAACGATGTGTTAATTCAAACTAAAAAGAAATAAGTAGATGTGAATGATGGCAATTAGGAAATATGATAGATTTTTTTTTTTTTTTTAAAGTTATAATCAGCTTAATAAAAGTTTAAAGTTATGCGAAGAAAAAGAAGTTAAACTCAACATAACTTTATCCTATTCAACTAACATGAGACTTTTTGTTAATATCAACTTCTTCAATGTGGAGTATATATTTACATCAAATAATTCATAATGAATACCTACTAAATGGTTCTTTTTTTCTATTCTTTTCATCTTTTACATACGACCTTAGCTTGCAAGTATGTATTTGTTTACTCTAATTATTTTTTCATTAAATTGAATAAGTTTTGTGTATTTTTTTGTCTTTTGTTTAACCTAATTTGCTTATGTTTTATCCAATTTATATGATTATAGTTTGAGAATCAATTATTAAATATGCTTAGATATGATTTTTTAAATTATTTTGTATTTTATGACATGGGTTCCAATGGTGATATGTTGCTTTCATTCTCTCAATTTCGATTTAGAGAACAACCATCGTTTTAGTTTATTATTAAGCATGTCTTGATACAAATTTGATGATAAATTGTTCAAAACAATTTGATATATATATATATATATATATATTTTTGAAATAGGTTTGGCTAACTATTAGAGTTATACACTTTGACCTATAGAAGAAGGCCATTTGTCCATTTAGTTTTTTATTTTATTTATATAAATCATTAAATATGGTCTGACATGATTTTTATCAATCATTAAATTTTCTAATAAATAAAATTGACAAAAAAGAACAAGTATACACTAGAAATATATATAGTCTACAAAGAGGTATTCAACAAAGATACAAAATTCTTATTAGAGCACAATTGGTATGTTACAAAATAAATAATTTTTTTATTTAGGTGTTATCATTTTATATTTGATAGTAATTATATCAATACAATTTATTCCTTTTTATTATAATAATTATTTATTTTGTTATTGTTTATTAGATAAAATATATATTCTACAAATTTATGGTAAAACCGTGCAATGCACGGGCCTTTATCTAGTTATACATATATTTTTAAAATTCTAAAATTATTTTTGCAATTTAGTGAAGTCACTTGGCACAACCATGGCCTCTCTCTCTCTCTCTCTCTCTCTCTCTCTCTCTCTCTCTATATATATATATATATATATATATGTATATGTAAATAGAGGCATTACAAAAAATCGGTCCTATAGTGGCATTTTTTTCGTGACGTTTGTAAAAAATGCCACTATAGGCACCCTATAGTGGTGTTTTCAATAAACGCGGCTATAGGCATATCTATAGTGGCGTTTGGAAAGTCCTATAGAGGTGTTTTAAAAAATGGGTCTATAGCAACGTTTTCAACCGCCTATAATGGCATTTTTTAAATGCCACTATAGGTCCCTAGAGGTCCTGGTATTACAAGGGCCTTTAATGGCATTTGTCAAACGCCACTATAGGCACTTTTTATTTTATTTTATTTTATTTTTTCAGTTGGGTAAGACCTATAGTGGCGTTTGGCCCTTGTAACAGTAAGACCTATAGTGGCGTTTGGCAAATGCCACTATAGGCATTTGTAAGAGTATGACCTATGGTGGCGTTTTGCAAACGACACTATAGCCCAACGCACACACAAAAAAAAAAAAAAAAAGAAAAAAAAAGAAAAAAGGGAGCTATAGTGGTGCAAATGCCACTATAGCTCGGAAAAAAAAAAAAAAAAAAGGTTAAGAAAAAGAATCTAGCACCAAAAAAAAAACGCCGGGGGGGGGGGGGGGGAGGGGGAGCTATAGTGGCATTTGGAATAGGACCTATAGTGGTGTTTACCAAACGTCACTATAGATCCAAAAAGTGCATGTTCTATACTATTCCAAAAAAAAAAAAAAAGAGAGAAGAGCCGTATGAGTTCAAGCCAAATACTACAGAATATGCCATAGAACATTCTATGAATATTTTATGGCATATTCTACAATATTCTAGGAATATGCCATTAAAAATTAAAAAAAAAAAAAAAAAAAAAAAAACTAAATGAGTTCTAGCGGTAAAGAATATATATATATTTATTTGAATGTATATATCATTTTATATTTATATTTAAATGAAAGATGTTATATCCACAATATTTTCACTATATTTTTATAACAAATTATAGGTAGTTGTTGTTGGTTCAAATTTGAACCTAACGCTAAGATTATTTTTTTTACCTTAATAATAACAACTAATAACAACCTGCCACTTAAAATTTGTTATGAAAATGTTGTTAACATATCATTTCTCTTTATATATATATATATATATATATATATATATATTTTTTTTTTTAAGTATAAGAAATGCTACGTTCACAATATTTTCACAACAAATCATAGGTGGTTAGCTGTTATTAGTTCAAATTTGAACCTAACACTAAGATTACTTTTTGCCTTAATAATAACAACCAGTAACAATCTGTCACTAAAAATTTGTTGTAAAAATATTGTGAAAATGTTGTGGATATATTATATATATATATATACGCACACATACTTACTTATCATTTCTCATTATATATATATATATATATATAAATCTAAAAAAAATGAAAAACCCCCCACCTACCTCCACCTATCCCCACTCTCCCATATTTCTCCCTTATCTCCACGCAAGTCTTAGAGACTTCCTTATTTTCTCTTTTGATTTTTTTTTTCCATTCTTTCTTTGTCTCCCTTATCTCTCCATGCCAAGTCTCAAACTTCCTTTCTCTTTTGTTTTTTATTTTTTTTTTCTTTCCTTATTTTTTCTCCGTTGTCTCCACTCCTCCATCTTTCTTGTTTTCTTTTTCTTTCACTCTTCTTTCACTTCACATGCACTTGATACTTTCCTCTTCCTCTCGGCCATTTTGATTTTATTTCTTTTGTTTTATTTAAGGTGGTGTCAATGTTTGTGGGTTTTGGATTTGCAAATGGTGTTGCAGCTTATTGATTTTGTTCAAATTTGTAGATGGTGTTTGAAGCCATTGGTTGTATAGTTGCAGGTAAGCATTTTTTTATTTATTTATTTATGGTTGTTTTGGTCTATTTATTTTTTGATAATAGTTTTGGTCTATTCCTTGTTTGCTATCAACTTTGCTTCATGGGTCTATGAGATTTCTGATCAATTTGACGATTTCTTTTTGCAGGTTGGTCAGTGGTGGTTGAATGTATTGGGGTGGAGTTGTTATTTATTTATTTATTTTTAATTTTTGGATTTGAGCATTTTGTGTTTGATTTTGAATTTTTTTAGGTGGGTTTGTGTTTTCATTTTAAATTTGCTGGGATAGCTATAGTGTTTATATTTGGAGTTGCCTTTTTTTTTTTTTTTTTTTTGGATGTGAGCATGTTGGGTTTGATTTTGATTTTTTTTAGGTGAGTTTGTGTTTCATTTTGAATTTGTTGGGATAGCTATAGTGTTTGTTTTTTCTTTTATTTATGTATTTTGTTTTGTTTTGTATCTTTTAATTTAATTAAAAAAACATTTTCACGTAAAAAAAAAAAATTCTTTTGATTACCAAAAATTAATTTTTGGTAATCAAATTTTTTTTTCGGTGGTTTTTTGGCTGTAGAATTTTTGGTAATCAAAAAAATTTTTTTTGGTGGTTTTTTGGCTGTAGTGGCGTTTCACAAATGCCACTATTGTACCGTCACTATAGACCTATAGTGGCATTTGTAAATTCCACTATAGACCAATTTTTTTTTTTTTTTTTTTTGAAAAAGGCTATAGTAGGGTTTGACAAATGCCACTATAGCCTTTTTCAAAAAAAAAAAAAAAAAAATTTGGTCTATAGTGGCATTTGTTGGCGGTCCTATAGTGGCATTTTTATAAAACGCCATTATAGGTCTATAATGGCAGTACAATAGTGGCGTTTGTAAACACCAGTATAGCCAAAATGGTCCTATAGTTGTATTTTTAGTACCTATAGTGGCGTTTCATAAACGCCACTATATGACCAGTTTTTTGTAGTAAGGCAATGTGTGCTAATTTTTTAGAAAAATGATGTGTTAAATGTAGTTATTAATGCATTTTAATTTTTTTTTTTTTTTAAGTTGTTAATAGATGGTGCTAAAAACTTTTGGCCTTTTTTTTTTTTTTTTTGGAAAACTAGAAAAAATTAATTAGAAAAAAGGATTAACTAAATTTCTAAAAGGCAAAGATATAAGAAGTTCAAATTTAGGATTTTGAAAATGAGTAGTTTTATGTGCGAGTTAAAAATAAAATTTTACTTTATTGTCTTCAAATTTTGTTTATGCTTAAATCTAAAATTTAGCAGTATTTTTAAACCATGGAAATAAGGATCTCAAATAGGGGAAGTCTCTTAAATAATAGTATTATATTGTAGATCAATAACATCAAAGGAAAGAAACCTTCCTAAAATTGGAAATGGTGATAAGGTGAGTAGAAAGTTTATGCAATATAAAAGCTTGTGTAGAGAAACTGAAAAAGATACGTGTGAGATATTTCTAAATTGAAATAGTGTGTGCTAAATTTTAGGAAAAAGTGTGTCAAATGTAGTTATTAATGACTTTTTTTAAATTTCTAACTTTTTATAAATAAAAAATAATAATTTTTTTTTTAAAAGTAGTTAACCAATGGTGCAAAAAACCTACAACCATTTTTTTTGGAAATTAGAAAAAAAAAAAAAAAAATAAGAGAACCTAAATTTCAAATGCAAAGATAAAGCAGGCTAAAATTTTGGATTTTGAAAATGGGTAGTTTTACGTGAGAGTTAAATATATATATTTTTATCTTATTGTCTTCAAATTTTGTCTCTACTTAAACCTAAAATTTAGGAGTATTTATGAACAATAGAAATAAGGATCCCAAACAAGAAAAACCACTTGAATACTGTATAGATATAAATATAAATATTTATATATATAATATATACTAGTCACAATTAGTATTTATATAAGAAGGAGATAAATAGATGAGATTTATAGGTCTCAAGCCCAATACAATAGTTGGATCTATGCATGTGAACATGATAGAGCATGTAATAGAAAATATAGTTTATGTGCAATATGTAAAAATCTAGATCATGAATGTGTGCATAAATTATATCTAGTTTGACACCAAAGTTTGTTTATCTATGCCCACAAAATCATTTCATTATGTTGGGCTACATGGAATATCATCTCACCTTTAAAAATTCAAAGAAACGAAATACCCTACCTTCAAATACCCTACTTGGAAGGATTCAAATATATATATATTTATATTTTTATATATATATATATATATATATTTAATTGTAGTATTATAATATTCAATCTTATTTTTGTAATAATATAATATAAATCCTGGCACAAAATAAAATAAAAAATAAAAATCACCTATTGAATTATAAAATTACATTTTTTGCCTCCGTTCAATCTTACTTTTTTTGTTCTCTTTGACTGTTAAATTTTTTCCTATTGAATTATAAAATTAGTATATAAGAATATAATGGTATTCTATTACATAACATAACTTGAACAATTGGTGTTTATCTAACATTTAAATTCAACAACATCCTCCATATCTATTAAATTATATATATATATATATATATATATTCTCTCATTTCTTATTTTTAAAAAATACATATATAATATTTAACTTGAAGAAACAAAGAGAGAGAGAGAGAGAAGATAAATAAATTGATGGTAATAGTATATTTTTTTAATCATCTAAAGAAGTAGACTGTATAGAGTTCCTAAACAACTTATAAGTTACAACCCAAATCCATAATATTGCTTGAAATTTACCCAATCAAAACATGAACATACAACATCAATTATTCTATGAATTACTACTTAAAATTTACACTGTTGTTGATGCACTTAAATTCAAATAAATAAATAAAATTGTCCACATAAAGTATTATCATGAAACGTTACAGTGCATTGGAAAAAGAAAAAAACACGCGCAACAACAACAACACAACAACATAACTACCGAGGATATGTCCTCCAGTATACTTGCAGCAATTTCATTTGTAAATTAGGAAAAGAAGAAGAAGAAAAGAGAACGTTAGTAGAATTTTTTTTTTTCTTTTTATTAAAAAATAGTTGAATTATGCTTGACTCCTAAATATTACTTAGCTAAAATATAGGAGTTTTTAAAATCAGTAATTATACATATTTAACCCTATTATTATTATTATTTGAAATCAATGACAATCTCATTCATTCATAATATTGCAGTTATCAAAATAAAATGCTTCAGTAGCAGGTAGGGGATTTTGTTCCAACCACACTATTTCCCCATCTATTTGGCTAGCAAATTTAGCCAATGAATGTGCCACTAAATTGGCACCCCTCTTAACACATAAAATAGAAAAAACTCTAAACTCCCTTCCCATAGTTTTAATGTTTTCATACACATGTCCCAACCTATCCCTATCAGACTTTGGACCCAAAATAGACTTCATGACATTGCAATTATCCCCCTCTAAGATAATCTTCTTGAACCTAGCTTCTAAAGCAAACTCCACAGCTCGTCTACAGGCTAACACCTCAGCTTCCTCGCTGTCCTGCACCTGAGGTCCTTTCCTTGCCATCGCCGCCACAACCTCACCATTCTCATTCCGATCCACAGTATCAAATCTTGAAGCCTTCATCCCTTTGAACACTGTTGCATCAACGTTAAGCTTATAGGCTGAACCAGAAGGCGGTACCCATCGCAATTGCTGCTGCATCAAACTAGATGGAGTGGGAACCAAGAGCTGAGTGTAGGCATCTTGATATTCCTGGAGAAAGTCTTTCATATGCTGCACTAGCCTAGTCGGATCCTGGATACACCCTCCATGCACCACCGAATTTCTCTGATTCTAAAGAACCCAATATTGAACAAAGAAAAACTCCAAATCCTCCTCCTAAAGTTGGTCCATTAGATCCTCAATTAATTGAAGAATATCCATTCTGAATGTTGTACATTTCTACATACACACCTTGCTACTAGCCTACACGTCCTATGCAACTCCACACTCCCACAACACATGAAGCACAGATTCATCCCCCTGCTTTTACAGCTCATAGGATTGATCTTCAACATTTTTTTGAAGGGAAATGTTCTCCTTCGTTGGCAGAATATCTTGACATACCCTCCATACAAACTCCTTTATTTTATTGGGCATATGGCATCTCCATAATTTCTTCCAAACCTCACATTTTCCTCCTCCATTCGAGCTCTTCATTAGGCCACACCCTTCCTTAGCAATCATTCTAACAATATAGTACCCTGACCTCACAGAGAAATTGCCTCTTTTATTATAAAGCCACATCCACACATTTGGCACATGCCTTCTACTCAATGGTATCCAAACCATGGCTTCCATATCCTTCGAATGAAATTTTGCAGCAACAATACTTCGATTCCAGTTAATCAAATCCGATACTTGACAGTCCCAATCTCCATCATATTTAACCTTATTGGGTTCTAAAACTTTAGGTTTAAATGTATTAAAAATTCATTTTGTAATGTTGGCAAACCATGATAAAAATATTTAGTCTTTGCTCAAAGTATGTTTATGCGTAAAGTTGAAATCGAGTGTACTGTAGGATTTACTGTGTAAATCTGCCTAGCTTAATTGATCGAAAATTAGACTCGATCAATTGAAACTCGTGCAAATTGTATTTCTGCAGAATTTTCCAACTTAGTCCAAGCTCGTTTGACGTGTAGAGTTTTATGTTTTGCCCTAGATATAAAAGGGAAAATCCTAGCCATGTTTTTATGTTGTTGCAGTTGTTGTTTATGTTGTGTATGTGAATCTCTTGTGAGATCTAAAGGTGTTTGCCTTTACATATACTTAGGGTTATCAAGAATCAAGATTTATATCAAGAGCTTGATGATCATTCAGTTGCTGCATTAAGATCTTAAAGATACACAAGCGGGAGTGCTTGTACTTGCTATGAATCTAAGAAAGAAATAGTCTATGAACTCGGAGCTATCATGTGGTCATGGTAGTAAGTTTCTTACTTGAGGTAGCAATATGATGTTAGTGGTCTAAGTCACTATTATGTAAACTTCAATTCTTTCATAGTGGATTTGTTTTACCTTGAGGATAGCTAGGTTAAATCTTCCCCAAGTTTTTTACCAGTTTGGTTTTCCTGAATTATCTTATTGTTGTGTTATTTATTTTTCGTACTTTACAATGATATGATATATTTGTGTTAACCTAGATCTGATAATTTGACTAAGTAATTACTTGGCTAATTAACTAGGTTAATTTGATTGTGTTTTATGGGGTCTAAAAACGTACAAGTGGTATCAGAGTGGGTTAGCTTTAGTGTTTAGATCCTTTGATCTAAGAGTTGATCCTTGACTCCCATTGTCATGGAACACGGTCACTCTCTTGTTATCCCACCTCATTTTGATGAGAATAATTATACTTATTGAAAAATAAGGATGAAAGCATTCCTGAAATCAATTGATGAGAGAGTTTGGAATTCCGTTGAATACGGATGGGAGAAGCCCACTACTCCTATTAGTGAGTGGAAAACTTCTCAGAAAGAAGCAGCCGCTTTTAATAGCAAAGCCATGAATATTATTTTTAATGCTATTTTTATGAAGGAATTCAAGAGAATTTCTAATGTTAAGATTGCTCACACTGCATGGAATATTCTCCAAACTGTGCATGAAGACATAAAGGCAGTTAAGATCAATAAGTTGCAGCAGTTAAATACTAGATTTGAAAGCATTAAGATATCTGATGATAAAAGTTTTGATGAATTCTATGCTAAGCTTAATGATATTGTTAATTTTTCTTATAATTTGCGTGAAATCTATGATCAATTTAAAATTTTTAGGAAGATACTTAGATTTTTTTACTGAGAATTTTAGATCCAAAGTAACTGCTATCACTGAAAGCAAGGATGTGGACTCCATCCTTGTTGATGAACTCATAGGATCTCTTCAGTCCTATGAGTTAAACCTACCTAAGACAAGCGAATCCAAATCAATGGCTTTTAAGTCTGTTGATGATGTTGATATGAATGAATTTGATGATGAACACTACTACAGAAACTGCCTATCTTGCCAAGAACTTTAGAAACTTTCTTAAGAACAATAACAGAAAGGCAAGAGGTAAAAACAATGTTGAACTTAGAAAATTTAGGAGGAATGATCCCACTAAAGGGAATAACACTGAAAAACCTAAAGAGAAAGTAGGTCAACTTTCTAATAATTCTATGGGTCAACAATGTCTTGGTTGTCAAGCGTATGGTCATGTGAAATCAGAATGTCCTACATTCTTGAGGTCTAAGGGTAAGGTTATGGCTGTAACCTATAGTGATAATGAAGTTTCTGACAATGAATTTGGTAGTGATGAGGATGGAAATTTCATTGCTACTGCTGTAGTTGATGAAAGTGTTGCTACTGAGGAGAACCCTTCTGATGGGGAACTCTTTGAGGATGTAGATTTGCAAGAAGCCTATAACAAACTTTGCAAAATTGTTGCAAAGAATACTATGAGTATTGATTTAGGTTTAAAGAAAATTGCATCTCTTGAACTTAATAAGAAAAATTTGCTTGTGAAATTGTTTGATGCTAATGAATTGTTGAATAATGTGAAGATTGGGAACATGCTTTTACTTGATAAAGTTAAGAATTTGGAACATGAATTATCTGTTGCTAGTGAACAAACAAATAGGTCTGCTAGTCCTAAACTTGATCATATGCTGAGTGTTCAAAAGTCTCCTTCAGAAAAAAACTAACTTAGGTTTTGTAGAAAGCATATTTGTGCCTGAAACTCATTCTGCAAACTTTGCTTCTTCTTTTAAGCCTACCGTGAGTGAAGTTGTCAAACTTGTTGAAGTTACACCTCCTAGGAAAATTATGGTTAATCTTCAAAAATCTAAACCTTGGACTCCTACTCCTCCTAAGGGCAAGTTGCATGATAGACCTGCATGGGTTTATCATTTTTGTCGAAAGTTTGGGCACATTTGTCTAAACTATTTCAAGTTGCAAGCTGCTAAGCGAGCAAATAAGCCAAAAGTACCTATACCTCAAGCACAAGATCCTATGGTACTTATTGGTGAGTTGGTAAAGGCTTTAAACCTTTATTCCAATCCTGGAGTTGGTCAGAATTCTAATGTGAATAACAACTCCAATGTTATAGTTGCATCTAAAAAGTTTTAGATGCAAAAGACTCGATCTAATTGAGTCTTTTTGACATGGTCTTTATGCTTTATCGCTCTTCTCTTTGTGACCATTGTTCTTTGTTATTTTTGTTTTCTTTGCTTTTCTAGAATTTGCATTATATAACATTCATGCATTTCATTCTAGGTTATTTTTGTTATTTCTTTTCAAAAAAAAAAAAAAAAAAAAGGGAAAGCAAAATGTGTTTTGCACTATTTCTTGGATTTGAAATCAAGGTTGGCCAATTTATCTTTACATAACATGTTTATGTACCTTGTTTAATTTGGATAAACTTATTTTATTGCACTTTACTAGTTTGAGCTTTGTAGTCATGTTGTGTGAGAAGATGTTTATAATTTTTGATCACATGATCTTGATTTTGAAATTACATGTCTTTGATTGTTAGACTTGATCTTATTGAAAAAAGTATAAATAACCATCCCACTACTGTTTACTAGCTAATCATGAACACCTTAGTGCATATTGTAAGATTTTGTGCTCGAGAAAGTGTAGCACATGCATAAAAAGAACATAAGGTATAGCATCGATTTAAATGCTAAAATTGGTGTGTACATTATTGGACTATAATCAAATTAATCAAATAAAATTGGTGTTTACGTTATGAGGCAAATCAAGAAACTTATGATTGTAAACTTTTATTCTAGGAGATGTAGGAGTTATATGATGTAACTCTTTAGGTGATAGTCTCTTTCAAATTTATGTGATGAATTTTGTAGAAAGTGTGATTGCTTACCATTCACATATCACATCACATGTATCTCAAGTTTTTGCTAATTGCACACATTACACAAGTTACTCTTTGCTAAACTTTGTACATGTTATTGTGTGTGATTTTGTTTTGGCCATCTAAGTTTGAAATTTTCTTGATTATGAGGGCGTTTGGATTGCGCATTGCGCGTCCACGTTTCCTCTCATCCGCGTTTTCCTTTTTTTTTTTTTTTTTTTTTTTTTTTTGGCCGCATAGTTTGACTCTGAGAAACAAAAAACACTGTTGTGAACAGTGTGTGCACTGTTCACGCACTGTGCATGCACTGTTCACATAATAAAAAATATTAAAAATAGGTCCCACGGCACTATTCACACATTTAAAAATTATTTTGCTACAGTGTTTTCAGTTTTCAGTTTTAGCAACAATAAGTTCAATCCAAACGGACCCTATAATGCAAAATGTATTTGAAGTTTGAGAATTTAAGGAAAATTGATTGAAAGTCTTATTTTTGGGAGATTCGGGTTCAATACAAGTGTTTTTAAAAAGCATTTTATTTCATAATCATGCATTCTATTCATAAAATATTATGCTTTGAGGTGTTTATGCATAAAACTGTTATGTTTTTCAAAAAATTGTTTTTTCGAAATTTTTAATCGATTGAACTTGTTTCTCGACCGATCAAAAATGCGATTAAAATTTTGGTTTGAATATAACTGTTTTAATCGCTACTCAATTGCTTCTGGATCAATCGAATGTAATTTTCAATCGATCGAATCTAATTTTCGATCAATCAAAAATCGCATAGAGAGTTTTTTAAAACTTTGAGTTTTCACGTGTTCTATCACTTTCAAACTTTTTCACAAACACTTTCTCTCTCTATTCGATCTGTCAAGGATTCAAGCTCAATTTTTTGTCATTTTCCCTCAAATTGTTTGTAAGATTTTTGTCTTCTAATGCCAGTAAGACACTTTTGCCGGTCATTTTTCATTTATTTTCATGTTTCATGCATATTTTTCATGCATTTTGGGGAAATTTTCAAACCTATGAAAAATTGGGGTTTTTGTTGTGGGATGATATCAAATTGATCTTTGTGGTTTAATTTGATTAATTTGTTGAATTGGGAAAATTTTAATTTTCCAGGGCTTGAAACTACCCAAATTGGGGATTTTGTTCAATTAAGCATTAATTGATGAAATTGGCTTGTTTGTTTGATTGATTTGATCATTATATTCAGTTATCTATCTTGTGTAATGATCAATTGGTAAATTTGATGAGTTTTTTTGATAATGAATTTTCAAATTTTGGGGTTTTTGATATAAACTCTATGCTTAAGCCAATTTTGTGTTTTTAAAGTGCAATTGAACTTATTTTCACTGCATTAAAGCATGCATTATGTGTTGATATTGTTCATGCATCATATAGATTGTTATTTTCTATATTTTTTATTCTAACTTGCAGTCTGCCCTTGGGTTTTTCTTGTTTTTGTCTTTTGTCTCTTTTCTGTCTTTCCTTTCTGCTCTTTAGCATCATGGTTAGGAAGACTAGAGCTCATAAGACCTCCACCTCTTCTTCGTCTCCTTCCTTTGATAGTGAGAGGTTCCTTAGTGAGAAAACCAAGAAACCTATGAGAAGCTGAACATTTGTAGGAATGTATGGGCTGAGCGGAAGGTCATTTTGGATGAGTTAGATGGTGAGATTCGGAAAAACTTTGAGCTCAGGGGTTGGCTTCCTTTGTTGGACATTTCACATCCCCCTCCAACTACCTTGATCAAAGAGTTCTACTCAAACCTCTCGATCCACTTCTATGATTCCAACACTCAGTGAAGAGTTGGATATGGGGTAAAGAGTACACCATTACTCCTTCGGTAGTAGCTGATGCTCTTGGGATGCCACTGGTCCAACATCCTATTTATCCTTATGATGAGTCTCCTCTCTTAGATGACATTATGTCATTTATTACTGGTACTTCTATCTAGTGGGGGTTTGATCCACATATCACTTCTCATAAGCTGACCAAGATTCATTATCTTTTCTTTCGGATTTCTTACCATTCATTTGGCCCATCTCTCATTTGCACACCATTCCTATAGAGAGATGTGTGTTTTTGTATGCCCTTGTCACAGATGCTTCTCTGAGCTTTCTTCATCTTTTCATTCGTTCTTTTATTGAGTTTCATAGAAGTAGTTCTACTACTTATGCTCTTTTCTTTCCTATTTTCATTCATAGGACTTTGTTACATTTAGGATTAGATGAGTTTTCGGCATCTGAGCTTGTCCATATCATAGCTCCTATAGGTGCCACCTTTCTTTGGTATAGGGTTGTTGATATATGAGTTAGCTCTAAACACCCTAGAGTAAAGACTTCTTCTGGTGCACCTCCTCCTCCTCCTTTTTCTTTTTCAGGTGATTCGATTGCAGATGCGTATGTCGATTTGACTATTGCTGCTACTCCTCCATCTTCTACTTCAGATGTTTCCAACATTTGTTGTGATTTGGACACTGTCATGACCGTTTAAGCGGCTTATGGTTAGCTTTTGGTGTACGTGCTTACCGAGCTTCCGGCTTTAAGAACAAATTTGGTGAGTTTTAGATGATCATTTTCACCACCTCCTTTTGATGATGAGTGAGTTCCCTTTGACAATTCGTCAAAAAAAGGGAGGAGTACATATGAAGAGGAGATTTTGTTGATAGGGGGAGATTTTTTTTTTTTTTTTTTTGGAGCTTTGGAGCTGTAGATTGTATCCAGGTGCTTCATCATGTATTTATATATTTTTTGGTTCATGATGTATTTTGTTTTATTTGAGTTGTCTATGATAAAGGGAGATACTATGATGTGTTTATTTTTGTTTCTTGTTTCACATTGTGCTACATTGATTATTGATTTATATTTATGAGGTTATTTGTGATATATGTCTTGTAGTTTATGATTATGTGAAATCAAGAATTTATTTTGTATATTTGTATTTTTCATATATGCGTTTATGTGTTTGTTAAGTGTTACAGGAATATACAAGTTGATTAAGTTGTGCTGCTATCTACACTTGCAACTGATAAATAGTAGTTAGGTTGAATTTGTTGTGTTGGGTAATGATATTGTATTGGGCTATTTTTTGTGAACTTTGAGCACTTTGTTGTGTTTGTGTTTTATCACAGATTGCCAAAGGGGGAGTTTGTTGGGTTCTAAGACTTTAGATTTAAATGTATTAGAACTTCATTTTGTAATGTTGGCAAACCATGATCAAAACATTTAGTCTTGATTTAAACTTGCTCAAAGTACGTTTGTGTAAAGTTGGAATCGAGTGTACTACAAGATTTACTGTGTAAATCTGCTTGGCTTGATCGATTAAAAATTAGACTCGATCGATTAAAGCTAGTGCATATTATTTTTCTGCAGAATTTTCTAACTTAGCCCAAGCCCGTTTGATGTGTAGAGTTTTATGTTTTGCCCTAAGTATAAAAGGGAAAACCCTAGCCACATTTTCATGTTGTTGCAGTTGTTGTTTATGCTGTGTATGTGAATCATTTGTGAGATCTAAAGATGTTTGCCTTCAAGAATCTAGATTTATGTCAAGAGCTTGATGATCATTCAATTGTTGCATTAAGAGCTTAAAGATACACAAGCGTGAGTGTTTGTACTTGCTGTGAATCCAAGAAAGAAGTAGTCCGTGGACTCGGAGCTATCATGTGGTTGTGGTAGTAAGTTTCCTACTCGAGGTAAGAATAGGATGTTAGTGGTCTAAGTCGCTATTGTGTAAACTTCAATTTTTTCATATTGGATCTGTTTTACCTTGAGGATAGCCAGGTTAAATCCTCCTCAGGTTTTTTACCAGTTTGGTTTTCCTGGATTATCATATCATTGTATTATTTATTTTCTGCATTTTACAATAATATGATATATTTGTGTTAAATTAGATTTGATAATTTAATTAAGTAATCACTTGACTAATTAACTAGGTTAATCTGGTTGTGTTTTAAGGAGTCTAAAAACATATAAACCCTATTATTTAAGCTTTACAAACTGGTAAATTTGAGGATATTTTAGGTATCAAAATTGAGAAAAAAACTCCTTAAATAATAGTATAAATAACATGGTATGATTATTTATGCTATACCTTCCATTAAAAATATTACTTGTGAACTTGGTCTTTCAAAATAACTATATATATAACATGGTAATATGGTCTTATACCCCCCCCCCCCCCCCCCAAAAAAAGAAGAAGAAGAAGAAGAAGAAGGAAATATGGTATATATATATATATAGAGTTAGGTTCAAATTACACATAGTATAACTCTAAGTAATGTTATATCACTAATAACTTGTTATTAAATTCATATTCTAAGTATCCTACCATTGAATTACATGTTATATATGTGCTTAACATGCATGCAAATTTTCATGCTAATCGGATGTTATTTACTGTGTGATCTATAAACTCATCTTTTATGAATTATTTTAAACTACAAAAACTTGAATTTAAATAATTGATTAATAACATGACTATTAATCTTTGATTACAATGAAATTTTGTAAGCATAGAGAGTAATTGAATATAATGTAATCTAACGGTAGATTTGTCAAAATTCACAATTAATAAAAAGTTATTAAGTGGTGTAATATTGTTTAGAGTTGCACAAGGTGTAACTTGAACCCAACCCATATATATATGTGTGTGTGTGTGTGTTATACCTTCCATTAAAAAAAGAAAAAAAAAAGAAAAAAAAAAGGAAAATTATTGCGACACTTGGTCTTTCAAAATAACTATATATATGACATGGTATAATTATATATGCTATACATTTCATTAAAATATATATTTGACAAAGACCAAGAGATAATATAAAAATTACCCACAACACTTGGTCTTTTAAAATAACTTAAATTCAATTTTCCCATATCATCACACTTTTTGAGTTTAAAACAAATCTATCTACCAGACCTAGTTTACAATTTCTCATGGCTATCCAACTCAAAGCAATGTGTCCATATTAATTTTAAAGTTAAAATAAGTTTTCTTTTTTCAAAAAAAAAAAAAAAAAAAAGAAACTTATTTCTTATGATACTAAATCTTCAATCCCTCCTCATCTAATTTTTTTTTTCCTCTCATCTCTAGACTTTTGCATAGTTTCAAACTTTGAGTTTTTGCTATAAACTCAAGTTTTAACTAATTAGAAGAATAAAAAAAGAAATTTAAATTTTACATTATTTTTCTAAAAGCAATCAATGGAGTGAAGTTGTATACAACTTTTTAAGTATATTGATATAATTTTAACACTTTTATATTGATTTATTTCAAAATTTATTTTGAATAATCCAATAACATGTTTAAACTTTATGTAATTAGATTAATCTCTTGAATTTTTTGTTATTAGTTATGAATTTATTATTTGTTCCTTTATTTTATAATATAATTTTTTTTTTTAATTTCTACTAATATTTTTTGGATTATTTTTGTTGGCAATCTTTTCTTTTAATTGTGTCTCCCTTGAACCTAAATCCTGACTTTGCCACTATATACATGAGAGTGATAATATACCAATGAAGAAGAATGAATCGATTTGTCAAGTAAAAAACTTTAAATAATATTAGTAGGAGGCATAAAAAAGGTCATTCCAATTAAGGAGATATCATAGTATTACTTAGGAAAGAATATAATAAGTAAATATGATCCTAATTAGTTTGTTAATTCATAGTTGATCCCAAAAATTTAGGACTAATTATGCCACATAGAAGTGTATATGATAAATTGATATATTTTTTGACCAGCCTAGTATACAAGAACTCCAAGCTAGTAGGCAAAGAAAAAGAGCGATTCTTCTCAAATGTTTTATAAAATTCAACCAAAAACATTATTTTGGTCTTATAGGTTGTAGGCCTATATAAAGCAAGGAAGTCAATACTGTACCGGAAGCTGTACCAGTTTGACCAGCGGTATGATATATTTCGAGTACCCATTAATACCAGTATACCGTTTTGAGATTATCACTAAATATATATATTCTCTTAAAATTTTTTATATATTCTCTTAAAAATATAAAATAATTTAAAGTCTGACCAATGATAATAATTCCTTTAAATATTAATAAATATGGTTGTAGTATAACCTTTTTTATTTTAAGAAGAGTTGTAGTTTAATAATAGTACTAAGTACATGTGCTTACTAAATGCAGTATTGAAGAAACAAAAGAAATAAAAATTAATGTGCAAAAGTTAAAACTAGGACATATGGGTGCTTGGAGATAAGTTTTAAAATTTTGAAATTTTTTTACTCATTTAATGACTTCAATATATTCACATGGGAGTGGGTCTCTAGTGTACAAAACAAGATATACCAATAGGCATTCAAAACTAGAAATACCAAAGAACAGAGAAGCAAAAAAGACGAAGAAAAACAAAGAATGGAGAAGTGAAGAGGTGAGGAAGAAGAAGTTGAAGCAGGTGGGGAGACTGCGATCGACAAAATGGAAGTGGTTGGAGACATGGGAGTAACCACCGACTGGTGACGTGGTGGTGAGTGGCTGTGATGACAAAAACGATGATTTTTGGGTTTTTTTTTTTTTTTTTTTTTTTTTTTTTTTTTTTGGGAACTAGCCTGATTTAGATTTACTGGCCGAAACATCCAATTTTCGCTGATAAGGCCAAAACAGTCCGGTATGGGTTGGTACTCAGAGCGGTATGAATGAAGGGGGGTTTTGGTATCGGTCAGTTCACCGGTACAAAAAAAAAACCGGCCGGTACGGTACGGTATTAACTTCCTTGATATAAAGGCACTCCATAAAACTTGATTACCAAAATAAAAAATATTTTAGACATTGCGTCAACTAAGATTTGGATGTTGTTAGTACTATTACTATTGTTTGTCACGGCATTCAAGACACATCAGGTAGTAATTATTGTTTCTTGTATGATCATTAAATCATTTTTCATGAATTGGGTCAAAATGGAACCTGTAGGATCATTTACAAGCGTAGTGTGTGTTTTTGTTTTTGTTTTTTGAGATATATATATATATATATATATATATATATAGATGGTGGGAGAGGGTACGGTATTTTAAATCACAAATATGAAGTAGGAGTAACATAAATAATACCATAACCGTTGGATTATCACTTAAAACAAGGCGCAGTGTTCTAGAAAATTTTGGACAATATGGGGGTACAAGTAAGTTATTTTGAACCTTATTGAACCCAGTATATAAGAGAAATTGAATGTTCAATGTGTGTAAAACAGCCTTGAACGTTTAGACCCAAATAACAAAAAATTAATTTAAGCTTATTATCAAACAATTAACGTGCGGAATATGAACATAAACCAACAACAAAATTGATAAACAATCTAAGCCAAATATAAACACATCCACAATAGAAAATAAATGGCAAAGATAAAAGAAGAGAGATGCAAACACAAAGACAACACGCGATGTGTTATCAAAGAGGAAACCGAAGCCCTCGGCATAAAACCTCTCTGCCGCCCTCCAAGCGGTCAATAATCCACTAGAAAATGTAGTTAGGATACATGAACAGCAATAGACCCTCCAAGCCTAATCTACCTAGGTACCTAAGCCCTCCAAGCTTCTTGCTCCAACGAGGTTGCGCCGAACCTTTTTTTTTCTAGCTTACTAGATTCTGCTATAACCCATAGCATCAACCAATAATCATTGGTCCTTTCCGAACCGCTTCCCTTAGAACCAAATGAACCTTTTCATAAACGTGGGTGTGATGAGAAAAAGGTTTGGTCAAGAACCTCTCAAGGATGTATCAATGGAGAGGAAGAGAGTAGAGGAATTTGAAGAATCTCTTAGTGAAGATTGGGGAAGAGGCAATATTATTTTTCTCTAGGGTTCTCTCACAAAATTCTTTTTCGAAGCTCTCTCGATTTCATGGGTATAAGGGTCTATATATAATGGTGTGTATTTGGAGTATGAAAAGTCAATTTTTGCCAAACAGGGTAAGTTGGTGGCTTGGCCTTGCGGCTTGTCCAAGTCGCTAGTTCAAGTCACGAGGTAACAGCCTGGCTAGCCTGAGACTTTTGTCTTGTAGTGCGACAGCTGGCGTGACCCTTCACCTTACCGCATGCTTCTCACGTGCATAGCATTTGGTGGCATGCAAGCTGTGAGTCAGTCGTGAGTCTTAGCCGCGAGTCTCTGCTTCTTTGCACAAAGATGAGCAATTCTTCACACTTTCTTCACACACTACCCTTACATGAATCCCATATAAATACAAGGTTACTAAGTGCTAAATTACAAGCAAATTGGCATAGAATAAAGCCAACAAGATGGTTAATAAATTTCAACCTTACAATCTCCCCCTTTGGCTATTTCATGACAAAACTCTAAAACAAACTCTAGACTTAACACGTGAGTTGGGAACAGTTGGAAAACTCACTTACACCTAACTCTAGAATCTGTGAAGCTTTTGAACCATAAGAACAAGAACTCTTGAAACACAACAACACAATAAGTTAATCGTATGTAGAAAACTTGTACAGCATATGGAGTAAGTATAATGTGACCAAGCACAATGGAATAAAGCAATAAACCATGGCAAGACCAAAACAAGCAATCATTATAAATGAGTGATCACAATGCTCATTCACACTTGAAATGAACATCCGGACATTCAAGTAGACAAACACTAGGTAAATCACCTGAATGATCAACACTCAACCAATGTACAGTACATAAATTATATGCATCTAGGAATAAAGCCTTACAAGGGCACAGGAGTGACAGTACTTAGAAGGAAATGCATAACACTTAGTTATAAGTATTGATTTAGCAAAGCACACAAGCTACATAAAGCAAGGAACAAACCACAAAGGCTTACAGGTGCAAAGAAACAAACCCTAAAAACTTACAAAAGCAATATGGGTACAAATCATAAACAAAAACCTTAAGAACCTACAAAGGTACTAGGTACAAATCATGAACGCCTTAAAAACCTACAAAGGTAACATGTACAAATTATAAAGTACTTCCCTTATTATATCACTCCCCCTATCATGAATCACAGGAGCTATGATGAACTTAGAACATATATACCTGTAACTTGAAAAACTTGCACAAAACACATTAGACTTTCAAGGTAAAGCAAGTAATAAATGGACAAGTATAATGTAACAAGTAAATTACGATCAAGTAAACATAATGTGAAACATGTGAGCAACTTGACCAAACAATGTTTTCTCCCCCTTCGTATATGCATCTCCCCTATGGAATATCTCTCCCCCTACGAATGTGCACGAGAAATGGAATTTCTCCCCTGAAGAATGTGCACAAGAGTTATATAGAAATGACAAAACTCTATAGTATACTACTGTAGAGTATACTCTCCCCCCCTTTTGACACGAATAGACAAAGGGGTCAAGGAGAAAAAAGGGCAAGAGATGAAGGTATGAACAATGATAATAATGCATGAGGAGTGCAATGATGTATGAAGGGTACGAGATGAATAAGAAAATGAAGCTTAATCCTAAGACATGACATGCTAGGATGAAGAAATAATGTATGAACCAATGCATGACAAGGGTAGCAAGGTGTGTGCAAGAGGTGGCTATGTGCAATGCATGACCAATGCATGAAAAATGCACATATGGGGCAAGGTGTGATAAAGACACAACCAATAAACCAAACATGTTCTTAATGAGGAAACATGAGAAATCCCAAAGTTTGATACTCATCGGAGTTTAAACAAGTGAGAAAATGCTTAAGAGGCATTTTATCAAACACCTAGCATGCACACTATGATCAACAATGTGAAATAATGCATGAACATTATGAAATCCACCCTTAATACATGATCTTTTTGCCACAATTGGACAACATCTAGACCAAATCAATAAAATGGAACCAAACCCATACACAAATTTGACCAAAAAATAAGTTTTCCCAACCCCTATGATGAAAATCTCAACCAAGGGCACAAAGCTTACCAAAACATAATCTAAGGATCCAAAACAATAGAAAGAGTTTAAAATTACCTTAGAGATGTTAATAGAATGAAAAATTATTCAAATTGATTGGGTTTTGATATAAAAATATTGAAAGAAGGGTTTAAGAGAGGAAGTGAGAGGTTTAAAATAAGTTTTCCACAAAAAAGCTCTTTAAAAAGCTGATTCTGGGCATTTGGCAACTGGGCGAGTCACGAATGAGTCACCAATGAGCCGCGAAACCATTCTGTGTGAACTCACGACTGGGCAAGTCACCAAAACGAGTCACCAAAACTCGCAGCTTGGTTTATCTAGTTGCAAGTCGCCAAAAGAGTGGCAAAAAATTTTAACACTTGTTTTTCAACCTAGAACATGTTTAAACACTGAAAAACAATGTAAGCACTAAGCATGAACACAAAGAGTGATAAAAATGACTTCCAAAAACATATAAAATGATTAAAATCTTTTTTGATTGGTCCATATAAAGATGAGCACACACACATCACATTTAAACAAGTACAATTGAACAAATGTGTTAGGTTTTAAAGATTTAGGAATTTATGTATTTAGAACTCTAATGTGTAATGTTAGCAAATCATAATCAAAATAATATGTTTAGTCTTGTTTAGGCTTGCTCAAAGTTGGGTCTTTCATGTAAAGTTGGAATCGAGAGGCTGCAGATGCATTGGCGCATTTCGGCCTGGCTCGATCGATCGAAAGAAATACTCAATTGATCGAATCTTAGGTAGAATGTTTTTCTGCAGAATATTCCAGCTCAGCCCTAACTCATTAAACGTTTTTGGTTTTCTGTTTTTACCCTAGATATATAAAGAAAAACCCTAGCCACGTTTTTAGAGTTGCTCCTGTTATATTGTTGCTCATACTTTTCTGTTTTGTGTAAATCTCTTGTGAGATCTAGAGGAGCTTTCCTTTACACAAAACTTAGGATCTTCTAGGTAGAGATTACTTCAATACCTTGATGATCAACTCAGCTATTGCCATTGGAGTTTAAAGAATAACAAGCGTAGGTGCTTGTAACTGATTGGAGAATCCAAGAAAGAAGGAGTCTGTGGATTCGGAGCTTGCACGTGGTCGTGTCAGTAAGTTCTACTGATGGGTAGTATTAGGAAGTCAAGCGGGGAGCTTGTAAGTCCTTTTGTATGAACTTCGATTCTTTCGCATAGTGGACTCAGGTTTACCTTGAGGATAGCTAGGTCAAATTCTCCCTAGATTTTTTACCAGTTTGGTTTTCCTAGGTGATCATATCTTGTGTTATTTATTATTCCACTGCTTTATACTTTTGATATGATTGTATGTTTGTGATAACCTAGATTTGCATAATTTCACTAAGTTAATCACTTGGCTATATAAACTACGTTAATCCAATTGTTGTTTTAAGGGGTCTAAAACCTATCAAAATGAATAATGCATTCATTGAACATTAGGCATGTGTGTTATGTGTGTATCAAGTGTGGAATAGTCCTTAGTTTAGAGTGAAACTTCAATGATTATTTCAATCAAGTCATACACAACTAGTGCTAAGAGAAGTGATCTATCTCAATTATAGAAATGAACATATATGATCTCCCACAAGACAATGATTACATATCTTTGAAGCTTTTCATTTAGCTTCTTTACAATTCATAACATTTGATTATTTTGAATCAATATATCTCATTTTGAGATCGATGTCTAAAATTTTTGATATTTCAATTTGATGAACAAGCCTTTAGCTTTTGGACATCATACATTTTCATAAAAGTCTCTTTCCATTTTTGCTAGTCAAATGCTAATATGTGCGACAAGTTTTTACAGCTCAATATCTCTTTTCATTTGGAGATTTACATTTAGTGAGCTCTTTAAGTAAAAACAATAAAATAAAGAGTGGAAAATATATAGGCACAAGTCTATGCATGTCTCAAAACCAACAAGACTATTGACTAATCATTCATAACAAGATTGAAGATCAATTTACAACAATCATATAAAGATGTCAAGATTTTTCTGTAAAGTTGTTATTTATAACTATGTATTTTGTTAGCTTTTATTTCGTGCCAAATTTGATTGTAATTATTATCAATCATTTATACTATGTATCTATTGTGAGATTTGTTATAAGGGTTGTGTGCTAGAGAGAGAGTGTGAAGACTCAAGCATTTAAAGGCTGAAGAATTCTTATGGGTATGTTGTGACCTAGCTTCCCGCGAAGTGAATCATGTGCCCTGCACATACTGGGATGCGAAGAGTCAGGCCAGGTGGAGACAGTTGTGTCTCGTGAGTATCTTGCGGGTAAGGCCTTCTCGCGATACACCTGCGAGGCAATTTGTTCTGCTAGCCTGTATTGAATGACTCACACTTTCTGTGCCTATCCTATATATACCCTCATTACCCAAAAATGTTGAGAAATGCTTCAGAGAGAAAACCATAGCCAAACACGTTGAGAATTAGAGATTGTCATCTCCACCTTTCTCTATACACTTGCTTGTGGTATTTCCTCAACTATTCCCTCTCCATTTCTATATCATTGAGAGGTTGATAGTCCAAACACTTATCACACCCTTTGAGAGTGTTGTGTGACATTTTGGTGCTACTGGAAAGCATTGGAAGAAGCCAAGGATGACAGATGCAATACAGAGTTTGTTGCGGGATTCGAAGAGCTAGACAAGACACAGTTCCGAGAAGTCTTGTTAGAGTAGGAGCTTGGAGGGCTTAGGTACATCGGGTAGATTAGGCTTGAAGAGTCTCTTGCTAACCCATGTATCCCAACTGATTGTCTAGTAGATCGATTTCCGCTTAGAGGGCAGCAGAGAGGTTTTTTGCCGAGTTCTTTGATTTCCTCTTCGATAACACGTCTCGGTGTTATCTGTGTTTGCATCCTTCTTCCCTACTCTTGTTTATTTCATTTTTACTACTGTGTTGCTTTAAATATGGATTGGAGTAGTTGTCTTGTTTATACTCTTGTGTTTACACTATTCTGCACTTAGTATTAAGTTAGTGTAAAATCAATCAAGCCGTAATTTTAATTTGGAGGTCTAAATTGCTCTTGTATTTTCAACACATTTTCGAGCTTTCATTTTCCCACAAAGATATAAGTGCATACAGAACAAGCTAAACTCGTAAATGTATAAAGCCATTTGTACGAAGGTTCAAGGCAAAACTCATATGTGATATGTGCTTAAACATATACGATCAAAATTTTTGAATTTTTCACTTTTTATGTGATTTTGAATTTTTACTCACAAAAAACTAAAACATAAAAGTAAGATCAAAACAAAAGCAATGCATACAAATAAATACAAAATGCACAAATGCATGAAGATATGAAGCATCTAATGCATGAGGGGTCCAACAAAGATTGAAAGAATTAGATCAAGGACCAAAAGAGTAAAAGCTCAACCATATGAACCCTTCCTCATCCAAACGCAACGATTGTTTGGAATGAGTGTCTCAAAAGAAGTGAGACGAGGGTTGGAAGAATGAGAACCGAAGATGCATATAGTCAAGGAGTTAAGAGCATTAAACATTTTCTTCAATAACATGCTATTTTCACTCAAACCCGGCTTACTTTTTTTAGCACAGCTTCCAAAAAGTTCAAGTTTTTCTTTTCTTTTAATTCTTTTAAGAGCATAAAACTTAGAGCAATGAGGTCTTAGATGACCAAAAGCACCACAATGGTGACAAACAATGTGTTTAGGTCCACTGGACTTTTTAGAAATGGATCTAACAACATGGTTTTGTTCTCTCTTCAACTTATGACATTGAGATTTTATATGACTAATCACACTACAATGGTGGCTAGTTGGAATAAGCTTAGATCCATCTGAAGCCTTAGGTTGAGACCTAAATGGAGGCTTTGACTTAACAGTCTTTCTTTCTATCTTTTAATTTCTTTTGTGTGGAGGAATGTACACCAATTAGAACTTTGAGGTAGAACACACAATAGGCACAAAATCGGGTACCACAACATGATTGTAACAAATATTTTCACCATTTTTGACAATAGGTTCAGCAAATAAACACTTGGCATGCATCTTAAGAAATTCATTTTTACATTTTAACTCATCAACAAGTTTATTAGATAAAACAAGTTTAGCATCCAAATCCACATTCAAACATTCAAACTCTTTTAGCTTTCCAAGAGAATTTTCAGCTAGTTTCTTATATTTTTTAACCAATTTGTTGGATTCATTGAGCTTAGCAATCAAATCATCCTTTTTACAAAATAACTTGCTTAAATTCTTTTGAAACTTCTTAGTATTTTTCTTCAAGAGTTTGATGTTAGAAATATCAACAACACCCAAGGATTTATGTAGCATAGCATCACAATCATAAGGATTACCACTCATAGAAGCATTTTCACAAACACGTGGCATGTTACGTTCATCAACATCCAAAACATGCATAGAGGCATACAAAGCACAATCCATGGCAAACAACATAAAGGGTCAAGGATCATACTTAGGTGTTTAAACCACAAGTTTATTTGCTCTGATACCAATTGAATGTTCAATATATATGTAAAACACCCTTGAACATTTAGACCCCAAATAACAAAAAATCAATTCAAACTTATTATCAAACAATTAACGTGCGAAACATGAACATATGCCAACCACAGAATTGATAAATAATCTAAGCCAAATATAAACACATCCACAACAGAAAATAAATGGCAAAGATAAAATAAGAGAGATGCAAACACAAAGACAACACACAATGTGTTATCGAAGAGGAAACCGAAACTCTCGGCGTAAAACCTCTCTACCGCACTCCAAGTGGTCAATAATCCACTAGAAAATGTAGTTGGGATACATGAACAGCAATAGATCCTCCAAGCCTAATCTACCTAGGTACCTAAGCCCTCCAAGCTTCTTGCTCCAACGAGGTTGTACAGAACCTTTTTCTTTTCTAGCTTACAAGATTTCGCTATAACCCATAGCATTAATTAATAACCATTGGTCCCTTTCGAACTGCTTCCCTTAGAACCAAATGAACCTTCTCATAGACGTGGGTGTGATGAGAAAAGAATTTGGTCAAGAACCTCTCAAGGATGTATCAATGGAGAGAAAGAGAGTAGAGGAATTTAAAGAGCCTCTTAGTGAAGATTGGGGATGAGGCAATCTTGTCTTTCTCTAGGGTTTCTCTAACAAAATTCTCTCTGGAAGCTCTCTCGATTTCGTGGGTATAAGAGTCTATATATAGTGGTGTGTGTTTGGAATACGAATAGTCAGTTTTTGCCAAATAAGGTAAGTTAGCGGCTTAGCCTCGCAGCTTGTCCAAGTCGCGAGTTCAAGTCGCGAGGTAACGGCTTGGCCAGCCTGGGACTTTTGTCTTATAGTGGGATAGTTGGCGTGACCCTTCACCTTCCCACATGCTTCTCACGTGCACAACATTTGGCGACTTGCAAGCTGTGAGTTAGTCGTGAGTCCTAGCTGCGAGTCTCTACTTCTTTGCACAAAGATGAGCAATTCTTTACACTCTCTTCACACACTACCCTTACATGAATCCCACCTAAATACAGGGTTACTAAATGCTAAATTACAAGCAAATTGACACGGAATAAAGCCAACAAGATGGTTGATAAATTTCAACCTTATAGAAATCTTTTTTATTTCATCAATCTTTTTAACCAGTCATGAATTACAGTGCTTCAAACAGACATATATACAAACAACGTCAATGCCATGTTTAAAAATAAAGTGTAAACTCGTTTTTGTAAAAAGTAAAATAATTGAATAAAGAATTGATTGACTTCTATTATCTTCAAACAGATTTCAGATTGTGTTTTATTTCATAAAAATTATTTCCATTACAATAGAACATAACATACTTGTAGTGACAACACTGATCGGTGTTGTAGTGACAACACACCTCAGCATACGTATCATATTTTTGTAAATTCAATTGTTTTCTTCCCATCATGAGCCTTCTTGTAGAACTTCTCACATAATTTGTATACAGAACTTGCTTATATAATGCTTTCTCACCCCATGCAAGCACTTCTGGAAAAGGACCAATCATGTCATTTGGCCTAGGATTAACAAAAATAGGAACTGAAATCCAATTCTTGCTTCCACTAGCAACCATACAGTGCTCAATGCTCTTGTACCGACCATTGCTCATTATTTGTAGTGCATCACCAACATTGATCACGACGGAGCCGCTTATAGGTGGAACATGAGCCCAACTATCAGTGTTTCCATGCATAAAGCCCACCAATATCATCTTGAAGGAGGATAGTAAGGGTTGACACGTCAGAATGAGGACCTATTCCCACGGTGAGCTCAAGGTTAGGACATATAGGATAGTAGTTAAGGTTAATCCTCTTTGAACCCATTAAGCGATATTCTTTTGTCTTATCAATTTGCTTCACATTTATCCTCTTCATTAGTGCCTCTAATAGCCTTTAGATAACCGGTTCAGACCCCCTCATATATTCCAGAACTTGATCCCTAAAAGCAAACAACAATCAGTCCACCAAAAACTATATATATATATATATATATACACATAAGCTATACTATTTGATCCACAAAATTATGTTTTATGATACTCAATTTTTTTTTAATAATAAAAATAGAAATATATATATATATATATTATGATGAGATCACTATTGATCTTTAGTCAAACATGAAGGATATAATGAGATATAACTAAAAGTTATGGTTTGTTATAATGTCATATTGAGTTAAACCAGATAAAACTAAAACTTAATCCATTTAGTGAATTATATATGCATGTACGTACGTACACAAGCATTGCATCTATATTATGTCATGTATTTGTTGTGTAAACAAAATTGAGCAAAGTTAAGCTCTGTTACTTGCACGCGGAAGGCCACAATGCAGAGGCCTCATCCTCGGACACATAAAACATGCTCAGGTAATCTTTCCATTCAAGAGCCTTCTCTGCTTCAGGACTAAAGCTTGTGCCAAACCGCACGCTGTTGGAAGGTGAGTTCTCTTTTGAAAACTTCATCTTCTCCTCAGCTGGCAAATTGAAGAACCTGTGTTGCGTCCTTCACATTCTCCAGCACTTCAATGGGCACTCCATGGTTGATAATCTGAAAGAAACCCCACTTTTCTGCAGCATCACAGATTGATTCTGAGACTTTTGGCTCGTCCCAGTTTGATATATCAATGATGGGTATAGACTCTTGAGGCAAGATGTTGCTCACAGTGATCCTTTCTTCTACAGGTTGGATATATTGCTTAGGGAGGGTTTTGAGTCCCATTTCTTAGAGACCCTTTACTCCATTGCGATTTGTTACGACAAAATCAGTGATATTTGAGGACTCACTGATAGGTGTTGCAACTATTGGATCCATTCTTACAAGAAAGGAATAAAGAGAGAGCTTAGTATTTAGCAAATGGCTTGAAACTAAGATGTTTGGTGGTGTCGTTGGTGGTGCAATTTGCATGCCATTCGCACCTATTTATATAGTACTGTCTCAAGAATTTTAAGGTTAATTTCTACTTATTTAATATATGCCTCACTAGCTCAATGTGTTTACCGGTCAAAGAGCCATGGCCCCCAAAGTCGAAAAAAAAAAAGCCTTTGAGAAGGAATTGATATTGGAGCGTTGCTGCATTCTGCTACATACAGGAATAATGTGATTTGATTTACTTTGACTTTTCAATTAAGATGTTAAAGAAATTTATATATTTCTTTTACCATTCGCTTGAGATTTTGACAGAATAGTTTATTTTTAGGGGTAAAATATTAAAACTATTTGTGAGATTTGGGCAAATGACAAGTTCAAAAATATCGAAACTTGCTCCTAACATTTCTCTACTTGCTTTATTAATTTATTTGAGAAATAGTATGTCTAAATTATTTTCATAACATTTTTACAACAAATTATAAGTAGAAGTTTGTTATTGTTAGAGCACAAAAGTAATCATAGTGTTAGATTCAAATTTGAACCAATAACAACTAACTACCTATAATTTGTTGTAAAAATATTGTGGACGTAGTATTTCTCTACTATTAACTGCCCAGAGGCTCAACTCATGCATATAATTGCAATAATGCAAAGAATTTTCGAACAGTGTTAAATTGCAGTTTGTGCTTAGAAATTAAATTGATTTTTTTTTTATATTTAAAATTATTGGTAGTACTGATATTAGCCAAACCTCAAAAGTGGTTATATGACCTGTTTTTTTTTTTTTTCCTTTACACTTTACTTTTGAATGTTGTGATCATTAGCGGGGCCGCACCAATTTTCAAGGCCAAAATACCTCCCCCTTTCTAGCCATAGCAAGAATATGTAAGTTTCTTCCGGAATTGCATTCTTTCTTTTCCCCAAATTTGCTTAATCTCCTTATTCTTGAAGCTTTAATTGATATCTTCTGTTCAAGGTAAAAAAAAAAAAAAAAAAAAAAAAAAAAAAAAAAACAGAATTCTCATTCATTTAATTCTGTACCCAAAAAAAAAAAAAAAAACCATCACTTCAATATACTTATAGTAAGTTATTTATTTATTTTTTAAAAATATCTTATGGGTGAAATTAGTCAAATTACTCACGTAGCTTGAAAGCTTCATCAAAGACTTTCAGCTACCTATTCCTGATATAGATATCAAAATTCAAAACTTCACTCTAGATTCTATAACTTGTCTGTTAAGAATGAATTGTTCAATTTCATAACTTCATGTATGTTATGGTACAACGAATTTGATCCTTTTTCTACCTATAAAAGAGACATTCAAACACTGAATAGTTAAAGAGAAAAGAGGGTCAATAATGAATTGTTCAATTTCATAACTTTATGTATGTTATGGTACAAGAAATTTGATTATTTCTCTACCTATAAAAGAAACATTCAAACACTGAATAGTTAAAGAGAAAAGAGAGTCTAGAGAGAGAAACCAATTTTATAAGAATTAAATGCCTTTTATATTAAGACTTGATCTTCAGAAAATTTTAGCAATGGATCAAGATAAGCTTTATTATTAACTTGTGCAGTTGTGAAGTCATGATAATTCAAGATCCTCAAATTTTATTATGATTGTTTATAATCTAACAACATAAAAAATACATTTATAGTCTGTATTTTTAAAGTGCATGTCATTTTTATATATTTCATCTCATCATGTGATTTCTCCATTGATGATGCTTGTCCTCTCAAGTTGAAACTTGCATGTCTTAGGCCTACTGATCTTCTTTGTTCTTTACATATTCCTGATATAGATCTCAAAATTCTTTTGTTTATAAGAGCATTATTGGACTAAGGCAAATAGTTGGGGGGGGGGGGGGGGGGGGCTCCTATTTTTGTAACTAAATCTAGTTTCCATAATATATTTAAAACCGAAGCCTTGGACTTTTGGTTAACCTCTCCACAATTTTCCACATTAGTATTTTTTATTTATATTTTTAAATTTGATTTAATTTGATTTAATTCTTTCGATTTTATAGCACTTAATTGCAAAAAAATTTATTAAATTTCTTTTTAAAAAAATTAAATTTAGTTGTTTGGTACCATACAACCACTATACTCAAAGGAGACCTAAATTATCATCTAATTAGGGAATTTTTAGATAATTCTAAAAAACTATATAATAACTCCATTAATATAAATTTACCCTATAAAAATGGAATATATCTCCATTAATTTGATAATTTCTACGTTGATGACATTTAAAAAAAAAAAAAATTCTATCATATTTCCTTATATCTATCAACCACATTTTCTTTCTCTTCTTATTTTTTTTTTCTCTTTTTGGTATTAACGTTGATTAGAAATTATAATTTCAATAGGATTTAAACTCTATAATTATATCAAATGAGACTCAACAAATATATATCATTTTTAATTTCAATAGGATTTAAATTTTATATAAAATGGATTCCTATTTAATGTAGGGTTATGGATTCCTATTTAAATTATATAATCATATACATTTTATAGTAGCATTAGGAAGTCATTTGATATAAAATTTATGGATTCCTATTCGATTATATACATCATGAAAGCTCAAAAATGTGTTGAAAACACAAGAGCTATTTAGACCCCCAATTAAAATTACGGCTCGATAGATTTTACACAAACTTAATACAAAGTGCGGAATAGTGTAAATGCGAGCGGATGAACAAGTAAGCTACTCTAATCCATAAACAAAGCAACACAGCAGTATAATGGAATATAAAAGAGTAGGGAAGAAGGATGCAAACACAGAAAACACCAAGATGTGTTCTCGAAGAGGAAACTGAAGAACTCGGCGAAAAACCTCTTCGCCGTCCTTCAAGCGAAAATCAATCCACTAGATAATCAGTTGGGATACATGGGTTAGCAAGAGACCCTCCAAGCCTAATCTACCCGATGTACCTAAGCCCTCCAAGCTCCTACTCCAACAAGGCTTCTCAGAACTGTGTCTTGTCTTAGTTCTCCGGATCCCGCAACAAGCTCTATGTTGCATCTGCCATTCCAGGCTTCTTCCAATGCTTCCCAGTAGCACCAAAACGTCACTCAACACTCTCAAAAGGTGTGGTAAGAGTTTGGGCTATCAACCTCTCAATGGTGTGGAAAATGGAGAGGGAAGGGTTGAGGAGATACCACAAGCAAGTGTATAGAGAAAGGTGGGGATGAAAATCTCTAATTGCAAATGTGTTTAGCTAGGGTTTTCTCTCTGAAGCATTCCACAACATTTGTGGGTAATGGGGGTTTAAATAGGATAGGTGCAAAATGTGTGAGTCAGTCAGTACAGGCTGGCAGAACAGCATGTCTCGCGGGTGTCTCACGGGAAGGCCTTACCCGCGAGATACTCACGAGAGATAGCTATCTCCACCTGGACTGACTCTTCGCATTCCAGCATGTGCAAGGCACATGCTTCACTTCGCGAGAAGTTTAGTCGCGACATACCCGCGAGATTCCATCAGCTTCCAAATAGCTTGAGTCTTCACACACTCTCTATCACACACCCCTTACATCAAATCCCACAACAAATACAGGGTATAAACAATTGATAGTAATTACAATCAAATTTGGCACAGAATAAAAGCCAACAAAATACATAGTTGTAAATCACAACTTTACAATCTCCCCCTTTAGCTATTCCGTGACAAAACCCTAAAACAGACTCTAGACTTAAACGTGAGTTTGGGAACACAGGCAAAACTCACTCACACCTAATTTTAGATTCTGATAAGCTCTTGAAACATATGAACAAGTAACTTCTGAAACACAACAACAAAATATTATCATTGTATGCAGAAAACTTGAAAAGCATATGGAGCATTAAGAGCATGATCAAACAAGATGAAATAGAGAACACTAGATCATGGCAAGATCAAACACATAATCACTATACACAAGTAATTACTATGCTCATTCACACAAGGAATGAACATCCGGATATGCAAGATGATAAGCTCATATGAAGAGTACCATTTGCAAATCCAACACTCAACCAGTGCAAAGTATGAATATGCATCTAGGAATAATCCTACATGGGCGCAAGAGTGATGCAGTGAAGTAAATGTATGACATTAAACTTCAAAAGCACAAGCATAAAGGTTGCATAAGCAAAGAATTGCAAATAAATGGCACAAACCATAAAAGCCTACAAAACATGCAATGAAACAAAACAACCCTTAAAGCTTACAAAAGCAACATGGGTACATGCTTAGTGTGCTACAAAGCATAGAGAAAAACATAAAAGAAACATCTGAAATAATACTTAAATAAAGTGTAGTATCAAAGTCTTAAACCAAAAGTAGTAAAAACAGTTATAACCACTAAAAATACTGAATAAAAACCGTCTTTAAAACCAATAACCAATGTTACTAAGTTGCTAGACTATGCTCCCTCTAATGCTGTGCAAGCTCTTCTCTAGCTCCCCTTCAGAATTTTCTCCCCCTTTTTGACCGGAATGGCCAAAGGGTCAGAACTGATCTGACTCTGAATCCGAGCTGTGCTCCATAGATAAGTCTTGTACTTGAGAGGAGAGCGCGGTGATCTGTCTTTGAAGGTATGCAAACTGGTCCGCGGTGTACTGCACATGGGAGTCAAGCACCGTAGACATCTGATCCATCTTAGTAAGCAACTGATCTAGTTTGCTTAAGCCTTATGGAGGAGCCGAAGATGATGGCTGTGTAGAGGGCTCAGGAGCCGAGGTGAACCTGTCAATCTCTTCCTCTGTATCTTCGCCTTCATCCTGCTGAACCTGTCGTGGTGGTGGTATGGTATGCACACCGGTCTTCGATCCCTTGATGTGTGCAGTGCTTCTAGTTAGTGTATGACCACCAATGGGATAGTCCCTCTGAACAACTGTGAGGCCACTAGGTAGCTTGAACTTTGCCTTGGCAATCAATCCCATGATCAAAGAGGGGAACAACATCACAATCCGAGAATTCTGCTTTGTGATGCTCTTCTTCAGGACATGCATGATATGGCCACAAATGTCAATCTCCTTATGTGTGAAGAGATCATACAGAAATCTTGTTCTTGGAGCAGAGAGAGTGGTGAGATTGGTGACCGGATAAAGATTATGAATCATCACATAGCTTAGGGTCCTCATTTTTGGAGAGAACTTGATGGTGTTCATGGATGATTTCTTCGGTTCACCACCAAGGAGTTTAATCATCTCATCAGTAGAACCCATTCTGTCTTCATAAGCAACATTGATTGGCTGAGATGGAGGACGAGTTTCTAGAAAATCTTGAATGCTCTCTCTTATAATCACAAACTCCTTGTGTCTTACCCAGCACTCAATACATTCTCCGTTGACAGTGGCATTGGAGAAGAACTCTTTGATAATCTCTAAATAGACCACTCCAGTTGGGTTCAGCAACTTGGTCTAAGTTCTATCTTTGAACACTTCAGGGATGAAAGTGCCCTCAAGAGTCTCTAACTGGACTACTCGTTCCATGATGATTGTCTTGTCCTTATAGCAGTCATTGTACTTCATATCAGCTTCTATAGACCTGAAATGATCAGAATCAGTTCGGGCTCGCTTTGAAGACGATTTCTTCTTAGCAGCATGCTTGGTGGGAGACATCTGCACAATTTTACAAAGCAAAGAAGGAGAAAAAAAATATACACCAACACAAATCAGAAGACAAACTTCATTAGATTCAAGTTAGTGCCAAATCAGACATAGACTAACTGAAAAACAGAGCATGATAAACACTAAACAATATGCTAAAATGTTCCAACTTATAAGGCATAACTACAATGCAACAAATTAAGAAATAGTGCAAGAGTGTGTGTCTGTATGCATGTGCTGATGAGTGTGTGCGGCATGAGATGCATGAGGGTGCCTAAGTGTGCCTAGATGTGTGCCAAGAGTGTCTAGTTGTGTGCCAAAAGTGTGCAACATGAACAAAGTGATTGAGACACATAATCAATGACCAAACCAAGTAAAATAAGGTCAAACAAGTGAGAGTCGATGGATTGAAATCACTTGATTCCAAATTAGCACAAAAATGTCACTCGGACATTTTGACAAACACTTAACGTGCACAAATGCAAAAAATACATGAATAATGCATGAACATGTGAGAATCTACCCTTAATACAAGATAAAATGCCACAAGGGGCCAACACAAGTCCAGAAACAACTAATGGGACACAGCCCAATCAAAATAAATGGGACAAATTCACCCAATTTTGAAAACCAACCCAAAGTTTTGAAAATTCCCAATTTTGAAAACCCTAACAAAAAAATCTGCATAATCTAAGCAAAAACTTATAAAGAAATGGTTAACAAACATACCTTGAAGAAGAAAATGCAGAAAAAATGCTTGGATTGAAGGGAAATGAATGGAATAGTGATTTTGGGTTGAAAAAATTTAAGAGAGGTTGAGCGAGGGAAGTTTGATAGTTTTGAAAAACTGTCACATCAGCTATATAAAAAATGAAAACACGCGTTTTTCGCACGTTAGACAGTCGCGAGAGGTGCCACTGAAGCACAAAATTTTCATGAGAAGCATTAGGTCGTGAAACAGTCGCGAGACAGTTGCGAAACAGTCACGAAAGTTTCTGTGTGAAATGATAAAATAAAGGTTTCCCTCAACTCCTTTTCGCGAGAAGCTCTAAGTCGCGAGCTTCTCGCAAAACTACTCCTGAACCATTTTTGAAGAAACACAAAAACATGCATTTTAAACAAAAACAAAAGACAAGAAAGTATAAAATCACTATCAAAAACAAATAAAACACTCAAAAATCTTTTTGGGTTTGATCAACAAAGATTGAGCATGTGAAAACACATTTAATCAAGTACAATCACACAAATGAATACGACATTCATTGAACATAGACTTGTGTGTTGTGTGCGAATATCAAAAATGATATAATCCTTAGTCCAATGTGAAGCTTCAATGATCAATTCAATCAAGGCATACACAACTAGCACTAGATTATGTGACCTATCTCAATTATAGAAACATGCATATATGACCTCCCACATGTACTTGATAACAAATCATTGAAGCTTTTCATTTGGCTCCATATTTAACATATCATTTGCAATTTTTGAGCAAAGAGAATCTCATTTAGAGAACGATGCCTGAAATTTTTGATATTTCAATAGATGAGTTAGTCTTTGGCTTTTTGGGTATCATACATTTTATTTTGGTCGCTTTCCCTTTTTCCTAGTCGAATACTAGTTTGTGCGACAGGCTTTTGCAGCTCTATATCTCTTTTCATTTGGAGATTTACAATTAGAGAGCTCTTTTAAGCAAAAAAAATAAAAGTGGGAAGATATATAGGCATGAGTCTATGCATGTCTCAAAATCAACAAAACCATTCACCAATCATTCATGACAAGGTTGAAGATCTATTTACAACAGTCACATAGATTTCAAAATTTCTTTCACAATGATATGAGTGCAATGAGAGACAAGCTAAACTCGTTAAATGCACAAAGCCATAAGTACAAAGGTACAAGGCAAAACATGTTTTGAGATAAAACTCAACAAAGCGATCAAACTTTTTGGATTTTCTATTTTTTATGTGTTTTTGAAATTTTTGAATACACCCAAAACAGAGCAAGAAAAGAGAGATTAACAAAAACAGCTGGTACAAACCAACCGGACAAAATAACAACAGTAAAAAGAAAGCAATGCATGAAAAAATGCAACAACAAAAATCCCTAAATATTGAAAGAATTAATGCGTGGACATGTTATAATGCTTATGCATGAGTACCCCTCTTCACCCACACGTCACGTGCAGTTGGAGTGATATCCTTAACGGATTGGGAACGAGAATTTGGACTGTCAAACCTTCTGGTGAAACTCTCCAGACAGGTGGTGAAGGCACCAATCATTTTCATCACGTCCATCATGCCAGGATCACGATTTTGACTTCTCAGTTGTTCACCACACCAAGACCTCATGTCAATTCTTCTTCCTCGTGACCGAGGTGCGCTTGAATTGTTGTCTGATCTTAGCTTTTGACAGTTGGGTCTAGTATGTCCTTGCATTCCGCAGTAATGACACACATAGTCCGTTCTAGGACCCCGTTGTGATCTTGGGAGAGATCTTCCTCTGGTTTCATTTCTGCCCATGGATTGATTTCGGGTCTTATTCACTATTCGTTACTCACTCACATTCTTCTTCTCAGCCTTAACATTCTCAAGACTTGACTTTTCCACAATAGGCTTTATGGCCTTCACAAATTTCACTTCTTTAGTAGCTTTGGCTGATGAGTTGTTTCCTCCGATGTATCCTAACTCGGACTTGTATGAAGAAGGTTTTTGAGATGAGATAACATCATTTAACTTCTGGGAGGAGACTCTCTCTATCTTGGCATGAACTTGCACTACCTCTTGCTCAAGAAACCTCACCTTCGTATAGGCTTCAGACAACTCGTCATTTAGTGTCTCAATCTCACACTTAACCTCTTTATATCTGATCAAGAGACTTCTGTAATCTTCCTCAGCTTTCTTCATTTTCCTTACAGCCGCCTTGGCTACTCTGGTATACTCTCCCGACTTTTCAAGTAATAAGGAGTAATTTTCTTGAAGATTAGTTGTATTCTCTTCTTCTTCTTCAGCATCTGATTCTTCTAGAATCCCAATAGACTCTGAATCAGAATGCTCACTAAGCTCCTTCACAAGAGCACCCAAATCATCCGATGACTCCACATGAGCAATGGTCATGAATGCAGAGTAATTTTCCTCTCCGTCACAGCTCTCTTCCGAGTCAGAATCAGAAGAGTCAGAGTCACTAAGTGTCGTGGCATAAGCCTTGCCTTTTCCCCTCAGAAAATTTGGACACTCCTTCTTTAGATGTCCAATGCCATTGCACTCATAGCACACAATGTCTGAAGGAGGTTGAAAATCCTTCCCTTCTTTCCTGTTAAACTCTTTTCTATCACCCCTTGAAGATGAGAACTTCCCTCTGTTGAAAGGTTTCCCACTGTTCTTCATCTTTAGAAATTTTCGGAAGTTTTTCGCAAGAAATGCGACTTCCTTTTCCACCCCATCTTCTTCGGAGGAATCATCTATCCTTTCGGTGATGGTTTTAAGAGCAAGTGATTTACTCATCTTATGGGAAGGCAGACCCATCTGATATGTTTGGAGAGACCCAACTAGTTCTTGAATTTTAATCTCATCCAAATCCTTGCTCTCCTCTATGGCTGTAACTTTTGCTCTAAAATTTTCAGGCAAGGACCTCAATACTTTTCTCACTACCTTAGCATCTTCAATCTTCTCCCCAAGATTGAGTTTAGCAATTACAATTTCATTGAGCCTCCCATAGAATGAATCAAACGGTTCATCATCACCCATCTTGAGCTCTTCAAATTTGGTAGTAAGCATCTGAAATTTTATGTCCTTAACTTTCTTTGTACCCTCATAAGTGGTCTCCAAAATCTCCCAGGCTTCTTTGGCTACTGTCATGTGAGAGATCCTGTGGAATTCATCAGGAGACACAGCACAAAATATAGCGTTTAAAGCTTTACTATTAGCATTGGCTGCTGCGAGAGCCGCCTTATCCCAATTTGCCTTAGGATCTTCCGACTTAGTCCAGCCGAGCTCTACCGCATCCCAAACGGTATCTTCTATAGAACATAGAAAAGCTCTCATTCTGACTTTCCAGAATGCATAATTGTTCCCATCAAAAATTGGTGGAACATTGAGCGATTAAGATCGGTCCATCTCAAATAGGGTCAAGGATCACACTAAGGTATTTAAACCAAGCAAGTGTACCCGCTCTGATACCAATTGAAAGCTCAAAAATGTGTTGAAAACACAAGAGTTATTTAGACCCCCAATTAAAATTACGGCTCGATAGATTTTACATAAACTTAATACAAAGTGTAGAATAGTGTAAATGCGAGCGGATGAACAAGTAAGCTACTCTAATCCATAAACAAAGCAACACAGCAGTATAATGGAATATAAAAGAGTAGGGAAAAAGGATGCAAATACAGAAAACACCAAGACGTGTTCTCGAAGAGGAAACCGAAGAACTCGGTGAAAAACCTCTTCGCCGCCCTCCAAGTGGAAATCGATCCACTAGACAATCAGTTGGGATACATGGGTTAGCGAGAGACCCTCCAAGTCTAATCTACCCGATGTATCTAAGCCCTCCAAGCTCCTACTCCAACAAGGCTTCTCGGAACTGTGTCTTGTCTTAGTTCTCCGGATCCCGCAACAAGCTCCATGTTGCATCTACCATTCCAGGCTTCTTCTAATGCTTCCCAGCAGCACCAAAACGTCACTCAACACTCTCAAAAGGTGTGGTAAGTGTTTGGGCTATCAACCTCTCAATGGTGTGGAAAATGGTGAGGGAAGGGTTGAAGAGATACCACAAGCAAGTGTATAGAGAAAGGTGGGGATGACAATCTCTAATTGCAAATGTGTTTAGCTAGGGTTTTCTCTCTGAAGCATTCCACAACATTTGTGGGTAATGGGGGTTTAAATAGGATAGGTGCAAAATGTGTGAGTCAGTTAGTACAGGCTGGCAGAACAGCATGTCTCGCGGGAAGGCCTTACCCGCGAGATACTCGCGAGAGATAGCTGTCTCCACCTGGACTGACTCTTCGCATTCCAGCATGTGCAAGGCACATGCTTCACTTCGCGGGAAGCTTAGTCGCGACATACCCGCGAGATTCCATCAGCTTCCAAATAGCTTGAGTCTTCATACACTCTCTATCACACACCCCTTACATCAAATCCCACAACAAATACAGGGTATAAACAATTGATAGTAATTACAATCAAATTTGGCACAAAATAAAAGCCAACAAAATACATAGTTGTAAATCACAACTTTACACATCATATTAAAAAAAAAAAAATTATATAATCAAATTTCATTAGGAATCCATAACCCTACATTATATTATAAATATATATATATATATATATATATATATATTTTCAAGGATTGTTTGTTACAATTTCAACTCAACTTTTCATTCCTATATTATATTTTAAATAGTTTTTTTTTTTGGATTATTCTTCTAACATCACTCTGTTGTACCGCTCTGTTGTACAGTCTCTTGCATTGATTTTGGTTCTTGGAGTGCCTTAAAAAAAAAGGTATGTAAATTTTTCTTATCAGATTTCATGTTAACATATATGAGAGATATTTTGGTCAATTAGAAAAAGTTTTGTTAGGTTCCAAAGACTTAAGATTTGATGTATTTAGAACTTTAATATGTAATGTTTGCAAACTATGATCAAAACAATATGTTTAGTCTTGTTTAGGCTTGCTCAAAATTGTATATTTTATGTAAAGTTGGAATCGAGAGGATGCGGATGCATTGGTGCATTTCGGCCTGACTCGATCAATCAAAAGTTAGACTTGATCGATCGAAAGTCGGCTAGAATGTCTTTTTGCAGAATTTCCAACTCAGCCCTACCTCATTAAACGTTTTGGGTTTTCTATGTTTGCCCTAAGTATATAAGGCAAAACCCTAGCTACGTTTTTGCAAGTTGCTCTAGTTGTATTGTTGCTCATACTTTGTAGTTTATGTGAATCTCTTGTGAGATCTTTGAAGGGTTTTCCTTCACATAAACTTAGGGTTTTCTAGGTAGAGGTATTTTCAATACCTTGATGATCAACTCAGTTACTACCATTGAAACTTAAAAAATAACAAGCGTGGGTGCATGTATCTTGTGGAGAATCTAAGAAAGAAGGAGTCCATGGATTCGGAGCTTGCACATGGTTATGTTAGTAAGTTCTACTGGTGGGTAGCATTAGGAAGTCAAGCGGGGAGCTTATAAGTCCTTTTGTATGAACTTCGATTCTTTCAAGATAGTGGATTCAAGTTTACCTTGAGGATAGCTAGGTCAAATTCTCCCTAAGTTTTTACCGTATGGTTTCATGGGTTATCATATCTTGTGTTATTTACTTTTCCGCTGGTTTATATTCTTGATATGATTGTTTGATTGTGATAACCTAAATTTGCATAGTTTGACTAAGTTAATCACTTAGCTAATTAACTAGATTAATCTGGTTGGGTTAAGGGGCCTAAAACCGTTCAAGTGGTATCAGAGCAGGTAGCTCTCTTATTGTAGATCTTTTGATCTCTGAGATAATCCTTGACCCCTGTTGTCATGGAACATAGACACTCTCTTGTTGTTCCTCCTCACTTTGATGGGAATAATTATGCTTATTGGAAAGTAAGAATGAAAACATTCCTAAAATCTATTGATAAGAGGGTCTGGAATTCTGTTGAGGACAGATGGGAGAAGCCCACTACTCCTATGAGTGAGTGGCAAACTTCTCAAAAAGAAGTAGCTGGTTTCAATAGCAAAACTATGAATGTCATCTTTAATGCTGTTTCTATGGAGGAATTTAAGAGAATCTCAAATGTTAAGGTCGCTTACACTACTCGAAAAATCCTCCAGACTGTGTATGAAGGCACAAAGGCAGTTAAGATCAATAAATTGCAACAATTAACTTTTAAATTTGAAAGCATTAGAATGTCTAATAATGAATCTTTTGATGAATTCTATGCTAAATTGAATGATATTGTTAATTCTGCATTTAGTCTGGGTGAAATCTATAATCAACCTAAAATTGTTAGGAAGATTCTTAGATCTTTAACTGAAGACTTTAGACCTAAAGTGACTGTCATCGCTGAGAGCAAGGATGTGGACTCCATCCCTATTGATGAGCTTGTAGGATTTCTTCAGTCCATGAGTTAGACCTGCCCAAAGCTAACAAATCCAAATCAATGGCTCTTAAGTCAGTTAATGATGTTGAGGTTGGTAGATTTGATGATGAGCTCTCTACTACAGAGATTGCGTATCTTGCCAAGAACTTTAGAAACTTTCTTAAGAATAACAATAGAAAGGCAAGAAGTACAAACACTGCTGAACCTAGAAACTTTAAGGAAAAATGATCTTACTAAGGTTAATAACTTTGAAAAACCTAGAGAAAAAGTTGGTCAATCTTCAAATAATTCTTTAGGTCCTTAGTGTTTTGGATGTCAAGGGTATGGTCATGTTAAATCTGAATGTACTACTTACTTGAGGTCTAAGGGTAAAGTTATGGCTGTAACCCTTAGTGATAATGAGGTTTCTAATGATGAGTCTAGATGTGACGAGGATGGAAACTTCATTACTTTCATTGCTACTGCTGTAGTCAATGAAAGCGTGTTTATTGAAGAGAACCTTTCTGATAGGGAACTCTCTGAGGATGCAGATCTTTAAGAGGCTTATAATAAATTTTGCAAATTTGCTACAAAGGATGCTATGAATGTTGAACTTGGCCTGAAGAAAATTGATTCTCTTGAGCTTGAAAAGAAAAACTTGCTTGTTAAATTATTTGATGCTAATGATCTTTTGAACCATGTGAAATCTGAGAACATGCTCTTGCTTGATAAAGTTACAATTTTGAAACATGATTTATCTGTTGCTAGATCTTCTAGTTCTAAACTTGATCAAATGCTGAATGTTCAAAAGTATCATTCTGACAAATCTAGTTTAGGTTATGTTGAAAGCATCTCTATGTCTGCACCACATTCCACGAACTTTGTTCCTTCATCTTCTTCTGAACCTTCTAGAAGTGAGGTTGTGAGTGAAACTGTCAAACCCTCTGTGAGTGAGGTTGTCAAACCTATAGAAGTTTCACCTGCTAGGAAGATTAGGGTTGATCTGGGAGAGTTTAAACCTAAGCAATCTACCCTTTCTAAGGACAAGATGCATGGTAAATCTGCTTGGGTTTGTCATTTTTGTAGAAAGTCTGGACACATTCATCCTAATTGTTACAAGCTTCAAGCTGCTAAGAGAGCAAACAAACCAAAAGTGTCTGTGCCTCAAGCATAAGATCTTATGGCACTCATTAGTGAATTGGTAAAGGTGTTAAACCTTTATTCCAATCCTGGAGTTAGAAATCACTCGAATATGAATAAGAACTCCAATGCTCATAGTGCATCTAAAAGGTTTTGGATGCAAAAGACTCATTCTAATTTAGTCTTTCTAACATAGTCCTTGTGCTTCATTGCTCTACTCTTTTGTAACCATTGTCCTTTTTTTTTTTTTCTAGGATTTGCATTGCATAACATTCATGCATTTTATTCTAGGATTTATTTATTTTTTCTCTTTTAATTTAAAAAAAAAAAAAAAAGAGGAAATCAAATAATGTTTTAGCATTATTTTTCTTGGTTTTTGAAAAGAAGGTTGATCAATTTATTTACACATAACATGTCTTGTGTACCTTGTTTAACTTTGATGAGCTTATTTTTGCACTTTACTAGTTGAAGTTTTGTAGTGCATGTTGTGTGAGAAAGATGTTTATGATGTTTATCACTTTGTCTTAATTTTGAAGTCACATGTTATTTGACTGTCGGACTTAATCCTTTTAAGAAAGGCATAAATAACCATCTCACCACTGTTCACTAGCCAATCATGAACACTTTAGTGCATATCATAAGATTTTGTGCTCGAGAAAGTGTAGAACATGCACAAAAAGAACATAAGGTGTAGCCTCGATTAATTGTTTAATACTTGAAATTGGTGTATACTATTAGGCTTGATGCCAAATCACATAATTAATATTGGTGTGTACTATTAGGCTTGATGCCAATTCATATAACTAAAATCTGTGTGTACATTATGAGGCAAAATTCAAGAAATTTATATGATTGCAAGTTTATGTTCTAGGAGATGTGAGAGTTATATGATGTAACTCTTTAGGTGATAGTCTCTTTTGAATTCTATGTGATGGGTTTTGTGAACTTTGTGATTGATTGCTATTCACATATCACCTTACATATATCTCAAGGTTTTGCTAATTGCATACACTACACAAGTTACTCTTTGCTAAACACTGTACATGTTATTGTGTGTGTTTTTGGTCTGATCAACCAAGTTTGAAAATACCTTGGATATTCTACAAAACATTTTTTTGCTTAAGAATTTAAAGGGAGAATGGCTGAAATTTTCTTTGAAGAAACTGGGATTAAAACTTGGGTTTTTGAAAAAGCATTCCATCTCATAGTCATGCATTTTGTTCATTAATTTTAATGCTTTGAGGAGTTGTGCCCAAAATTTGTTTATTCTTTTTCAAAACTGTGTTTTTTCTCAAAATTTTGTGAGCCTCTGCCTGTTTCGATCGATCCGTTCTGTTTTTCGATTGATCAAAAATGTGCTTAAATTGTTTTTAAAAGTCTCGGATTGATTCGATCGATCGAATGTAATTTTTGATCAATCGAATATCATGAATCAGGTTTCTAAAAATACTATTTTTGACTTGTTCAAAACACTTTTTCAAAAAGTTTTCAACTTTTCTCTCTTTCTCTCTCTCTCCGATTCGGACTTAGCTCCACCTCAGACTTTTGTCATTTTTTATCATTCTTTTTGCAAGATTTCTCTCTCCAAATACCGGTAAGACTCTTTTACCATTTTTTTTTTTTTTTTTTTGCTTTTATGTTCACATTTCATGCATTTTAATTTGGGGATTTCAAACCTACGCATATTTGGGGTTTTTGATGATTCAAGCCATTTTTTCTGAAATTGATCATTGGGTTTTGCTCGTATGATGTTATTAACATGATCTTTGTTTGACAATTTGATCAATTTTGTGATTTGTGAAAAATTGAAAATTCTAGGGTTTGAAATTGATCCGATTTGGGGATTTTGTTCAGTTGGGTTCAATTGATAAAATTGGCTTGTTGTTTTGATGAAATTAGTCATTTTAATCTGTTTTCGACCCTGTATGATGATCAATTCATCAATTTGTTTCAAAACATTCAAGTGGTTTTTCAAATTTATGGGGTTTTTTGTTAGAAACTCTATGCTCAAGCCAATTTTGTGAAATTGAACTCAATTTGAACTTTGTTTACTGCATTAGTACATGCATCATGACATTGTAATTATTCATGCATCATATAGATTTTTGTTCTATATTTTTTTGTGCTAACTTGCACTCTGCCCTTAGTTTATGTTTATGTTTTTTTTTTTTTTTTGGTTTTATCTCTGTGTCTTTGTCCTTTCCTTAGCACCATACCTAGGAAGACTAGAGTTCATAGGACAGTTCCCTCACCTTCTCCTCCCCCACCTTCTTTTGACTGTGAGAGGTTTCCGAGTGAGAAAAATCAAGGGATTTTTGAGAAGTTGAACCTTAAGAGAAAGATTTAGGTTGAGCATTCTGTTTTGTTAGATAGGCTTAATCTTGCCATTAGGGCAAATTTTGAGTGTTAAGGCTGATTACCTCTGTTGGATATTTATGAACCTTCTCCTTCAACTACCCTGATTAGAGAGTTCTTTTCAAACATCTCTATCCGCGTCTATGATTCCAACACTTTGGTAAAGAGTTGGATACGAGGAGTAGAGTACACCATTACTCCTACTATAATGGCTGATACTCTAGGGGTACCTTTGGTCCAACACCCTATCTGCCCTTATGATGTGTCTCCTCTTTTAAGTTGATAGCATGTCATTCTATTTGGCCCATTTCTCATCTTCACACTATTCCTCTCGAGCGGTGTGTCTTTTTATACGCTCTTGTTACTATGCTCCTATTAGTTTTCCTCATTTGTTCCTTTGTTCTTTAAACGATGTTTATAGGAGTTCATCTTCCTCTCATGCCCTTGTCCATCCTATTTTTATTCATAGGATTTTGTTATGTCTTGATCTTGGTGGTTTCCCTTCTTCTGAGCCCATTCATGTTAATGCTCCCATAGGTGCATCTTTTCTTAGACAGAGGGCAGCTCATCTTCGAACTGGCTCTAAACACCCTAGGTCTAAGTCTCTGGTAGCGCTTCTCCTTCTTCTTCTTCTGCAGGTCTTGCTGGTGAGGATGTTCCTAATCCTGTTGGTGATGCTGCTGCTGCTGATGTTCCTCCACTTCCTTCGGATGACTTTGATATTCATCTTACCTTGGAGATTGTCATGACCGTTCAGGCGGCTCATAGTCAGATTTTGGTGGACTTGCTTAATGAGATATGTGCTCTGCAAGCCGACTTAGCACATCTTTGTTCACCCTCACCACTTCCTTTTGATGATGGCGTGTGATTGTCCTTTGGCATCCCGTCATAAAAAGGGGGAGTAGTTTTGACACTATAGAGGAGCTTTCATAGTTAGGGAGAGTATTTTGTTTGTTTTGTGGAGCTAGTGGAGATATTAAATTGTATCTAGGTGCTTCACCATGTATATCATTTTTTTTTGGGCTATTCATGTTAGGGGGAGTAACATTGTTTTTGAGTGTTACATTTTTTTTTTTTTTTTATATATACATGATTCTTGTTTCTTTGTGTTCATTGCTTATTGATTTATATTTATGAGTTATTTATTGATATATGTCTTTATTATGTGTTGTGTGAAACATACAAGAATGTCATATCTATTGATTTACTGTTTTCTGTCACACATGCATTTATGCATTTGTTGAGTGTTTCAGGAATATACAGGTTGATTCAATTGAGCTATTGTCTACACTTGCAACTGATGGATAGTTGTTAGACTTTAATTTGTGTTTATGAGCATTATTTTTGTAAAAGGGCTTTTACTTGTAAACTTTGAGCTTTTAATTTGTGTTTTGTCACGGATTGCCAAAGGGGGAGTTTGTTAGATTCTAAAGACTTAAGATTTGATGTATTTAGAACTCTAATGTGCAATGTTAGCAAATCATGATCAAAACAATGTATTTAGTCTTGTTTAGGCTTGCTTAAAGTTGTATATTTTATGTAAACTTGGAATCGAGAGGCTATAGATGCATTGGTGCATTTCAGCTTGGCTCGATTGATCAAAAGTTAGACTCAATCGATTGAAAGTTGGCCATAATGTTTTCTGCAGAATTTCCAACTCAGCCCTACCTCATTAAATGTTTTGGGTTTTCTATGTTTGCCCTAGGTATATAAGGCAAAACCCTAGCCTCATTTTTGCGAGTTGCTCTGGTTGTATTATTGCTTATACTTTGTGGTTTGTATGAATCTCTTGTGAGATCTTTGAGGAGCTTTCCTTCACATAAACTTAGGGTTTTCTAGGTAGAGATATTTTCAATACCTTGATGATCAACTCAGTTGCTGCCATTGAAGCTTAAAGAATAACAAGCATGGGTGCTTGTATCTTGTGGAAAATCCAAGAAAGAAGGAGTCCGTGGATTCGGAGCTTGCACGTGATCGTGTCAGTAAGTTCTATTGGTGGGTAGCATTAGGAAGTCAAGCGGGGAGCTTATAAGTCCTTTTGTATGAACTTCAATTCTTTCAAGATAGTGGATTCAAGTTTATCTTAAGGATAGATAGGTCAAATCCTTCCCAGGTTTTTATCATGTGATTTCATGGGTCATCATATCTTGTGTTATTTACTTTTCTGCTGGTTTATATTCTTGATATGATTGTTTGATTGTGATAACCTAGATTTGTATAATTTGACCATGTTAATCACTTGACTAATTAACTAGATTAATCTGGTTGGGTTAAGGGGTCTAAAACCGTTCAAGTTTGATGAATCATAGAAGGAAAATGAACTAAAGAACAAAAAAATCTAGAAAAAAAAAAAAATATATATATATATATATATATAGAGAGAGAGAGAGGCTTTTGGAGATTGTTGCTTTTATTTTTGGAATTCTCTACATTCATGTGTATGTATGTATTGGGTTTAATTGAATTGAAATTATTTTTGAAACTTTGGTTTTGATAGAATAATGAAAATGGCAGAAGAAGTATTTTCCAATATTTGGAGTCTTCTGTATATGTGTTGTTATAGTTTAAACTTGGTATTTGAATTGTTAAAATGTTAATTCACAGTTTCATTGCTCATCTATTAATTATGAATAATAATATTGCTATTTTCAACAATCATGATATAGTATTGATGATGTGATCATTCCGAATGGTTTCTTTTAGAGTTTAGATAGAGTCCATTTTATGATTAAAAAAATTTACAATTTAAAGACTTTTGAAATTACATTTCTTTTTAAAAATTATTGGATATGTTGGACCTTAAATGACTTCTATTAAACTCCATCTTTTATGACATCATTAAAAAGAAAACTCATATAGATAGGTATTAGGATATTATTTGGAACAATCATAATGGATTAACGTATTACACATGGTACAAATCTAATTGTAACATCCTATACTATAAAATAAAAATTGGGCCTATGGTTATCTTCTCTTTGCAAAAAATGGCTAAATTCTCATTAATTGTGATAATTCACTTTTAGATAAAATAGAAACTCTATTAACTAAGTTTTAAGAAATTTAAAAATCTCATTCAAAAAATTTCCAGAACATTAGATTTTATTTTAATAATTTTATATTGTAAAAAAAAAAAATTATACATTATATACAATCATTACTTCAGTTACCTTCTAAATGATGGAGGATATGAAAATGCAAATTGTAGATCTATTATCAAGATAACATAAATTAGATTGGTGGTGGATAGTAGACTTAATTGTAGTTAAGTATTGTGGGAAGTCATCATCATAGAATTGCCCACACCGGGATGTGCTATGTGAAACCAATAATATGAAAGAAAATGAATTTTTCTAAACTATTATATCAAACAAAAAATTACTTATTTTCATTCATTTTCAAGTTATACATTTTTTTAAGTCAAGTCATAGACCTTTAAGGAAAATAAATACTTTTAATTTTTATTTAACTATATTGTGCATTGCATGGGTTAGCAACTAATTATACATACTATAAAATATTTTTAAAGGAACCAACCATGGCTGTGGCTCCACCCCTATGAAAGTGGTTTAGTTTTGAAATAAGACCAATGGAGGTGGTTTGGATATGGTACCCTGGTTGTGGATGGTGGTGGCTTTTGGTGTCCATGGTGCCTCTAAAGAAAAATGAAAAACAGAAAATGAAGAAAAAATAACAATGTTTTTTGCTAAAAAGATTTTTCTCTTTTTGAAATGATTTAATTGTAATGACACAATTTTTAAATAAATTGAGGTGACACCCTGATGGAGGCCCTTTTTGCACGTAGTCACATGTTTTCTACTGGAAGAGTGACTTTACTAGACCCAGATTTGTTTTAGGGAGTTCAATCCAAAACTTAACATTGGGTCACATAGACCAATGGCTTCTAGTGTATTTTTAAGCCTAGAAAATAGATAAACCGAAAGTCTAAGAATCGTGATAATGGTTAAAATAAATAAATAATATGTTTAGCATATTAGCTTTGATTAAGTCATTAGTTAAAATTCTTAATTATGTATATTAAGTGATTTTAAATATTAGAGAATAATTAAGGCGTAAATGCACTTTTAGTCCCTATATTTTGGCTTTTTTTCCATTTTAGTCCCTAAATTTTATTTTTTCCACTTTTAGTCCCTAAAACCAATTTACGCGTTCCATTTTGGTCTTTTCCGTCAATCAATCGACGGAAATTGTTGAGGTGGCAGCCGAAAAAATTAAAATATTATAAAAAATACCACATCACCCTAACACGTCAGCATCTATTTTTTTGGTAAATAATTTGTAAATTTTAACTAAATAAAAAAAGAAAATTTAAAAATACAAACTCAAATTTAAAAAACAAGAACACAAGAACATAGAACACAAAAAATCAGACCAATCACACGAATTCAATCACACAAATTCAATTAAAATATCACTTCTTTCTCTCTCTTCTTTAAATCACACGGTGACTCCTCTCTCTCATTTGTCATCTTCCTTTCTCTCTCCCCTTTCTTTGATTCAGTGTCTCTCTCGGATCGGTGTGGACTGGAGATCGAAATCGGCAGCATGGACTGAAGATCGGCGACAACAGCGTGGTGTTTTGGAGATTGGCGGCAACGGCATGGTGGTTTGGAGCGGTGGCGATGGTGGATTCTCTCTCTTTCTCTCATTCCGATCCTCTCTCTCTCACTTCGATTCTCTCACTCTCAGATTGGATGTGGGTTTTGGTTTTTCTTTGAATTTTTGTTGTGGGTATTGATGCAAGATTCATGGTGGTGTTTTGGAGATCGGCAGTGATGGCCTGGTGGTTTGGAGCAGCAGCGATGGTGGATTCTCTCTCTTTCTCTCATTCCGATCCTCTCTCTCTCACTTCGATTCTCTCTCTTAGATTGGATGTGGGTTTTGGTTTTTCTTTGAATTTTTGTTGTGGGTATTGATGCAAGATTCATGGTGGCGGCGGTGGAGGATTGCTGTGTTGTTTGTGGGGATGGGTTCACTGTGGGTTTAGGGAGGTTGCTACTGATGTGGGTGGCGATTTGGTGGCAATGGGTCTTTGGGTGTTCTAATTCTCAGCTTCATGGTGGTGGCAGTGGAGGGTTTCACACTTAATCCCTTGAGTTTTTGGGTATCTGGGTTTTTGAGTGTTTGAGATTTCTGGGTTTCTTTGATTTTATGATTTTGGCTATGAATCTTTAGGGAAGAACCAGAAAAATTGATGGGTTTTCAGCATGGGTCTTTCAACATTGGTCTTTGTTCTCTTCTCAAATTTTATTGCATTATTGATTTGATTTTAAGTGGGAAAGGAAGTTGATTCAATGGGTTTAATTTTGAATTTAAGTTGTTGGGTCTAATTTTCTAGGTCTCTATTCTTGTGTTCTTGTTTTTTAAATTTGAGTTTGTATTTTTAAATTTTCTTTTTTCATTTAGTTAAAATTCACAAATTATTTACCAAAAAAAATAGATGCTGACGTGTCAATGTGATGTGGCATTTTTTATAATATTTTAATTCTTTCGACTGCCACCTCAGCAATTTTCGTCAGTTGATTGACAGAAAGGACCAAAATAGAATGTGTAAATTGGTTTTAGGGACTAAAAGTGGAAAAAATAAAATGTAGGGACTAAAATGGAAAAAAGCCAAAATATAGGAACTAAAAGTGCATTTACGCCAATAATTAATTAAGTGTCATATGTCTAGTGATAGAATGAGTCCAAAATAGTCCATATCCAATTGTGGTTTATGGCCCATGTTCAACATAATAAGGTATGTCCAGCTATGGTCTATGTAAAAATAATATACATGTCTAGTGGTGGTCTATGTCCAGGCAATTTTTGTTCAGCGATGGTTCATGTCCAGATAATATATGTTTAGCGGTAGTTCATGTTCAGATATTATATGTCCAGCAGTGGTTAATGTCTAAATAATATATGTCCAGTAGTGGGTAGGTTCAACTTGTCAATATTTTTGTATTCATTAGTGAAATATTAGTGAATTCATTTTTGCATTATAGTGATAATGAAACAATATGTACTTAATAATGTAAGTTTATAGATTGAGACATAATAACTTATCTTGATATGGTTTGTGGTTCCAGCTATAGCATCACTTTATATAGCTTATGGCTCCAGCCATATAGCATTAGTGAGCTGATAACATTCCAACGGTATAATAATATGAGTCCAGCTGTACAATGATAATAAAGTAAAATATACTTAATAATTTAAACTTGGATCTAAAGATATAATGACTTATCTTCATAGCTTGTGGTTTGTGGCTCCAGCTGTATAACGTCAGTGGACTTATAATATTTCAACAGCATAATAAAATGAGTCCAATGGTATAGTATGATATTATGAGTCCTTTTATTACAGTTGCTGCTAGAGATAAGACAGCTTTTGCTGGAGTTGCTGCTAGTACTTTTGGCTAAGTTTTCTCTTTTGGAAAAATATATGTTTAGTCTATGGTTTCATACAATACATTTTTAGTATGTAATAAACTAGTTGGTTGATATTTGATGAAGTTTTAGAGATGTAATTATGATCTCTTTTTGTTTGACCAAATCTTAGAGAGCAAAGAAGGCATTTAATGTTGGATGAGATATTAAATAGAGATAGCCAACAAGATTTAGGCATGTGTTTGATATTGATTTTAAATGAAAATAATATTATAATTTATATGAGATAATATAATTTAGATTGAGATTAAATTCTATAAGGATGGGGTGTAAAACCCATGTTTTACACTATCTAATAAGTGATTGCTACATCAATATTTTACTTAAAATTCAATACATTCTATCACACTAAATAACATCTCGATAGATCGATCCCAATTTGGTTGGATTTACATATGAATATTAGAATTGATTGAGTGTGATTGTGTTAATTCTTAAATATGTGACAAGATGATGTGACATGTTGGGATTGGAGAGCTAAAACATGAGTTTTACTCTACATCCTTATAGAATTTAATCTCAATTTAGCTTATATGATGAACATTAAGTTTTAGGTAAAGAGCAATTGGAAGTTTTATTATTTTAAGTGTTATGTAATATGAAAGGCTTTCTATATGTTATCTATTGGACACTGACTCGTTAGAATTCAGGAAATTGGAGAAGACATACCAAGCAACATGTTTCTTTTAATAACTTTGAATCACTGGAGCTTTATTGAACATACTTTTTAGCCCTCTAAACTACGATTCCCAAAATTCCCCCGATGAGACTCATGAGCTTGGATCATGAGCCATAAATGAGATGTTTGTGCCATGAGCTTGAACCATGGGCTTTGATGAGATAATATTGCCATGGGTTTTGGACTGTGGGCTTTGGCATCATTTTGTGTGAATATGTGCTCTTTTGGGTTTTAAAATAGATTTTCCCAAAATTCATAATATATTAATGTGGTGCGGGTTGTCAATGAAATAAAGCCATGTAGCGTGAAAATTTTGTCCTCAACACACCTTACACTCAATAGTGAGTAGAATTAAAATGACTCAAATTAAAGTATTATATACTTTAGGGGGTTCACAATCCAAACTTTTAAATTTTAAAGAACAAAATCAAAATGATCAGATAGCAATTTACAATTAAACCTAAAATGTAACTATGTAAGTACAATTATCTATGCAGATATTCATATATGAATGAGTGTTTTGTTTAGGTATGTATGTATCTATGCGTCATGTATTTGTTGTGTAAAAATAAATTTAGCTAAGTTAAGCTTTTTTACTTGCACACGAGGCCACAATGCAGAGGCCTCATCCTCTGACACATAAAAGAGGCTAAGGTAATCTTTCCACTCAAGAGAATTCTCTACTTCAGGTCTTAAGCTTGTGCCAAACCCACATTGTTGGAAGGTGAGTTTTCTTTAGAAAACTTCCTCTTCTCCTCGGCTGGCAAATTGAAGAACCTATATGTTGCATCCTTCACATTCTCCAGCACTTCAATGGGCACTCCATGGTTGATAACCTGAAAGAAACACCACTTTTTTGCTACATCGCAGATTGATTCTGAGACTTTTGGTTCGTCCCAGTTTGACATTTCAATGATTGGTATAGACTCAAGAGTCATGATGTTGTTCACACTGATCCTTTCTTCTAGTGGTTGGATATATTGGCTAGGTAAGGTTTTAGGCCCCATTTCTGAGAGACCCTTTACTCCATTGCCTTTGGTTACGACAAAGTCAGTGATATCTGAGGACTCACTGATTGGTGTTGCGATAGTTGGAGCCATTAGAATAAAAGAGAGCTTAGTATTTGGAAAATGGCTTGAAATTAGAAGATACCGGAGATTTTTGGTGGTGCAATTTGCATGACCTTTGTAGCTATTTATATAGCATTTTAAATTATAACTAGTCACTAACCCGTGTTATACATGAGATTGTTTAACAAAAGTTATATTTCACTTTACTTAAAGGTACAATCACTTGAAAATGAAAAAATAATTATAATTTCAATACAAAATGAAGGTTGAAAATAGGCCAAAAAAGATTGATCAAATATACAGCATTCATCTCAAAATGTCATTTGAGAATAAACTCTAACCATCAAAATAAAGAAAAAATTTATTGCCCAAACAACTCATCAAAGTGGAATTTGGTTATTAAGATTCAACACTTAAATTGCCGGAAAGATATCATGTCAATCTTGATTTTCATTCTCTTTGGCATCTCAATTATAACATTTGTCAATCTCAGCTCTACTCAATTGTCATCTTGGGATAAATCTATAGATATCTCATTTTCACAGCTGGTAGGCATCCCACGTCTATTACCATTGACATCCTTTCTTCCATGAAAATCAAGGTCTCTATCCTTCTTTTCATAATATATTTGCTCCTATTGCTTAGTCGATTTGCAGAATCCTAATTTTTTTTTTCTCCCAAAGCCTTGCTATTCCCATCTATTACAGCAACTGAAGCTTCATCTTCTTATAACATTAACCTAAACCTCTCAACAAACTTATTAAGCAAAATCATTGGTTAAATCAACACAACAAACCAATATATCTCAAATCTGAGAACGCACTATCATCTTAATAGGAAAACTAATGTAATTGGTAAATATTATTATTTATAAATTATTGTAAATAATAAATAAAATTATTATTTACAAATTAATACAAAATTAATGTAATTGGTAAATATTAATAATAAATAAAGATAATTCTATTATTTTTGTGATTAGTGACACCCAATAGCTATATAATAAAATTTGTAATTTGGATCTGGTTAATGTATGCCCATAGGGCATGCATTAATAATTATTTTTGGAAAGCTTTTTATTGACAATTGAAAAAGTTGTAAAAAAAGTTAATAGCTTTTTTATTTTTTTCATAAAAAAAATATCTCTAAAAATATTTTTGTTACACATATCTCATCTCAAGTATCGAAGTACCTAACAACAATTTTTTTTTTTTTTATTTTAGGTTTCCACTCATTCTCTCTTGCTTTATTCTTAGGTTTTGTTCTTATTTTTTAATCTTCATATTATCTCCTCCACATGTTCTCTTCCACTATGTACTTAACTCGGCAAAATTTACTAAATAGTATGTTTTCAGGAATATTTTAAGTGGATAGCATAAGGGTGAAAGTACTTAGTTATGTAAACTCTTTCCGGAACTACAGGTAAAGACTACCATTGTATAGTTAAGATAGATGAGCAACTTCCTTCTCTCTGTCAGGTGTAGAACTAAAGGAACAAGCCACGTGTGTGAATGATGGATTCACCCTACCTGAGCCTTATAAAATGATAGTTTTTGTGCAAAAGCAAAATGCCAAACACCAATTTCCTTTAAAGTAGTTCTCGTAGGCACTTCATGGAAGTTAGCTACCATGACGCACTTACCCAAGATGGAAATGATTTTGTGCATGTTAATTGGTAGTGATGTGGGCATTCAGTTAAGAGAACAGGATTTATCGTGCAAAGTTTTTTTTTTCTAGTGCCAATCACCATCCAAGGTATGCATACAGCAATGGTGTCAAATTGGTCCAACAAAATACTTAATGAAAATAAAGGTCTTTGTATCATCATGCAAAGAATGTCCAAAGAATTAATTACAGTAATGACATTCTCTTCTTGGCAGATCAAATAATTGTTGGCCTTCATCAGGAGATGCTTTTATCATAATTGCAAAAGCAACAATTTGTATCAATTCCAACATTTATCTACAATTTTTTAAAGGACAAAGTTAGGCTCCAAACATGCTTGGATTGGAGATATTTTTTCCAACCCATTATGTGACAGTTTATAAGATTATCTATGTGTATTATTTAAACAAATTACATGACTCATTAACAAATTCATGTAATTAAAATCACACATGAATGCTCTCTTCAATCGCCACATAGTGGTTTGGGAAAAAAATAACTCCAAACATGTTTGGAGCCAAAAAACTTTCTTTTTCAAGTTTGTTCCACAGAATTATTATTACTATATTGATTATTGTTTTATATTTGTTACCTAGAGAAGATAGTAAATTTATATAAAATATTTCTCTCGGGGAGTATAACAAACATGTGATGGTTGTTGGCCTTGTATCCCATTATAATATGATATATATATATATATATATATATATATATGCATTGGCAGCAAATGCATAGTGAAGTAATTTTTTTTTTGATAACCTCAAATTCCCACTTTCAAAACAACTAAATATAACTAAAACTAAAATCAAATTAATGCCATTAGAGGGAGAGAGAAGACCTATGATGGGGAATTATGAAACACAACACAAAAGTATCAAAACATATCAATCTAAAGTAGAGCTATAAAAAACACAAAAACTCCAAATCCCAAAGTAGAACTACAAGAAAGAATAAAATATTCACCAAAAGAAAGAAAAACAGAGAGAGAGAGAGAGAGAGAGAGAGAGAGAGAGAGAGAGAGAGAGAGAGAGAGAGAGAGAGAGAGAGAGAGAGTTGTTGTGCACAAATAGTTTTACACAAATCCTAAAAAAAAATTGAAATTGTGACTTGACGTCACGATAAGCGGAAATCGTGATTTCAAGTCACAATTTCAATTGTTTTTTGGAGTGTGTGTAAAAAAATTTATATATAATAATAAACACTACTTATAACAAATTTATCAAAAAGAAAATGGAGAAAAGAAGAGTTAGAAAATGTTGGAGGAAAAATAACAGCAAGACGAGAAATAATAGAGAGAATGAGGGCCAAAAAGGATCGAGAAATGTTGGAGAAAGGGTGATAGTAAAGTGGAAAATAATGGGAAGAAGAAGAAGAGCCTAAAATTTTTATTGTTTTTTTGGAGAACTAAAAAAAATAAAGGAAACATATAGCATATTAACAAAATTAATTTCTAATCCTCTATTATTCATATATATCATTCATATATATCTATATATATATATATATATATATGTTGAAAGTAATGTAAGCAAATAAGTTAGAACAATAGTAAGTCTGTAGAACCAGCCAAGCAATATATATCAAAACAATTTAAAGTAAATGAAATGAAAGCAATTTAGAACTGTCCGAGATGGTGGTAATCTGTCCAAGATGGCAGTAGTAACAAGTAGTATAATGAACAGAAAACTGAAAATACTTTTTATTGAAAGTAGAACAAAACACTTACAGTAGTAATAGTAAATACAAGATTTCAATAGTTGAGGTTAATAATTACAAAGCTTGAACTAGTCCTAGTTACAAGGTTTATAGGGCAAGTAGTAGTAGAAACAAGGTAGTAGGAATTCTCTAAGGATAGAAGGTTTTCTAAGGAGAGAATTCTGAGAAAATTCTAAGAAAAATTCTTTTTTAAACTTAAGGGACTATTCCCTTAAATAGGCAAAAATTTGGAGTGAACAATGTCATGAATATTAACAGGTGAACAGTAACAGGTTAACAGTAACAGATGAATAGTGATAGATGAATAGTAAAAGTGAATTTTTCCACTTTATGACTCAAATTTTTGGGGAATCATGAAGAGAATACGTAGAGTTCCAAAGCCTTCAATTCAAGGGTCTAGACTTCATCATTGTTGTCTTTTTGTGCCAAAGGAAACCAAGTGAGCACCATTATTGGGAATCTTCAGAAGCATCGTATTGAAATAGTGGTGTAGGAGCTTTATGACTTGAAATATCTAGCAATTGAGGCTTTGGCATGGGCATAAGACCAGAAGAATCTCTGACTTTAAAAAGACAAAAAGCCAAAAGGAATTTCTTTGAACATCATCATTTATGCATGTAGTGGAATAGTGGTGTAGAAGCTTTATCAAGGAGTAGACGTTGTAGCATTTTGGCTATTGTGCAAGCCAAACAAATAGGGTGAGTCAATTAATCAGTAGAAGGAGTATCAGATGGATAACCATCAAAAGGACCTTGTGGAGAATCATAATCATGTTCATGGTTAATACCATATTGATTACAAAATCCACAATATAAAATTGGATTAAACATCGGAGTTCTTCCCGGGATGAGAAGGCTTCTTAGATTATGATGATCTGCTATCCGCAATTGAGCAATGACATCAGCATATGGTCTGGGACCAAAAATAGAAATTCTATCTGTGCTCCCTATGAAATGATAATCTTTCCATAGAAGCTAAGCAACCTCAATAATTTGGTTATTAAAATAATTTCTCCAACATTCTACAAGATCATAAGGATCATCAAAGGACAATTGAGAATTTCCTTCAAGCCATGGTCCTTGGTGAGTATGACCATCGATGAGAATGAGATGCTTTGAGGGCTGGACATTCATCCAGTTATCTCTTTCACATTTTGGCAGAGTGCTCCAGCATCTGATGGTAATAAAAGGACCTTTAAATCCTTTAATGGCATCCTGAATTATTTGTGGAAGCTGGCTAGCTTGAAAATGGCTTGTTAATCTTATGAACCTGATAAAGCCATATTCAAACATTTAGGAAAGCCAGTTGGGATCTCTATCATCATCATCATCATCTAGTTCATCAGCAATATATGAACCATCATCATAATTAATTAATAGACCAGGAAAGGGGTGTCTTTTCATATACTTTGAGAGTACACCCACAGTATTCTTCCCAATCTAACTGGATAAACACATTATCACCTTTATCTAGTTCATCAGGATCAGGAATAGTGGCTATAACAAGTTTCTTGAAACATTTGAACCATAGGTCGAAGGACCTAAACATAGCCTTGCTTTCCAGAATACAAGATTGTATATCTATAGGCAAGTTGGCAATAACACTTCTTAAGAAAGATTGGGTCTTAAGACTCAATCTAGCATAATCAGTGCTCATTATAGTCATTTTATCCTTTGAATGGATATCCTTTTTGCCAAAGAGTTGACTAATGTAGGCTTCAAGACGAAGATCATGGATGTAGGCCGAAGATCAAACCACATAAATTCTTGATGTTATTTTTTTAATGTGTAATTGTGTCTCATTTTTCTTTCTAGACTTTTTGTCTTATTGTTTGTTTTTTTTTTTTTTTTTTTTTTTTTTTTTTGAGATCCTTTTAGAGTTCCCCATTCATATTTACAATCAATCTTCTGAAAATACTATCCTCACAATTCTATCTAGAGGTCCTTTACTATCTTTTGACAAAATACACTTTACTTGTAATTTGGTAGATCTAGGATGTGTTTAATACTTCAAGGAACAAGATTTCAAGTCCAAGTGCCAAAACCATGCAAATTTGTCCAAGAATCAAGTGAAGAAATGCTGGTTATTAAAACTCAATAGCTAGCTTAACAAATAGCATCTATTGAGGTTTAAAAGGCAGCTTTTACCCAATGCTCAACAACTGCTCGATAGATAACCTATCTATCGAGGTTTAAGAAAATCAATTTTTTAGATCTGATTTCACTCCAATTCGTGTATACATGTTTAGGATTTCTTTTCTCACAACCCTAAACATATATAAGAATTATTTTAAGGGCTGTCATAGCTAATGCAAGTAAGCGCAACTTGATGTAAAGTTTTTTCACAAGCATATTGTGATCAAAGACAATTTGCCCTAGTTCATCTTTCTCTTTAAGAAGCTGATGCGTTTGTATGTCATAGGGTTTTGTAACCAATGAGCATTATGATTTCATCATATTGATGAATTGAAGAACTTTGTAGCCAACATCCTTCTCAAGTTGGTGGTTAGTCACGTACTTGGGTCCGTGCATCAATTGGTTAGTTAAGTACTGGGAGCCGTGCATTAAAAGGAGAGATTGTTATTATATAACAAGTCCAATTGGGTATTGGGGTAAGGGTTTAACTATAGGTTGGTATAAGGTACTAGGATTCCCTTACTTATAACCGCTTGTTATGATAATAGTGAATTCTCAAGAGTAGAGACCTTAAAATCACCCAATAGGGTTTTTTTCTTTTGCAGGTTTTCCCCATTCATAAATAAATCACTGTGTCAGCTTTATTTTCCGCTACATATTAACTTAGTTAGTGATTTGTTTGTACTACCACACGTATTGCATGTTAATCGGATTAATTAATTAACTTGACTAAATAATTGGTTAATTTATCACAAGGGGTCAATACATTCTTGGCCTATCACATTCTACTATGAAGATATTAAATTGATGTGGCAATATGAATGTGGTCAATGTCACATGAAAAAACACAACAAAGTGAATTTTTGAATTACTTTTTATTTATATTGTCTTTAAGAGTTAGCACATAAGTTGTAAGCATATATGTAGTTAACGCTCCATTTTTTTGGCTGTAAAATGTTGTCATTGAAAACATTTACAGTGCATAAGCTACCAAAACCAACGGTCCAATTGCAAGAGCCCGCCAGTCCAATGGCTGGAATCGGTGGTCCAATGGCCTAGCCCACCAGAACAACGACCCAGCCACAAGATGGAGGGATAGGTACTGTGTGTTTTTGTAAGATGTTTTACCAAGTTTTTATGGTAAAACGGTTTACAACCTTTTACAAAGGATTTTATAGTCAACAACAGAAAACATTTTCAGGTTTAACAGTCGTAACATCACTATATATTTGATTTTCCATTCAACATTATGTGGATGAAAAAAATTTCAAAGATGACTCTTCAATTTCGTGCAAGAATCTGATCTCTTAAGAATGGTCAGATGATGGTAAAAGTAAAACAAATCGTAAGCCAAAGGAAGAAAAAAAAAAACAGTTTTAGAGACAAACCTTAAACAATGGGTTGAGGTTTCTTTGAATTGTTCTTGAGAAAAGGATTTTCAGCTTGTCTGGTTCAATAGAAGATCCTTTCTTTAAGACTACAAACATGAACAAATTTTCCGGACCACCATCTACGGGTGCAACACTGATTGCAGCAGTCTCCAAGATGCATTCATCAGCACGGTCACGTACACGCTCAATTTCAACAGAACTATAAAATAAAATTGGGTTAAGTCATGGTTATGTCATGTTGCCATATTCTCTTTGTAATAAGTGGTGTCCTTAATTAAAGATTTGGTTAAATTACACAATATTCCTATAATTTGGGTTGCGTTCAAATTCAATCTTAAATTTAAAAACTTTTTAAATTAAAACAACAAACTCTTTTAAATTTTAAATCGTTTTAAGTCACTCTATTAATAAGTATACATTGCCTAAAACCAATAAAAATTCACTTAGGTTGTAACTAAAACCTATTATATGAGATAATTAGGTATCAATTCCTGACATTCAAATGTGATTTTCCCTTTATTTTATTTTATTTTATTTTAATAATCAAACATAATGTTTTTTTTTTTTTAATAATAATAGTTACTATGTGGATCGCTATTTAGTAGTTGATTAGTACTATGATGTGCTAATTTAGTTTTTATTTTTTATTTTATTTTTATTTATAAAAACTTGGACACGTATGCAAAAAAAAAAATCAAGTAGAAGTGTGTTAACTGTAAAGTCGGCTTGAGTCAATGAAAAATAAAATAAAATAAAAACTGCCAAACAAGTAAGAGAGTTGGAATTTTGGAAATACAAATCCCAAAATCAAATCTTAAGTCAGCATAATTGTTGCCAAAGAAAAGGTCGATAGCACAAAACTCGAAGCAAGAAAATATGATTCCTTAAGTTGATTTATGGTGTTCTGAATGAGTCAAACACAATGTACTCAAGCTACCTCCACATATATATAGTCATAGTAAAAGTTTAATGTTGCTGTTGTTTCTGTCATGGTTTTTTTTTTGAACGGTAACGGTCGTACTCTATTTTAACACTAGTGGGGGTGGGGGAAAATCCAAAAAAAAAAAAAAAAAAAAAAAAACACTAGTATTTTTCCACAAAAGCAAATCAATTATATGACTAAAATATTACTTAAGTCTTTGATAATAATAGCGAAGAGTTTGCACGGATCCAAACCACATAAAAACCAAAAAGAAACGAATAGTAAAAATAAACGTACCCAAATTCAACAGAAACTAACTACAGTTGATTTGATTTCTTAAAAAAAAAAAAAAACCAATATAGGAAAGAGTCATGTACATTGACGAATCATTGAGCAGAAGCAAATAGGAAAATGTGATGATGACAGTGTAGAGAATAATGACATTGAAATAATCTTGCTATCAAATTTTATCCTTTGGATTGTGAAGAAATCGTGTTGTATACAATACAAGATTATTACTAACTAAGAAGTTCATATTTGAATTATTTTAAAGAGCCATATATTCCACTATTAAAAGAAGAATTACATGTTGAAGAAAATACTTTTCTTGAATAATATGTAGAAGTCAAAGAAGAAAATAAAGATATTTTTGAGGAAGTGAATGAAGGCCTTGTTAGAGAAGAAGAACCTGAAATCAAGATTGTGGAGGAGATTAATGAAAACCCTATTATAGAGAAAAATCTTAAGGACGAGATAGTGTAAACCATTAAAGAAGAAATTATATAGTTAACGATCTCAATGAAGTCAAGTTAGATGATTGCAACATTTAAGGTCTATTACTTTGGTGGGAGACATAGAAACAAAGTTTATTGATTTTATTGGGGTGGAAAGATTTGATGTGATTATTGACTTTTATTTGGTGAATATTGTTAATTGTATGAAAATCAAGGGACGAGAAGTACAAGTTATTCAATTGATGACTTTCAAGTTTGGCAAGAAGACAAGGAAGATGAAGTATTCAAGTATTTGTTTTCTTGGCATGAAAGATTTCATATTTCAAAGATAAACTCAAGGACAAGTTTGTTTCAAGTGGAGGGGTCTGATGTAGGACATAATCTACAATTTAATTATTGTAAGTTATTAATTTAGGTTTTTAATTTGTAATTTTCGTTATTTTAGGTTTAGGGTGATTATTTTTTGTTTTAGGTGCTTTTAATGTTTTTTAGGTCAAATTGGTTCCTGTTATGATTAGGTATTAATTAGGAGTTATTTTAGAATATATTTTCTTGTTTGTCATGTTTTACAAAGCCCTTAAATAGGCCCTGAAGCCTATACACGTTTTTTGAACAGTTATTCAATTTATAAAATTTAGATTTTTGTCTTTTTATTTTCTAGTGGATTTCATACCCTTTCTCTTTGTGGATTCAAGAAACCCTCATGGATTTGAGGTTATTTTCAGAAGCAAACCTGTTTTGTTTCTTGTTTTCTAGAGGTAGACATGTTATGTTTCTTGATGCTTCCGCGTTCCGCATCAATTTCTTTGAAAAGAATTTTTTTTTTTTTTTTCTAAACTCTAAGTTAGTGTTCATCTAATTTTTTTTTTTTTTAAATATCAATTTAAGTTTATGCTAAAAGAAAAAAGTAATTTGAGTTCAAATAGAACTCATATTTGAATTTTGAACAAAACAACAGGCACGTATGAAAACGTAAGTGTTATTTTTTATTTTTTTATATCAATAAAATGTAAAAAACATGTGGTTAGTGTAAGAGTGGTCCCATTTCCAAGCATTATTTTAGGTGTGAGTTAAAGATGTATTTTTACCATACTAGCCCTAAGTTTTTTCTTTGCTTAAAAAAATAGTTTAGGGGTATTTTAGGATCACCCAAATGTCCATACCAAATAGGAGAAGTCCCTTGAATAGTAGTATAGACTAATATATATATATATATATGACAAAGACCAAGAGATAATATAAAAATTACTCACAACACTTGGTGTTTCAAAATATGTTAAGAATGTTATAAGCATATGGATAATAATTGTTGTATTGGGGTTTAGTTAGTTAGTTAGTTACAATTCCAAGCATGATAATCACATTTAACACATGTTGGAATTATTAATGCACATGAGAAATAATAGAACCAAAAGGATAAGGCCATGTTGGCCAATGAGATTAGAGCTAGTATTCTATAAATACATGATGTAATTCAAGGTTATCCTAAAATTCCTATTCACCCCCATTAGGACTACTCGTACAATTCATATCCATCCCATGAGGAACCCTAACAAAATAACTATATACTATCCTCTAAACATGCACGTACTTAAAAGCTCTTCTATTTTTTAAGGATTTCATTGGAAAGATTACGGATACCATTGGAAAGATCACTTCCACTATGGGGAAATAGAATGTAAAAACAATTAATTAGAAGAGAAAAAGCTTGTGCTAATTTTAAAAGTGCATCTTAATTTTGCCAAAAGAAATACATAGTTTCGAATAAATTTAAAGTAGTCTTTATTGCAAACCAAAACTAAAATTTAAATTTTTCCAACTAAATACAAAGCAAATAAAAATATGAAAATAGATGAAAAAAGGTAAAATAAAGCCATTGGTACTTGCTAGTTGGTAGGATGATCACATGCTTGCTCAAATGGACCACGAAAGTAAGGCAAAATAAGAATTAATCGAGAGTTAAATGTGATGAGTAATAGATAGATAATAACAAATGTAGCAATGGTTAAAGTATTTAATTAAAATTGATAATAATATGAAGAGTGGAGATTTTATTTATGATATGAAAACAAATACCTAAAAAATTATTGTATAGTGTAAATCTTGTTCTTCAAAATTTTCCACGTAGAAATTGAGAGAGGAAGAAATCATCTAAAGATATGCATTTGTGCCTTAACCTTGATTTTTTGAATCTAAAGTTTGTATTGGAAACAGAAGAAAATTGAAGACGAGTGGTGGTTATTCTTCTTTCTCCTTTCAGTCGAGTTGTAGAAGCTGCTCCTTATAAAAATTTAGGATTTTAAAACTTAATAAGTTTACTTAGATAAGTGAAAAAGAATATTAGATAATTGGATATTCTTTTAAGTTCATGAGATAATCTCATAAAAATAAATAAATAAATAAAAACTAAATGGGATGATGGGATGAAGATAAAAGTATTTTTTTTCCTATTTTTTTAAAATAGTACTATGGAAAAACTTGAGGCAATTTCTTATTTTTCTTTTTATATAAGACTTGCAGCAATTTCATTTGTAAATTAGGGGGGAAAAAAAAAAGAAGAAAAGAGTACGTTAGTAGAATTTTTTTTTTTAATTTTTATTAAAAAAAAGTTGAATTATGCTTGACTCCTAAATATTACGTAGCTAAAATATAGGAGTTTTTAAAATCAATAATTATACATATTTAATTCTATTATTTAAGCTTTACAAACCAGTAAATTTGAGTGTATTTTGGGCATCAAAATTGAGAATCCAAAAAAGCTCCTTAAATAGTAGTATAAATAACATGTTAGAATTATTTATGCTATAGCTTCTATTAAAAAAATTAGTTGCGAAACTTGGTCTTTCAAAATAACTATATATATGACATGGTATAATTATATATGTTATAAATTCCATTAAAATATATATTTGACAAAGACCAAGAGATAATATAAAAATTACCCACGACACTTGGTCTTTTAAAATAACTTAAATTCAATTTTCTCATATCATCCCACTTTTTTAAGTTTAAAACAAATCTATCTACCAAACCTAGATTAAAATTTCTCATGGCTATCCAACTCAAAGCAATGTGTCCATATTAATTTTAAAGTTAAAATAAGTTTTTTTTTTTTTTTTTAAATTACTTATTTCTTGTTTTCTTATGATACTAAATCTTCAATACCTCCTCATCCCTCCTCTGATTTTTTTTTTCTTCTCATCTCTAGACTTTTGCGTGGTTTCAAACTTTGAGTTTTTGCTATAAACTCAAGTTTTAACTAATTTGATGAATAAAAAAAGAAATTTGAATTTTACATTATTTTTCTAAAAGCAATCAATGGAGTGAAGTTGTATACAACTTTTAAGTATAATGATATAATTTTAACACTTTTATATTGATTTATTTCTCAATCTATTTTGAATAATCCAATTACACGTTTAAACTTTATGTAATTAGATTAATCTCTCAAATTTTTTGTTATTAGTTATCAATTTATTATTTGTTCCTTCATTTTATAATATGATTTTTTTTTTAATGTCTACTAATATTGTTTGGATTATTTTTGTTGGCAGTCTTTTCTTTTAATTGTGTCTCCCTTGAACTAGAATCTTGGCTTTACCACTGTATAGATGATAGTGATACTGTACTAGGGAAGAAGAATGAATCGATTTTTTGAGTAAAGAACGTTCCAATTAAGGAGATATCATAGTAGGACTTAGGAAAGAATATAATAAGTACATGTGACCCTAATTGGTTTGTTAATTCATAGTCGATCCCAAAAATTTAGGATTAATTATGCAAAATAGAAGTGTATATGATAAATTGATATATATATATATATATATATATATATTTACCAACCTAGTATACAAGAACTCCAAGCTAGTAGGCAAAGAAAAAGAGAGGTTCTTCTCAAATTTGTTTTATAAAATTCAACCAAAAACATTATTTTGGTCTTGTAGGTTGTAGGCCAATATAAAGGCACTCCATGAAACTTGATTACAAAAATAAAAAATATTTTAGACGTTGAGTCAACTAAGATTTGGATGCTGTTAGTATTATTATTGTTGTTTGTCACGGCATTCAAGACACATCAGGTAGTAATTATTGTTTCTTGTATGATGATTAAATCATTTTTCACGAATTGGGTCAAAATGAAGGGTAATTATTGGGTACTCTCTGAGTATCATAAATGTGTACTCCTTTTTGTTGGTCTCACTAATTAAATTTATAGTGGGATTTATAATTCATGTGAAATGTGAGAGTATGCATTTATAGTACTCTCAGAGTATTTAATAATTTTCCTAAAATAGAACTCGTAGGAATCATTTATAAGTGTAGTGTATTTTTTTGTTTTTACTTTTTGAGATATATAGATGGTGGGAGAGGTTACGGTAGTTTAAATCACAAACATGAAGTAACATAAATAATACCATTACTGTTGGATTACCACTTAAAATAAGGCGCAGTGTTCTAGCAATTTTTGGACAATATGAGGGTACAAGTAAGTTATTTTGAACCATATTGAACCGAGAATATAAGAGAAATCTTTCTAATTTCATCAATCTTTTTAACCTGTCATGAATTCCAGTGCTTCAAACAGACATATATACAAACAATGTCACTGCCACGTTTACAAATAAAGTGTAAACTCTTTTTTGTAAAAAGTAAAATAATTGTATAAAGAATTGATTGACTTCTATTATCTTCAAATAGATTTCAGATTGTGTTTTATTTCACAAAATTTATTTCCATTACAATAGAACATGGCATACTTGTAGTGACAACACTGATCGGTGTTGTAGTGACAACACACCTCAGAATACATATCATATTTTTGCAAATTCAATTGTTTTCTTCCCATCATGAGCCTTCTTGAAGAAATGTCTCACATAATTTGAATACAGAATTTGCTTGTATAATGCTTTCTCACCCCCTGCAAGCACTTCTGAAAAAGGACCAATCATGTCATCTGGCCTAGGATTAACAAAAATAGGAACCGAAATCCTATTCTTGCTTCCATTGGCAACCACATGATGCTCAATGCTCTTGTACTGACCATTGCTCATTATTTGTAGTGCATCGCCAACATTGATCACAAGGGAGCTGCTTATAGGTGGAACATGAACCCAACTATCATTGTTTCCTCGCACATAAAGTCCACCAATATCATCTTGAAGGGGGATAGTAAGGGTTGACACATCAGAATGACGGCCTATTCCCACGGTGAGCTCAGGGTTAGGACATATAGGATAGTAGTTAAGGTTAATCCTCTTTGAACCCATTAAGAGAGATTTTTTTTTTCTCATCAATTTCCTTCACATTGATCCTCTTCATTAGTGCCTCTAATAGCCTTTGGATAACTGGTTCAGACCCCCTCATATATTCCAGAACTTGATCCCTAAAAGCAAACAACAATTAGTCCACCAAAAACTATATATATACATAAGCATATACTATTTGATCCACAAAATAATGTTTTATGATACTCAATTTTTTTTTTTTTAGTAATAAAAATAGAAATAGAAATATATATATATATATATATATATATAATGATGAGATCACTATTGATCTTCAATCAAACATGGAGGATATAATGAGATGTAACTAAAAGTTATGGCTTGTTATAACGTTATATTGAGTTAAACCAGATGAAACTAGAAACTAGAAGTTAACTCATTTAGTGAATTATATATGCATGTAGGTACGTCCACAAGTATTGCATCTATATTATATGTCAAGTATTTGATGTGTAAACAAAATTGAACAAAGTTAAGCTCTTTTACTTGCACAAAGAAGGCCACAATGAAGAGGCCTCATCCTCGGACACATAAAACATGCTCAGGTAATCTTTCCATTCAAGAGCCTTCTCTGCTTCAGGACTAAAGCTTGTGCCAAACCGCACGCTGTTGGAAGGTGAGTTCTCTTTTGAAAACTTCCTCTTCTCCTCAGCTGGCAAATTGAAGAACCTATGTGTTGCGTCCTTCACATTCTCCAAAACTTCAATGGGCACTCCATGGTTGATAATCTGAAAGAAACCCCACTTTTCTGCAGCATCACAGATTGATTCTGAGACTTTTGGTTCGTCCCAGTTTGACATATCAATGATGGGTATAGACTCTTGAGGCAAGATGTTGCTCACAGTGATCCTTTCTTCTACAGGTTGGATATATTGCTTAGGGAGGGTTTTGAGTCCCATTTCTGAGAGACCCTTTACTCCATTGCGATTTGTTACGACAAAGTCAGTGATATTTGAGGACTCACTGATAGGTGTTGCAACTGTTGGATCCATTCTTACAAGAAAGGAATAAAGAGAGAGCTTAGTATTTAACAAATGGCTTGGAACTAAGATGCTTGGTGGTGTTGTTGGTGGTGCAATTTGCATGCCATTCGCACCTATTTATATAGTACTGTCTCAAGAATTTTAAGGTTAATTGTATTTATTTAATATATGCCTCACTAACTCAATGTGTTCACCGGTAAGAGAGCCATGGCCCCCAAAGTCGAAAAAAAAAGTCTTCTAGAAGGAGTTGATATTGGAGTGTAATTTAAACGATGGCATTTATGGTTCAAGTTTTTTTCCCACAATTATACTTATCAAATTAATAAATAAAATTAAAATTTCAGCCAATTAAAATCTTAAATAAAATAGAGAGAGAATTTGATACATACTTGTATTTAACAATTGCTGCATAAAAGGTTAGATGACAGCAAAAAAATAAGTGACAAGTGTCTAAAGATCCACCTAATCATGTGTATTATTGCACATAACCTTTAGACACTTGTTGCTTCATTTTGTTGCTAAATACAAGATTAATGTGATTTGATTTACTTTGACTTTTCAGTTAAGATGTTAAAGAAATTTATACATTTCTTTTACCATTCACTTGAGATTTTGACGGTAAGTTTATTTTTAGGGGTAAAATATTAAATCTATTTGTGAGATTTGGGCAACTGACAAGTATTACTAATTTTATTTTCAAAAATATTGAAATTTGCTCCTAACGTCACTTCTTAACACAATTCAAAATTTTCATTTCTCTACCTACTTTATTATTTATCTAGCATTGGCTACCCAGACGCTCAACTCACACATATAATTGCAATAGTGCAAAGAATTTTCAAACAATGTTAAATTGCCATTTGTACTTAGAAATTAAATTGAATTTAAAAAAAAAAAAAGAAAAAAAAAAAAAAATCTTGGTGGTACTGATATTAACCAAACCTCAAAAGTGGTTATATGACCTTTTTTTTTCTTTACACTTTACTTTTGAATGTTGTGATCGTTAGCGGAGCCCCACCAATAATTCACGGCCAAAATACCACTCCCTTTCTAGCCATAGCAAGAATATATAAGTTTATTCCTAAATTGCATTCTTTCTTTTCCCCAAATTTGCTTAATCTCCTTATTCTTGAAGTTTTAATTGATATCTTCTGTTCAAGGTAAAAAAAAAAAAAATTTAATTAAAAAAAAAAAAAAAAACTGAATTCTCATTCATTTAATTCTGTTCCAAAAAAAAAAAAAAAAAAGAATACTATCACTTCAATATACTTATACTAAAATTTTTAATTATTTACCATGAACTAGGATTTTTTTTTTGGTTATTTATCTTTATTATTATTTAACTATTAAAAATTTGGTAGTCCAAGTTATATATATACATATATAAAATAAATGTTTTTTTAAAATAAAAAGACGTTGAGAAACGTTTGTGTGAGCTTATGGGTGAAATTAGTCAAATTACTGCACGTAGCTTGAAAGCTTCGTCAAAGACTTTCAGCTACCTATTCCTGATACAGATATCAAAATTCAAAACTTCACTCTAGATTCTATAACTTGTCTGTGTAAGAATAAATTGTTTCATTCGATAACTTCATGTATGTTACAATATGTATTTTTAAAGTGCGTGTCATGTATAATCTAACAATATAAAGAAAACATTTACGGTATGTATTTTTAAAGTGCGTGTCATTTTTATATATTTCATCTCAGCATGTGATTTCTCTATTGATGATGCTTGTCCTCTCAAGTTGAAACTTGCACGATCTTCTTTGTTCTTTAGCTATTCCTGACATAGGTCTCAAAATTCTTCTGTTTATAAAAGCATTATTGATTTAATTCGATTTAATTCTTTTTATTTTATCGCCCCAAATTGCAGAAAATTTATTAAATTTCTTTTAAAAAAAATTAATTTTAATTGTTTGGCGCTATACAACCACTATACTTAAAGAAGACCTAAATTATCACCCAATTAGGGAATTTTTAGATAATATTAACAAACTATATAATAACTCCATTTATATAATTCTATTCCGGAATATATCTCCCCTAATTTAATAATTTCTACGTTGATGAGATTAAAAAAAAAAAACTATCATATTTCCTTATATCTATCAAGCACGTTGTTTTTTTTCTTTTTTTCTTTTTTTCTTTTTTATGTTAATGTTGATTAGAAATTATAATTTCATTAGGATTTAAACTCTATAATTATATCAAATAAGACTCAACAAATATATATCATTTTTAATTTCAATAGGATTTAAATTATATATCAAATGGATTCTACTAACATATTCATCCTTTAACAAAAAATTTATATAACCAAATTTGATTAGAAATCCATAACCCTATATTATATTATAAATAGTTTTTTATTTTTTTTTTTCAGGGATTGTTTGTTACAATTTCAACATGGCTTTTTATTCCTATATTATATTTTAAATAGTTTTTTTTTTTTTTGGATTACTCTTTCAACACCACTCTACTGTACAGTCTCTTGCATTGATTTTGGCTCTTAGAGCGCCTTCAAAACAAAAGGTATGTAAAGTTTTCTTATCAGGTTTAATTTTAACATAGATGAGAGATATTTTGGTCAATTAGAAAAAGTTTGATAAAACATAAATGGAAAAAGAACTAAAGAATAAACAAATCTGGAAAAAAAAAAAAAAAATAGTGACTGTATTAGGTAGAGTTTTTTGGAAATTGTTGTTTTTATTTTTGGAATTCTTTACCTTCATGTGTATGTATGTATTGGGTTTAATTGAATTGGAATTATCTTTGAAATTTTGATTTTGGTTTTGATTGAATAATGAAAATGGCAGAAGAAGTATGTTCCAATATTTGGAGTCTTTTGTACATGTGTTGTTATAGTTTAAACTTGGTATTTGAATTGTTAAATTGTTAATTCACAGTTTCATTATTCATCTATCAAGCATGAATAATAATATTGTTATTTGCAATCATCATGATATAGTATCAATAATGTGACCATTCCGAATGCTTTCTTTTAGAGTTTAAGTAGATTCTATTTTATGATTTAAAAAAATAATCATTTAGATCATTTGGAACTAAATGATTTTTTTATTAAGGGTATAGAACATGTGTAATCCTAGCCCAATTTTAAATAGGGAATGTGTAGTCCTAGCCCAATTTTAAATAAGGAATGGGCTAAGGTTGATACAAAAAGGGCCCAAAGACTCTGGATTTAAGTAGAATCAGTAACCGAAGCAAATGAATGACACGTTTTCATACCCTTTTTCCACTTCGGAACTAGTTTCATTTGGACCGAGCTTTTAAGTTGCTAATATATTCAAAGCCCAGTTGAAAATTTGAATCTCATTTTTCTATCGTTTTTGTTTTTGTTTTCCGCTAAATTTTATCCCGTTGGTGACTTGGTGTCGCACTATTATTGTTGATGTTGTGGTCATCTCAAAGAAGTCAAAAGCGATGCCATTTTGATGCTAGGCATGTAATGTAAGTCAATTGTTAAGACCATTGTGCACAGGGGCAGTGTACTAAAAAAAGATGGTAAAAGTAATTGAATATTTTAAGGAGTTAACAGGGTAAATTTAAGGGCATTACATACGGATTTCTTCTGTCAAAAGTTTTGAGTCGCAACCAAAAATCTTTAGAATCTAAGGTATATTTGGTCACTTATGTCTAATTGATTTTATCTTAATTAATAAAATTGGGTATTGAACCAACTTTGAACCCCATGACCATGAGGAGAGATGGAGGAAATTGAAAATATGTTAGAAAAAAAAAGCCCATGTCTAGGAAATATGATAAACACCTACACTCCCAATGCTCCCTTCTCTCTTTTTTGGGGTGTAACAAACCATTCCCAAATGCAAACTAGTTATGGTAGTTGTGAACCCACTACTTTACCTAAGATCAACCAGAAACTAGACTACTCACACTGTGAGTTCCATTAGATCACTTAGTTGAAGCATTATCCTTGGCAAATGTTATCTTATATGCTCTCTCAAGAACACTCATACGCATGCCCATATTTTATGTTTAGGTTTATTCCCTGATGAAACTAATTTCTTCATCGGGTAGATCTAAATGATCCAAGGTCCAAACCAATAGAAACAACTTTGGATTATTTTTTTCATAAATGATCACATACTGTAAATGATTATTTAGTCTATTCTAAATGATCTAAATGACTTCTATTAAACTCCATCCTTTGTGGCATCATTGAAAAGAAAACTCATATAGATAGGCATTAAGATATTATTTGGAACTATCATAATGGACTAATGTATTACACATGGTATGGATTTAACTGTAACATCCTATGCTATTAAATAAAAACTGGGACTATAGTTATTTTCTCTTTGCAAAAAAATTGTTAAATTCTCATTAATTGTGATAGTTCACTTTTAGGTAAAATAGAAACTCTATTAACCAAGTTTTAAGAAATTTAAAAATATATTTCAAAAAATTTCTAGAACATTAGATTTTATTTTAATAATTTTATATTGTGAAAGAATAAAATTTATACATTATATACAATCATTTCTTTAACCTTCTAAATGATGGAGGACATGAGAATGCAATTTGTAGATCTACTATCAAGATAACATAAATTAGATTGGTGGTGGATAGTAGATTTAATTACAGTTGAGTATTATGTAAAGTCATCACCATAGAATAGCCCACGTCGAGATGTGTTATGTGGAACCAGTGATATGAAAGAAAAAAAAAAAATCAAACCATTATATTGAACAAAAAATTAGTTATGTTCTTTCATTTTCAAGTTATACATTTTTTTAAGTCAAGTCATAGACCTTTAAGCAAAATAAATACTTTTAATTTTTATTTAAGTATCTCATGCATTGCATGGGTTAGTGACTAGTTATACATACTATAAAAGATTTTTAAAGGCACCAACTAAAAGTTCAAATAAAGTTGAAAACACTATGAACGTTTAGACCTCCAAACAACAAATTACTAATTCAAGCTTTATATCAAACAATATATGTGCAGAAGATGATAACAAGATTATAACAGAATTGATAAACAATCTAAACTATAAATAATCACAATCACAGTAGTAATTAAATGGTAAAGATAAAGGGAAGAGAGATGCAAACACAAGACAACACACAATATGTTATCGAAGAGAAAATCGAAACCCTCAACGTAAAAACTCTCTGCTACCATCCAAGCGGTTAATAATCCACTAAAAAATGTAATTGGGATACATGAACAGTAATAGACCCTTCAAGCCTAATCTATCCAGGTACCTAAGCCCTCTTAGCTTCTTGCTTCAACGAGGTTGCGCCGAACCTTTTTCTTCTCTAACTTACCGGATTTCGCTATAAACCATAGCATCAACCAATAATCATTGGTTCCTTCCAAACTGCTTCCTTTAGCACCAAAAGAACCTTCTCACAGACATGGGTATGGTGAGAAAAGGATTTCGTCAAGAACCTCTCAAGGATGTATCAATTGAGAGGAAGAGAGTAGAGGAATTTGAAGAGTCTCTTAGGTGAAGATTGTGGATGAGGTAATCTTGTTTTTCTCTAAGTTTTCTATTTCAAAATTCTCTCTGGAAGCTCTCTGCATTTCGTGTGAATGAGGGGTATATATACTAGGGTGAGAATGGAATGCGAAGAGTCAGCTTTTCCTAAACAGAGTATTCTAGCGACTTGACCTTGCGACTAGGTTGAGTCGCGAGTTCAAGCTGCAAGCTAACGGATTGGCCAACCTAGGACTTTTATCATGTAGTGCAACAGCTGGCGTGACTCTTTAGCTTTTAGCATGCTTGGCACGTATGCAACTTCTGGCAACTTGCAAGCCGCGAGCCACCCGCGAGATCCAGTCTTGAGTCCCTACTTCTTTGCATAATCTTGAGCATTTCTTCACACTCTCTCACTCACTACCCTTACAAAATCCCCACCTAAATACAGGGTTACTAATTGCTAAAATACAAGCAAATTTGGTACGGAATAAAGCCAACAAGATGGTTAATTAAATGCAACCTTACAATCTCCTCCTTTGGCTATTTCATGACAAAACCCTAAAACAAATTCTAGACTTAACGCGTGAGTTGGGAACAATTAGAAAACTCACTCATAACTGACTCTAGAATCTGTGAAGCTCTTGAATCATAAGATCAAACATCTCGTAAAACACAATAACACAATAAGTTCGTTGTATGCAGAAAGCTTGTAATGCATATGAAATAAGCACAATGCAATCAAGCAAAATGGAATAAAGTAATACACCATAACTTGACCAAACAAGTAATCACTATAAGATAGTGACCACAATACTCATTCACACTTGGAATGAACATCCGGACATTCAAGTTGATAAGTACAAAGCAAATCACTTGAATGACCAATACTCAACTAATGCATAGTACATGAAGTATATGCATGTAAGAATAAAATCCTACAAGGGCACAAGAGTGAGAGTACTTAAAGAAAATGCATAACATTTAACTAGAAGTACAAAATAACAAAGCATAAAAACTGCATAAGCATGGTACTAACCATAAAAGCCTACAAATATGCATAGAAACAAATCCTAAAAGCTTACAAAAGCAACATGAGTACAAATTAACAAAAACAAACGAAACAAAGTTCATATAAAATAGAAAATAAACAAAGTCCTTGCTGAAATCTCCTCCTTTGATCTAGTTGTTTCTCCCCCTAACATTGTACTCCCCCTGCCAACATTATCTCCTTTTTGTCATGGAATAGCTAGTCCTCATCATCTTCTAGCTTTCTTTTAATTTGATCCAATTGAGTTTGGATAGAGGTGAACTTCATATCCAATCGAATGTTGAGATGGTGCAAGATAGATGAAAGGCTGGACATCTTGGCACTCAACTCGTTGATAGATTTCACAATGTTGTCTAGTTTCTCACTAGATGTGGATGAGCTAGAGCGCAAACCACTATGAAAGGCTGAGGTCTCTGTTTTGATTCCTTTCCGACTATAACCAATGCTAGCGTTGTACATATGCATGTTGATTGGTGCCAGTTTTGTGTAGGGAGACTCATTATTGAAGGATGAATACCTTTGAGCTTTAGTATCTTAGAAATAAGGCAGCAAAACGAAATGCATATCCGTGATTCAGTTCGAAGAACCGTTTTGCGCAAGACATGAAAAATGTGTGCACAAATGTCAATCTCAACATCAGATATTAGATCGTGAAGAAACAGGGCACGACCAAGATTCATGTACCCGGTGCTAGATAATTTGTACAAGTTATGAAACATGATAATTGTAAGCACCCTCAATTTCGGAGGAAGAGAGGAAACACTGACTAAGTTCCCATTTAATGAGAATTCCAAGTCTTTTCCAAAAGCATTTTGGAGTAAGTCCTCGTCTGGACATAAATCACTGTAAACTAGTGATTGTTTAAACATCGGTCAATTGATGTGAAGAATCTCAGCCAGATATGCTTGAGAGACTGAGAAACTCTTTTGTCTAACCCAGCATTTGAGTTCTTCACCTTCAATAATTGCATTGGCATAAAACTCTTTGATCAGGTCCTCATATGTGTCATCAATATCGGAGAGAAGGTAATTCCAATCTTTGTGAGCAAACCATTGAGGAATGTCGGTGTCAAAAAGAGAAGGTTGATCAACAACCCTTTCAAGTAATGGTGTAGTAGTTTTGAAAAAAATTTCATGATTTTGAAAAGCAGCATAGGATCTGAACTTGTTGGGATCAAACACTGTAGATGATGAGCAGGTCCTTTTTATGCTAGGTGAGAGTTCATCAACATCAATGACATGTTCCTTCCCTTTGTTGTTTCCCCCTTTTACAGCTGCTCTCTTGAATGGAGATATTTTCGCCCTGTGTCATGTTTTAACAAAAGAGAAAACCAAACAAGGCACCAAACACTATTAGTATTGGGAAAGTTCCAAAACATGGGTAATGAGGGAAACCCTAAAAAAAATAGGGATTTTAGGTTCCAAGCATGAAAATGAGTGTGTGTGCGCCACAAACGTGTACTCAAGATAAAGAAGATTTGTACATAATCACCAACAAGACAAAGCAATTTCAAACATGAGATTAGAGACAGGATCAAACAAGAGATATACAAATATCTTTAAACCGTACAAATCATGAGGAATAAGTAGTAACTGTGACCAATACTAAGTAAAAGACAAAGCCCATACCTTGTCTTGAGGATCGAATCAGAAATGATGGACAACAATGGTGATGTATGCACAAACACAGTGAAAATGAGAGCAGTTAAAATGATGAAGATAATGAATAGTTACAAAAGATTGAGGGAAACCTGAAAAGGTTTTAAAAAGATCTTTAAAATGCAAAATACGCATTTTTCATGACTGGATTAAGTCGCCAATCAATCGCCAGGTAAGCCATGAAACACATAGAAGTTAAGATTCCTGAAAAATTTTCTAAATGTTTTTCCCGATTGGAAGGTCTACCTGCGAGATAATCGCTAGTGGAGCCGTGAAAATCTTTGTGTATCCCTCGCGATTGGACTTTCCACCCGTGAACAAGTCGCCACACTAAGCCGTGAAAATCATAAAAACTCAAATTTTGAAAAATTTTCCAAGTATTTTTCGTGTCTGAGACCTTGACTTGCCAGAGAGCCATGAAAAATCTCGAAGTGAGCTCATGACTGGGGCATGCAACTAGACTAACCCACGACTTAGTCGCCAAAACAGGGCAACATTGTTTTTGAAATTTTTTACATTTTTGTAGAAACAAAATACTTTCCAAAAACAAACTAAAACATTCAAAAAAAAATTTGTGTCTGATCAACAAAGATTGAGCTTATGAAAACACATTTAAACAAGTACAATCACACAAATGAATATGGCATTCATTGAACATAAACTTGTGTGTTGTGTGTGGGTATCAAGAATGAGATAGTCTTTAGTTTAAAGTGAAACTTCAATGATTAATTCAATCAAGGCATACACAACTAGCACTAGATAATGTGATCCATCTCATATAAATATGCATTAGTTAAGTATTGGTCATTCAAGTGATTCATTGATCACACAAAACTTGTGTGTTGTGATTCATTGAAAAGTTTCAAAGAAATTTTCTCAAGTTTATATGGCATTCATTGATCTCACAATGACCTCCCATATAAACTTGAGAACATTTCTTTGAAACTTTTCATTTGGCTCCATATACATCATATCGTTTGATCATTTTAAATCAAAACATCTCATTGTGAGATCAATGCCTGAAATTTTAAATATTTCAAATTGATGAGTTAGCCTTTAACTTTTTGGGCATCATATATTTTATTTTGGTCGTTTTCCCTTTTTCCTAGTCAAATACTATGTGCGACAGACTTTTGCAGCTTAATATCTCTTTTCATTTGGAGATTTACATTAGATGAGCTCTTTAAGCAAAAACAACAAAATAAAGAATGGGAAGATATATAGGCACAAGTTGAAAGTTTTGCGGAAGCAATATAGAACAAAAATAAATCATATTTCATTTAAAGATTGTTGTACCACACAACCATGGATTCTAAAAGGAACAAAATTGCGTACCTCTCTTAGCAACCCAAGCGTGTTGCCTCCCAAAGTATTCACGTCTCTCTCTCTGTTTCTTTTGAGTTTTCAGGAGACTGTAGTATCACTCAGTAGTTCTGATGGCCAACCACTAAATATGATATTATAAAATCTTATTTTATAGTAGGCTTCTAAAACCCTAGAGAGAGATTGGACGTGGGATCCTTAGGGATCCTAATCTTCAGCCGTAGGATTTTATCAATAACCTTTTTGAACGTTATTGACTTTTCTTGAAACTCTTTCCAAAAATATTCCTTAATTTTCTCAATCATATCAAAAAAATATTTGAACTTCTACAAATTGCAATAATGTCCATCAACACATTGCAATTGACCCCTGAAGATTAGAGAATTACAAATGAGGTCCCATTACTTACAATTTTATATCTATGTCCTTCCACCATACTATATTCCCACAAGCCACTAGGACTGGATTAATATCACTATCATGTCCCTAGCTTATGTAACCCTTAATTTCTTGATTTCATAATTTCTATTGGACTCCAAAATATCTTTAAAAACTCTTTAAATATATATATACAATATTATATATATGAAAAACATTTTTTGAAAAATGTCACCGGCCGGTTTTGTTTTGAGTCCAACTTCAATATGAAAATCAACTGAATATACTATCTTCTTTAGAGACTGGTGGATTCATTGTTGAGCATTTATATATTTTACTCATTACACACATAACCCAACGTGTCTGTATATAGCCTTTAAAAATTAGCATCACCAGTTGACATTGTCAAAGTTATATGCATAATAAATAAATATACACAAACCCCTCATGTTTAAGGACAATAGAAAAATTGTGATAGGACAACCTTTTAATTAATAGTGATCACTCCATAAGGTGTCCTTGATCGAATCCAATTCAGTGTATGTACTTGTTACATTACACCCACTTGTTTGCTTAAAGTCACTACCTCAATGATGGAGTAAATCATCCTATCATATAGCAGCACAACAAGTGTAGGCTTTAGTGGTAATATTCAATTAATATCCACAGCCTAGAACAATTTAATAATCTATGAAAAATCATTACTCCCTGTCTTTGGTTCCTTAACCATTAACATGATTTTTCTACAGAGGTGACATCACATGCCATATTTAAAAATGAATTATACCTATAAAATAATGAATGTGAAAATAAATTTTTATTATCAAATAAAAAATGCATAATATTGTTTTTGAGTGCAAATAATTCTAACAATCTCCCACTTGCACTCAAAACCAATCATACATGTATTTAACACCCATTGCTTCTAAATGTTTCTCAAACACCTTTTGAGACAATGCTTTTGTGAGTGGATCTGCAACATTATTGGCAGAGGCAATCTTTGTTATTGCTGCATCACCTCTCTGTATAATATCACGTATCAAGTGATATTTACGTGCAATATGTTCTGTCCTTTGATGAGCCCTTGGTTCTATTGCATTTGCAACAGCCCCACTATTGTCACAATAGATAGTAATGGGTGACTTAATAGAAGGAACAACTTCAAGTTCTTGAATGAACTTGCGAATCCACACAGCTTCCTTTGCAGCTTCACTTGCAGCTATATACTCTGCTTCTGTAGTAGAATCTGCAGTAGTATCTTGCTTGCAACTTCTCCAACTTATTGCTCCCTTGCCAAGAGTGAACACAAATCCAGAAATTGATTTTCTATCATCAATATCAGATTGAAAATCTTAATCTATATACCCTTGGACAGTTAAATCCTTACCACCAAACACCAAGAAATAATGTTTGGTCCTATTTAAATATTTGAGGATATGTTTCACTGCTGTCCAATGCTCAGAACCTGGATTAGATTGATATCTACTCACAATGCTCACTGCATAACAAATGTCTGGTCTAGTGCAAAGCATTGCGTACATGAGACTTCCTACAGCCGAAGCATAAGGAAAATTTCTCATTTTCTCTCTCTCTTCTTGTGTTTTAGGACACATTTGATTACAGAGATGAACTCCATGTCTAAAAGGTGAAAACCCTTTCTTGGAATCTTGCATGCTAAACCTAGCCAATATCTTGTCAATGTAATTGACTTGTGAAAGTCCCAATAACCTTTTCTTTTGGTCTCTAAACATTTTGATTCGGAGTATATAGGACGCTTCACCAAGATCTTTCATTGCAAAGTGACTAGATAACCATACTTTAATAGATGACATTGCTCCTACATCATTGCCAATGAGTAGTATGTCATCTACATAAAGGACTAAAAATGTAATAGTGCTCCCACTAACCTTTTTGTAAACACAAGGTTCATCCATATTTTGTGAGAAACCAAACGATTTGATTGCCTCATCAAAACGGATGTTCCAACTGCGTGATGCTTGCTTTAGGCTGTATATAGATCTCATCAATTTGCACACTTTTGATTCTTGACCATGAGATATGAAACCTTCTGGCTGGTCCATAAAAATTTCTTCTCGAATGTGTCCATTCAAGAAAGCTGTTTTAACATCCATTTGCCATATCTCATAATCATAGTGTGCAGCAATTGACAATAGAATCCTTATGGACTTTAGCATGGCTACTGGTGAAAAGGTTTCCTCATAATCAATTCTAGCCTTTTGATTATACCCTTTTGCCACTAGCCTAGCTTTATAGGTCTCCACCTTACCACTAGGTCCTATCTTCCTTTTGTAGACCCATTTACAACCAATAGGCTTAATACCTTCTGGTTTGTCTACTAAGGTCCAGACCTGATTGGTATACATTGAGTCCATCTTTGATTCCATGGCCCTTTTCCAATTCTCAACATCCTTATCAGTCATTACTTCTTGATAAGTAAAAGGATCATTATCAGGTTCCTCTGACTCCATTAGATAAATCTCATTTAACAAAGTGAGTCTAACTGGAGGCCTGATAGTCCTTTTACTACGTCGAGTCTCTTGTCTTTTGCTTGGTTCAGTAGGCACTATTACTTGCTCTTCATTATTCTCATTCAACTCAGCCATTGGGTTATCAGTTAGTTCATCAAGAGAAACTTTTGCTCTACTTTCATTTAAGCTATAATCTTCCTCAAGAAAAATAGCATTCCTGCTCACAAAAACCTTTTGCTCGCTAGGATTATAAAAATAGAAACCCGTAGACATTTTGGGATAGCCAATAAATAAACATCTATCACTCCTTAGTCCTAGCTTATCCATATTAGACTTTCTAACATGTGCTGGACAACCCCATATCTTTAAGTGATTTAGACTTGGTTTCTTACCAGTCCATAACTCATATGGGGTACTAGGAACTGATTTGGTAGGGACTCTATTTAATAAATAAATAGCAGTCTCCAAAGCATAACCCCAAAATGAAATTGGCAACTCTGACATGCTCATCATAGAACGAACCATATCTAATAAGGTTCTATTTCTTCTTTCAGCTACACCATTATGTTGAGGTGTGGCAGGGGGAGTCAATTGAGAAATAATCACATTTTCTTTTAGATATTCCTTAAATTGATCCAAGAGGTATTCTCCTCCTCTATCAGAGCGAAGAACTTTTATGCATTTTCCAACTTTTTTCTCAACCTCATTACGAAATTCTTTGAACTTTTCAAAGGATTCAGATTTATGTTTCATTAGGTACAAATAACCATACCTAGAATAATCATCAATAAAAGTAATGAAGTAATAGAAACCACCTCTTGACATGTGATTCATAGGACCACAAACATCAGTGTGTATTAATCCTAATACATCAGTGGCTCTAGCTCCCTTTCCTGTAAAGGGACTTTTGGTCATTTTCCCTTGTAAGCAAGGCTCACAAATTGGATAAGTCTCTACCTTCAAAAGGTTCAATGGCCCATCCTTTACCGATCTATTGATCCGATCAATATTGATATGACCAAGCCTTAAGTGCCACAAATAGGTAGGATTAATATCTCTTTTCCTTTTAAGAGATAACACACTGGCAGTAATATCATTTTCAACACAATTAATAGAATTATCAATAGAACTCAAAAAATAAAGACCATCTTGTAAAACGCCAGAAGTTACAAATTTATTATTAAACTTAACAACAAGTTTAGAAGTAAAAAGAAATGAATATCCAGAACAACCAAGTTTTGAAACTGAAATTAAATTTCTTCGCACTTCTGGCACATATAAGCAATCCTCTAAGACAAGAGTTCTACTAGAAAATAATTCTAAATAAAAGGTTCCAATGGCAGTGGCTGCAACAGTTGCACCAGTCCCCATCTTTAGGATCAGCTCCCCTTCATTTAGCCTTCGGGTCTCCTTGAACCCCTGCAACATATTGCAAATGTGTGAGATTGTACCAGAATCTACACACCAAGAATCAAATGGACCATCCATTAAATTTGTTTCTATAACGAGCAAATTAGGCATACCTTCTGCAGGTTTGTCATTCTTTAGAGAAGCCAAATAATGATGACAGTTTCTCTTCCAATGACCAGGCTTACCGCAATGGAAACAATTTCCTTTTGCTTTCTTTTTCTCAGTGTCCTTGTTCACTTTGTCACCTTGAGCCTTATTAAATGACTAAGACCCTTTTCTCTTAAAGTTCTTACCCTTAGGCTTCAACTTAAGAGAAGAATCAGATTTTTCAGCCAACATTACAGTAGGCTTTTCTTTCTTGATGAGATCCTCAGCTGCTTTCAACATATTGAGCAGCTCTGACAATGTCACTACCATCTTATTCATGTTATAGTTCATGATAAACTGATTAAAAGAATCAGGTAAAGATGCTAGGATCACATCAACTTGGGTCTCACTATCAATTTCTGCACCAAGCATATCCAGTTCGTTGATGAAAGAAATCATCTTCAGGACATGTTCCCGAACTAGAGTTCCTTCCACCATTTTGGTGGACATGAGATTTTTCATAGCAGTTTGTCGTGCACTTCTGCTTTGTTCTCCAAACATCTCTTTGAGGTGCAGCATCATATCTTGTGCTGTAACTAGGCCTTGGCATTGTTTTTGCAACACATTGGTCATAGAGGCCAATATGTAGCATTTAGCCATTTCATCAGCCTCATGCCACTTATTAAATGCATCTCTTTGTGCCTCAGTGGCATCAGCTAAAGCAAGTTCTGGTGCCTCAGTATTAAGGACATAAGCTATCTTATCAGCAGTGAGAACAATGATTAAGTTCCTTTTCCAATCTACATAGTTTGGTCCAGACAAGCGATTTTCATCCAAAATCTTAGCTAAGGGATTAAAATTGGTCATAATGAATCTGCAAAATAATATAAAATAATATTTTCACATACATATATCCATCATATTCAAGTTTTTGAATAACTAATGGTACCTCCCACAAGAACAAAATTTCATAGATTCCCAGAACAGAATATAACAATTATATTCATAAATAGTTCGAAGTGGGCATCGGGAACCCTTACCTTGCATGCTCCAATAATTTCTTTTGAAATATACTGTGCACACCATATAAAGGCAAATAGATACTATTCATCATAATTTCATCTCATGTTTTTAATTTTATTTAATTTATCTATAACTCCCGATTTACTTTTGGCCTCCAAATCAAACATGTTTTACACTATTTTAGTGGTCATGTTTATTTGGATAAGTGCAAACCATTATCTGAGTGTGATATATGTACTAGTATGATTATGTTGCTATTTTAGCCACACTCTCACCAGTCATACACACACCTGTCTTCCCAAGAAGTAAACAAGAGGAACTACCAAACCAAAATCAAGTCTATCCTTTTGGCTTCAACAAAATTTTAATTTAATAGAACCTTTATTTACCGACAATGGAGGGCCATAGGAATTATTTTATAAAATAATCCTATTTAGCACTTAATATATATCAATACTGGGATTATTTAAATATTATTCTTTTATGTATCTAATACAACTCCCACTATTTGGGATTCAAAACTCTCTTATTCGGTAATACTCAAGATTCAATACCTTAATTTAGCAATACTCAATATTTTATCAATATAAAAAAGGTGAGTCAATGAACCAATATATATCACTAAAGCATGTCAATTTGGGTTGCTCAAAAAATCACATATATATATAAAACAATAATAGACAATCTGTAAGGCACTAAGGCACACAACTCAAGTGTATGATGCAAGAGACATGCTGATATATTCAATCACGGCACAGATCAACATATTAAATCAAGAATACGAAAAACGTGTCGGAATCAAACAATCAAACAATCAATATATCACATATATCAATATATCACATAATCACGGCATAGATCTTCATTGTTCTCAACTTCTCCGAATAAAAATAATTAACATATCACATATGTACCAATCATGGCATATATATATATATATATATAAAAAAAAAAAAACTCGGCAAACATACTGATATTAAATAACAATTTAAAATCCATGATTAGTTGTGGTTTGCTCTGATACCACTGAAAGTTTTGCGGAAGCAATATAGAACAAAAATAAATCATATTTCATTTAAAGATCATTGTACCACACAACCATGGATTCTAAAAGGAACAAAATTGCGTACCTCTCTTAGCAACCCAAGCGTGTTGCCTCCCAAGGTATTCACGTCTCTCTCTCTGTTTCTTTTGAGTTTTCCTCTGTTTCTTTTGAGTTTTCAGGAGACTGCAGTATCACTCAGTAGTTCTGATGGCCAACCACTAAATATGATATTATAAAATCTTATTTTATAGTAGGCTTCTAAAACCCTAGAGAGAGATTGGACATGGGATCCTTAGGGATCCTAATCTTCAGCCGTAGGATTTTATCAATAACCTTTTTGAACGTTATTGACTTTTCTTGAAACTCTTTCCAAAAATATTCCTTAATTTTCTCAATCATATCAAAAAAATATTTGAACTTCTACAAATTGCAATAATGTCCATCAACACATTGCAATTGACCCCTGAAGATTAGATAATTACAAATGAGGTCCCATTACTTACAATTTTATATCTATGTCCTTCCACCATACTATATTCCCACAAGCCACTAGGACTGGATTAATATCACTATCATGTCCCTAGCTTATGTAACCCTTAATTTCTTGATTTCATAATTTCTATTGGACTCCAAAATATCTTTAAAAACTCTTTAAATATATATATACAATATTATATATATGAAAAACATTTTTTGAAAAATGTCACCGGCCGGTTTTGTTTTGAGTCCAACTTCAATATGAAAATCAACTGAATATACTATCTTCTTTAGTGACTGGTGGATTCATTGTTGAGCATTTATATATTTTACTCATTACACACATAACCCAACGTGTCTGTATATAGCCTTTAAAAATTAGCATCACCAGTTGACATTGTCAAAGTTATATGCATAATAAATAAATATACACAAACCCCTCATGTTTAAGGACAATAGAAAAATTGTGATAGGACAACCTTTTAATTAATAGTGATCACTCCATAAGGTGTCCTTGATCGAATCCAATTCAGTGTATGTACTTGTTACATTACACCCACTTGTCTGCTTAAAGTCACTACCTCAATGATGGAGTAAATCATCCTATCATATAGCAGCACAACAAGTGTAGGCTTTAGTGGTAATATTCAATTAATATCCACAGCCTAGAACAATTTAATAATCTATGAAAAATCATTACTCCCTGTCTTTGGTTCCTTAACCATTAACATGATTTTTCTACAGAGGTGACATCACATGCCATATTTAAAAATGAATTATACCTATAAAATAATGAATGTGAAAATAAATTTTTATTATCAAATAAAAAATGCATAATATTGTTTTTGAGGGCAAATAATTCTAACACAAGTCTATGCATGTCTCAAGATCAACAAAACCATTCACTAATTATTCATGGCAAGATTGAAGATTTATTTACAACAATCACATAAATTTCAAGATTTCTCCTATATAGATATGAGTGCATATGAGGCAAGTTAAGCTCATAGATGCACAAAGTCATTAGTACAAAAGTACAAGGCAAAACATGCTTTGAGACAACACTTAACAAAGTCGATCAAACTTTTTTGATTTTCTAATTTTTATGTGTTTTTGGATTTTTGACATAAAAGTAAGAAAAGATTGAACAAGGAAAAATGTAAAAACATTTTAAAAAAACAAAAAAAAAAAAAAAATGCTATGCAATAAACCAATAAACTAGTGTGTGCCCTACAACGAAGATGATACAGTATAAAGAAGTAAAGCACACAACACACATGAGATTCAAGGGATTGTACCAACACCAATGGTCATACGGAGAGATTCAAACCATGGACCATCGAGAGATTGGTAAAGATGTCTGCCTTTTGATTGTCTGTGTGTATGAATTCAAGACATACAACTTTTTCTTCCATCAAGTCCCTGATGAAATGATAGCATATCTCTATGTGTTTTGACTTCGAATGCTGAACTGGATTCTTAAGAGATTTATGGCACTGGTGTTATCACAGAAGACACACATTATATCTTGAGGAATCCCGTAATCATGAAGTAGCTTCTTCATCCAAATGAGTTGTGTGGAGTAACTTCCAATGGCTATGTATTCAGCTTCAGCTGTAGAGAGAGACACAGAATTTTGTTTCTTGCTCATCCAAAAGACAAGATTGTTACCAAGGTAGAAGCAACTTCCTGAGATACTCTTTCGATCATCCACACTACCAGCCCAGTCTGCATCTGAATAACTAGGAAGACAAGCATTTAAATCCTTGGAATACCACAATCCATAATTTGGAGTACCATTGATATACCATATAATTCTCTTTACCACAGTTAGGTGAGATTACTTTGGAGCAGCTTGATATCTAGCACAAACACCAACATTGAATGCAATATTCGGTCTACTTGCAGTGAGATAAATTAAACTCCCAATAATGCTCGTATATAAGGTTGGACTCACTTCCACCCCAGAAGAATTAGCATTCAACTTTGTGGAAGAACTCATAGGAGTGGAGGTGTGCTTTTTGGAATCTAGTCCAAACTTTTTGACAATATTCCTAGCATACTTTTCTTGTGAAACAAGTATGCCTTCCTTCTTTTGTTTGACTTGAAGACCCAAGAAAAATGTGAGCTCCCCTACCATACTCATCTCAAATTCTTTTTTCATCTCCTCAGAAAATTCTATAGCTTGATCATCGATTGTTGCTCCAAATACTATGTCATCAACATATACTTGAGCCACCAGAAGGTAATCTTCATCATTTTTTACGAACAAAGTTCAATCAGGATAACCTCGTTTGAGTCCTCTCTCCAGGAGATAATGGGTTAGGCAATCATACCAAGCTCTAGGGGATTATTTTAAGCCATAGAGAACTTTCTTCAATCTTAACACATAATTAAGAAAGTGAGGATCCTCAAAGCCTTTAGGTTGTTCAACAGAACTTCTTCATTCAGATATTCATTTAGAAATGCACATTTTACATCCATTTGGTAGAGTTTGAAGTTCATGATGCATGCGATGGACATAAGAATTCAAATAGACTCAAGTCTTGCCATAGGAGCAAAAGATTCATCAAAGTCTACTCCTTCTACTTGAGTGTATCCTTGTGCCACCAACCGAGATTTATTCCTGATTATCTCTCCATCTTCATCTGTCTTGTTTTTGAATATCCATTTAGTGCCGATGAGATGAACATTTTCAGGCCTTGGAGCAAATTCCCATACATCATTTCTCATAAATTGATTTAGCTATTCATGCATTGATTCTACCCAATTTTCATCCTAGAGAGCTTCTTCTACCCTTTTTGGCTCAAATTGGGCAAAGTAGCAATGATATGTTACATGATTGGCCAGTATGTTTCCTTTTCTAAGATGAAGACCTTCATCTAAAGATCCAATAATATTGCTATCAAGATGATTCTTAATCACTCTTGATGATGGCTTCTTGGATGTAGAGACTTCATCATTCCAGGAGATGGAAGGATGAACTTATGGAGGAGTAAAAGGACTTGATGTTCTAGACATTGATCTTGTTTCCATTCTTGTGTTTAATGGAGTTGATTCCTTTTTTGGTGTAGTTCCTTCAGCTTCTATATTAAGAGCTTCGACCTTAACAATGGGTTCTTTGGTGTGTTGTCCTTCCCTATCGTCAACCATTTCTACCTTGGTTATGGCATCATCAATTTTCACATCGATGGACTCCATTACCATCTTAGTTCTCTTGTTGAAGACCCTATATGCTCAGCTAGTAGTAAAATACCCAAGAAAAATACCTTCATCACTTTTAGCATCAAATTTCTCAAGGTTCTCCCGATCATTTAGAATGTAGCGCTTGCTTCCAAACACTCGGAAGTACTTTACTTTTGGCTTTTTTCCATTCCAAATATCATAAGCGGTCTTCTTTGTTTGCACTCGGAAGAATATTCTATTGCCAATGTGGCATGAAGTGTTCACGGCTTCTCCCCAAAACTTTTGAGGAATTTGCTTGTTGAGTAACATCACTTTGGCCATTTCTTGAATCACTCGATTCTTCCTTTCAATCACTCCATTTTGCTAAGGAGTTTTAGGAGCTGAAAATTTCCTTTTGATTTCGTTCTTTTCACAAAACGACTCAAATCTTGCATTCTCAAACTCCTTATCTTGACAATGGGAACTCCTTTCTCATTTTGTAACCTCTTGCAGAGAATTTCCAATTTTTCACATGATTCTAATTTTTCTCTAAGAAATTCAACCGAAGTGTATCTTGAGAAATCATCAACAATGACCATAATGTACCTCTTTCCTCCTAGACTTTCCGTTCTTGTAGGCCCTATTAGATCAACATGGAGAAGCTCTAAACACCGTGAGGTAGCAATCATATTCACCTTGTGATGACTTGCCTTTGTTTGTTTTCCTATTTGGCATGTTCTACAAATAGTCTTCTCCACCTTTCCAAACTTTGAAAGTCCCTCATTTGCTTCGAGTTTAGAAACTTTAGCTACTTGTTTGAAATTTGCATGTCCAAATCTGTGATGCCAAAGTTCCAGCATATCAACACGAGCACTTCTACATGAAATAGTTGCTGTAGGAACTACTCTATAGCAATTATCAGTAGTCCTATTTCCCTCCAAGACTTGAATCTCTTCTTCATTAATGATTAAGCACCCCTTCTTTGAGAACTAAACAAGAAAATCCTCATCACATATTTGAGTGATACTTAAGAGATTTGCCTTCAACCCTTTGATGTATAACACATTTTTCAATAACGGTAATCCCGGTATTTCAACATTCCCTTTACTGAGAACTTGAGCATAACTCTCATCATCAAATGTCACATAGTCACCAACTTTCTCTTTAAGAGTCTTAAAGAGAGATTTATCTTTTGTCATGTGACAAGAACAACCACTATCAAGATACCATAAGCATAAGTTAAACACCTTCAATGAGGTGTGCACAAATAGACATGCATGAGATAAGCATTCTTGACCATCAAGCAGAAATTTATTTTCATCATTCATGCATTTGTTAGATTGAATCTTCTTTTTCAGATTATCAATTTTTTCACACAATATTCTATTTCTTCTTTTGTACTTCTTAATCAAAGAGTTAGACTCACGTAGACTATTGTAAAAGGTGTGATTCTTATTTTCAAAATATTTCAGCATGTTAGCAAACATCCTCGCATGTTTCTTAGTTTTTAATAACTTTAAGAGTTCATTGTTAGGACACCCTTCACACATACTCACAGAATCATTATAACAAACATTTAAACCACAATTCAGTATGGCCTTTTCCATAGCAACATCCATATCCAAAGGGGTCTAGGATCGCACTTAGGTATTTAAACCACAAGAAGTGTACTCGTTCTGATATCAATTGAAAGTTCAAATAGCGTTGAAAACACTATGAACGTTTAGACCCCTAAACAACAAATTACCAATTCAAGCTTTATATCAAACAATATATGTGCAGAAGATGATAACAAGCTTATAATATAATTAATAAACAATCTAAACCATAAATAATCACAATCATAACAGTAATAAATGGTAAAGATAAAGGGAAAAGAGACGCAAACACAAAGACAACACATGATGGGTTATTGAAGAGGAAACCGAAGCCCTTGGCGTGAAACCTCTTCGACGCCTTCCAAGCGACCAATAATCCACTAGAAAATGTAGTTAGGATGCATGAATAGCAATAGACCCTCCAAGTCTAATCTACCTAGGTACCTAAGCCCTCCAAGCTTCTTACTCCAACGATGTTGCGCCAAATCTTTTTCTTCTCTAGCTTACCGAATTCCACTATAAATCATAGCATCAACCAATAATCATTAGTCCCTTCCAAACTACTTTCCTTAGTACTAAAAGAACCTTTTCACAGACGTGGGTATGGTGAGAAAAGGATTTGGTCAAAAACCTCTCAAGGATGTATTAATGGAGAGGAAGAGAGTAGAGGAATTTGAAGAGTCTCTTAGGTGAAGATTGTGAATGAGGCAATCTTATTTTTCTCTAGAGTTTCTCTCTCAAAATTCTCTCTAGAAGCTCTCTACATTTTGTGGGAATGAGGGTGTAAGGTTGAAATTTATCAACCATAATATTGTTGGCTTTATTCCGTACCAATTTGCTTGTAATTTAGCACTTAGTAACCCTGTATTTAGGTGGGATTCATGTAAGGGTAGTGTGTGAAGAGAGTGTGAAGAATTGCTTATCCTTGTGTAAAGAAGCAGAGATTCGCAGCTAGGACTCGCGACTGACTCGCGGCTAGGACTCGTGATTGACTCATGGCTTGCAAGTTGCCAAATGCTATGCACGTGAGAAGTATGCGGAAAGATGAAGGGTCACGCCAGCTATCGCATTACAAGACAAAAGTCCCAGGCTGGCCAGGTCGTTACCTCATGACTTGAACTTGTGACTTGGACAAGCCGCGATGTCAAGCTGCCAACTTACCATGTTTGGCAAAAACTAACTTTTTTGTATTCGAAACACACACCACTATATAGACCTTTATACCCACTCACTTCTCTTGAGACACTCATTTCAAACAATCATTCCGTTTAGATGAGGAAGGATTCCTATGGTTGAGTTTTTGCTCTTTTAGTACTTGATCTAATTATTTCGATCTTTGTAGGACCCTTTATGCATTAGATGCCATATCTTCATGCATTTGTGCATCTTGTATTTTTTTGTATGCATTATTTTGTTTTTGATCTTACTTTTATGTTTCAGTTTTGTGTGAATCAAAAATCCAAAACCATATAAAAAGTGAAAAATTCAAAAAGTTTGATCGTATATGTTTAAGCACATATCACATGTGAGTTTTTCCTTGTATTTTCGTACAAATGGCTTTATGCATTTACGAGCTTAGCTTATTCTTTATGCACTTACATCTTTGTGGGAAAAATCTTGACATCTTTGTGTGATTGTTGTAAATCGATCTTCAAGTTTGTCATGAATGATTAGTCAAGAGTCATGTTGGTTTTGATACATGCATAGACTTGTGCCTATATATCTTCTTACTCTTTTATTTTTATTACTCAGAGAGCTTAACAAATGTAAATCTCAAAATGAAAAGAGATAATGAGCTGTAAAAGTCGTCGTACATACTAGTATTTGACTAGGAAAGGAAAAGCGACTTTTATGAATATGTATGATGCCCAAAAAGCCAAAAGCTTGTTCATCAAATTGAAATATAAAAATTTCAAGTATTGATCTTAAAATGAGATGTATTGATTCAAAATGATCAAATGTTATTACTTGTAAAGAAGCTAAATGAAAAGCTTCAAAGATATGTAATCATTTTCTTGTAGGAGGTCATATATGTTCATTTCTATAATTGCGATAGATCACTTGACTTAGTACTAGTTGTGTATTAGTACTAGTTGTGTATGACTTGATTGAATTGATCATTAAAGCTTTACTCTAGATTATGGACTATTCCACACTTAACACACACACATACAACACACATGCCTAATGTTCAATGAATGCCTTATTCATTTGTTCGATTGTACTTGTTTAAATGTGATATGTGTGTGCTCATCTTTATATGGATTAATCCAAAAAGATTTTTGATCATTTTATATGTTTTTGGAAGTGAATTTTATCACTGTTTTTGTTTATGCTTAGTGCTTACATTGTTTTTCAATGTTTAAACATGTTCTGGGTTGAAAAACTAGTGTCAGAATTTTTGGCAACTTAATTTGGCAACTTGCAACCAGCCAAACCAAGTCGCGAGTTTTGGCGACTCATTTTGGCGACTTGCCTAGGCGCGAGCCCAGTCACGAGTTCACACAGTTCGTGGCTCACTGGTAACTCATTCGCAACTCGCCCAGTCGCCAAATGCCCAAAAATAGCTTTTTAAAGGTTTTTTTTTTTTTTTTTTTTCATGGGAAACTTATTTTAAACCTCTCTCATTCCTCTTTTAAACCCCTCTTACAATATTTTTACATCAAAAACCCAATCAATTTGATGGTTTTTCATTTCATTATCATCTCTAAGGTAATTCTAAACTCTTTTCATTATTTTTGATTTTTAGATTATGTTTTGTAGAGTTTTGTGCTCTTTGTTGGGATTTTCATCATATAGGTTGGGAAAACGTAATTTCTGTCAAATTTTTTGCATGGGATTAGTTTCTTTTGATAATTTTCTTTGGATGTTGGCCCTTTGTGGCAAAAAGAGCATGTATTAAGGGTGGATTTCATGATGTTCATGCATTGTTTCACATTGTTGTTTATAATGTGCATGCTAGGTGTTTGATCAAATATCTTTTAGGCATTTTCTCTCCTGTTTGGACTCCAATGAGTATCAAACTTTGGGGTTTCTCATATTTCTTCATTAGGAACATGTTTGGCTCATTGGTTGTGTATTTAACACACCTTACCCCACATGTGCATTTTTCATGCATTGGTCATGCATTGCACATAGCCACCTCTTGCACACACCTTGCTACCCTTGTTATGCATTAGTTCATACATTGTTTCTTCATCCTAACATGTCATATTTGCCTTATGCTTTTGCAGCATTTTGCTTTGTCTTAGGTTTGAGCTTCATTTTCTCATTTATCTCGCACCCCTCATGCATCATAATCATTGTTTATACCTTCATCTCTTGCCCTTTTTTCTCCTTAACCCCTTTGTCTATTCGTGTCAAAAAGGGGAGAGTATACTCTAGAGTAGTATACCAGAGAGTTTTCTCATTTCTATATGACTCTTGTGCACATTCTTAGGGGGGAGAAATTCTATTTCTCGTGCACATTCGTAGGGGGAGAGATATTCCATAGGGGAGATAAATATACCAAGGGAGAGAAGACATTGTTTGATCAAGTTGCTCACATGTTTCACATCTTGTTTACTTGATCGCAATTTACTTGTTACATTATACCTGTCTGCTTATTACTTGCTTTACCTTGAGGGTTTAATATGTTTTGTGCAAGTGTTTCAGGTTACAAGTATATATGTTCCAAGTTTATCATAGCTCCTATGATTCATGATAGGGGGAGTGATATGATAAGGAGTTCTTGTTCTTATGGTTCAAAAGTTTCACAGATTCTAGAGTTAGGTGTGAGTGAGTTTTCTAATTGTTCCCAACTCACGTGTTAAGTCTAGAGTTTTTTTTAGGGTTTTGTCATGGAATAGCCAAAGAGGGAGATTGTAAGGTTGAAATTTATCAACCATCTTATTGGCTTTATTTCATACCAATTTACTTGTAATTTAGCACTTACTAACCTTGTATTTAGGTGGGATTCATGTAAGGGTAGTGTGTGAAGAATTACTCATCCTTGTGCAAAGAAGCAAAGACTCGCAGCTAGGACTCGCGGATTGGAAGCCGCCAAATGTTGTGCACGTGAGAAGCATACAGGAAGGTGAAGGGTCATGCCAGCTGTCGCACTATAGGGCAAAAGTCCCAAGTTGGCCAAGCCGTTACCTCACAACTTGAACTCGCGACTTGGACAAGCCGCGAGATCAAGCCGCTAACTTACACTATTTGGCAAAACCTGACTCTTCATATTCCAAACACATACCACTATATATAAACCCTTATACCCACGAAATCAAGAGAGCTTTCAGAGAGAATTTTTTGAGAGAAACTTTAGAGAAAAACAAGATTGTCTCATTCCCAATCTTCACTAAGAGACTCTTCAAATTTCTCTACTCTTTTCCTTTCTATTAATGCATCCTTGAGAGGTTATTAACCAAATCCTTTTCTCACCATAACCACTTCTGTGAGAAGGCTCATTTCGTGATAAGGGAAGCAGTTTGGAAGGGACCAATGACTATTGGTTGATGCTATGGTGTATAGTAGAATCCGGTTAGCTAAAGAAGAAATAGGTTTGGCACAACCTCATTGGAGCAAGAAGCTTGGAGGGCTTGGGTACACTAGGTAGATTAAGCTTGGAGGGTCTTCTGCTGTTCATGTATCCCAACTACATTCTTTAGTGGATTATTTACCGCTTAAGGGCAGCGGAGAGGTTTTATGCCAAGGGCTTCAGTTTCTCTTCGATAACACATCGTATATTGTCTTTATGTTTGCATCTCTCTTCCTTTATCTTTGCCATTTATTTTATGTTGTGGATGTGATTATATTTAGTTTAAATTATTTATCAATTCTGTGTTTGGCTTATGTCCATGTTCCACACATTAATTGTTTAATAATAAGTTTGAATTGATATTTTGTAATTTGGGGTCTAAACATTCAAGGGTGTTTTACACGCATATTGAACTTCAGAAGGGTATATATACTAGGGTGAGAATGGAATGCGAAGAGTCATTTTTCCCAAACAGGGTGTTCTTCTAACTTAACCTCGCATTGGGTTACGTTGCAAGTTCAAGCCGCGACCTAATGGTTTGGCCAGCCTGAGACTTTTTTCCTCTAGTGCAACAGCTGGCGTGATTCTTCAGCTTCTGGCATGCTTGGCACATGTGCAACTTCTGGCGACTTGCAAGCCTAGAGCCACTTGCGAGATCTAGTCACGAATCTCTATTTCTTTGCACAATCTTGAGCATTTCTTCACACTTTCTCATTCACTACCCTTACATGATCCCTACCTAAATACAGGGTTACTAATTGCTAAAATACAAGCAAATTTGGCATGGAATAAAGCCAACAAAATAGTTGATTAAATTCAACCTTGCACTAACCATGGTTGTGGCTTTGCCCCTATGAAAGTGGTTTAGTTTTGAAATAAGACCAATAGGGGTGGTTTGGATAGGGTACCCTAGTTGTGGATGGTGGTGGCTTTTGGTGTCCATGGTGCCTCTAAAAAAAAAAAACAAAAACAGAAAATGAAAAATAGAAAATGAATAAAAATAACAATATATTCTACTATTTTTTTTTTTTTTGGAAATGATTTAATTGAAATAACACAATTTTTAAATAAATTAAGGTGACAACTGGTCGAGGGCCTTTTTGCGTGCAGCCATGTGTCTTCCACTGGATGGGTGATTTTGCTAGATCTGAATTCGTTTTGGGGAGTTCAATCCAAAACTCGACATTGGGCCGCATAAAAGGGCTTATTGTGCATTTTTAAGCTTACAAAATAGATAATATCCAAAGTTTAAGAATCATGATAATGGTTGAAATATATAAATAATATGTTTAGCATAATAACTTTGATTAAGTCATTAGTTAATGTTAGGTTCTAAGGTCTTAGGATTTTATGTATTTAGAACTCTAATTTGTAACGTTAGCAAACCATGATCAAAACAGTATATTTAGTCTTGTTTAGGCTTGCTCAAAGTTGGTTTATTATTGTAAAGTTGGAATCGAGTGGCTGCAGAAGTACTTGGGACTTTCGGCCTGGCTCGATCGATCGAAAATCGCACAGGTTGTTATTTTTGCAGAATTTCCAACTCAGCCCTACTTCATTAAACGTTTAGGGTTTTATTTTTTTACCCTAGGTATATAAACAAAACCCTAGCCACATTTTTGAGGGTTGCTCCAATTGTATTGTTGCTCATACATTGCTGTTTTGTGTAAATCTCTTGTGAGATCTTTGAGGAGCTTTCCTTTACACAAAGCTTAGGGTTTTCAAGTTGGAGATCTTATCTACATCTTAATGATCAACTTGGTTGCTACCATTGAAGCTTAAAGAATATCAAGCGGGGGTGCTTGTAGCTGATTGAAGAATCCAAGAAAGAAGGAGTCCGTGGATTCGGAGCTTACACGTGGTCGTATCAGTAAGTTCTACTGGTGGGTAGCATTAAGAAGTCAAGCGGGGAGCTTGTAGTCCTTTTGTATGAACTTTGATTCTTTTGCATAGTGGATTCTGGTTTACCTTGAGGATAGCTAGGTTAAATCCTCCCCAGGTTTTTACCGTGTGGTTTCCTGGGTCATCATATCTTGTGTTCATTTATTTTCCGCTGCTTTATTTCTTAATATGATTGTTTGATTGCTTTAACCTAGAATTGCATAATTTGACTAAGTAACAACTTGGCTAATTAATCTAGACTAACCAATCTGGTTGTGTTTTAAGGGGTCTAAAACCGTTCAAGTGGTATCAAAGCGGGTTGCTCTTTTGTTGGAGATTTCTTGATCTCTGAGCTGATCCTTAACCCCTGTTGTCATGGAGCATGGACACTCTTTGTTTGTTCCTCCTCACTTTGATGGGAACAACTATGCTTATTGGAAAGTAAGGATAAAAGCATTCCTGAAATCCATTGATGAGAGAGTCTGAAATTCCGTTGAGTACGGATGGGAGAAGCCCTTTACTCCTGTGAGTGAGTGGCAAACTTCTGAAAAAGAAGCAGCTGGCTTCAATAGCAAAGTTATGAATGTCATCTTCAACGCTATTTCCATGGAGGAATTTAAGAGGATCTCTAATGTTGAGGTTGCTCATATTGCTTGGAAAATCCTCCAAATTGTGCATGAAGGCACAAAGGCAGTTAAGATCAATAAATTGCAACAATTGACCTCTAGATTTGAAAGCATTAGAATGTCTGATGATGAATCTTTTGATGAATTCTATGCTAAATTAAATGATATTGTCAATTCTGCTTTTAATTTGGGTGAAGTCTATGATCAACCTAAAATTGTTAGGAAGATACTTAAATCCTTAACTGAAGACTTTAGACCCAAAGTGACTACCATCACTAAAAGCAAGGATGTAGACTCCATCCCTATTGATGAGTTTGTAGGATCTCTTCAGTCCTATGAGTCTGACCTACCTAAAGTGAACAAATCCAAATCAATGGCTCTTAAGTCTGTCGATGATGTTGATGGTGGTGGATTTGATGATGAGCTCTCTGCTACAGAGATTGCCTATCTTGCCAAAAATTTCAAAAACTTACTTAGAAATATCAATAGAAAGACAAGAGGTACATACACTGCTGAACCTAGAAATTTTAGGAAGAATGATCCCACTAAGGTTAATAACCTTAAAAAACCAAAAGAAAAAGTTGGTCAGTCTTCAAATAATTCTTTGGGTCCTCAGTGCTTTGGTTGTCAAGGGTATGGTCATGTGAAATCTGAATGTCCTACATTCTTAAGGACTAAGGGTAAAGTTATGGCTGTAACTCTTAGTGATAATGAGGTTTCCGATGATGATTCCGGATGTGATGAGGATGGAAACTTCATTGCTTTCACTGCTACTGCTGTAGTCAATGAAAGCATATCTGTTGAAGAGAACCCTTTTGATGGGGAACTCTCTGAGGATGCAGATCTTCAAGAGGCCTACAATAAACTCTGCAAAATTGCTGCTAGGGATGCTATGAATGTAGAACTTGGCCTGAAGAAAATTGATTCTCTTGAGCTTGAAAAGAACAATTTGCTTGTTAAACTATTTGATGCTAATGATCTTTTGAATAATGTTAAATCTGAGAACATGCTTTTACTTGATAAAATTAAAACTTTGGAACATGATTTATCTGTTGCTAGATATGCTAGTTCTAAACTTAATCACATGCTGAATATTCAAAAGTATCCTTCTGATAAATTTGGTTTAGGTTATGTTGAAAGCATCTTTGACTCTGCGTCGCATTCCACGAATTTTGTTCCTTCTTCTTCTTCTTCTAAACCTTCCATGAGTGAGGTTGTGAGTAAAACTGTCAAACCACCTGTGAGTGAGGTAGTCAAACCTGTAGAAGTTTCACCTCCTAAGAAGAATAGGGTTGATATGAGAGAAACTAAACCTACCCTTTTTAAGGACAAGATGCATGGTAAACCTGCTTGGGTTTGTCATTTTTGTGGTAAGTCTGGACACATTCGTCTTAACTGTTACAAGCTTCAAGCTGCTAAGAGAGTAAACAAACCAAAAGTGTCTGTGTCTCAAGCACAAGATCCTATGGCACTTATTGGTGAATTGGTAAAGGCTTTAAACCTTTATTCCAATCTTGGAGTTGGAAATCACTCGAATGTGAATAAGAACTCCAATGCTCGTGATGCATCTAAAAGGTTTTGAATGCAAAAGACTCGACCTAATTGAGTCCTTCTGACATGGTCCTTGTGCTTCATTGCCCATTCCTCTATGACCATTGTTCTTTGGTTTTTGTGTTTTCTTTTGTTTTGTTCTAGGATTTGTATTGCATTACATTTATGCATTTCATTCTAGGATTTATTTTTTTTCTCTTAAAAGAAAAAAAGGGAAAAAAGGAGAAAGCAAAAATTATATTTGACACTACTTTTCTTGATTTTTGAAAAACAAGGTTGGTCTATCTTTTTACACATGTCATGTTTTATGTACCTTGTTTAACTTTGATGAACTTATTCATTGCACTTGACTAGTTGAAACTTTGTAGTGCATATTGTGTGTGAAAGATGTGTATGGTTCTTAATCACTCTGTCTTAATCATGAAGTCATATGTTATTTGACTGTCGGACTTAACTCTTTTGAGAAAGGCATAAATAACCATCTCACCACTATTCACTAGCCAATCATGAACACCTTAGTGCATATCATAAGATTCTATGCTCGAGAAAGTGTAACACATGCACAAAAAGAACATAAGGTGTAGCCTCAAATTAAATTAAAATTGGTGTGTACTATTAGGCTTGATACCAATTCACTTAATTCAAACCGGTGTGTACTATTAGGTTGAATGCCATTTCATACAAATAAGAGGCAAAAATGCAAGAAACTTACATGATTGCAAGCTTTTGTTCTAGGAGATGTGGGAGTTATAGGATGTAACTCTTTAGATGATAGTCTCTTTTAAATTCTATGTGATGAATTGTGTAAACTTTGTGCTTGATTGCTATTCACATATCATCTCACATGTATCTCAAGTTTTTGCTAGTATCACACACTACACAAGTTTCTCTTTGTTAAACATTGTACATGCTAGTGTGTGTGTTTTTGGTCTGATCAACCAAGTTTGAAAATATCTTGAGATTTGTACATAACATTTTTGTTGCTTGAGAAAATTCAATGGAAGAATGATTGAAACTTGTTTTTGACATAATTTCGATTTAAAAAATTTGAGTTTTTGAAAAATCATTCCATCTCATGCTCATGCATTTTGCTTTCCTTGTTTAATGCTTTGAGGAGTTGTTTTCCAAAATTAGGTTTGTGTCTTTCAAAACTAGATTTTAAAAAAAAAATTTAGTGAGCCTCTACTCATTTCGATCGATCCAATCTGTTTTTCGATTGATCGAAAAAGTGCTTTCGTTTGTTCTAAAATGACTGTTTCATTCGATCGATCGAATGTAATTTTCGATCGATCGAAAATTGTGAAAAAGCTTTTTAAAAGTTCAGTTCTGACTTTTTCAAAATCACTATTCAAACTTTTCAAACTTTTTCTTCTCTCTCTCCGAGTTGGCAAGGCTCCACATAGAGATTTTTGTCGTTTTCCTCCGTAGATTTTGCAAAATCTCTCTCTCCTCAAGCCGGTAAGACACTTTTGCCCTTCCTTTTGATTTTATTTTCATCATTTCATGCATTTAGGGGCGATTTTGACACTTTGCAATTTTGGGATTTTCATTTGATTCAAGCCATATTTTATGCAATTGATCATTGGGTTTTTGTGGGGACACATCATAAACATGATCCTTGGTGGTTAATTTGATCAATTTTGAGTTTGGTGAAAAATTGAAAATTCTAGGGTTTCTAATTGATCCGATTTAGGGATTTTGTTAAATTGGGTAGAATTTGATGCAATTGGCTTGTTGTATTGATGAAATTAAGCATTATAATCTATGTGTTGTGTTTTGTAATGCTCAATTCATCAATTTGTTTTAAAAATTTTCAAGTGGTTTTCAATTTTTGGGGTTTTTGTTAAGAAATTCCCTGCTCAAGCCAATTTTGTCAATTTAAACTCAATTGAACTTACTTGCTCACTGCATTAGTACATGCATCATGGCATTGTATCTATTCATGCATCATATAGATTTTTATTCTATTATTTTTGTTGCTAACTTGTAGTCTGCCCTTGGTCTTGTTTTTCTTGTGTTTTTTTTTTGTTCTCTCTTTTGTGTCTCTGTCCTTTCCTTAGCATCATGCCTAGGAAGACTAGAGCCCGTAGGTCCATTCCCTCTTCCTCTCCATCCCCTCCTTCCTTTGACCGTGAGAGGTTTCCGAGTGGGAAAAACCAAGAGCTTTTTAAGAAACTTATCCTTAAGAGGAAGATTTGGGCTGAGCGTTCTGTTCTGTTAGATGAGTTAGATCTTGCCATTAGGGCAAACTTTGAGCATTGGGGCTAGTTACCCTTGTTAGACATTTCTGATTCTCCTCCACTGTCTGCCTTGATTAGAGAGTTCTATTTAAACATCTCTATCCACGTCTATGATTCCAACATTTTAATAAAGAGTTGGATACGAGGTGTAGGGTACACCATTACTCCTCAGGTAGTGGCTGATGCTCTAGGGGTACCGTTGGTTAGGGATCCTGTCTATCCATATGATGAGTCTCCCGAGCTGAGCGATGTTTTATCTTACATCATTGGGACTTCTGTCCAGTGGGGTTCTGATCCTAGGATCACTTCTGCTGAGCTCTCCGGGTTGCACTATCTGTTCTTTAGGATAGCGTGTCATTCCATCTGGCCCATTTCTTATGTTCACACCATTCCTCTTGAGAGTTGTGTATTTTTTTACGCTCTGGTTACTGATGCTCCTATTAGTTTTCCCCATCTCTTTCTTCATTCTTTAAACGATGTTTATAGGAGTTCATCTTCTTCTCATGCCCTTGTTCATCCTATTTTCATTCATTGGATTTTGCTCCATCTTGACCTTAGTGACTTCCCTTCCTCTGAGTCCGTTCATGTGATAGCCCCCATAGGTGCGTCTTTTCCTAGACTGAAGGCTGCTCATCTTCGAGCTGGTTCTAAACACCCTAGGTTCGAGCCGTTTAGTAGCGCACCTCCTCCTTCTTCTTCTACAGGTATTGCTGGTGAGGATGTTCTTGATCCAGTTGGTGATGATGCTGCTGATGTTCCTCCACCTCCTTCGCCCCACTTTGATGTTCGTCGTACTCTGGAGACTGTCATGACCATTCAGGCGGCTCATGGTCAGATTTTGGTGGACTTACTGGATGAGATTTGTGTTCTTCGAGCCGATTTGGTGCGTCTTCATTCACTCTCACCACCTTCTTTTGATGGCGACTCATGATTGCTCTTTGGCATTCTGTCACAAAAAGGGGGAGTCAAGTTTTGACTTGTAGAGATTTTTGTTACTTGTGGAGTTTTTAAATTGTATCTAGGTGCTTCACTTTGTATATCATTTTTGGAGATATTTATGTTAGGGGGAGTAACATTGATTGATATACATTTTTTTTTTTATTATTGATTCTTGTTGATTTGTGATTCACTGCTTATTGATTTATATTTATGAGTTGATCATTTATATATGTCTTTATTCTGTGTTGTGTGAATCTTACAAGAATATTATACCTGTTGTTTTACTATTTTTTGTCACACGTGTGTTTATGCGTTTGTTGAGTATTTTAGGAATATACAGGTTGATTCAACTAAGCTGCTATCTACACTTGCAACCAATGGATAGTAGTTAGGCTGAATTTGAAGTTTATGAGCATTTCTTTGTAAAGGGCTTTTTACTTGTAAAACTTTGAACTTTTAATTAGGGTTTTGTCACGGATTGCCAAAGGGGGAGTTTATTAGGTTCTAAGGTCTTAGGATTTTATGTATTTAGAACTCTAATTTGTAATGTTGGTAAACCATGATCAAAACAATGTATTTAGTCTTATTTAGGCTTACTCAAAGTTGGTTTATTATTGTAAAGTTGGAATCGAGTGGCTGCAGAAGTACTTGGGACTTTCGGCCTGGCTCGATCGATCGAAAATCGCACAGGTTGTTTTTTCTGCAAAATTTCCAACTCAGCCCTACTTCATTAAACGTTTAGGTTTTTATGTTTTTACCCTAGGTATATAAACAAAACCCTAGCCACGTTTTTGAGGGTTGCTCCAATTGTATTGTTGCTCATACATTGCTGTTTTGTGTAAATCTCTTGTGAGATCTTTGAGGAGCTTTCCTTTACACAAAGCTTAGGGTTTTCAAGTTGGAAATCTTATCTACATCTTGATGATCAACTTGGTTGCTACTATTGAAGCTTAAAGAATATCAAGCGGGGGTGCTTGTAGCTGACTGAAGAATCCAAGAAAGAAGGAGTCCGTGGATTCGGAGTTTGCACGTGGTCATGTCAGTAAGTTCTACTGGTGGGTAGCATTAGGAAGTCAAGCAGGGAGCTTTTAGTCCTTCTGTATGAACTTCGATTCTTTCGCATAGTGGATTCAGGTTTACCTTGAGGATAGCTAGGTCAAATCCTCTCCAGGTTTTTACCATGTGGTTTCCTGGGTCATCATATCTTGTGTTAATTTATTTTCCGCTGCTTTATTTCTTGATATGATTGTTTGATTGCTTTAACCTAGAATTGTATAATTTGACAAAGTAACAGCTTGACTAATTAATCTAGGCTAACCAATCTGGTTGTATTTTAAGGGGTCTAAAACCGTTCAGTTAAAGATCTTAATGATGTATATTAAGTGATTTCCAATATTAGAGAATAATTAATTGTCATATGTCCAATAATAGGATGAGTCAAAAATAGTTCATATCCAATTTTGGTTTATGACCCATGTTCAACATAATAAAGTATGCCTAGCTATGGTGTATGTTGAAATAATGTATGTCAAATAGTTTATGTCTAAATAATATACATGTCCAGCGGTGTTTGATAATATATGTCCAGCGGTGGTTCATGTCCAAATAATATATGTCCAGTAGTGGTTAATGTCTAAATAATATATGTCTAGTAGTGGGTAGGTTCAACTTGTTAATATTTTTGTATTCATTAGTGAAATATTAGTGAATCCATTTTGTTAAATAGTAAGATATTATTGGTGTAAGTTGCATTTTGCAGTATAGTGATAATGAAACAATATGTACTCAATAATTTAAGTTTATAGATTGAGACATAATAATTTCTCTTGATATTGTTTGTGGTTCCAGCTATAGCATCACTTTATATGGCTTATGGCTCCAGCCGTATACCATTAGTGAGCTAATAATATTCTGGTGGTATAATAACATAAGTCTAGTGGAACAATGATAATAAAGTAAAATATACTTAATAATGTAAATTTGGAGCTAAAGATATAATGACTTATATTCATAGTTTGTGGTTTGTGACTCCAACTATATAACATCAGTGGATTTATAACATTTTAGTAGTATAATAAAATGAGTCCAGCAGTATAGTATGATATTATGAATCCTTTCATGGTGATTTCATGATTGAAGAGGAAAAATGGGTGCAACTGGAGGGAGAGAGAATATGTCCAGCCGTGTGCATAGGTTGGTTAAGTTTATCCTCTTTATCATGTACTTAAATGATTTTTCCCACGTAATGCTCTTTTAGTTTTTAGTCAAATATGAGTGATATTGCCTTCTATGAGAAGGCCTTTTAGTATTATAAGTTTGTACCTTTCGTAAGAAGGATTTTTAGCATTATAATTATATGCCTTTCATGAGAAGGGCTTTTGATAAAATGTTCTTGGAAGAGTGTTTGATATGTTTCAGGATGTATGGAGATGGTAAAAAATATATATGTTTTGTGAGATATGGTGTTTGTAAAATATATTTAGAAATATATGTGGGAAATATATATGAATAGTTTGTGAAGAATGTGTTTGTAAAATATATGGAAGTATGAGAGATATAGAGGTTAAATTTAGTAAATACATGGATTGGTTTTTCATGTTATATCATGGGTTATATTACTTTCTAAGAAGAAATATTTTGTAAGAGAAATGGAGAAAGGTATGGACATGTGTTTATGGGCAGCAAAATGATGAAGTATCAGAATAAGAGAGTGAGAGAGAGGGATGGATAGTGGTGGTCTAGTGTGTTATGGCTTGGTCATCTTTATATAAAGCCAAGTACGTAACTAAAGGTCTGTTTGAGATCTGCTTATTTTGTTTAAACTAAAAACTTTTTACTGAAACTACTATAGATAAAGGAAAAAATTAGCTGAAATAGTATAGTGGGACCCATGAATAGTACCAAAAAGTGCAGTGCGGCCTGTGAATAGTAGCAAAAGTAAGCTGAATAGTAAAATAAGTTGGCTTTTTAATTTAGAGCCAAATGCACATTAAATGGGATTTGGTTGAAGGAATTACCAACAAATAAGGAAAGGTTTTTAGCAAAATGAGTGCTTTCTTTAGTTGGTTTTTGGTTTTTAGCCAAGAGAAGAAATTTGGAGATTTAAGTTAGTTGGAGTTGCTATTACAGTTGTTAGTCATAGCTGTACAGTAGCTGACACAGCTATCAACGACACTACAGTAGCTGTTATAACAGCTGACACTGCTAGATGATGTCACTTGAATGATAACTTCTATTAGAGAGAAGATTCAGCATTAAATTCATGGGTTTGGTTGAAAATGGTAAGATAAATTTTATGGGATCCTTCTATTTCTGATATTGTAGCTGGAGGCTAAAGATTTGGCTTAAAATGGTAGGATTTCTTTTATGGGATCCTTACTTCTTTTGGTGTAGCAGGTAGTTGCTAGGATTGACCATTAATAGGCTAGCGACATCATTTTGGGACGTGTGTCAACTGCCTTTGCCTAAGTTGCTATTGAAACTATTGCAGTTGCTGCTGGAGTTAAGGCAGCCTCTGTTGGAACTACTGCTGGTACTTTTGGCTAAGTTTCCTTTTTTGGAAAAACATATGTTTAGTCCATGGTTTCACACAATACACTTTTAGTATGTAATAAACTAGTTGGTTGATATTTGATGAAGTTTTAAAGATGTAATTATGGTCTTTTTGTGTTTTAACCAAATCTTAGAGAGTAAGGAGAGCATTTAATATTGTATGAGATTTTAAATAAAGATAGCCAATAAGATTTAGGCATGTGCTTGATATTGATTTAAATGAAAATAATAATATAATTTATATGAGATAATATAATTTAGATTACATGATGAACATTAAGTTTTAGGTAAAGAGCAATTGAGAGTTTTATCATTTCAAGTGTTATGTGATATGAAAGGCTTATCAGATGTTACCTATTGCCATGCAACATGTTTCTTTTATCAACTTTGAATCATTAGAGCGTTACTAAACATACTTCTTGGCCCTCCAAACCACAACTCCCAAAATTCGCCCGATGAGATTCATGAGCTTAGATCATGATCCAAAAATGAGATGTTGTGCCATGAGCTTGAATCATGGACTTTGATGAGATAATATTGCCATGGGTTTTGGACCGTGGGCTTTAGCGTTGTTTTGTGTAAATATGGGCTTTTTTTGGGTTTTAAAATAAATTTTACCAAAATCCATAATATGTTGATGTAGTGTAGGTTGCCAATGAAATAAAGTCATGTGGCACAAAAATTTTGTCCACAACACACCTTATATACTCAATATGAGTAGAATTAAAATGACTCAAATTAAAGTATTATATAACTTTAGGGGGTCACAATCCAAACTTTTAAATCTTAAAGAACAAAAAAATCAAAATGATCAGATAGCAATTTACAATTAAACCTAAAATGTAACTGTGGGTACCTTAGGCATGCTATGCAATATCCTAGGCATGCTATGCAATGTCCTAGGCATGCTTGGCAACGTCCTAGGCCATCCTCAGCATGCTTTGCAATGTCCTAAGCATGCTTGGGAACGTCTTCCGATGGAGTCCTAGGAGTCCCACATCGAAAGAGTCTTCCCCCACTTTTTGCCTTATAAGCTCTGAAGTGAAGGAGTAGTGTATCGCTAGTTTTGTAACTGTGGGTACCTTAGGCATGCTATGAAATGTCCTAGGCATGCTTGGCAATGTCCTAGGGTTGTCCTCAGGATGCTTTGCAACGTCCTAGGACAGAGTCCTAGGAGTCCCACATCGAAAGAGTCTTCTCCCACTTTCTGTCTTATAAGCTCTAAAGCGAAGGAGTAGTGAACCACTAGTTCTTAGCTTCCTTTTATTGTGGGTACCTTAGGCATGCTATGCAATGTCCTAGGCATGCTTGATAACATCCTCGGATGGGGTCCTAGGAGTCCCACATCGAAAGAGTTTTCCCCCACTAGTGGCACACTACTCCTTCGCTTTAGAGCTTATAAGGCAGAAAGTGGGGGAAGACTTTTTTGATGTGGGACTCCTAAGAACCCGTCTGAGGACGTTGCCAAGAATGTCTAGAACTTTGCAAAGCATGCCAAGGACGGCCTAGGATGTTGCATAGAATGCCTAAGGCACCCATAGTAACTATGGAAGTACATGTATCTATGAAGATTCATATATGAATATGAGTGTTTTTGTTTAGGTATGAATATATCTATGCATCATGTATTTGTTGTGTAAAACTAAATTTAGCTAAGTTAAGCTTTTTTACTTACACATGAGGCCACAATGCAGAGGCCTCATCCTCTAACACATAAAAGAGGCTAAGGTAATCTTTCCATTCAAGAGAATTCTCTGCTTTAGGTCTAAAGCTTGTGCCAAACTGCACATTAATTGTTGGAAGGTGAGTTTTCTTTTGGAAATTGTCTCTTCTCCTTAGCTAGAAAATTGAAGAACCTATGTGTTGCATCCTTCACATTCTCCAGCACTTAAATGGGCACTCCATGGTTGATAATCTGAAAGAAACCCCACTTTTCTATTACATCACATATTAATTCTGAGACTTTTGGTTTGTCCCAGTTTGACATTTCAATGATTGGTATAGACGCAAGAGTCATGATGTTGTTCACACTAATCCTTTCTTCTAGGGGTTGGATATATTCCCTAGGTAAGGTTTTAGGCCCCATTTCTGAAAGACCCTTTACTCCATTGCCTTTGGTTACGACAAAGCCAGTGATATCTAAGGACTCACTAATTGGTGTTGCAACAGTTGGAGCCATTAGAATAAAAGAGAGCTTAGTATTTGGAAAATGGCTTGAAATTAGAAGATATCGAAGATTTTTGGTGGTGCAATTTGCATGACCTTTGTAGCTATTTATATTGCATTTTTAAAAATTATTAGCTAGTTGCTAACCCGTGTGATGTATGGGATAGTTTAACAAAAGTTATATTTCATTTTACTTAAAGGTATAGTCACTTGAAAATGAAAAATGATTATAATTTCAATAAAAAATAAAGGCTGAAAATAGACATAAAAAAGATTGATCAAATATACAACATTCATCTCAAAATGTCATTTGAGAATAAACTCTAACCATCAAAATAAAGAAAAAATTTATTGTCCAATCAGTTCATCAAAGTGGAATTTGGTTATTAAGATCCAATACTTAAATTGCTAGAAAGATATCACGTCAATCTTGATCATCATTCTCTTTGGCATCTCAATTATAACATTTTGTCAATTTTTGCTTTACTCAATTGTCATCTTGGGATAACTCAATAGATATCTCATTTTCACACAGCTGGTAGGCATCCCACGTCTATTACCATTGACGTCCTTTCTTCCATGAAAATTAAGGTCTCTATCCTTCTTTTTATAATGTAATTGCTCCCATTGCTTTGTCGGTTTGTAGGATCCTAATTATATCTTTCTCCCAAAGCCTTGATATTCCCATCTATTACAGCAACTGAAGCTTCATCTTCTTAAGGCATTAACCTAAACCTCTCAACAAACTTATTAAGCAAAATCATTAGTTAAATCAATACAACAAACCAATATAACTCAAATCTGAGAATGTACTCTTATCTTAATACAAAAATTAATGTAATTGGTAAATATTAATAATAAATAAAAATAAAATTATTATTTTTGTGATTAGTGACACCCAATAGCTATATGGTAAAATTTGTAATTTAGATCTTGTTTATGTATGCCCTTAGGACATGTATTAATAATCATTTTTAGGAAGCTTTTTATTGAAAATTAAAAAATTTGTCAAAAAAGTTGATAAATTTTTCATTTTTTTATAAAAAATTTTCTAAAATAATTTATTAATGTGTGCCCTATGTAGTAAAATCCAATTTCTAATATCTCTAACAATATTTTTGTTACACATATCTCATCTCAAGTAACGAAGTACCTGACATTGACATTTGATAACAAATTTTTTATTTTTTTTTTTATAACTAACACTTTTTCACCTCCAGTCATTCTCTTGCTTTATTCTTAGGTTTTATTCTTATTTCTTTTAATCTTCATATTATCTCCTCCACATGTTCTCTTTCACTGTGTACTTGACTCGGCGAAATTTGCTGAATAGTACGTTTTTAGGAAAATTTTAAGTGGATAGCATGAGCATGAAGTTACTTATTTATGTAGATTCACTACAACAAAATGTATTTTTAGTAACGAAAATTAGTGAGGAAATATTTTTCGTCACTAAAAATACAATTTTAGTGACAAAATATGAATTTCGTCACTAATAATGAAAATAATTATTACATTTAGTGACAAAAAATAAATTTCATCACTATTGTGATCTGAAAAATAAGCGCCAATGGAGGGAAACTTTGGCGCCAACTTAATTAATCTATAGTGACGACATATTTCGTCACTAAAAGTTGAAATTTTTAGTGACAAAATATTTTGTCACTGTAGGTATTGCTATGGATAGTTTTAGTGACGAAAATACTTTCATCACTATAAGTAGGAATTAATGACAAAAAATAGTCATCACTAAAAAAAATAAAGGTTTTGCACTTATATGTTTTTAGTGACGAAATCACATTTCGTCACTAAAAGTATGCTTTAGTGACGAAATATGAATTTCGTCACTAAAAATAATAATAGTATTACCCTTATATGTTTTTAGCGACGAAATCATATTTCGTCACTAAAAGTATGTGTTAGGTTTTGAGTTTGTAATGTTGGCAAACCATGACAAAACATGACAAAAACTAAGTCTCATTAGTTTAGAATGGTCTACATTGAAGCCCAAGACAAAAACTTTAAGTTCAGGATAAAAACAAATGAGTTACAAGCTGGTTAGTTCGATTGATCCAATCTAATTTTCGATTGATCGAAAATCGCGGATCAGCAAAATCAGCAAACGTAAAAAGGCCATAACTTATTCGTTTGAAGCCCAAATCGCGAGCCGTTTTTTCCAGTATTTAAAGGACATCATAAGCTAACCCTAAGGAGGGTTTTTAGAGTTTTTTAGAGAGATTAGAGTGCCTCTTGTGCCTCTTTGAATTTTTAGGGTTTTGTACCCAAAAGCTCTCTTATGTTTTCTACCGGTGCTATTCCTTGAAGAATCTCAAGATCCGGTGTTGTAGAAGTTGTTGCCTTCTCTAGTCATCAAAGGTGTTGATGATCTAAACCTTCAAAGGTGGTCTTGGAGTCACAAACAGGAGAGTTTGTGTTGATAAACCTTTGAGTGGGATCTCAAAGTCACAGACGTGGGTGTTTGTGTTTTGCAAAGAATTCAAGAAAGAAGTAGTCCGTGGATTCAGAGCCTGCACATGGTCGTGTCAGGAAGTTTTACTGGTGGGTAGCATTAGGAAGTCGAGCGGGGAGCTTGTAGTCCTTCTGTAAGAACTTCAATTCTTTTATAGTGAATTCTGTTATGCCTTGAGGATCGGTGGGTCAAATCCTCCCCAGGTTTTTACCGAGTGGTTTCCTGGGTGATCATATCTTGTGTTTATTTATTTTTCGCTGCTTTATATCTTGATATGATTATTTGATTGCTTTAACCTAGAATTGCATAATTTGACTAAATAACAACTTGGCTAATTAATCTAGGCTACGCAATCTGTGTGTTTAAGGGGTCTAAATTTCCATCAGTATGCTTTAGTGATGAAATATGAATTTTGTTTCTAAAGCTGGGTTTCTTTAGTGATGAAACTAACATTCGTCACTAAAAAACATTAAAAAAAAAAACACCTTTAGCGATGGCCAAATGAGCATTTCCAACAAAAAATATTTCGTCGCTAAAGCCCACTAAAACTACCTCAGCCTTTTATTTTCCAATTCCTTCATAACACACCTTTTATACATTTTACCTCAGCCCACTCAGCTCCGAAATATTCTTTTCTTTTGCTCTCAAAAGAAAACCCATTCAACTAAAGACCCATTCACTGTCTCAAAAGAAATCACCGTCATCGTTGATTTAGCGATGCACTGGTGACGATCCCAGTTGGATGCGAAGGCGATGCGACGTGCCAGTGATGATCCAGGCGTCGCGCTCAGTGTCATGACGCGCCGGCGACAATCCAAGCGTCGCGACACCAGCGACGATCCAAGCGTCACACTTAGCGTTGCGACACACCGGCAACGATCCAAAGCATTGCCGTCGAACTCAAAGTCGAGGCAACCATCGTAGACGGTTTAGTGGCCCTTTGCCTTCCATTCACTGATTCAGGTCCTTTTTTTTTTTTTTTTTCTTTCTCCTTTTGAATCCAATGCTAATCTTCTTCTCCGATTGTTTTCTAGTCCTGTGCTTGGATGGTATGTTTTCTTTTGATAATTTTCATTCTGTTTGGTTGATGGGAAATTTGAGTATTTGATACGAGGGTTTGTTAGTTTTGTTAAAAACCTGGGTTTTTTTTTTTTTTTTTGGTGTATCTATCAATGAAAATGCTTGTGTGGGTAGATGAGGAAATGAGAAGATTTTTTCTAATTTTAGATGGTTTAATTTTAGATACTTAAGGGTTATTTTGCTAAGAGCCTTGTAGCTCAATTGGCAACTTCCCATTGAATTGTAAAAAATAAAATAAATAAATTTATTAATTAAGGGATATTTTGCTTTGATCAATATGTTCCTTAAAGTTTTGAATTCACATTTTTACTTAGTAACAAGTATATTGTGTGAAATATTGAAGACAATATTATTGAGTATTGTATGGGTGATGTTGAAACTGAGGTTATTCCTAAAGGTGGAACTTCAAGAGATGCTAATCAAAATGAAGAGCATGACATACCTGATGTTGATCTTGATATGGATTATGATATGTAGAGTTTTATTTTTATCTACGTAGCAATTGTTATTAAGATAAGAAAGATGCTAAAAATCCTAGGGCTGCGAAGGATAACTCTCAAAAGCCTAAACAAAAGAAGCAGCATCCCTGTCATCTTTGTGAAGCTGCTGGTTATACTCGATCAAATTCCTATAAGTGGTTAGCCACTCAATAGTGCAACGGCATGATAGCAACTGGAAGCCAAAATCAACTTCAATTCTTTCTTGCTCCTCTTGGAGATCTTTTGAAAGCCCTCATGTTCCTTTCGAACTTGAATGGGTTCAATTCTTCCCCCTCACCACCGGTTCAAGGGTTCAATTAAAGAAAAGGTTCTTCCAAGGTGTAGAAGAAAAAGGACTCTTAAGTGATTTCATCACTTTCTTTTCCCTTCTTGTTTTTCTTGTTTGTTGCATTGCTTGTGTGTTTTGCATTTTTGTTGAGTCAGTCTAGTTTTATGCTTTTTTTTGTTTAACATGTTTTTGTGTGTTTACTTTCAGTTTTGTTTATTTTGTTTTTAATATAAAAATAAAAAAAAATTGAAAAATAAAAAAAATACAAAAACAGTGTGTGTTTTGTGTAATTTGGTACTTATGTACCTTGGATGGCCATTAAAACAACGTTTCTAAACTTTGTATCTCTTGTAGCTTAGATGAGCATCTCTATGTACAGGTAAGCAAGTGAGCTTTGTGGTTCTTGTTTGTGATGAGTAAGATTAAGTTATCTCTTAAACTTAACACTCGTATCACTCTTTTTGACGGGTAGGACTAGATAATCCTAAGAGAAAGGCATAAATAATCATCTCACCACTGTTACCCACCAATCATAATATGACACCTATATGCTTCGGCATAACAAAAGTGCAGTGTCAAAGACACCTGTATGCTTCGGCATAGCAAAAGTGCAGTGTTAGAGACATTCGTATGCTTCGGCATAGTAAAAGTGCGATGTCAAATGCTTAACATCTTGGGTATTTCTTTTCTCTCTTTTTATGCCCATGTATGATATGCTAAAAATAAAGAAAATATGCAAAGAAAATAAAAAGCAAGAAGATTAAAAATGTTTTAAATATGGTTGCAAGAATGTATTCTAGGAGATGTGAAAGTTATAGAATGTACCTCGAAGGTGATAGTTCCCATCAAACAATTATGATTATATGTGAGTTAAAGTTATTTTCTCATATCTCAGATTGTCATAACATGTATACACATGTGCAATCTTGCAATCTTTTTCACACACAACACGCAATATTCTTTGCTACTATTGATACATGTGCAGGTACAATGTGATTTGACCATCACAAGTGTTTACATGTGCTAATGTATGCTCACTAAACTGTCTTGACTTGTTTTTGAAAAATAAAATTGGTTAGACTTGTTTAGTGTGTATGTGTGTGTTTTTGAGGATCCATGTGCTTAATTCTTTGTTCAGAGATGTTTTTGAGAGTTTTATATGTTGATTGGATCAATGGTTGAGGTGTTCGTTGGATTGCATTCATGGCTGTGTTTTTCACTTCTCGAGAAATTACTTTTATTTGCTGTCTCGACACCTCCTTGACACCTCCTCGATACCTGGTTATCTGTTGAGCTTCTCAAGCCTTTTTTTTATCACAATCTCGACACCTCTTCGACACCTGATGGATGGATCGAGAAAGTTTTTATCTCCTCGATACCTAGTCGATCGATCGAGCTTCTATTCTTTGAAGCTGGTTCTTATTCCTCGACACCTCTCGATACTTGTAGCTGTCGAAAGCCATTTCCTTGACACCTCTTCGACAGCATCCTCGATACCTCTTGACACCTTAGCTATTGAGATTTACTAAGGTGTCTATTTAAGCTCCTGTCGTGATTTTCTCTCATTTCACTCGATCTGTCTGACGCGGTTCCTCTCCCAAACACCCTTTTCTCTCTCAAATCTTCAAATCCACTTGATTTTCGGTCTTCCCTTGGTTTCAATCACTAGATAAGATCTTACTTCCCTTCCTTTCTCATGCATTTCATGTTTTGAAACTTAGGTTTTGAGATTTTTGGAAATTTTTTGGGTTTTTCAAAATTAATGAGTTTTTCTTGAAAATTTGGTTGGGTTTTCACTTAAATATTTTCAAAATGTCATACATTGCATTTCATATACATTAGAATGATATTTACATGCATTTAGATGTGTGCTCTATGTTTTTTATGTGCTGGTAGGATTGGATTGGGCTAAACCCATGATGTTTTTCAATTTGCATGTCACATGATTATACATTCCCATGCATACGTACTCTTTGTTCAATATATTTAATATATGTTAACTGTGTTGGGTCTTTTCTGATTGTCTTCCTCTCTATCTCTTTCTCATTATTTTACATTTAGTAGTGTCTATGGCACCTAAATGTAAATCCACTTTGGCTCGGAACCCTCTGCATTCTAGAGCTTCCTCTTCCTCTGATTCTGCTCCTCTTAACATTCGGTTCCATGATGGATATGCCCACAAGGCATTTTCAGAGAACTTTTCTTGACGAGGTGTTCATTCAAAACGCCAAGTCATTTTGGCGAACTTTGCTGATACTGACCTTCCCTCTGTCATTCACAGTAAGGGATGAGAGTCACTGTGTGACATCCCGGTCACTTGTCCTCTCATGCTGATTCAGGAGTTTTACTCCAACATGCACGGGATAGATCATTCAATACCTCTCTTTTTCACTCGCGTTCGAGGTACGCGCATCCCTGTCACACCTCAGCTCGTTGCAGATGTGCTTAGGGTTCCTAGGATAGAATTTCCTGACTATCCTTTCTGTGAGCGTCTGAGGACTGCCTCCAAAAATGAGCTCATTTCTGCCTTTTGTTAGCGTCCTACTGATTGGGGTGAGCATCAGTACACTCACTTTATTCTTTCCATCATAGATGTGATGGATTTAAAGATAAACGCAGCAGAAAATTAAGTTTAAGACGGATCTACATCATTCGAAGTTGATAACATGCGTTAAGTAAAATTTCAGAATTAGAGAACAAATGAGCGTACCTTGAAGCGGTGAATTTCAAAACCCGAAGATTGAAGCACTTAGGAATAATTTTAGTCTTCAATCTAATTCCACTAATGCCAAAGAAGTGTGGACTCTCAATTGGTTACAAAGGGATAATCAAAAAGAGTGACTTACACACTTATACACTCCACCTTTCAATGATATTTTTCTCTCTTATAAAATTTTGTACGTTTTTCCCTTTTTATTTAACCAATTATCTAATTGGGCTGGCATTTTGGGCCTTTCCAATTGGGCTTAAGTGTGTGACTTGGAGTGGGACTAAAAGGGACCAATAAGACACTAACTCCAATAGGCTTTGGGCTTTTTTGTCAACTCTTGACAAGTCCAAAGTTACCATTAACTTTATTTAATACAACTATATAAATATATTTGCACTCTAGGCCTTACCAATAAATTATATTCCAAGACTTTATTATACATGCAACCCCTTCATAAAATATTCGTAGTAATACAAAGTCATTAATGTAGACTGCCACTTTAAAAATTACTATATCTTAATTCTTGAGTACTTGGTTTTATCTTTTAATATTATTCATTATATATTTATGAAATCCAATTCCATAAATATATACTTTAGTCTTACTAAAGTGGCTAGACCTAACTCTCTGAATAGCAAACTCATTAAACTTATCTCAAGGGAATACTTTATATCTCCGTTAAGAGACTATGAATTCCATACTGAGAATACATGTTCCATCAACACTAAATATGGCTGCCCAACATACTGAGGTTTTGACCATTACTATAGATCTCACTCCTGATATATCAAAGCAACCTACACCTTATGATCAAGTCTATTATTCTCTCAGGATTAAGAGTTCATGCAAATACAAGTCGTGAGATTTATTATTCATATGATAGTCCTTAGAAAAATAATAAATCTCACAACAGTCCAGTTCAATATGTCTTAACTTTTAAAACATATTAACACATCAACTAGAAGTTTCCACTTCCATGATCATGACAAATCAATGTGGTTGATATGTTATAGTCTTCACAGATGAAATGCCCAATTTCATCACCGACTACGAACTATAATTCTGAGTTTACAAAGAACTTGTGATTTATATCTTCAGTGACTTTTCACATAAATCACATACTATGTATCTCATAGACCAAAAGATAATGTCCGAATATTCATGTTATCATTACTTCAGATAATAATGAAACAAATTCATTAAACACAATATTAAGTCATACACAATGTCATACATATTGTCAAATTTAATATCATACATAGCATTAGACAATAGGATTTAAGGGCACTAATCCTAACAATCTCCCACTTGCCTTAAAGACTATTGTGCACTAATCTAACTTTCATTCTCTCCAAATGTAACTCGAAAGTCCTTTAAGGCAAAGCTTTAGTAAATGGATCTGCTAGATTATTTACACTTTCAATCTTTGCTACCACCACATCTCCACGAGCAACAATATCTCGAATGATATGGTACTTCCTCTCAATGTACTTTCCTTTCTTATAATTCCTTGGATCTTTAGATTGTGCAACTGCTCTACTGTTGTTACAAAACAATGTGATTGAAACTTGCTCCATTCTCATTACACCAAGGTCAGAAAGGAATTTCTTGTGCCATATAGCTTCCATGGTAGAGTCTGCAATACAAGATTGCTTAATACTCCGCCAACTTATGGCTCCACCTCCCAAGGTGAAAACACATCCTGATGTGGATTTTCTGAAATCTAGATCAGATTGAAAATCTGAATCTGTATAGCCAATAGGTATCAAATCCTCACTTCGGTAAACAAGCATATAATCTCTCGTTCTCCGTAGATACTTGAGAATATGCTTTATAGCTTGCCAATGTTTTGGCCCTGGATTTGATTGATATCGACTGACCATGCCAACTGAATAATAGATATCTGGTCTAGTACAAAGCATGGCATACATGAGACTTCCCACTGTAGAAGCATAAGGAACTTGTCTCATCATGTTTTCTTCCTCTTGAGTCTTAGGCCTTTGGTCATCAGACAGAGGAACTCCATGTCTGAAAGGAAGTAATCATTTCATGGAGTTTTGCATGCTAAACCGTTCTAGAACCTTATCTATATATCCAGCTTATGATAAGCCTAACATCTTATTCTTGCGATCTCGCCAAAGCTTGATCCCTAGAATAAATTTAGCCTTACCCAAGTTCTTCATATCAAATTGACTTGACAACCAAACCTTTACTGATGACATTACCCCTACATCATTTTCAATAAGTAGAATATCATCAACATAAAACACTAGGAACATTACTACTTTATCACAATGTCTTTTGTTCACACATGGTTCATCAAGATTTTGCTCAAAACCAAATGACTTGATTGCTTGATCAAATCTGATATTCCATGACCTAGATGCTTGCTTAAGTCCATAAATAGACATTTTCAACTTGCATACCATATGCTCTTGGTTCTTAGCTATGAAACCTTTTGGTTGCATCATATAGATTTCCTCTTCAAGATTGCCTTTGAGAAATGTAGTCTTGACATTCATTTGCCAAATCTCATAATCATAATGAGCAACAATGGATAAGAGAATTCTGATAGATTTAAGCATTCCTACTGGAGAAAAGGTTTCATCATATTCAATACCTTCTTTTTGTGTATACCCTTTTGCCACTACTCTTGCTTTAAAGGCTTCAACCTTTCCGTCTATTCCTCTCTTTCTCTTGTAAACCCATTTGCAACCAACAGGTTTAATGCCGTTAGGCACCTCTAGAAGATCCCAAACTTGATTGGAATACATGGAATCTAATTCAAATTTCATAGCTTGGACCCAATGATGTGTATCTATATCATTCATTGCCTCTTCATAGGTATAGGGATCCGATTCAGCCTCTTCTGAGATAGCCTCATAAGTTTCTCCTAAACTTATGAATCTTATAGGAGGCCGAGCAATTCTCCTACTACGACGAGGCACCTGTGTACTAGACATGTCATGAGTAGTATCTTATGGTGTATCTAATACAACCACATTATCCCTAGTTTCATCCATTGGTTGTTCATATACAGGTTCATTCATTTCAACCAGCACAACTCTACTTCTAGGAGTAAAATTATTCATATAGTCATATTCCAAGAATTTAGCATTTGTACTAACAAAAACTTTGTTATCTTTACGACTATAGAATAAATAACCCTTAGTTTTTTTTGGATAACCTAAAAGCAAACACACTTTTTATTTTGGTTCCAATTTATCAGGCTTTCCTTTTAACACATGTGCAGGATAACCCTAAATGTGGAGATATTTCATACTAGGTTTACTCCCACTCCACAATTTCATGGGTGTTTTGAGAACAGATTTTGATGGGACTAAATTCAAAAGATGTATTGTTGTATTTAAGGCATAACCCTGAAAAGAAATCGGTAAAGTTGAGTAACTCATCATGGACCGAACCATTTCTAAAAGAGTCTTATTCCTTCTTTCTGCTACACCATTCTGTTGAGGAGTTCCAGGTGTAGCCAATTGGGACACAATCCCATTTTGAGTTAAGTAATCCTGGAAAACCCCAAGAAGGTATTCACCACCACGACCAAATCAAATGGCTTTTATGTGTTTACCCAATTTATTCTCTACTTCAGCCCTAAACTTTTTGAACTTTTCAAAGGCTTCGGACTTCCGTCTTTATCTTTATACACATTTTATTTATACTTGTATGCAACTCCACAGAATCAATGTGAATCACTAAGTAACTCCACGGAAGCGTGGTTGTTCTCAATGATAAAACACATTTCATCTATCTTTAAGAAGTTTAACTTGTAGTACCATGAATCAAACATCCTCCGAAAGGAGCAAGGCATATACGCCAAGGCGAGGTGCTTAATCACATTACTTTAAACCGATAATGGAGGCCGTGAGATGCAACCCTTGTATCTCTCTCCCACTAGATGTTTTAAAGAAAAGGTTTTTAATTATAAAATATGCATAATCTAATTACACATATTCTTAGTACTTTTACATGTGAAAACACTTAGAAAAATTTCTAATTTTATTTCTTTCGATCGATTGAATGTGCCCCTCGATTGATCGAAAAAATTAAAAAATTCGAACTTGACCTTCTGACTTGTTCGATTGATACTCGATTGACTTTCGATCAAACGAAAAACAGATTCGATTGATCGACCAGCAATCGAAAGTCAATCTATCTGAAAAGTCTGATCACTGTTTCACTCAATCGATCAAAAGCGATTTTCGATCGATCGAAAATCGCGAAACTCAAATTTCCAAAAATTTTCTAATACAGTTTTCTTCGTGTTTTCTTGAACAAACAACTTTCAAACGAACATGATGGTCAAAGAATGATATCAAAACTAAAATTCATTGATGCTAAAGTCTTAAAGATCAATTTAACATACTTAAATTCAAATTTAAACAACATCATAACATGAATATCAATTTTTATCAAATCATAGTTTCATCAACCATGCAGAAAATTAAATGCATAATCTTCAAACAACATGAAACTATAAATTCTAATTCCAAAATTCATAAAACATGTTATACAATTCGAAATTGATGACCGCTCTGATACCATTTGATGGATTTAAAGATAAATGCCGTGGAAAATTAAGTTTAAAATGGATCTACATCATTCGAAGTTGATAACATGCGTTAAGTAAAATTTCAGAATTATAGAACAAGTGAGCGTATCTTGAAGCGGTGAATTTCAAAACCCGAAGATTGAAGCACTTAGGAATACTTTTAGTCTTCACTCCAATTCCACTAACGCCCAAGAAGTGTGGGCTCTCAATTGGTTACAAAGGGATAATCAAAAAGAGTGACTTACACACTCATACACTCCACCTTTCAATGATGTTTTTCTCTCTTATAAAATTCTGTAAGGTTTTCCTTTTTTATCTAACCAATTATCTAATTGGGCTAGCCTTTTGGGCCTTTCCAATTGGACTTAAGTGTGTGGCTTGGAGTGGGACCAAAAGGGACCAATAAGACACTAACTCCAATGGGCCTTGGATTTTTTTGTCAACTCTTGACAAGTCCAAAGTTACCATTAACTATATTTAATACCACCATATAAATATAATTGCACTCTAGGCCTTACCAATAAATTATATTCCAAGACTTTATTATACATGCAACCCCTTCATAAAATATTCGTAGTAATACAAAGTCATTAATGTAGACTACCACTTTGTAAATTACTACATCTTAATCTTTGAGTACCCGGTTTAATCCTTTAATGTTATTCATTATATATTTATGAAATCCAATTCCATAAATATATACTTTAGTCTTACTAAAGTGATTAGGCCTAACTCTCTGAATAACAAACTCATTAAACTTATATCAAGGGAATACTTTATATCTCTGTTAAGAAACTATGAATTCCATATTGAGAATACATGTTCCATCAACACTAAATGTGACTGCCCAACATACTAAGGTTTTGACCATTACTATAGATCTCACTCCTGATATATCAAAGCAACCTACACCTCATAATCAAGTCCATTATTCTTTCAGGATTAAGAGTTCATGCAAATACAAGTCGTGAGATTTATTATTTATATGACAATCCTTAAGAAAATAATAAATCTCACAACGGTCCAGTTCAATATGTCTTAACTCTTAAAACATATTAACACATCAACCAGAAGTTTCCATTTCCATGATCAAGACAAATCATCGTGGTTGATATCAGATGAAATGCCGAATTTCATCACCTACTACGAACTATAATTCTGAGTTTATAAAGAAGTTGTGATTTATATCTTTTGTGACTTTTCACATAAATCACATACTACGCATCTCATGGACCAAAAGATAATGTCCGAATATTCATGTTATCATTACTTCAGATAACAATAAAACAAATTCATTAAACATAATATTAAGTCATACATAATGTCATACACAATGTCAAACTTAATATCGTACATAGCATCATACAATAGGATTTAAGGGCACTAATCCTAACAAGATGTTCATCTTGATTCGGCCTCCTGTGATAAGCTCATCTTTCCTTCCACTATCACGAAAATTTTACGCCACTTTTCTATTCCCTTTCTTGTGTTCGACCACTTTACACACATTTGTGCCATAGATGCCGCTGCCGTAAAACATAGTGAGCCTCAGTTTAGGTTGCAATAGACAGATTCCACTCCTCCCTCCTGTTTAGCTCTATCCAGATCTGTTTCACCTACATCTGCTCCTTCCTCTACGGGCGATGTATCTCTTAAAGATATCATGGTGTAGCTGCAGCGCATGGATGCTCGCCTCGATACACTCTCCTCTATGTTGTATTAAGTGAATGTTCGTGTTAATTGTATTGCACGATGGCAGGTGACCATGGGTAGTTTTCCTCCAAAGGCTACTCCTTCACCACCTTCTCCAGCGGCTTCAGACTCTGCGGATGATGATGATGATAGAGATGCTAGCTCTACCGATAAGATGTCTACATGATACTCTACCCTTTGTTACTCATGACAAAAAGGGGAAGTAGTTTTGGGTTATGAAAGTAGTCATCTTAGGGGCAGAGTTAGTATAGGACATTTTTGGTAGGGGGAGTATTGATATTTTTGAGAGATGTAGTGAGGTTTCGATGTATCTTTTTTTTTTCTTTTCTATTCTTTCTAGATACATTGATCTTGTATATGAGGTCTTATAACTAGTTTTACATACATTGTACTTATTTTCTCTATATGTGGATGTATGTTTCTTTCACCTCTCTCTCCATGTGTTGTTTCTTCTTTATCTTTATACACATTTTATTTATACTTGTATGCAATCTATTATTTCTATTTCACACAAGATACCTTGATGAGTTTTGTTTAAAGTGTTTCAGAAATACAGGTTGTCAGAGTCTACTTCCTATAAACTCTCTTCTTGCAAAGTTTTCAAGAGTTTGTGTTAGGATAGATTTTATTGTATTCAACAAGTGAATATGAGTTGAGTGATTTATTACTTCTCTCATATGTTCATTTGTTTATTGTGGTTTTGTCACGGATTTCCAAAAGGGGAGATTGTTAGGACATATGTGTTTTCACATGTTAAGAACATATGTCACTTATTTATGTAAATTGGCTAAATCATTTGACAAAACGCACTCTACTTGTAATTGGGTAGTTCTAGGTGTTTTTAATACTTCAAGGAAAAAGGTTTCAAGGTCAAGTGTTGAAGTCATCAAGTATGTCCAAGAAAAAGCAAGCTGAAGTGTACATTCATTAAAACTCGACACCTTCTCGATAACTACCTCGACACTTGCTATCTGTCGAGATTTATAATTTCAAATTTTCTAATCTGATTACCTTGGGATCCATGAATATTCTTTTGGGCCTTCTTTTCTCCAAACCCTAGACATATAAAAGGATTTTTTTAAGAGTCGTCAAATATGACACAAGTTGCAAAAGCATTGAGCAATCTCTATTCAAGCAAATTGTGATCAAAGATGAAGTTCTTGACCTAGTTCATCTTCTCTGAAGAAGTTGTTGTGTATTTGCACCAAAGGGTTTTATGACCAAGCATCTTCCTGATCTTCATCGTGTAAGATGAACTGAAGAACTTTGCAACCAACCTTCCTCCTTAGTTGATGTTTTGAAGTCGCGTACTGGGATCCGTGAATTGGTTAGTCACGTACTTGGGAGCCGTGCATCAAAGATGGAAATTGTCACTACAGATCAAGTCCAATTAGGTATTGGGGTAAGGGTTCAACTGTAGGTTGGTAAGGTACTTGGGATTCCTTTATTTGTAACCTCTTGATTTGACAATAGTGAAGTTTCGGGAATGGTGACCTGAAAATCATCAGTTGGGGTTTTTGCCAGAAGGTTTTTCCCTATTCGTAAACAAATCACCGTGTCATTTAATTTTCGCTGCATATTTAGTTATTTGGTGATTTGTTTATGCTTCCACGCAATTGCATGACAAATTGATTAATTAATAACTTGACTAATTAATTAATTGGTTTAATCACAATAGGTCATTCAGTTTGTGGCCTATCAAGATGCTAAGGAAAAGCAATTGTGGTAAATTATAGACAACAGAAATAGTATTTGGAGAAGATAAAGTATTCAAAGAGGATAATCAACATTGCTATGCTGAAACTTGGGTATATGGTGTTGCAGAAAAGAAATAGAACAAAGAACCCTCCCACCACTGACCTGCTGGAATTTCAAACAGTAAGTTTTCCTCTTTTATTTTCAATTTGTGCACTAAATATTATCTTCTTCTTTTTTCTATAATAGTTGGATTGGTTTGGATGTGTATCTTTGGGTTATATGTGGCTTTTATTAAGGTATTTGCACTATGATGGTGGTGTATAGGTTAAAACATATAGGTTAAAACACGTAGGAATGGAATTAAAGTCAGTGTCATGACTAGCACAAGAAGTAGGTACACTCTGCACCACTTAGTGGTGGCGCATCCCAAGTGGAAACTACATCACATCTCTTTGACTCCCCAAACCCACCCTTCATCAAAGCCTCACTGACTGCAATGCTGCTTAATAAAAAACATTTTTAGCTAAAGTCTATGAACGGTTTTAGACCCTTTAAAACAATCAGATTGGTTAGCCTAGATTAATTAGCCAAGTTGTTACTTAGTCAAATTATGCAATTCTAGGTTAAAGCAATCAAATAATCATATCAAAATAATAAAGCAGCGGAATAATAAAAGACACAATGATATGATCACCCAGAAAACCACACGGTAAAAATCTGGGGAGGATTTGACCTAGCTATCCTCAAGGTAAACCTGAATCCACTATGCGAAAGAATCGAAGTTCATACAGAAGGACTACAAGCTCCTTGCTTGACTTCCTAATGCTACCCACTAGTAGAACTTACTGACACGACCACGTGCAAGCTTTGAATCCACGGACTCCTTCTTTCTTGGATTCTTCAATCAGCTACAAGCACCCACGCTTGATATTGTTTAAGCTTCAATGGTAGCAACCAAGTTGATCATCAAGATATTGATACTATCTCTAACTTGAAAACCCTAAGTTTTGTGTAAAGGAAAGCTCCTCTAGATTTCACAAGAGATTTATACAAAACAGCAATGTATGAGCAACAATACAACTGGAGCAACTCTCAAAACATGGCTAGGGTTTTACCTTATATACCTAGGGCAAAAACATAAAACCCTAAACGTTTAATGAGTTAGGGCTGAGTTGGGAATTCTGCAGAAAACACAATCTGGTCGATTTTCGATCGATCGAATCTATTCTTCGATCGATCGAGTCAGACCAAAATGTCCCAATGCATCTACAGTCTCTCGATTCCAACTTTATAATAATCAAACAACTTTGAGCACACTATAACAAGACTAAACACATTGTTTTGATCATGATTTGCAAATATTACAAATTAGATTTCTAAATACATAAATTCCTAAACCTTTAGAACCTAACAAACTCCCCCTTTGGCAATCTGTGACAAAACCCTAATTAAAGCTCAAAGTTTTACAAGTAAAAAGCCCTTTACAAAGATAATGCTCATAAACTCAAATTCAGCCCTAACTACTATCCATCGGTTGCAAGTGTAGACAGTAACTTAGTTGAATCAATCTGTATATTCCTAAAATACTCAACAAACGCATAAACGCATGTGTGACAGAAAAGAGTAAAACAACAGGTATAACATTCTTGTAAGATTTACACAACACAAAATAAAGACATATATGAATGAACAACTCATAAACATAAATTAATAAGCAGTGAATCACAAAGCAACAAGAATCAATAAAAAAAAGTGTATCAAACAATGTTACTTCCCCTAACATGAATATCCCCAAAAATGATATACAAAGTGAAGCACCTAGATACAATCTAAAAACTCCACAAGCTCCTCTCAAAAAATAACAAAAAGTCTCCCCCTAACTACAAAACTCCTCTACAAGGCAAAACTCCACTCCCCCTTTTTGTGACGGAATGCCAAAGGACAGTCATAAGTTGCCATTAAAAGGAGGTGGTGAGGGTGAATGAAGACATGCAAAATTGGCTTGGAGAGCACCAATCTCATCTAGTAAGTCCACTAAAATCTGACCATGAGCCACCAAAACGGTCATGACAGTCTCCAGAGAACGACGAACATCAAAGTCGGCCGAATGAGGTGGAGGAACATCAGCAGCAGCAGCATCATCACCAACTGGATCAGGAACATCCTTACCAGCAAGACCTGTAGAAGAAGGAGGAGGAGGTGCGTTACTAGATGGCTCAGACCTAGGGTGTTTAGAACCAGCTCGAAGATGAGCGGGCCTCTGTCTAAGAAAAGACACACTTATGGGAGCTATCACATGAACAGGCTCAGAGGAAAGGAAGCCACTAAGATCAAGATAGAGCAAAATCCTATGAATAAAAATAGGATGTACAAGAGCATGTGAAGTAGATGAACTTCTATAAACATCGTTCAAAAAACGAAGAAAGAGATGGGGAAAACTAATAGGAGTATCAGTAACCAGAGCGTACAAAAATACACACCTTTCAAGAGGAATGGTGTGAACATGAGAAATGGGCCAAATGGAATGACACGCTATCCTAAAGAACAGTAATGCAACCTGGAGAGCTCAGCAAAAGTGATCCTAGGATCAGAATCCCATTGGACAGAAGTCCCAGTGATGTAAGACAAAACGTCGCTCAACTCGGGAGACTCATCATATGGATAGACAGGATTCCAGACCAACGTTACCCCTAGAGCATCAGCCACTACCTGAGGAGTAATGGTGTACTCTACGCCTCGTATCCAACTCTTTACTAAAGTGTTGGAATCATAGATGTGGATAGAGATATTCAAAAAGAACTCTCTAATCAAGGTAGAAGGTGGAGGAGGATCAGAAACATCCATCAAGGGTAACTAGCCCTGACACTCAAAGTTTGCCTTAATGGCAAGATCAAGTTCATCTAACAGAACAGAATGCTTAGCCCAAATCTTTCTCTTAAGGTTAAGCTTCTCAAAAAGCTCTTGATTTTTCTCACTCGAAAACCTCTCATGGTCAAAGGAATGAAGGGATGGAGAAGAAGAAGGAATAGTCCTACGGGCACTAGTCTTCCTAGGCATGATGCTAAGAAAAGGACAGAGACACAAAGAGAAAACCAAAAGAACACAAGAAAACAAAACCAAAAACAGACTGCAAGTTAGCAAAAAAAAAACAATAGAATGAAAATCTATATGATGCATGAACAGATACAATACTATGATGCATGTACTAATGCAGTAAGCAATTAAGTTCAATTGAGAGTAAATTGACAAAATTGGCTTGAGCATGGAATTTCTTATAAAAAACCCCAAAAATTGAACACCACTTGTTGAAATTTCTTAAACAAATTGATAAATTGAGCATTACAAAACACAGCACATTGATTATAATGCTTAATTACATCAATACAACAAGCCAATTTCATCAAATTCTACCCAATTTAACAAAAGCCCCAAATCGGATCAAGAACAAACCCTAGATTTTTCAAATTTTCACCAAACTCAAAATTAATCAAATTAACAGGTAAGAATCATGTTTATGATGTGTCCCCACAAAAACCCAATGATCAATTGCACAAAATAGAGCTTGAATTAATCAGAAAATCCCAATATGCAAAGTCCGAAAATCTCCCTTAAACGCATGAATTTATGCATGAAATCATGAAAATAAAATCAAAAGGAAGGGTAAAAGAGTCTTACCAGCTTGAGGAAAGAGAAACTTTGCAAAAACTTCGGAGGAAAATGACAAAAATCTGAACTATTGAGCCTGCCTCGTCGGAGAGAGAAAGAAAAAGTTTGAAAAAGATTTGAAAAGTGTTTGAAAAAGTCAGATCTAATCGTTTAAAAAAAGCTTCTCCATGATCTTCGATCGATCGAAAATTACATTCGATCGATCGAAAGAACCAGTTATTTTAAAACAAACTAGAGCACTTTTTCGATCAATCGAAAAACAGACTAGATCGATCGAGATGGGTAGAGGCTCACCAAATTTTTGAAAAAAAACACAGATTTGAAAAGCACAAAACTAATTTTAAAAAACAACTCCTCAAAGCATTAAACAATGAAAGCAAAATGCATGAGTATGAAATAGAATGCTTTTTCAAAAACCCAAATTTTTAAACCCAATTTTGTTAAAAACAAGTTTCAATCATTCTCCCATTGAATTTTCTCAAGCAACAAATATGTTGTGAACAAATCTCAAGATATTTTCAAACTTGGTTGGTCAGACCAAAAACACATACACTAGCATGTACAATGTTTAACAAAGAGTAATTTGTGTAGTGTGTGATACTAGCAAAAACTTGAAATACATGTGAGGTGATATGTGAATAGCAATCAAACACAAAGTTTACACAATTCATCACATAGAATTTAAAACAGACTATCACCTAAAGAGTTACATCCTATAACTCTCACATCTCCTAGAACAAAAGCTTGCAATCATGTAAGTTTCTTGCATTTTTGCCTCTTATTTGTATGAATTGGCATTCAGCTTAATAGTACACACCGGTTTGAATTAAGTGAATTGGCATCAAGCCTAATAGTACACACTAGTTTTAATTTAATTGAGGCTACACCTTATGTTCTTTTTGTGCATGTGCTACACTTTCTCGAGCACACAATCTTATGATATACACTAAGGTGTTCATGATTGGCTAGTGAACAGTGGTGAGATGGTTATTTATGCCTTTCTCAAAAGAATCAAGTCCGACAGTCAAATAACATATGACTTCATGATTAAGGCGAAGAGATTAAAAACCACACATATCTTTCCCATACAACATGCACTACAAACTTTCAACTAGTCAAGTGCAATGAAAAAGTTCATCAAAGTTAAACAAGGTACATAGGACATGATATGTGTAAATAAATTGACCAACATTGTTTTTCAAAAATCAAGAAAAATAGTATCAAACATAATTTTTGCTTTCTCCTTCTTTTTTTTTTTTTTTTATTTATTTATTTAAGAGAAAACAAATAAATCCTAGAATGAAATGCATGAATGTAATGCAATGCAAATCCTAGAAACAAAACAAAAGAAACACAAAAACCAAAGAACAATGGTCATAGAGGAATGAGCAATGAAGCACAAAGACCATGTCAGAAAGACTCAATTAGGTCGAGTCTTTTGCATCCAAAACCTTTTAAATGCATCACGAGCATTGGAGTTCTTATTCACATTTGAGTGATTTCCAACTCCACGATTGGAATAAAGGTTCAAAACCTTTACCAATTCACCAATAAGTGCCATAGGATCTCGTGCTTGAGACACAGACACTTTTGGTTTTTTTGCTCTCTTAGCAGCTTGAACCTTGTAACAGTTAGGACGAATGTGTCCAGACTTACCACAAAAATGACACACCCAAGTAGGTTTACCATGCATCTTGTCCTTAGAAATGGTAGGTTTAGTTTCTCTCAAATCAACCATAATCTTCTTATGAGGTGAAACTTCTACAGGTTTGACAACCTCACTCACAGGTAGTTTGACAGTTTCACTCGCAACCTTACTCACAGAAGGTTCAGAAGAAGAAGAAGGAACAAAATTCGTGGAATGTGGACCAGAGTCAAAGATGCTTTCAACATAACCTAACCTAGATTTATCAGAAGGATACTTTTGAACATTCAGCATGTGATCAAGTTTAGAACTAGCAGATCTAGCAATAGATAAATCCTGTTCCAAAGTTTTAACTTTATCAAGCAAAAGCAGGTTCTTAGATTTAACATTGTTCAAAAGATCATTAGCATCAAACAGTTTAACAAGCAAATTTTTCTTATCAAGCTCAAGAGATTTAATTTTCTTCAGGCCAAGTTCTACATTCATAGCATTCCTTGCAACAATTTTGCAAAGTTTATTGTAGGCCTCTTGAAGATCTGTATCCTCAGAGAGTTCCCCATCAGAAGGGTTCTCTTCAACAGATATGCTTTCATTGACTACAGTAGTAGCAATGAAAGTAATGAAGTTTCCATCCTCATCACGTCCGGACTCATCATCAGAAACCTTATTATCATTAAGGGTTATAGCCATAGTTTTACCCCTAGTCCTTTAGAATGTAGGGCATTCAGATTTCACATGATCATACCCTTGACAACCAAAACATTGAGAACCCAAGGAATTATTTGAAGATTGTCCAACTTTTTCTCTAGGTTTTTCAAGGTTATTTACCTTAGTAGGATCATTCTTCTTAAAATTTCTAGGTTCAGCAGTGTATGTACCTCTTGCCTTTTTGTTGGTATTTCTAAGAAAGTTTTTGAAATTTTTGGCAAGATAGGCAATCTCTGTAGCAGAGAGCTCATCATCAATTCCACCACCATCAACATCATCAACTAACTTAAGAGCCATTGATTTGGATTTGTTCACTTTAGGTAGGTCAGACTCATAGGACTAAAGAGATCCTACAAGTTCATCAACAGGGATGGAGTCCACATCCTTACTTTCAGTGATAGCAGTCACTTTGGGTCTAAAGTCTTTAGTTAAAAATCTAAGTATCTTCTTAACAATTTTAGGTTGATCATAGACTTCACCCAAATTAAAAGCAGAATTGACAATATCATTTAATTTAGCATAGAATTCATCAAAAGGTTCATCATCAAACATTCTAATGTTTTCAAATCTAGAAGTCAATTGTTGCAATTTATTGATCTTAACTGCCTTTGTGCCTTCATGCATATTTTGGAAGATTTTCCAAGCAATATGAGCAACCACAACATTAGAGATCCTCTTAAATTCTTCCATGGAAACAGCATTGAAGATGGCATTCATAGCTTTGCTATTGAAGCCAGTTGCTTCTTTTTCAGAAGTTTGCCACTCACTCACAGGAGTAGTGGGCTTTTCCCATTCGTACTCAACAGAATTCCAGACTCTTTCATCAATGAATTTCAGGAATGCTTTCATTCTTACTTTCCAATAAGCATAGTTGTTCTCATCAAAGTGAGGAGGAACAAACAGAGAGTGTCCATGCTCCATGACAACAGGGGTCAAGGATCAGCTCAGAGATCAAGAAATCTCTAACAAAAGAGCAACCTGCTCTGATACCACTTAAACGACTTTAGAACCCTTAGAACAACCAGATTGGTTATCCTATATTAATTAGCTAAGTTGTTACTTAGTCAAATTATGCAATTCTAGGTTAAAGTAATTACATAATCATATCAAAATAATAAAGTAGCGGAATAATAAAAGACACAATGATATGATCACCTAGGAAACCACACAGTAAAAACCTAGGGAGGATTTGACCTAGCTATCCTCAAGGTAAACCTGAATCCACTATGCGAAAAAATCGAAGTTCATACAGAAGGACTACGAGCTCCCCACTTGACTTCCTAATCTACCTAGTGTACCTAAGCCCTCCAAGCTTCTTGCTCTAGCGAGGTTACGCCGAACCTTTGTCTTCTCTAGCTTACCGAATTCCGCTATAGCCCATAGCATCAATCAATATCAATTGGTCCCTTCTTATCCACTTCCTAAGCACCAAATAACATTCTACAGATATGAGTATGGTGAGAAAAAGATTTGGCTAAATGTACCTCTCAAGGATGTAAGGGGTATTTATACTGGTGTGTGTTTGGAATGTGAAAGGTTAGGTTTGTAACAAACAGAGTGGTCTAGCGGCTTGGCTTCGCGACTTGACTAAGTTGCGAGTCTGAGCTACGAGCTAATTGCTTGGCCAGACTTGAAATTTTGTCTTATAGTGCTCCAACTGGCGTGACTCTTCAACTCCCCTCCATGCTTCACACACATGCCTCCTTTTGCAACTTGTCAGCCGCGAGCTAGTCACGAGATTCAGTCGCGAGACCCTACTAGTGTACACTTTTGAGCTACCCTTACATGATTCCCACCTTAATACAGGGTTTCTAAATGCTAAATTACAAGCAAATTGGCATGGAATAAAGCCAACAAAATGGTTGATTAAATTCAACTTTATAATCTCCCTCTTTGGCTATTTCGTGACAAAATCCTAAAACAAACTCTAGACTTAACATGTGAGTTGGGAACAGTTGAACAAAACTCACTTACACTTAACTCTAGAATCTGTGTAGCTTTTGAACCATAAGTACAAGTATCTCTTGAAAAACAACAACACAATATGATCATTGTATGTAGAAAACTTGTAATGCATATGGAGCAAGCATAATGCGATTAAGAAAAATGGAATTAAGCTATAAACCATGGCTTGACCAAAAATGAACAATCACTATAAATAGTGACTACAATGCTCATTCACACAGGAAATGAACATCCGGACATGCAAGCTAATAAGCTCAATGCAAAGAATCATTTGCATGTCCAACACTCAACCAATGCACCAACGCAAGTCAATTGCATTAAGGATATAAAATCCAACAAAGGGCACAAGAGTGATGTACGTAAAGAAAATGCATAACATTTAACAACATGTACTAGGCTACAAAGCATGGGTACACAAAATACTAAATATAAAATAACTTAAAGCAAAACACTAAATATAGGCCTTTTCTATCTCCTACTCTTCAACATTAATACTCCCTCTTTGATCAAGATCTTCCTTCCCCTATCATCATCATCTCCCCTTTTTTGTCTTAGAATAGCTAGTCCTCATTTTCCTCTAGCTTCCTTTGAATTTTGTCTAATTGGGTTTGGAGAGAAATGAACTCTGTATCACAACAAATGGTGTGATGGTGCATGAGAGAGGCGAGGCTGGACATCTTAGTACTTATTTCATGGACGGATGCCATAATGTTGTCTAATTTCTCATCATATGAGGAGGAGCTAGAGTGAGAACCACTATGAGATGCTAAAGTCTCTGTCTTGATTCCCTTCTGACGATGTCCAATGCTAGCATTGAGTGTACAAATGTTGATTGGACTTGGCTTCGTGTAAGGAGACTCACCATTTGATGGATGAAAACCTTTGAGTTTCAATATCTATGAAACGAGGCAGCAAAAAGGAATGCAGGTTCTTGAGTCAGTTTCTGCAACAGTTTTACGTAAAATATGAAAGATATGAGCGCAAATTTCGATCTCTTCATCAGTAATCAAATCATGAAGGAACAAAGCTCTTCCGAGATTAATGTATTTAGTGCGGGATAGAGGATACAGATTGTTGAATATGATTATTGTAAGCACCCTTAGTTTTGGAGATAGGGAGGAAACACTGATTAAGTTCCCAGTTTGTGACTGTAGATTTGTTATTTACAACTATGTGTTTTGTTGACTTATATTCCGTACCAAATTTGATTAAAATTTTATTTAGTCTTTTGTACCCTGTATTTATTATGAGATTTGTTTGTAAGGGGTTGTGTAATAGAGAGAGAAAGAGTGTTTCGCAAGTATCTCGTGAGTAAGGCCTTCCCACGAGACACCCGTGAGACATTCGGTTCTGCCAAACTGTCTATTCTGATACATACTTTCTATGCCTACACTATTTATACCCACATTACCTATAAATGTTGATGAGTGCTTTTAAGAGAAAACCCTAGCCACAAACCTTGAGAGTAAAAGATTGTTATACCCAGAATTTTCTACATAATTACTTGTGGATTTTCCTCAACTCCTACATTTCCATTTCCATAACATTGAGAGGTTGATAGCCCAAACACTTACCAAACACTTTCAGAGTGTCAAGTGAAGTTTTGGTGCTGCTGGGAAGCATTAGAAGAAGCCAAGGATGGCAGATGCAGCATGGAGCTTGTTGCGGGATTCAAAAAGTTAGACAAGACATAGTTCTGAGAAGCCTTGTTGGAGTAGGAGCTTGGAGGGCTTAGGTACATTGAGTAGATTAGGTTTTGAAGGTCTCTTGCTAACCCATGTATCTCAACTAATTGTCTAGTGGGTTGATTACCACTTGAAGGGCAGCGGAGAGGTTTTTTGTTGAGTTCTTTGGTTTCCTCTTCGATAACACATCGACATGTTATCTTGTGTTTGTGTCTTTCTTCCTTGCCCTTTTACATTCCATTTTACTGCTGTGTTGCTATGATTATGGATTAGAGTAGCTTGTTTGTTTATCTGCTCACATTTACACTATTCTGCACTTTAGTATTAAGTTAGTGTAAAATCAATCGAGCCGTAACTTTAATTTAGGGGTCTAAACAGCTCTTGTGTTTTCAACACATTTTCAAGAATTCAATGAGAATTTCAAGTTTCTTCCAAGAGCGTCTTAAGTAAATCCTCATCCGGACTCAAATCGTTATATACTGGTGGATTAGTAAACATTGGCTGGTTGATGTGTAGGATTTCTGCCAGATAAGCGGGTGTTACTGAGAAAATATTTCCTTTAACCCAGCATTTGAGCTCCTCTCCCTCAACAATGGCATTAGCATAGAACTCTTTGACCAAATTATTGTATGCATCATCAAGGTCGGAGAGAAGGAAATTCCAATCCTTAGTGGCAAACCATATAGGGATTTTGGTGTTTAGAAGATACGACTGGTCAATTACCCTTTCAACCAGCAACGGGGTGTCTCTAAAGTAGTTTGCATAGGTCTGAAAAGCAGCATAAGATCTGAACTTGTGAAGATCATACACTCCTGTTGGGAATTAGGTCCTCTTTGAGCTCTTTCCCTTTGCTGCTGCCTCCTTCACAACTGATCTTTTCAACAGAGACATTTTCACACTACATCATGTTACACTAAAGAGCAACAAAGACCACACAAGACAACAAACTCTATTAGCACAAAGTTAGTCCCAAAACAGGAATATTGTGGAAAACCCTAAAATCATGAGATTATGGTCACAATCATGTCACAGAATGTGTGTGTGCTACAAATAATACATTGTGCAGCCAAAGACAGAGTGGAAAAACACATAACCAACAAGAATCACACAATAATTTCACCAAAAGATCAAATACCATATTCAAGCATCAGCGACACAGATATCAACTGAAACACACAATCCAAGAGATATATGGCAAGAAGTGTGAAATATATTAAGAAAGAAACAACACCCATACCTGTTCTTGAAGATTGGTGAAGAGGCGAGGGAGAATATGTAGATTTTATGTGTGAACACAGTGATTTTGAAAGAGAGAAAAAGGAACAGGAATATGAATAGTTAAGCGATGCGAGGGAAAATGAAAAGTTTTTGAAACCTATCCTGAAAAAGACCCTTATTGTGCAAAACACGTGATTTTCATGACTGAACCAAGTCGCGAACAAGTCGCTAGGACAAGTCGCCAAACACCTTAGAGACAAAAAATTTTGAAAATTTTTTTAAGTGTTTTTCATGACTAGAAGGTCCACTTGCAAGTAAGTTACGAAGGGAGCCGCGAAAATTTCTATATAACCTCACAACTGGAGCTTCTACTCACGAACAAGTTGCCAAATCGAGTCGTGAGAACTTTAAAAACATAGAGTTTTGAAAAAATTTCTAAGTCTTTTCCACGATTGGGATATTTACCCGCCAATGAGTCGCGAAAACCATCTGAGTCAGCTTGCGACTGAGGGCATGTGACTGGATTAACTCGCAATCAAGTCGCCTGAACAAGGCAACATTGTTTTTGAAATTTTTGATATTTTTGCAAAAACAAAAGACTTTCTAAAAAAAATTAAAACACTCAAAAATCTTTTTGTGTTTGATCAACAAAAATTGAGTATGTGAAACACATTTAATCAAGTACAACCACACAAATGAATATGGCATTCATTGAACATGGACATGTGTGATGTGTGTGGGTATCAAAGTTGAGATAATCCTTAGTCTAATGTGGAGCTTCAATGATCAATTCAACCAAGTCATACACAATTAGCACAAGGAAAAGTGACCCATCTCATTTATAGAAATATGCATCTATGACCTCCCACATAAACTTGATAACATAGTTTTGAAGCTTTTCATTTGGCTCCATTCATATCATAACATTTGATCTTTTTGAATCAATACATCTCATTTTGAGATCGATGCCTGAAATTTTAAATATTTCAATTTGATGAGCAAGCCTTTGGCCTTTTGGGCATTATACATTTTTATAAAAATTGCTTTCCCTTTTTCCTAGTCAAATACTAGTATGTGTGACGGCTTTTATAGCTCATTATCTCTTTTTATTTTGAGATTTACATTTCTTGAGCTCCTAAACCAAAAATAAAATAAAATAAAATAAACAAGTGGGAAGATATATCGGCACAAGTCTATGCATGTCTCAAGATCAACAAAACCATTGACTAATCATTCATGACAAGTTTGAAGATCTATTTACAACAATCACATATCTCAAGATTTCTCCCACAATGATATGAGTGCACAGGGAAAAAGCTATGCTCGTAAATGCACAAAGCCATAAGTACAAAGGTACAAGGCAAAACGTGCATATGACAATACACAATAATGTCGATCAAACTTTTTGGATTTTTTACTTTTTATGTCTTTTTGGATTTTTGACACAAAAGCAAGAAAAGATTGATTAAAAACAATGTAAAAACATTTAACATAAATACAATTAGATAGAACACGCTATAGAAATTGCCAACAAGGTAGTGTGTGCCCTATAAAAGATAAATTAAAGCAAGATAGAGAGGTAGAGTACACATCACACATGAAATTAAAGGAATTGTACCAACACCAATGGTTTTACGGAGTAATTCAAATCATGGACCATCAAGAGGCTTGGTGAAGATGTCCGCCTTTTGATTGTCTGTGTATGAATTCAAGACATACAACTTTATCTTCCACCAAATCTTAGATAAAGTGGTAATGTATCTCTATGTGTTTTGACTTTGAATATGAACTGGGTTCTTAGAGAGATTTATAGCACTAGTGTTATCACAAAAGACACACATTGTATCTTAAGGAATCTCGTAGTCATGGAGTAGCTTCCTCATCCAAAGGAGTTATGTGCAGCAACTTCTGGCAGCTATGTATTCAACTTCTGCCATAGAGAGAGATACAGAGTTTTGTTTCTTGCTCATCCAAGAGACAAGATTGTTACCAAGGTAGAAGCAACCACCTAAAGTACTCTTTTGATCATCCACACTTCCAGCCCAATCTGCATCTGAATAAACGGCAAGGCAAGCATTATAGTCCTTTGAATACCACAACCCATAATCTGGAGTTCTATTGATATATCGTATGATTCGCTTCACCACAGTCAGGTGGGATTCCTTTGGAGCAGCTTGATATCAAGCACAAACACCCACGCTAAATATAATATCTGGTCTACTAGCTGTAAGATAAAGTAAACTCCCAATGATACTCCTATACAAGGTTGGACTAAATTCTAACCTAGAAGAATCAACATTCAACTTTATAGGCGAACTCATAGGAGTAGAGGCATTCTTTTTGGAGCCTAATCCAAACTTCTTGACAATATTTCTAGCATATTGTTCTTGGGAAATGAATATGCCTTCATTTTTTCATCTCAAAATCTTGGGAAATAACCCTATAGCCTGAGCATTAATGGTAGCTCCAAATACTATGTCTTCATCATTCTTGACAAATAAAGTCCGGTCAACATACCCTCTTTTGAATCCTCTATCCAGGAGGAAATGGGTAAGCCGATCATACCAAGCTCTAGGAGCTTGTTTCAAGCCATAAAGGGCTTTCTTCAATCTCAGCACATGGTCCAGGAAGTGAGGATCTTCAAAGTCTTTGGGTTATTCAACAAACACTTCTTCATTCTAGTGTCCATTTAGAAATGCACATTTCACATCCATTTGGTAGAGTTTGAAGTACATGGTGCATGCAATTGACATAAGAATTCGAATAGACTCAAGTCTTGCCATAAGAGCGAAGGATTCATAAAAATCTACTCCTTCTACTAGAGTGTATCCTTGAGCCACTAGCCAAGATTTATTCCGGATAATCTCTCCATTTTCATCAATCTTGTTTTTGAAAATCCATTTGGTGCCGATGACTTGAACATTTTTAGTCCTAGGAGTAAGTATGCAATTCTAGGTTATCACAAACATACAATCATATCAAAAACATAAAGCAGCGAAAATGTAAATAACACAATGATATGATCACCCAGGAAACCACATGGTAAAACCTGAATCCACTATACGAAAGAATCGAAGTTCATACAAAAGGACTTACAAGCTCCCCGCTTAACTTCCTAATGCTACCCACCGGTAGAACTTACAGACATGACCACGTGTAAGCTCCAACCCTATGGACTCGTTCTTTCTTGGATTTTGCAATCAACTACAATCACCCACGCTTGTTATTCTTTAAGCTCCAATGGCAGCAACCGAGTTGATCATCAAGATGTTGATACTATCCCTACCTTGAAAACCCTAAGCTTTGTGTAAAGGAAAGCTCCTCAAGATCTCACAAGAGATTTACATAAAACAGAAAAGTATGAGCAACAATACAACAGGAGCAACTCTAAAAACGTGGTTAGGGTTTTGCCTTTTATACCTAGGGTAAAAGCAGAAAACCCAAAACGTTTAATGAATTAGGGCTGAGTTGGAAAATTCTACAGAAAAGCATTCTGCCCGAGATTCGATCGATCGAGCCAGGCCGAAATGCACCAATGCATCTGCAGCCTCTCAATTCCAACTTTACATGAAAGACACTACTTTGAGCAAGCCTAAACAAGACTAAACATAATGTTTTGATCACGGTTTGCCAATATTACACATTAGAGTTCTAAATATATAAATTCCTATATCTTTAGAACTTAACAAACTCTCCCTTTGGCAATCCATGACAAAATACAAACATAAATCTCAAAGTTTACAAGTAAAATCCCTTTACAAAAATAATGCTCATAAACACAAATTCAATCCTAACTACTATCCATCAGTTGCAAGTGTAGACAGCAGCTCAATTGAATCAACCTGTATATTCTTGAAAACACTCAACAAACGCATAAATGCATGTGTGACAGAAAACAGTAAATAAACAGGTATAACATTCTTGTATGATTCACACAACACAAAATAAAGACATATATCAATGAATAATCTCATCAATATAAATAAATAAGTAGTGAAACACAAGAAACAAGAATCATTTATATCAAAAACAGTGTAACTCCCCCTAACATGAATAGCCCCAAAAATGATATACAAAGTGAAGCGCCTAGATACAATCTAACATCTCCACTAGCTCCTCAAAACAAAAAACTCTCCCCTTAACTACAAAACTCCTCTACAAAACTCTACTCTCCCTTTTTGTAACGAAATGCCAAAGAGCAATCACAAGCCATCATCAAAAGGAGGTGGTGAGGGTGAACACAAATGCGCCAAATAAGTCCACCAAAAGTTGACCATGAGCCACCTGAACGGTTATGATAGTCTCCAAGGTACGGCGTATATCAAAGTCATTTGATAGTGGTAGAGGAATATTAGCAGCAGTAGCTTCACTAACAGGATTAGAAATATCCTCACCAGCAGGACCTGTAGAAGAAGAGGGAGGAGGTGCAATACTAGAAGGCTCAGGCCTAGGGTGTTTAGAGCCAACTCGAAGATGAGCAGTCCTCTATCTAAGAAAAGATGCACTTATGGGAGCAATCACATGAACGGGCTCAGAGGAAGGGAAACCACCAAAATCAAGATAAAGCAAAATCCTATGAATAAAAATAGGATGGACAAGAGCATGAGACGAAGATGAACTCCTATAAACTTCATTCAAAGAACGAAGGAACAAATGAGGAAAACTGATAAGAGCATCAGTGACAAGAGTATACAAAAATACACACCGTTCGAGAGGAATGGTGTAAAGATGAGAAATGGGCCAAATAGAATGACATGCTATCCTAAAGAAGATATAGTGCAACTCAGATAGCTTAGCAGAGGTGATCTTAGGATCAGAACCCCACTAGATAGAAGACCAAGTGATGTAAGACATGACATCACTCAACAAAAGAGACTCATCATAAGGGTAGACTAAGTGCTGGACCAAGGGTACCCCTAAAGCATCAGCCACTACCGTAGGAGTAATGGAATACTCTACGCCTTGTATCCAACTCTTTACTAAAGTGTTGGAATCATAGATGCAGATAGAGATGTTCGAGAAGAACTCTTTAATCAGGTTAGCTGGAGGAGGAGGATCAGAAACATCCAACGGAGGTAACCAGTCCCGACGCTCAAAATTTGCCCTAATGGTAGGATCAAGCTCATCTAAAAGAATAGTACACTCAGACTAAATCTTTCTCCTAAGGTTCAGCTGCTCATAAATCTCTTGGTTTTTCTCACTCAGAAACTTCTCTCAGTTAAAGGAGGGAGGGGAAGGAGTAGGTGAGGGAATAGACCTACGAGTCCTAGTCTTCCTAGGCATAGTGCTAAGGAAAGGACAAAGACACGAAGAGAAAACCAAAATAATATAAAAACCAGGGGCAGACTGCAAGTTAGCACAAAAAGATATAGAACAAAAATCTATATGATGCATGAACAATTACAATGTCATGATGCTTATACTAATGCAGTAAACAAAGTTCAAATTAAGTTCAATTGCACAATTGGCTTGAGCATAGAATTTCTACCAAAAACCCTAAAAATTTGAAAAACCACTTGAATGTTTTGAAAGAGATTTGATGAATTGAGCATTACATAACAGAACACACAGTTTATAATGCCTAATTACATCAAAACAACAAGCCAATTTCATCAATTTCAACCTAATTGAACAAAAATCCCCAATTCGAATTCAATACAAGCCCAAGAATTTTAATTTTTCTCAAAACCAAAAATTGATCAAATTAAACAATCAATATCATGTCCCTACAAAAACCCATTGATCAATTTCACAAAATAAGGTTTGAATCAACAAAAATTCCAAAATATACAAAGTTCGAAAATATCCCTCAAATGCATGGATTTATGCATGAAATCATGAAAGTAAATTCAAAAGGAAGGACAAAAAGGTCTTATCGGTGTTGGGGGAGGAAAACTTTGCAAAAATTTCGGAGGAAAACAACAAAAATTGGATGATTGTGCTTTGCCAAGTCGGAGAGAGAGAGAATTTTTTTTTTTGAACCTTTGAAAAGTGCTTTGAACAAGTCAAAACTGAGTTTTAAAAAAACTTTTTCGCGATCTTCAATTGATTGAAAATCACATTCGATCGATCGAATCAATCTGAGACTTATAAAAACTTTTTAAGAACATTTTCATCACAATTTCGATTAATCGAAAAACAGAATGGATCGATCGAAACTTGCAGAGGCTTCATAAAATTTTTGAGAAAAATCACAGTTTTTGAAAGAACAAACACTTTTTGACACAGACTCCTCAAAGCATTAAAATTGATGAGCAAAATGCATGAGTATGAGATAAAATGCCTTTTCAAAAACCCAAGTTTTAATCCCAATTTCTCCCAAGAAAATTTCAGCCATTCTCCCTTTAACTTCTCAAGCAAAAAAAAAAAAAAAAAAAAAAAAATGTTTTACATAATACTCAATGTATTTTCAAACTTGGTTGGTCAGACCAAAAACACACACAATAACATGTACAGTGTTTAGCAAAGAGTAACTTGTGTCGTGTGTACAACTAGCAAAAACTTGAGACACATGTGAGGTGATATGTGAATAGAAATCAATCACAAAGTCTACAAAATTCATCACACAAAATTTAAAAGAGACTATCACCAAAAGAGTTACATCATATGACTCCCACATCTCCTAGAACATAAGCTTGCAATCATGTAAGTTTCTTGAATTTTGCCTCATAATGTACACACAGATTTTAGTTATGTGAATTGGCATCAAGCTTAATAGTACACACCAATTTTAATTATGTGAGATGGCATCAAGCCTAATAGTACACACCAATTTTAAGCATTAAGCAATTAACCGAGGCTACACCTTATGTTCTTTTTGTGCATGTGCAACAAGTGCACAAAATCTTATGATATGCACTAAGGTGTTCATGATTGGCTAGTGAACAGTGATGAGATAGTTATTTATGCCTTTCTCAAAAAGATCAAGTCTAACAGTCAAATAACATGTAACTTCAAGATCAAGAAAAGTGATAAACACCATAAACATCTTTCCCACACAACATGCACTACAAAGTTTCAGTTAGTCAAGTGCAATAAATAAGCTCATCAAAGCTAAACAAGGTACACAAGATATGTTATGTGTAAATAAATTGACTAACCTTGTTTTTTAAAACCAAGAAAAATAGTGCCAAACACACTTTGCTTTTCTCCTCTTTTTTCTTTTTTCTTTTTCAAATTTTATTTTAGAGAGAAAACAAATAAATCCTAAAATGAAATGCATGAATGTAATGCAATGCAAGTCCTATAAAAAAAGCATAAACACCAAAGAACAATAATCACAGAGGAATGAGCAATGAAGTACAAGGACCAAGAAAGCCAAAAGAGACTAGGGACACTGAAGCACACCAATCACTTGACGAAGTGTCTCAAACTTACTTCCATCAAGCGGTTTGGTAAAGATGTTAGGGTTTTGACGATCAGTAGGGATATACTCAAGAACAACAATTTTCTTTTCAACCAAATCCCTAATGAAACGATATCTAAATTCAATGTGTTTGGTCTTAGAGTGCTGAACAGGATTCTTAGATATATCTATAGCACTAGAATTATCGCAATAGACAACCATGGTGTTTTGAGGAATCCTATAATCACTCAAAACCTTTTTCAGCCAAAGGAGCTGAGAACAGCAACTCCTAACAACAATATTCTGTTTCAGCAGAGGATAAAGAAATAGAATTTTGCTTCTTACTCATCTAAGGCATAAGATTGGCTCTTACATAAAAACACCCCCAGTGATGCTTTTTCTGTCATCAGCATTCCTAGCCCAATCATAATCAGAAAAACCAAAAAAAGACAAATTTGACTCTTTGCTATAAAATAATCCATAATCACAGGTTCCACTCACGTATTTAATAATTCTCTTAATAACATTTAAATGAGAAACCTTAGGATTAGACTGAAATCTAGAGCAAACACCAACACTAAAAGAGATATTAGGCCAACTAGCAGTCAAATACAAAAGACATCCAATCATGCTTCTATGCAAAGTAACATTAACAGACTCACCTGATGGATCAATTGTTAATTTTGCATTAGTAGCCATCGGTGTTCTAACATGAGCAGCCTTGTCCAGTCCAAATCTTTTGACCAGATTTCTTGCATATTTAGCTTAATTGATGTAGATTCTTGACTCAGTTTGCTTTACCTGCAATCCCAAAAAGTAAGTTAGTTCACCAACCATGCTCATTTCAAACATCGCCTTCATTTCATCTGCAAAAGAATGAGCAAGAGAATCATTAGTAGCACCAAAAACAATGTCATCAACATAAATTTGAGCTACAACAAAACCAGTCTTATCCTTTCTTATGAAGAAAGTTGTATCTGCAGATCCCCTTTTGAATCTATGCTTAGTGAGATATGCAGTCAATTTGTCATACCAAGTCCTAAGAGCTTGTTTCAACCCATAGAGGGCTCTATTCAATTTGTAGACATCATTCGGTCTGTGAGGATCAACAAAGCCTTTAGGTTGTTCAACATATACTTCCTATTGTAGCATCCCATTCATGAAAGCACTCTTGACATCCATTTGATACAACTTGAAGTTTAGGTGACTTGCTATGGCCAACAGTATCTGGATGGATTCTAACCTTGCTACTGGTGCAAAAGTCTCATCAAAATCAATTCCTTCCACTTGTGTGTACCCCTGTGCAACAAGTCTTGATTTGTTTCTGATCACAGTGCAATGTTCATCTGACTTGTTCTTAAAGATCCACTTAGTCCAAATCACATTTACACTCTTCAGTCTAGGAATTAATTCCCACACATCATTCTGAACGAATTGGTGAATTTCTTCATGCATGGAATTTATCCAATCAGCATCTTAAAGTGCTTCATCCACCTTCTTCGGTTCAAATTAGGACATATAGCATGAGTGAGTAATCACATTCAAGGCTTTTGATCTTAATCTCATGTTATCATTCAGAGTACCGAATATATTTATGGAAGGATGATTCAATCTCACTCTAGAGGATGGACCTTTAACTAAAGATGTGGAGGTACCTTTCTGTTTAGATGGAAGACTAAGCTCACTTAGTACCTGTTGATTTTCATGAACCGGAGTGGATGGTTTTGAACTGATGGTACTGAAACTGTATCATTCAATAACAACAGCTCTTCCTCACTATGTTTCCCAACATACTTTGCAGGAAGTGAATCATCAACTTCTAGAGAGTTATCTTGAGCAGGAGCAATGCTTTCTGAAAGTGTTTCTGAACACACTTCATCATTTATCACAACATTTGAAGATTCCATTTGAGTATCCTAAAAAGTATCCTTAATCACTTTTTGCATCAAACTTTTCTAGGTTCTCTCTTTCACGTAAAATGTAATAGTCACTGCCAAATATCCTGAAATATTTGACAATAAGTTTCTTCCTTCTCCAGAGTTCATAGGGAGTTTTCTTGGAGTCAGGTTTGAAATACACTCAGTTAAGGGTATGACAAGCAGTGTTGACAGCTTCTCCCCAAAAGGATTTTGGCAACTTTTTGTTGTGCAACATAACCCGTGCCATCTCCTGAACAACCCTGTTTTTTCTTTCCACAATCCCATTTTGTTGAGGTGTCTTGGGTGAAGATAACTCTTGATGAGTGCCTTGATTATTACAGAAAGTAGCAGCTTGGTATTCTCAAATTCTCTTCCATGATCACTTCTTATTCTGGCTATCACAGTATCTTTCTCAACCTATAATTTCTTGCACAAATATATCAGCTTCTCAAGAGCCTTAACTTTATCTTTCTAAAGCACAACCCAAGTATATCTAGTAAAGTCATCTACAACAACTAGAATATACTTCTTTCCACCCAAACTCTGAACTCTGGCAGGACCCATGAGATCAATGTGTAATAGCTCTAAAGATCTTGAAGTTTGAACAATAGTCACTGATGGATGCTTGGATTTCACTTGTTTACCTATCTGACATGGTCCACAAATGTACTTATCTATCTTCTCAAACTTAGGTAAACCAATAACTGCCTCACATTTGGAAATCTTCTTTAACTGCTTATGACTGGCATGTCCCAACCATTGATGCCACAAATCAACTTGATCAATCTTTGCACCAAAGCACTTGTTATTCACACTTGGTGTAATGCCATAACAGTTGTCAGCTGTCCTTACACCAACACACATACAATTACCTCCTCCATCAAGTATCTCACATTCATACTTGGTGAAAAGAACATTTAATCCATTGTCACAAATATGGCTTATGCTGAGTAAATTAGCCTTTAGTCCATCAACATACCAAACATCTTCAAACACTGGCAATCTTGGAATATCCACAGTTCCAATGCCTCTGATCACAGATTTGCTTCCATCTCCAAAAGTGACTGTACCAATCTTTCATTCAAAGAGTATTTTGAATAAAATTTTGTTTCCTATCATATGCCTAGAACAACCACTATAAAAATACCAAAGACAAGAATCACGTGCCTTTAAGGCAGTTAAAGTAGTATGACATAAATAATTCTTATCACATATGATTATACCAAAATACACAAGGAAATATTTAACAAAAACAACAAGAGGAAAAAAGAACAAGTAGACAAGTTGATATATAAGCAAAATGTTTTTCCAAAAATCCATGACAATAGTGGTCAAGGATCAGCTCAAAGATGTGATTGGATTTTAGAATTAAAGAGCGGTCTTCAATATCATGCTTGTATAACATGTGATTGGATTTTAGAATTAAAGAAAAAAACGTTTTCTTGGTGATTTAATTTTCTGCAATAAAATTTTCTGCATAATTATGTCCTTGATTGTCCTATTTTGTGAAAGACATGGATTAAGGTTTAAAGCATGTAAATTAAACTTGTGTATCGGTCAAGCATGAGCATTTTGGTTTGCATTGCTTGGATATAGTTGGCAGTTTAATTTTATTCGATAACTGTTTCCTGTGTCATTCACGTATATGAGACATGATGTTATCGGATTCATTATCAGGATGAATATACTCATGTTTTGTTCGAAGTGGCCCATGACTATCAAGTTATGGTGTCGTGATTTTATATTATTTGTCTTAGGATGAACACGATAGTACTCTTGTCTCATTGGAATGCATTTGATAGTTTTTGTTTTAATGATGAACACGTTAAGTTCAATTGCTTGTGTCACACCCCAAACCACAAAGGGTCCAAGGCATGAAAAAGATGTCTCAAAGAACCTGTAGATTTTCCTTTTTGAAAATCTAATCCACATAAATCATATCAAGAACCAACATTAAGAATTATCATAATAATTTCATTGAATATACTCTCAAAGTAAGTCAGATCTCTAAGAAATAATTACAATGACCATTGGCCACAAAAGAATAGAGGTCTGAATAATTAATTACATATCACAGCTTGTCCCATCAGTAGAAATAATATCACAACCACTTTAATATACAAAAGAATGAGTCAAGCCTATTCTAAGATTTACACCATCTAATATACCCATTACAAAAGTTCAGCCTCCATCAGTAATTAGTCTAACTACTATTAGCCACCAAAAAGCTGTCTCAAAAGACTGTTGCCTAGTCTAAAAATGTTATAAAAATAATGAGATGAGACAGAGCTCAGTAAGTAGCATATTTAATGGGGGTGGGGGAAATGCAGGTTTCATCAATTATAGTAATAATAACATGACTAGAATGATTTAATAATGAAATACAAGTTTCTCAAAGTAAATATCTTGAAACTATACATTATAATCTGTGAGCATCAACAATGTAATTTCCAAAGTCATAATATCTAACATAAGATAAATTATTTCAAATCTACCATACTACCACATAAACAGGTCAGGGGATCCACCCATTCACAACTGGCATGATATTGTCCTCTCTGGTATGCAAACTTTTGGCCCTATAGACAGCAGCCTCAGCCATAGCCTCAAGGTTTTTCTCTCCCCCCATGGGCAGCAGGGAGAGCGCGTCAAATAGGACCTCTCTTGCATGTGGTCTCTTGGCCCCATGGACAGCAGCCTCACCCACACACAATCAAGGAACCTCTTCCCCCCATGGACAGCAGGGAAGAACGCGTTATCCAAAGTAAAAGGGCACTGACCTTGATTTGATTCCGTTGTCACAAAGACTACGGAAACCAAATCGGGTGATCACCGGGAAATCACACATGGCATGGTGTTAAAACAACATAAACTCACAGGTTACATTACTTTAAAACACATAATTTATATCCAAGTAGTTTCAGAAAACCTTAAATAGTCTAACTACTACAAGGTTTGTAAGGTTTTTAACTTCATTCTTGTCAACAAGATTTTCTATCAATTTCCCAAGTACTAAGACAAGATAAGCATCTTAAGTATTCCAATACACCATAGAATCCAAGATTTTCTTATCAAGATTAAAGAAAAGATGCTCATTTATCCATATCACAAATTCATGCATTTCCCCAAATGCAATACCAAATATGATGCTCTTTTAATATATAATAATATATAATAGGGTCACAACACAATGCTTTTATGAAAACATATATCCATATATAATTTTCTAAAATGTATTTGACCCAAAATATAACATTTACAAAACATGGTTATTTTCCAAAATCCCATTAGAAAGCTACTTACCTCGCAACTGCAAAATCCAAATTCTCCAAGCTCCAAGGAGATTAGTTAGAACCTAACAATATCAAGTAAACATATCACAATAAGTATAGAACTTGAAATTGCATCTAGCCACAATTTAGGAATTGGCCAAATAATCACTTAATTAGGCAAGCCTAGTATTTAACCTCATCAATAATAACCACTTCCCTAGTTTCTCAACAAATTGATTCACAAGGTATAAACTCCAATTTACAAAGTTAACCCATTAATATCATCTCCAACATTATAACTAGCTTCCATAAAATTTATACTACATCATTAAGAGACCCATGAAAGCAAAATCAATATATCCTCAAAGATAAGAAATTTAGAACTTCCACTAACTCCAAATAAACCCAATGGCAATGGAAAAATTAAATTTACCAACCATCACATGTTATAACTTAAAACCCCTAAATTTTCCACCATACATAAACCTTAAGTAGTCATCAATAGCACAAAATTCATACCCACTCATCAATTAATTCCACCAATACAAAACCCATACATAAAAACACCTAAATATCACTTCGATTGCTCATAAATCATATGGGTATCATCATTAATGCTTAGATAAAAATAACCTCAAGCAAAATGCAAAACCCACAAGAAAAGATGAGAAATTTTTACCTCAAATAAAATGATGAAGATGCTTTGGGGTTTCTAAGTATTTTTCCGGTGATCTTGTTGGAAAAATGATGGTGAGATGGTGTGGTTTGGAGTGGAGGCTAGCGGGTGGGTGTGGAAATGAGTGTGTGTGTGTGTGTTTCAGTAAAGAGAAAAGAAGGAAAATGAAAGAAAGAAAATGAAAGAAAGAAAAGAGGGAGCCGGCCAAAAGAAGAGACAAAAGGGAGTGGGTAGTGGGGTTAGGTGGGGCTTGGCACGTGTGAACCCAAAATAAAAGTCTAGTTTGACTTTTTTTTTTTTTTTTTTTTGACTGGGACGTTATAGCTTGGATATAGTTACTAAATGAATGTCTTGGCATGAATATCGTGGGACCCATAAGTCATATACAATAACTATTTTAATGCTTGTTTGTTTATATCTTTCACTGGATGTACATGAATGTATGTTAATGCACCGCTTGGATAAAGAATATATGTATAGATTCATGTCTAGGTTGTGAAATCAGTTTATGGTTACATATATTAATATAGGCGTGATGTTATTTTGGGGATTAAGTTTTTATGTTTTAGGGTTCTTAACCTTGATCTTGAAAACCCTAATGTTTGATCTGAATATCTTCATTGATAAAATCAAAAAGGTGTTTTTGGAAGAGAACAATGAAGATGTCAAAAACGATGAGTCATTTGTTCAAGAAAAACCCTAGAAAACTGCCTTAGAAAATTTCTAGAAATTCGAGTTTCACGAGTTTCGATCAATCGAAAATCACTTTCAATCGATCCAGTGAAACAGTGATCAAACTTTTTAAGTAAATTGATTTTCAATTGATAGTCAATTGATCAAATTTATTTTTCGATTGATCGAGAGACAATCGAGTATCAATCAAACAAGTCAGGTGGTCAAGTTCGAATTTTTTTAATTTTTTCAATCGATCGAGAGGCACATTCGATCGATCGAAAGAAAGAAAATCAGAATTCTTTTTTCTAAGTGTTTTCAAGTTTTTGAAGAGCAAGGTTATGTGTGATTAGATTACACATGGTTCTAACTAAAAGACCTAATGAGATCAAAGATGTTAGTTTAATAGAACTCTTGGTACTAAATCATTTAATGATTAATAGTTCTTAATTTATTTTAATTAGAGATTTTTAATGAGATTAAAATTCTAATTAAAGTTATATAGTTTCTAATGAGATTAGAATACTTTATCTAGTAAATTAAGGATAGAGTTCTATATAACTAATTTTTGATTCATTAGTGTTTAAGGAATCCTAAATAGTTTAGGACTTCCATTTTAGTTAGTTATTCTAATAAGATTAGAGTCTTTAATTAAGTGCAAGGTTATTAGTTGTAATAGGATCACAATTATTTGAAGAAAAACCCAAATAATGAGTGGGAGTGATGAAATAACCTTTTTGTTAAGTTTATTGTAATGTGAATCTTGTCTTGACTCCGAGTCTTGCATTCCATGTGGAGGGTATTTACTTAACAGATTACAAAGTTAAACTTCTTTGTGATTACGCGAATGTTCGTTACGCTATTGTGACGTGACATAGTTACATCGCATTGAATTTAAACAATTAAACACATTTGATGTGTAGGGTTAAAATTGTGATTAGATCACAGTGATTTCAAGACACTTCACTTGTTTAAAATTTCTAGTGGGAGAGAGATACAAGGGTTGGATCTCACGGCCTCCATTGTTGGTTCATAGTGGTGTGGGGTAAACATCTCGTCTTGGCCTCGAGCCTTGCGTTCCATGTGGAGGATGTTTATTTCATGGTACTACAAGATTGAATTTCCTGGTTTATAGTGGTTTGATCAAACACCTTGTCTTAGCTTTGAGCTTTGCATTCCATGCAGAGGGTGTTTTTATCATGGTACTACAAAATAAGCCTGTTAATAGGATGAAATGTGGCTACACATGATTCTAGACAATGGTGTACACTAGACTAAGTTTGATAGCATCCTCTATGTTGAGTTCTTGCTATTATTACTTAGAGGCCAAAGGAAGAGCGGCAAACTATTTTTGTTTGGTAAGAGTTACCATGATAGCATTAATAAAGAGAATAATTCTTGCCTGATCATAGTGATTGGTATTCACTCTATGTTGAGGAATATTAATTGCGGGATTAGGTTGTCGTTGCACCTAGTATAGTATGGTTTTCAGGTTCCATATTATATGGTTATGGATGCAAAATGATAATGTCTTGTATTTAAGTTCATGGTCTCAATATAAAATTGTCATAAATTTTGTCCTCTAGCTACTATTTTAGTTGAATCACATTAACCAAGAAATAATTTTGGACATGGTGCTTAAAGGAGCTGAAGTACATATTCATGTTTCGATTCAGCATTGTCATAATTTTCTATACATGATGCATTTATGGAAGATAGCTTATGATATGATCATAGTCTCCATTGAAATGCTAATATGTTATATTGGCTTCTATCTCAATTGTGCTGCTGCATGAGATGCAAGAGTTAGTACTAAACTTAGACTTTATATCAAGTCTAAATGAGATGTTTGGTATGAATCATATTGTGTGCTAAGAAAAGTTTAAAATGTTCCAATTTTATATCATTTTATGAAAATTTTTAATTTTAAAATGAATTGGAATTCTTGGATGTAGAGATTAAATGTTAATCTCATGTGGATATGATCCACAAGTCCTTGTTAGAATCATTTGATCAATTCAGATTGTTCTGAAAATAAATTTTTTTTTATATTATTTGAATTGATTAGTGAATTCTACATAACGAAAGACATCCTAAAAGCTGAGGCTAGGATCAATATGATTTAATTCAAATTCTTAGCCTAAACCAAAAGGTAAGGGTGATAAGAAGAGGAATTATAATATCAAACAGTTGGACAAGTTAGTTGCCCTAGTAATTGCCAAAAGGAAATTAGTCTCAAAAGCATGACCAGAAGGAAATTGTTTATGTTTTGGTGAAGCTAAGTATTGTCCATAATTGTTTTCTAGATGGAAATTTATATGTTTTACTTTTTAAAGAGAAAGTTTTCATCCTTTAGTTTTGTATGTTTTGGCACTTATATCTAGATCTTATTAATCTAAATGGTATTCAAGATTGGTGAAAGATAGGCTTTTAGAACCATTATTTTGTTATATTCACAATCTATGAATTCTATTTAGAGGATAATATGATCTAGGGCGTCTTTTTGTAAAGGAATGAAGTTCCAATGACTTCTTTAAGTCAGTGCATACATGAAGGAGGAATAGGGCTCTTTCAAAGTAAAGGTAGATTTTGTTCTAGAAGAAAAATGTCAAAATTTGTTATAGGACAACTATAAAATACATTTGGAAATGAGATGGTTGTATTAGATACATCACAAGACATTATTCTAGATATATAGCTAATACACGGGTACAATATTGTAGTGGGAGGATTACCAAATAAATTCATACTTTTGGGATAAACTTTTGAAGTCATTCCATAAGGATATGAATTTGATCCTCGGTCCTACGTAAAGGCAATAGATGATATGAATGTGGATTACTGATTCAAGGTTATGAGAATAGAATTAGATTCTATTTATAGTCTAGAACTTGTAGAGGCGCTTAATTGCATTAAGCCTATTGTTTTCAAATTGGTCTACAAGTAAATGAGATTGATAGCTTTCAAGGTGCAAACCTTCAAAGTCAAGACTAGTGGCGAAAAGATTTATCCAAAAAGATTTTTTCACCAATAGTCTAGTTTGACTCTATCTAGATTCTCTTATCCATTATATTTCATTAGGATGAAATATGGTAATAGATATCAAGAAAGCTTCTTTTAATAGCAATCTTGAGGAAGTCATCTATATGATGTAACTAGACTTGTTCATAACAAAGAACTAGTAGTGTTTAGTATGCTAGTTGCTTAAAATCCATTTATGGACTAAAGCAAGCATCTAAATCATAAAATATCATCTTTGATCAAGCAATGAAATGGTTTGATTTTGATCAAGTATTTAAAAGGCCTTATGTGTAAAGGCTATATAGAATAATAAATTTTTTAATGTATGTTGATGACATTCTAATCATTTAGAATGATATAGAGTTATTGTCATTAAAGGAGTTTTTGGTTGTCTAGTCCAGTTTGATATAAAGTACTTGGGAAAGACTAGTCACATCCTAAGAATTATAACTTTGTTAAAATTCAGAAATTAGGATGTTGGGTCTATCTTAAACTGCTTAAATAGATTAGATTCTAGCCAAGTATAACATGTAATACTTCAAGAAAGGATTCTTTCCTTTTAAGTTTAAAGTTCCTTTATAAAGGACTGTGGTCCTAAGATATATAAAAGGAAGAGCATATAAGACGGTTCCTTATATCAAATCAATAGGAAGTCTTTATGCTATGCTAAATACTAGGCTAAATATCTATTTTGCGGTGGGCATGGTAAGCAAATATCAATTGAATCAAAGATCACTTAATTTAGTGGGAGTAAAGCATATACTCAAATATCTTAGGAGAATGAGGGATTATATGCTTGTCCACTAAAGTGAAGTTTGATAAATACTGGATGTACAAATACTGACTTGTAGTTTTATTGTGATTTATGAAGTTGGACTTCAAGATATGTGTTCATCCTAGGTGGTGAAGATACACATCAAGTGTAAGTATCATCTCATTAGAGAAGTTATAAGTACGTGAAAAGTAGTAGTAGAAAAGATAATTTATGCAATAAATCTGGCTGAAACTTGTTTCCAAGCCTTGCCTTAGAGTGACTATGAATTACTCTAAGTTTAATGAGTTTGGTTATTCAGAGTGTTGGGCCCAACTACTTTAGTAAAGAGTTACTAAAGTATATATTTATGAAATTGGATTTCATAAATATATTATGGATAATATAAAGGATTAAACCGGGTACTCAAGGATTAAGACGTAGTAACCTTCAAAGTGGCAGTTAATATTAATGACTTTGTATTACTACGAATATTTTAATGAAGGGGTTGAATGTATAATAAAGTCTTGGGATATAATTTATAGATAAGGCCTAGAGTGCAATTATATTCTTATAGTGGTATTGAATATAATTAATGGTAACTTTGGACTTGTCAAGAGTTGATGGATAAGCCCAAGACCCATTGGAGCTAGTGTCTTATTGGTCCCTTTGGTCCCATCTCAAGCCACAAACTAAAGCCCAATTTGGTAGGCCCAAAAGGCTAACCCAATTAGAAATCAGTCAATATTTAATAAGTGTTATTAAATAAAGAAACTATGAGAATGGTTTTAACGTACGTAAGATGAAAAGAAAAAGAAATTAGTTTTTCTCCACAAGGAGAAGAAGAAGGTTTTTCCTTTGAGAGTTTATGTATAAAAGGACTGATTGAGAGACCACACATCTTGGGCACCATGTGGAATTGAGACGAAGATTGAAGGTATTCTCAAGTTTGGTTTTGAAATCCACTGCATCAAGGTACGCTTTTTATCCTTTGATTCTAGAATTTGTTAGGTTTTAAAGGTCTTAGGATTTTATGTATTTAAAACTCTAATTTGTAATATTAGCAAACCATGATCAAAATAATGTATTTAGTCTTGTTTAGAATTGCTCAAAGTTGGTTTATTTTTGTAAAGTTGGAATCAAGTGGCTGCAGAAGTACTTGGGACTTTCGGCCTGACTTGGTCGATCGAAGAATAGACTCGATCGATCGATCGAAAATCGCACAAGTTGTTTTTTCTGCAGAATTTCCAACTCAACCCTACTACATTAAACGTTTAGGGTTTTATGTTTTTACCCTAGGTATATAAACAAAACCCTAGGCACGTTTTTAAAGGTTGCTCCAATTGTATTGTTGCTCATACATTGCTGTTTTGTGTAAATCACTTGTGAGATCTTTGAGGAGCTTTCCTTTACACAAAGTTTAGGGTTTTCAAGTTGAAGATAATATCTACATCTTGATGATCAACTTGGTTGCTATCATTGAAGCTTAAAGAATATCAAGCGGGGGTGGACGTAGCTGATTGAAGAATCCAAGAAAGAAGGAGTCCGTGGATTCGGAGCTTGTACGTGGTCATGTCAGTAAGTTCTATTCGTGGGTAGCATTAGGAAGTCAAGCGAGGAGCTTGTAGTCCTTCTGTATGAACTTCGATTCTTTCGCATAGTGGATTTAGGTTTACCTTGAGGATAGCTAGGTCAAATCCTCCCCAGGTTTTTACCGTGTGGTTTCCTGGGTCATCATATCTTGTGTTCATTTATTTTCCGTTGCTTTATTTCTTGATATGATTGTTTGATTGCTTTAAGGTAGAATTGCTTAATTTGACTAAATAACAACTTGGCTAATTAATCTAGGCTACGTAATCTGGTTGTTTAAGGGGTCTAAAAACCGTTCAAGTGGTATCAGAGCAGGTTGCTCTTTTGTTGGAGATTCCTTGATCTCTGAGCTGATCCTTGACCCCTGTTTTCATGGAGAATGGACACTCTCTGTTTGTTCCTCCTCACTTTGATGGGAACAACTATGCTTATTGGAAAGTAAGGATGAAAGCATTCTTGAAATCCATTGATGAGAGAGTCTGGAATTACGTTGAGTACGGATGGGAGAAGCCCACTACTCTTGTGAGTTAGTGGCAAACTTCTAAAAAAGAAGCAACTGGCTTTAATAGCAAAGCTATGAATGCCATCTTCAACACTGTTTCCATGGAGGAATTTAAGAGGATCTCTAATGTTGAGGTTGCTCATATTGCTTGGAAAATCCTCCAAGCTGTGCATGAAGGCACAAAGGCATTAAGATCAATAAATTGCAACAATTGACCTCTAGATTTGAAAGCATTAGAATGTCTGATGATGAATCTTTTGATGAATTCTATGCTAAATTAAATGATATTGTCAATTCTGCTTTTAATTTGGGTGAAGTCTATGATCAACCTAAAATTGTTAGGAAGATACTTAGATCCTTGACTGAAGACTTTAGACCCAAAGTGACTGCCATCACTGAAAGCAAGGATGTGGACTCCATCCCCGTTGATGAGCTTGTAGGATCTCTTCAGTCCTATGAGTCTGACCTACCTAAAGTGAACAAATCCAAATCAATGGCTCTAAAGTCAGTTGATGATGTTGATAGTGGTGGATTTGATGATGAGCTTTCTGCTACAGAGATTACCTATCTTGCCAAAAATTTCAAAAACTTTCTCAGAAATACCAATAGAAAGGCAAGAGGTACATACAGTGCTGAACCTAGAGATTTTAGGAAGAATGATCCCACTAAAGTTAATAACCTTGAAAAACCAAAAGAAAAAGTTGGTCAGTCTTCAAATAATTCTTTGGGTCCTCAGTGCTTTGGTTGTCAAGGGTATGGTCATGTGAAATCTGAATGTCCTACATTCTTAAGAACTAAAGGTAAAGCTATGGCTGTAACCCTTAGCGATAATGAGGTTTCCGATGATGATTCCGGATGTGATGAGGATGGAAACTTCATTGCTTTCACTGCTACTGCTGTAGTCAATGAAAGCATATCTGTTGAAGAGAACCCTTCTAATGGGGAACTCTCTGAGGATGCAGATTTTCAAAAGGGCTACAATAAACTTTGCAAAATTGTTGCTAGGGATGCTATGAATGTAGAACTTGGCCTGAAGAAAATTGATTCTCTTGAGCTTGAAAAGAAAAATTTGCTTGTTAAACTGTTTGATGCTAATGATCTTTTGAACAATGTTAAATCTGAGAACATGTTTTTGCTTGATAAAGTTAAATCTTTGGAACATGATTTATCTGTTGCTAGATCTGCTAGTTCTAAACTTGATCACATGTTGAATGTTCAAAAGTATCATTCTGATAAATCTGGTTTAGGTTATGTTGAAAGCATCTTTGACTCTGTGCCGCATTCCACAAATTTTGTTCCTTCTTCTTCTTCCAAACCTTCCGTGAGTGAGGTTGTGAGTGAAACTGTCAAATCACCTGTGAGTGAAGTAGTCAAACCCGTAGAAGTTTCACCTCCTAAGAAGAATAGGGTTGATCTGAGAGAAACTAAACATACCCTTTCTAAGGACAAGATGCATGGTAAACTTGTTTGGGTTTGTCATTTTTGTGGTAAGTCTAGACATATTCTTCCTAACTGTTACAATCTTCAAGCTGCTAAGAGAGAAAACAAACCAAAAGTGTATGTGTCACAAGCACAAGATCCTATGGCACTTATTGGTGAATTGGTAAAGGCTTTAAACCTTTATTCCAATCCTGGAGTTGGAAATCATTCGAATGTGAATAAGAACTCCAATGCTCGTGATGCATCTAAAAGGTTTTGGATGCAAAAGACTTGACCTAATTGAGTCTTTCTGACATAGTCCTTGTGCTTCATTGCTTATTCCTCTGTGACAATTGTTCTTTGGTTTTCGTGTTTTCTTTTGTTTTGTTCTAGGATTTGCATTGCATTACATTTATGCATTTCATTCTAGAATTTATTTGTTTTCTCTTAAAAAAAAAAGGGAAAAGGAGAAAGAAAAAATTATGTTTGACACTATTTTCTCTTGATTTTTGAAAAACAAGGTTGGTCTGTCTTATTACACATGTCATGTCTTGTGTACCTTGTTTAACTTTGATGAACTTATTCATTGCACTTCACTAGTTGAAACTTTGTAATGCATGTTGTGTGGGAAAGATGTGTGCGGTTTTTAATCACTTTGTCTTAATCATGAAGTCATATGTTTTTTGACTGTCGGACTTGATCCTTTTGAGAAAGGCATAAATAACCATCTCACCACTGTTCACTAGCCAATCATGAACACCTTAGTGCATATCATAAGATTTTGTGCTCGAAAAAGTGTAGCACATGCACAAAAAGAACATAAGGTGTAGCCTCAAATTAAATAAAAACTGGTGTGTACTATTAGGCTTGATGCCAATTCACTTAATTCAAATCAGTGTGTACTATTAGGCTGAATGCCATCTCATACAAATAAGAGGCAAAAATGCAAGAAACTTACATGATTGCAAGCTTTTGTTCTAGGAGATGTGGGAGTTATAGGATGTAACTCTTTAGGTGATAGTCTCTTTTAAATTCTATGTGATGAATTGTGTAGACTTTGTGTTTGATTGCCATTAACATATCACCTTACATGTATCTCAAGTTTTTGCTAGTATCACACACTACACAAGTTACTCTTTGTTAAATACTGTACATGCTAGTGTGTGTGTGTTTTTGGTCTGACCAACCAAGTTTGAAAATATCTTGAGATTTGTGCACAACATTTTTGTTGCTTGAGAAAATTCAATGGGAGAATGATTGAAACTTGTGTTTGACAAAATTTGGGTTTTTGAAAAAGCATTCCATCTCATACTCATGCATTTTGCTTTCCTTGTTTAATGCTTTGAGGAGTTGTTTTTCAAAATTAGGTTTGTGTCTTTCAAAACTGAATTTTTTTCTCAAAATTTAGTGAGCCTCTACCCATTTCGATTGATCCAGTCTGTTTTTCGATCGATCGAAAAAGTGCTCTAGTTTGTTTTAAAATGTTTGGTTCATTTGATCGATCGAATGTAATTTTCGATCGATCGAAAATCGTGGAGAAGCTTTTTTAAAAGATCACATCTGACTTTTTCAAATACCTTTTCAAACTTTTTCTTTCTCTCTTCGACAAGGCAAGTTAAAAAGCTTAGATTTTTGTCGTTTTCCTCCAAAGTTTTTGCAAAATCTCTCTCTCCTCAAGCCGGTAAGACTCTTTTGCCCTTCCTTTTGAGTTTATTTTCATGTTTTCATGCATATTTTCATGCATTTAGGGGCGATTTTCGCACTTTGCATTTTTGCGTCTTTCATTTGATTCAAGTCTTATTTTATGTAATTGATCAATGGGTTTTTGTGGGGACATGCTATAGACATGATCTTAATTGTTTAATTTGATCAATTTTGGGTTTGATGTGAAATTGAAAATTCTAGGGTTCCTAATTGATCCGATTTGGGGATTTTGTTAAATTAAGTAGAATTTGGTGTAATTGGCTTGTTGTATTGATGAAATTAAGCATTATAATCTATGTGCTGTGTTTTGTAATGCTTAATTCATCAATTTGTTTTAAAAAATTTCAAGTGGTTTTCAATTTTTGGGGTTTTTGTTAAGAAATTACCAGCTCAAGCCAATTTTGTCAATTTAAACTCAATTGAACTTAATTTCTCACTGCATTAGTACATGCATCATGGCATTGTATCTGTTCATGCATCATATAGATTTTTATTCTAGTATTTTTGTTGCAATCTTGCAATCTGCCCTTCATCTTGTTTTTCTTGTATTTTCTTTTGGTTTTCTCTTTTATGTCTCTGTCCTTTCCTTAGCATCATGCCTAGGAAGATTAGAGCCCATAGGTCTGTTCCCTCTTCCTCTCCATCCCCTCCTTCCTTTGATCGTGAGAGGTTTTCGAGTGAGAAAAACCAAGAGCTGTTTGAGAAACTTAACCTTAAGAGGAAGATTTGGGCTGAGTGTTCAGTTCTGTTGGATGAGTTAGATCCTGCCATTAGGGCAAACTTTGAGCGTTGGGGTTGGTTACCTTTGTTAGACATTTCTGATCCTCCTCCACCATCTACCTTGATTAGAAAGTTCTTCTCGAACATCTCTATCCGCATCTATGATTCCAACACTTTAGTAAAGAGTTGGATATGAGGCGTAGAGTACACCATTACTCCTCAGGTAGTGGCTGATGCTCTAGGGGTACCGTTGGTTAGGAATCCTGTCTATCCATATGACGAGTCTCCCGAGCTGAGCGATGTTTTATCTTACATCACTGGGACTTCTGTCTAGTGGGGTTCTGATCCTAGGATCACTTCTGTTGAGCTCTCCGGGTTACATTATCTGTTTTTTAGGATAGCTTGTCATTCCATCTGGCCCATTTCTCATGTGCACACCATTCCTCTTAAGAGGCGAGTATTCTTGTACACTCTGGTTACTGATTCTCCTATTAGTTTTCCCTATCTCTTTCTTCGTTCTTTGAACGATGTTTATAGGAGTTCATCTTCTTCTCATGCCCTTGTTCATCCTATTTTCATTCATAGGATTTTGCTCCATCTTGATCTTTGTGATTTTCCTTCCTCTGAGCTTGTGCATGTGATATCTCCCATAGGTGCGTCTTTTCTTAGACAGAGGGCCGTTCATCTTTGAGCTGGTTCTAAACACCTTAGGTCCGAGCCATCTAGTAGCGCACCTCCTCCTTCTTCTTATACAGGTATTGCCAGTGAGGATGTTCCTGATCCAGTTGGTGATGATCCTGCTGTTGCTGATGTTCCTCCACCTCGTTCGACCAACTTTGATGTTCGTCGTATTCTGGAGATTGTCGTGACCGTTCAGGTGGCTCATGGTCAGATTTTGGTGGACTTACTAGATGAGATTCGTGCTCTCTGAGCCGATTTAGCGAGTCTTCATTCACCCTCACCACCTCCTTTTGATGGCGACTCTTGATTGCTCTTTAGCATTCCATCACAAAAAGGGAGAGTGAAGTTTTGCCTTGTAGAGAGTTTTTGTTGTTAGGGGGAGATTTTTTTTTTTGTTTGAGAGGAGCTTGTGGAGTTTTTAGATTGTATCTAGATGCTTCACTTTGTATATCATTTTTGGAGATATTTATGTTAGGGGGAGTAACATTGATTGATATACATGTTTTTTTATTGATTCTTGTTGATTTGCGATTCATTGCTTATTGATTTATATTTATGAGTTGATCATTTATATATGTCTTTATTTTGTGTTGTGTGAATCTTGCAAGAATGTTATACCTGTTGTTTTACGTTTTTCTGTCACACATGCGTTTATGCGTTTGTTGAGTATTTCAGGAATATACAGGTTGATTCAACTAAGCAGCCGTCTACACTTGCAACCGATGAATAGTAGTTAGGCTGAATTTGAAATTTATGAGCATTTCTTTGTAAAAGGCTTTTTACTTGTAAAACTTTAAGCTTTTAATTAGGGTTTTGTCATGGATTGCCAAAGGGGGAGTTTGTTAGGTTCTAAAGGTCTTAGGATTTTATGTATTTAGAACTCTAATTTGTAATGTTGGCAAACCATGATCAAAACAATGTATTTAGTCTTGTTTAGACTTGCTTAAAGTTGGTTTATTATTGTAAAGTTGGAATCGAGTGGCTGCAGAAGTACTTGGGACTTTCGGCCTGGCTCGATCGATCGAAGAATAGACTCGATCGATCGAAAATCGCACAGGTTATTTTTTTTGCAGAATTTCCAACTCAACCCTACTTCATTAAACGTTTAGGGTTTTATGTTTTTACCCTAGGTATATAAACAAAACCCTAGCCACGTTTTTGAAGGTTCTCCAATTATATTGTTGCTCATACATTGCTGTTTTGTGTAAATCTCTTGTGAGATCTTTGAGGAGCTTTCCTTTACACAAAGCTTAGGGTTTTCAAGTTGAAGATAATATCTACATCTTGATGATTAACTTGGTTGCTATCATTGAAGCTTAAAGAATATCAAGCGGGGGTGCTTGTAGCTGATTGAAGAATCCAAGAAAGAAGGAGTCCGTGGATTCAGAGCTTGCACATGGTCATGTCAGTAAGTTCTACTGGTGGGTAGCATTAGGAAGTCAAGCGAGGAGCTTGTAGTCCTTTTGTATGAACTTCGATTCTTTCGCATAGTGGATTCAGGTTTACCTTGAGGATAGTTAGGTCAAATCCTCCCTAGGTTTTTACCGTGTGGTTTCCTGGGTCATCATATCTTGTGTTCATTTATTTTCCGTTGCTTTATTTCCTGATATGATTGTTTGATTGCTTTAACCTAGAATTGCTTAATTTGACTAAGTAACAAATTGGCTAATTAATCTAGGCTACGTAATCTGGTTGTTTAAGGAGGTCTAAAAACCGTTCAGAATTCATGGTTACATGTTTATCTTTCATGATTGAAGTAGATCCGTGTTTTTTGTTGCTTCTACTGCATGTGTTTTTGTATGAGATACAAAAACCTGATTTCTCCAACATCTTCCTCTCGACCACCCCATTTTGTTGAGGAGTTTTAGAGGCTGAAAGTTCCTTTTTGATTCCATTCTCCTCACAAAATGACTCAAATCTTGCATTCTTAAACTCCTTGCCATGATCACTCCTTATCTTGACAATAGAAGCCCTTTTCTCGTTTTGTAGTCTCTTGCAAAGAATTTCCAATTTCTCACATGCTTCTGATTTTTCTCTAAGAAATTCAACCCAAGTGTATCTTGAGAAATCATCAACAATGACCATAACGTACCTCTTTCCTACTAGACTTTCAGTTCTTGTAGGCACCATTAGATCAATGTGAAGAAGCTCTAAACAATGTGAGGTAGCAATCACATTCACCTTGTGATGACTTGCCTTTGTTTACTTTCCCATTTGGCATGCACCACAAATAGTCTTCTCAACCTTTCCAAACTTTGGAAGTCCCTCAACCGCTTCAAGTTTAAATACTTTAGCTACTTGTTTGAAATTTGTGTGCCCAAATTTTTGATGCCAAAGTTCCAACATATCAACATGAGCACTTCTACACGAAATGGGTTTCATAGGAACTACTCCATAGCAATTGTCGGTTATCTTATTTCCCTCAAAGACTTGAATCCCTTCTTCATCGATGATTATGCACCCTTTCTTTGAGAATTGAACAAGGAAGTCCTCATCATATATTCGAGTGATGCTTAAGAGATTCACCTTCAACCCTTTGATGTATAAGACATCTTCCAATAGAGGTAATCCAGGTATCTCAACAGTCCCTTTGCCAAGGACTTGAGCATGGCTTCCATTGCCAAATGTCACATAGTCACAAACCTTCTCTTTGAGAGGCTTAAATAGAGATTTATCCCCTGTCATGTGACGAGAACAGCCACTATCAAGATACCATAAACATGAATTGAAAACCTTCAAAGAAGTGTGCACAAACAAGCAAGCATGAGACAAGCACTCTTGACCTTCAAACAGAAACTTGTCTTCATTTTCCATGCTCTTTTTAGAATGATTTTTCTTTTTCAGATTCTCAACCTTATCACACAATATTCTATTTCTTCTTTTATACTTCTTAATCAAAGAATTAGACTCACATAGACTATTGTGTAAGATGTGATTCTCATTTTCAAAATATTTCAACATGTGAACAAACATCCTAGCATGCTTCTTTGTTTTTAATATCTCTAGGTGTTCGTTTTTAGGACACCCTTCAAACATACTCATAAAGTCATTATCACAAACATTTAAGCCACAATTCAACATAGCTTTCTCCATAGCTTCATCCGTAACAAAGGGGTCAAGGATCACACTAAGGTAATTAAACCATAGCAAGTGCACCCGCGCTAATACCAATTGAATGTACAATTAGTGCATAAAACACCTATGAACATTTAGACTCCCAAATTACAAATTATCAATTCAAGCTTATTATCAAATAAAGTATGTGCGGAATATGAAAATAAGCTAAAACAGAATTGATAAAACAATTTAAACCATAATTAATCAGAATCACAGTAGTAATTAAAAGGCAAAGATTAAGGGAAGAGAGATACAAACACAAAGACAACACAGCGATATATTATCAAAGAGGAGACCGAAGTCCTTAGTGTAAAACCTCTCTGCCACCCTCCAAGCGGTCAATAATCCACTAAAGAATGAAGTTGGGATACATGAACATTAGAAGACCCTTCAAGCCTAATCTACCCAGTATACCTAAGCCCTCCAAGCTTCTTGCTCCGACGAGGTTATGTCAAACCTTTATCTTCTCTAGCTTACCAGATTCCGCTATAGCCCATAACATCAATCAATATCCATTAGTCCTTCCTAACTACTTCCAAAGCACCAAATAACCTTCTCATAGATATGGGTATGGTGAGAAAAGGATTTGGCTAAATGCACCTTTCAAGGATGTAACAATGGAGAGGGTGAATAGAGGAATTTGGAGAGTCAAAGTATAAAGATTATGGATGAGCCAATCTTGTTTTTCTCTAGGGTTTCTCTCTCAAACTTCTCTGTGGAAGCTTTTTACAATATGTGGGTATAAGGGGTAGTTATACTGGTGTGTGTTTGGAGTGCAAAAGGTCAGCGTTGTAACAAACAGAGTGGTCTGGCGGCTTGGCCTTGCAACTTGATTGAGTCGTGAGTCTGAGCCACGAGCTAACTGCTTGGCCAGACTAGAATTTTTGTCCTATAGTGCTTTAGCTGGCATGAATCTTCAACTCCCCTGCATGCTTCACATGTATGCCTCCTTTGGCGACTTGCCAGCCACGAGCAAAAATGAAGAGCAAAAATGTGAATCTATATTAGGCACAGTGCCTTCAAAACTGAAGAGCAAAAATGTCCCTTTAATGTGGCTGTATGAGAATATTGAGAATTGTAAAACCATAGGAACTGGTACACGTATGTTCATGCTTCTTTTCATTGGGACTTTTTTTAGGTAGTACTGTGAGCTTACGCTATCTATGGAGTTCGAAGAATATTGACCAAATCAAGAATTATGACTGGGGTGGCATGGCTTACGCTACCCTCTTGCACTTCATGAATCAACTTTCTCAGCGTAGTCTCTCAAGCTTAAATGGTGCACCGTTTGTTTAGCATGTGAGGTTTGGAATTTTTGGCTATGTATGGGTTTTGGAAAGTCATTTTGGCTATGTCATAATGATGTGTGTTGATGATATTTTTTTCAGATATGGATGTACGAATATTTTGGGGTTGGTCCTCAAGTTCATGAAGATGTTGATGGCATATATCCGAGGTTTCTCCGTTGGTTACCCAAATACTGTCTGTCAACACCTTCCAAGTGTTCTTTGGAAGTTTGGTGTATGGTGATTGACAATTTAACTGTGGCTAATATGAGTTTTCTTTTTGTATGGGCTTTTTGTGTTTGATTATGGTTTGTCCTTCTTTTCATTCTGGGTTCTTTGTGATTTTCAGATGTCTTTGGACCCTTGGCTTGGATGTGAGTAGTATGCTGAGTGTGAATGGCTTCGGAGTTTAAGTGTGGCCAAGGGAGGTACTGTTACCTCGGTGATCAAGTGTTGCCTTAAGTTTAATATGTGTACCTTCCTACAACAATTTCGGTTTCACCTTGTCCATCCATCCGATTGGTTGACCTTCTAGCTAATGAAGAGATCACTCATGCTTGAATTGGCCATGCTGTTTTAGGGATGCCAGGAAATTATTTTGAATTTATTCAAACTCAATTGTAGAGTCGTCTAGTTGGCATTCCTGTGACATTAGTATTTCCCTTCCCTTCTAAATTCAAATTGTATTTCATCTTGTATGCTTATCCTCCATATTTTGGCCTTGCGACAATGTTAGTATGTTGCATTTTCTAGCTTCATCTTCTGAAGAAGAGGAAGAGAAAGAAGAGAACCCCCCCTCCTAATCATGCTAGCGACTCTTCTAGTTCTTTCATGGAGACCTATCTCCACTTTCCTACATGGCAATATGAAGTGGTGAATCTTGATGGATCGTACAGCTCCATGACTTCTTATAGGCCAGAGCACACCCCAACATCCCTTGGTCTGATCAAGTGTGTTCCCAAATCCTTTAGTTCCTTGTCCTCATTTCTTTTTGGACCACTAAGTTGTTCATGAAATGATGCATTTGTAGTTCAGGTCGATGTTGATTGGAGGCTTGCAACCGGTAGCACATACTCAGTATTTCCAAAATGTGATCAATGAAGCGAGCTAGGTATAAGATGATGCCTTCTGAGTGTTTTTGTCTTAGACTTTCCTAATACTCAATCTAACACTTGTCTTTGCTAATTTTCCAGTCGAGTCGAATGGCACTGGCTAATGCCAACATAAGATCTTTGGACAAAAGGATCAGAAATCTTTAACTTCAAAACCAATAGCAAGAATCTAAGTTTTATGCAAGTTAAAAATGGAAATCAGATCAGTTTTGTGTATAAGAAAATCTAGATTTGTAGGGGAAAAAAAAAATCATATTTGTATTTTTATGAATAAAATAAGAAAAAGACCTTTTTTAGAAGAGGAAGTACACTCATGAGATAAATTTGTTTTACTTGCATCAATAAAAAATCATCTCAACTTTTGACTTCTTCTTTTAAATTTCAAAATCTTCTCTTTTGTGACAAAGAAAATTTTCTTTAAAAAATTAGATCTATATTTGATGAAAATACAAATCAGTTTTGTGTGTTAAAATATCAGATATGTATTTAATAAAAATATAGATAAGTTTTTATGGTTAAAAAAATTAGATTTGCATTTAATGAAAATACATATTAGTTTTTTAGAGTTGAAAAGAATTAGATCCGTATTTAATGAAAATACAGGTTAGTTTTTGAGAGTTGAAAAAAAAAAACAGATCTGTATTCAATGAAAATACAGACCAGTTTTATGTGTTAAAACAATTAGATTTGTATTTAATGAAAATACAGATCAGTTGTTAAGAGTTAAAAAAATCATATTTGTATTTAATGAAAATACAAATAAGTTTTTAGTTTAGAAAATCAGATCTAAAAAATTCAAATAAGTTTTTAGTTTAAAAAGATCTTTGTTAATTAGCAGATTTTGAGATTCAAGAGAATGATTACAACAAACAAAAGAATCGTCTAAGAACATATTTAAAGAAAAATTTCAAACCAAATATGGCAATTACATCAAGAATTAGAAGTGATAAAAACATCCTAAACCTATTCATGCATCATCATACAAAATTAATAGAAAGGAACAGAAAAAGAAAAGAAAAATGAAAAACTACCTTTTGCATGAGCGTGCAAGGAATATTTTAGGGTTCAAAGAAAATTATTCAATTCTCTTTGAAGTCTAAAATATTTTTCTTACAGAAAAGAAATTCCTAAGGCAAGAGCCTCCATAACATCTTTAATGTAGGAGGGAAAATAAAAGAAGAGGGGGATTAGAAAGCATGAAAAAGTGTGTTGAATTTTGAGAGGCATCCTCTATTTGTAGAGGCTGGAATGTTTGAAAAATTAGCTGAATGATCAAAACACGAACTGGGATGTGTCCCTATCTCTAAAAAATTGAAAAGGATTAGATTTCTCCCAATCTAGGAGCCCTCAGGTTGGGGCCCACATTTGTGCCATTCGGCCATGCCTTTTGGCCTAAAAAATGCTTCATCCCAATTGCAAAAATCAATGGTAACGTTGTTCCAGCCACTCTTGACCAATGCATTAATTATGTAAATGATATCATTCTATTCCCAAAAGATGCAGAATCCCATGAGAAGTTGCTCACTGAATTTTACAATTTAGTGAAATCCCAAGGAATAATGCTTTTAGAAAAGAAAATGATCATTGGACAATCTTCTATAGATTTTTGGGGAGTGAGCATTTCAGATGGGAAATATACTTTGTATCCTCACATAGCTGTCTCTCTTGGCGAATTTGCAAATAAGCTCATAAGTACCAAGCAGATATAACAGTTTCTTGGAATTTTGTTAAGTACATGTCCAACTTCATTCCAAGGTTTCCTGATATAGGAATTGTTTAGCTCAACTCTTGAAGAAGACCCCTCTAGAATGGAATTTTGTTCACATAGAAGTAGTCCAACAATTAAAAGGATTAGTAGAAAAGCTTCCCCTGCTACGAATTCTTGGAACATGCAAACAAATTTTGTAGACAGATGCAAGCGACGAGTATTGGGCAGCAACTCTTTTTGAAGAGGTTAATGGAAAAAAGAAACATTTGTGGATATAAAAGTGGTGCATTTAAGCTTTCATAACTTCATTACCACTCCACTTTCAAGGAGATCCATTCAATAAAACATGGAATTGAAAAATTCCTGTTCCACCTTCTTGGGCATAATTTTCTACTAAATGGTCAAATTCCTTTCCAAAAATGCTTCCACATCCTCAGTTACTTAGATGGTCAAATTGATATTCACAATGGCCTTTCCAAGTAAAGCACATTAAAGGAAAGGATAACCTGATCATTGATTATCTTCCTAGAAAGCCTCCACCTATTAACACCACAATTGTTCCTCCACCCCAGTATGTATATCCTATTACTGACCCATCCTCATCCTCAGGCTCTTCCTCTACAGCCCCTGATGATATCCTTAATATGATACAAAACCTTTCTCTAGATATAAAAGACCAAATAAATAATTTGACACTTGAAGCCAGATCCAAAAAAATCATGAGAGTCCTCCATAATTACCTTAAAGAGCACCAAAGCCACTTCCTTGCCATTTATCCTGACATGGACCAACATAGAAAACCCCTTTTGCTTTTTGGGTAACCAACTAGACGGTCCTACATTATCTCTACATGTGATATTTACTCAATGAGTATTATTTGTATCTTCATTTTGAACCACAGTTTTACAATTTTATTTTTCCTCGTGGAAATAGATATTTCCAAAAATTCTAGTATGAAATCCTAAAAAATGATGCTCATAATGGAGACTGGAAAAAGTACCCCATCACAGTACATCCAAGATTTGGTCACAAGATTATTGTAAGATGTTTAATTGCTAAACTCAATTCTAAAAATGATATCCAAGTAGAAGGAATCTTTCATCAATCAAAGATGCATTGGGTCACTAACCCAGATGACACACTCCATTCACACATAGACACTTCTTGTGTATACTATTACTAGGCTCTTACAAAGGCTGAACCCTTAATAAGATAATCTTATCCAAAATAGTACCAACTGATCCAGAAGTTTGTAGGCAACAGTGGCCATATGAAGATCATTGGGAAATGCCCAATCCTCTTATTGGCTAACATGACCCCTACTACCATAATCATAATCCAAATGTTGATGCTGACATGGACGAAGAATGGTTTTAAGGAAGAGATAGATGGGACTAAACAGCTTTAACACTTAAAAAAAAAAAAAAAAAAAAAAAAAACTCCTAGAAATGTCCAAATGCAAGTGAACCTTATCCTTATCTAACAAGCACATTTATTGCCTTTGCAGAAGTCTATCTAGATGAAGATCAGTCTCCAACCAGGCCTTTACCCCCTTCGCCACTTGTTGATCCATAACTTAGGCCCCTACCATCTTCTGAAAAGTATAACGTACATCGTGTCTAAGCTCCATTGTCTATAAATTGAGTCCTTGTATATTTGAAGAAGCAAGAGGGAGAAGCAAAAGCCTCCATCAGAATGTCTATTAGAGTGTCTTATGTGTAATGTAAAAACCTTGTTGAAAATAATAATATCAATTAGTTTGTTGTATCTAATTATCCTCTTTAGTCCCATGCAAGCAAGCCTATCTTTTACACTAATTATCCTCTTTACTCCTGGGTACTCAAGGATTAAGATATAGTAATCTTCAAAGTGGCTATCTACATTCATGACTTTGTATTACTACAAATATTTTATGAATGGGTTGCATGTACAATAAAGTTTTAGGATATAATTTATTAATAAGGCCTAAAGTGCAATTATATTAATATAGTGGTATTAAATATAATTAATGGAAACTTTGGACTTGTCAAGTGTTGACAAAAAAGTCTAAGTCCCGTTGGAGTTAGAGTCTTATTTGTTTCCTTTTGGTCGCACTCCAAGCCACACACTTGAGCCCAATTGGAATGGCCCAAAAGGCAGGCCTAATTAGGTAATCAATTAGATATTAACAGAGAAACATACATAATTTTATAAGAGACAGTATTGTGGAATGGTGTGTATGTAAGTGTAGTCCACTCTCTTATTCTCCCTTGGACTAATTGAGAGACCACATTTCTTAGGCGTTAGTGGAAATGGAGTGAAGCTTATAAGTGTTCCTAAGAACTTCTAATCTTTGGTTTTGAATTTCACTACACCAAAGTATGCTTTCTTGTTCTTAATTTCTAAAATTTACACAGTGCATGTTACCAATTGTGAATGAAGTAGATCCGTTAATTTTCCACTGCGTATGTTTTGTATGAGATACAAACCATGTTTTTCCAACAATTGGTATTAGAATGGTCTTCAATTTCAAATCTGTATAACATTTTTTGTGAGTTTTGGAATCAAAGATAATAAATTCATGATGTCAGAAGATTTAGCAATTAATTTTCTGCATGGTCATTGAAATTATTGTTTAATAAAAACTGATATTGATGTTATGATGTTGTTTAAGTTTGATGTTAAGTATGTTAAATTGAACTTTCAAGGTATAGCATCAATGGAATTCATTTTTGATATCAATCTCTGTATATTATGTTCATATGACGGTTGTTTGTTCATGAAAAATCGTTGAAAACTACTTTAGAAAATTTTTGGAAAATTCGAGTTTCACAAGATTCAATCAATCGAAAATTGCTTTCGATCGATTGAGTGAAACAAGGACCAATCTATTTGATTTGATTGATATTTGATTGCTAGTTGATCAATCGAATGTTCTTTTTTGATCGATCGAGTAGCGATCAAGTACCAATCAAGCCAGGCAGATTTTCAAGTACGAATTTTTTAATTTTTTTGACTGATTAAGGGACACATTTGATCGATCAAAAGTTGTAAACTCTAAATTTTTCTATGTGTTCTCAAGTTTAAAAGTGCAAGGCTATATGTAATGAGGTTACACATGTTTTTTTTAATTAAAAACCTTTTTTTTTAATATCTAGTAGGAGAGAGGTACAAGGGTTGGATCTCACGACCTCCATTATCGGTTCATAGTAGTGTGGGTAAGCACTTCGTCTTGGCGTATATGCCTCGCGATCCCAAAGGAGGGTGTTTACTTCATAATACTACAAGTTTAAACATTATAAGGGAGATTAAATATGGCTACACTTGATTCTAGATAATGGTGTACACTAGACTAAGTGTAATGTTAACCTTCTAAAGGAGCTATGTCATTATTACTTAGAGGCTAAAGGTAATACGACATATTATTAGTGTTTGATAAAAGTTATCAATGATAGGCTAAGAATATATTGACCCCTTGTGATGAATTAACCAATTAATTAGCCAAGTTAATTAATTAATTCAATTAACATGCAATACGCGTGGTAGTACAAACAAATTACTAACTAAGTTAAATGCAGTAGAAAATAAAGTTGACACAGTGATTTTTTTACGAATAGGGAAAACCTCCAAGCCAAAAACTTCACCGGGTGATTTTAAGGTCACCTCTCTTAAGAATCCACTATTATCACAACAAGCAGTTACAAGTAAAAGAATCTCAGTACCTTATACCAACATACAGTTGAACCCTTACCCCAATATATAACTAGAATTGTTCTGAAGTGACAATCTCTTTTTTTCAATGCACTGTCCAATATGTGACTAACCAATCGATGCGCAGATTCTAGTATGCGGCTTACTCACCAACTTGAGAAAGATGTTGGCTGCAAAGTTCTTTAGCTCATCAACACAATGAAGACCACAAAGTTCTTTGGTTACAAAACCCTACGACGTACAAACGCAATAGCTTCTTTAAGAGAAATATGAACTAGGGTGTATGTCTTCGATCACAATATGCTTGATCAAAACCTTTGCCTGACACTTGCGCAACTTTTGACGGCCCTTAAAATAATCCTTATATACTAGGATTGTGAGAAAAGAAAGCCTAAACAAGTATACACAGATATGTGTGAAATTAGATTTGAAAAACTAATTTTCACAAATCTCAATAGATAGGGTATCTATCAAGCAGCTATCAAGCATTGGGCTAAATCTACCTTTTAAACCTCGATAGATGCTATATGTTGAGCTAGCTATCGAGCTTTAAAATCCAGCACTTCTTCACTTGTTTCTTGGACGAATTTGCATGGCTTCAATACTTGAACTTGAATTCTTGTTCCTTGAAGTGTTAAACACACCTAGATCTACCCAATTACAAGTAAAGTACGTTTTGTCAAAGGATTAGTCAATTCTAAATGACATATGTTCTTAACTTGATTCACATATGTCCTAACAATCTCCCCCTCTTGCATTTTGTGACAAGACCACAACAAACAAATGAACATATTAGAGAATTCATAAATCACTCAAATTATACTCGCTTGTTGAATTCAATAAAATTTAATCCTAACACAAACTCTTGAAAAACTTTGCAAGAAGAGAGTTCATGGAAAGAAAGACTTTGACAACCTGTATTTCTGAAACACTTTAAACAAAATTCATCACAACATCTTAGTGTGAAACAGAAATATAAAAGATTGCATACAGTTATAAGAAGCATGTGCATAAAGAGATAAAAGAAACAACACATGAAGAGATAGGTGAAAGAATGTAATAACAACCTCAATAGATATCAATAAGAATACAAGGTTTTCTATCACAATGTAAGAACAATGTATCTAAAAGAAAGAAAAGAAAAGGTACATTTAAGTCCTCACTACATCCCTCAATACACTCCCTCTAACAAAAATATCTCCTATAATAACTCTCCCCCTAAGTACATGCCTACTCTCATACCCAAAACTACTCTCCCTTTTTGTCACAAATGACAAAGGATAAGTCACTGAGACGTAGTCATCTCCTCATCACCAAAAGAGCTATACGCCTTATCCTTATCAGTAGTAGCATCAACATTACTAAGTACATGACTACTTTCATACCCAAAACTACTCTCCATTTTTATCAAAAATGACAAAGGGTAAGTCACAGAGACGTAGTCATCTCCTTGTCACCAGAAGAGCTAGATGCCTCATCCTCATCAGTAGTAGCATCAGCATCACTACCAGAGTCACCATCGTCGTCCTCATCCTCAAATGCCTTTGGAAAAGGAGTGGGAGAACCAACGAAGCTACCAAGGCGAGCCTGTCGTCATGCAATATGATTGACACAGGTGTTTACCTAACACAACTCATCACTAAGAGTGTCAAGGCGAGCATCCATGAGCTGAAGTTGCCCTATAATCGCCTCAAGGATCACACCACCCGTGGAAGCAAAAGATGCAGAGGTGAATGGAGTTGAAGAAGCTGAAGGAGTCTTCATATCGGTTCATGGCCACTTTAGTCAAAGTTGGGCCTTGCTCTATCTGATGGTCACCGCATCAATGGCACACCTGACGAAGAAGTGATCCGACTCGGGATAGGAAATAGAGAAGTGGCAAATATTCCAAGTGATAGCAGAAGGAAAGGTAAGCTTGTCACGGGTCACTGTATCCTTATAGACATCTATAAGGAGGAGTATGAAGTGAGAGGTAAAGTCAATGGTAAGCCTCTCAAGTAAGGACAACAAAATTCAAGCACGAGGCTTAGTAATCGAATTATAGTAAGACAAGGGATGTAAATAAAATGTCATCACCATATTCAGAAACCTCGGACTTTTAGCAAAGGCCGAGCAAGGGGTGTTTTGACAGCCACCCCAAGATGAAGGCGTCTCACAAAACAAAGACATGAGCTCATCTTTAAACACAGTCTTACGACGACAGCAGTTGAGGTAATCAAGATGGGCTAACCTTGGAATGTGTAGCACCTCAGATATAAGATCCAAAGTGACTACAATACATGTAACTCTAACCAAAGTAGAGAAATAAGGTATGGTGTAATCGAATCCATGCATATTGGAGTAGAACTCCTGTATGATCACGAGGGGACAAGTGACCAAGACGTCAAAAAGAGACTCCTTGTTGGAAAAATACTTGTTTGTATCACATACAAAACACACATAGCAAAAAATTAACGAATTTACTTCATTCACAATTGATAACATGTACTATGTAAATTTCAGAATATAAGAACAAAAGAGTGTACCTTGGTGAGGTGAATTTCTAAACAAATATTAGAAATACTTGTGAACACTTTTAATCTTCACTCCAATTCCACTAATGCCCAAGATTTGTGGTCTCTTAATAAGTTTTTATGAATGGGTTCAAGAAAGAATTAGAGAGTGTCCAACACTCACATACATAACCATTTCATTCTTTTACAAATTTTTTTATTTTTCTCTCTTTATAACTGATTATCTAATTAGGCTAGCTTTTGGGTCTTTCTAATTGGGCTTTAGTATGTGGCTTGAAGTGGGACCAAAAGGGAACAAATAAGATACTAGCTCCAATGGGCCTTAGACTTTTCTGTCAACTCTTGACAAGTCTAAAGTTACCATTAATTATATTTAATACCACTATATAAATATAATTGCACTCTAGGCCTTATTAATAAATTATATTCCAAAAATTTATTATACATGCAACCCCTTTATAAAATATTCTTAATAATACAAAGTCATAAATGTAGACTGTCACTTTGAAAATTACTACATCTTAATCCTTGAGTACCCGGTTTAATTCTTTAAGTTATTCACCATATATTTATGAAATCTAATCTCATAAATATATACTTAAGTAACTCTTTACTAAAGTAGTTAAGCCTAGCATTCTGAATAACTAAACTCATTAAACTTATCTCAAGGGAATATTTTGTATCTCCATTAAGAGATTATGAATTCCTTCTTGAGAATATATGTTCCATCAACACAAAATGTGACTGCCCAACATACTGAGGTTTTGACAGTGACTTTAGATCTCACTCTTGATATATCAAAGCAACCTACACTTTATGATTAGGTCCAATATTTTCTCAGGATTAAGAGTTCGTGTAAATAGAAGTTGTGAGATTTATTATTCATTTGACAGTCGTTAGAAGAATAATAAATTTCACAGCGGTCTAGTTCAATATGTCTTAACTCTTAAAACATATCAACACATCAACTAGAAGTCTCCACTTCCATCATCAAGACAAATCATCTTAGTTGATATGTTATAGTCTTCACAGATGAAATGCCTAATTTCATCACTGATTACGAACTAAAATTTTGAGTTTACAAAGAACTTGTGGTTTATATGTTCTATGATTTTTCACATAAATCATATACTATGCATCTCATGGACTATATGATAATATCCAAATATTCATGTTACCATTATTTTAGATAATAATAAAACAAATTTATTAATCACAATATTAAGTCATACATAATATCATACATAGCATCATACAATAGGATCTAAGGGCACTAATCCTAACAATCTCCCACTTGCCCTAAAGACTATTTTACACTAATCTAACTCCCATTCCCTCTAAATGTGACTCGAAAGTTCTTTGAAGCAAGACTTTGGTAAAGGGATTTGCTAGATTATTTGCACTTTCAATCTTTGCTACCACCACATCTCCACGAGCAATAATGTCTCGAATGATGTGGTACTTTCTTTGAATGTGCTTTCCTTTCTTGTGATTCTTTGCATCTTTGGATTGTGCAACTTAATAGGCCACAATCTGAATGACCCCTAGTGATTAACCCTAATTAATTAATTTAGCCAAGTTATTAATTAATCAATTAATCATGCAATCTCGTGGAAGTATAAACAAATCACCAAAAACTAAATATGCAGCGGAAAATAAATAACACGGTGATTTGTTTACGAATGGAGAAAACCCTAATGGCAAAAACTCCACTGGGTGATTTTTAGGTCACCACTCCCGAAACTCCACTATTATCAAATCAAGTGGTTATAAGTAAATGAATCCCAAGTACATTACCAACCTACAGTTGAACCCTTACCCCAATACCCAATTGGACTTGATCTGTAGTGACAGTTCCCACCTTTGATGCACGGCTCCCAAGTACGTGACTAACCAATGCACGGATTCAAGTACGCAACTTCAGAACACCAACTAAGGAAGAATGGTTAGCTGCAAAGTTTTTCAGTTCATCCTTTATGATGAATAGCAGGAAGATGCTTGGTTACAAAACCCTACGGTGCAAAATACACAGCAACTTCTTGATAGAAGATGAACTAGGTCAAGAACTTCGTCTTTTAATCACAATTTGCTTGAACAGAGATTACTCGATGATAATACAACATGTGTCACACTTGACGGCTCTTAAAACAATCCTTTTATATGTTTAGGGTTAGTAGAAAAGAAGGCCTAAAATCATATTCACGGATCCTAAGAAAATCATATTGGAAATCTAAAATTTTAAATCTCGACAGATAGCAGGTGTTGAGGTAACTATCGAGAAGGTGTCGAGCTTTAAAAACTTTGCACTTCAGCTTGCTTTTTCTTGGACAAACTTGATGACTTCAACACTTGACCTTGAAACATTTTTTCTTGAAGTATTAAAAACACCTAGAACTACCCAATTACAAGTAGAGTGCATTTTGTCAAAGGATTAGCCAATTTACATAAATAAGTGATATATGTTCTTAATCAAGTTAAAACATATATGTCCTAACACAACTGCTCCACTATTGTCGCAAAACAATGTGATAGGAACTTGCTCCATTCTCACAACACCAAGATCAGAAAATAATTTCTTGAGCCAAACAACTTCTTTTGCCATTTTCCAAGTAGCCACATATTTAGCTTCCATGGTTGAGTCAGCAATACAAGATTGCCTAACACTCCTCCAACTTATGGCTCCACCTCTTAAGGTGGACACACAACCTGAAGTGGACTTTCTGAATTCAAGATTTGATTGAAAATCTGAATCTATATAAACAATGGGAATCAAATCCTCACATCGGTAAACAAGCATATAATTTCTCATTCTCTGTAGATACTTGAGAATATGCTTTACATCTTGCTAATGTTTTGGTCCTAGATTTGATTGATATTGACTAACCATGCCAACTGAATAACATATATTTGGTCTAGTCCAAAGCATGGCATACACGAGACTTCCCACTGCAGAAGCATAAGGAACTTGTCTTATCATATTTTCTTACTCTTCAGTCTTAGGCCTTTGGTCATTAGACAGAGGAACTCCATGTCTAAAAGGAAGTAATCATTTCTTGGAGTTTTGCATGTTAAACCGTTCTAGAATCTTATCTATAGACCCAACTTGTGACAGGCCAAACATCTTATTCTTGCAATCTCGCCAAAGCTTGATCCCAAAAATAAAGTTAGCTTCACCCAAGTCCTTCATATCAAATTGGCTTGGCAACCAAACCTTTACTGATGACATTACCCCTACATAATTTCCAATGAGTAGAATATCATCAACATAAAGCACTAGGAACATTACTACTTTGTCTTGATGTCTTTTGTACACACATGGTTCATCAAGATTTTGTTCAAAACCAAATGACTTGATTGCTTGATCAAATCTGATGCTTCATGATCTAGATGCTTGCTTAAGTCCATAAATGGAAATTTTCAATCTGCATACCATATGCTCTTGGTTCTTTGCTATGAAACCTTCCGGTTGCATCATATAGATTTCTTCTTCACGATTGCCATTAAGAAATGTAGTCTTGACATCCATTTGCCAAATCTCATAATCATAATGAGCAATAAATGGATAAGAGAATTCTGATAGATTTAAGCATTGCTACTAGTGAAAAGGTTTCTACATAATCAATACCTACTTTTTGTGTACACCCTTTCATCACTAGCCTTGCTTTAAAGGTTTCAACCTTTCCATCTATCTCTCTCTTCCTCTTGTAAACCCATTTGCAACCAATAAGTTTAATTCCATTAGATGCCTTTCCAAGATCCCAAAATTGATTGGAATACATTGAATCTAATTCAGATTTCATATCTTTGACCTAATGATATGCATCTATATCATTCATTGTCTCTTCATAAGTGTGAGGATTAGTTTTGGCCTCTTCTGAGATAGTTTCATAAGTTTCTCCCAGACCTAAAAATATTATAGGTGGCCTAACAATCCTCCCACTGTGATGAGGCACCTATGTACTAGTCATCTCATGAGTAATATCTTGTGGTGTATCCGATACAACCACATCATCTCTAGTTTCATCCATAGGTTGTTCATTTACAAGTTCATTCATTTCAGCTGAAACAACTCTACTTCTAGGAGTATAATCATTCATATAGTAATTTTCCAAGAATTTAGCATTTGCACTAACAAACACTTTATTATCTTTATGACTATAAAACAAATCTCTAATAGTTCCTTTTGGATACCCTACAAAGAAAACCACTTCTGTTTTGGACTGTAACTTGTTAGACTTTCCTTTCAACACATGTGTTGACAACCCCAAATATGGAGATGTATCATACTACGCTTACGCGCATTCCACAACTCTACAAATGTTTTAAGAACAGACTTTGAAAGTACTAAATTCAGAAGATACATTATAATATTTAAGGCATTTTCCCAAAAGAAAATTGGTAGGGTCAAATAACTCATCATGGATCTAACCATATCTAAAAGAGTCATATTCCTTCTTTCTGCTACACTATTTTGTTGTGGAGTTTCAGGTGCAGTTAATTGGGATATAATCCCACTTTCAATTAAGAAATCCTTGAAATCCCCAAGAAGGTATTCACTACCACGATCAGTTCGAATGGGCTTTATGCGTTTACCCAATTGATTCTCAACTTCCGCCCTAAACTCTTTGAACTTTTCAAAGGCTTCAGACTTCCGTTTCATTAGGTACACATAACCAAATCTAGAGTAATTATCAGTGAAAGTAATGAAATACTCATAGCCACCTCTTGCTTGGGTTGACATAGGACCATAAACATCTGAATGCACTAATTCTAGCAAATGTTAGGCTCTTCTACCTTTTGCATTAAAAGGTCGTTTGGTTATTTTGCCTTCCAAACAAGATTTATAAACTTGAAATTCTTCAAAATCCAACAGCTCTAAGAGTCCATCTTTGATCAGTCTTTGAATCTTGTTTGAATTAATATGACCCAAACGTAAATGCCAAAGATATGCATCATTAGTAGAAGGAAACTTTCTCTTCAATGATTTTACATGAGAGTCATTATCTAATTCAGAATTATATAATTCATGCTTATTAGGAATTAAAATATAAAGACCATCAACAATATAGCCAGAACAGATAAACACTTTACCCTTCTTTATTACAATATTGTCTTTCAGGATAACACAATATCCGTGTTCACCTAAATAAGTTGCAAAAATTAAATTCCTACGAACATAGGTACATACTAACAGTCTTCCAATACTAAAATCCTAGACTCAAAGCATAAATTAAACACTCCAACAGCTACAGCTAGTATCCTGCTCCCATCAGCCGAAGTATGAAACAATTCCCCTTCATTCAGCTTTTTGGTCTCTTGAAACCCCTACCAAGAATTGTAGATATGATTAGTACAACTTGAATCCACAGACTAGGAATCCGTGGGATTTTGTACTAAACATATTTTAAGGAAGAATGAACTTTCCATACCCTTATTATTAGCAACTCTGAATTTTGGACTATTCCTCTTCCAATGTCCTTTCTTACCACAATGGAAACACTTTCTTTTGATCTTCTTTTCTTTGTTGGCAACTCCTAAGGCAATTTTTTACCAACCTGCTTAGTGAAGTCTTTCTTCTTCTTCTTCTTCTTACCCTTGCCTATCGACTTAAGTTGAGAAGTAGAAGTTTCAGCCATATTAGCATCAACACTAAAAGTACCAAGAATGCCTTCTGCCGCTATCAACTCATTTATTAATTCAAACAATGAATAAATCTTTTTGTTCATATTATAATAAAATCTAAATTCCTTGAATGATTTTGGTAGTGACTGGAGTATCATATCCACTTGGGATTCTCCATCAATATCAACCCCTAAAACCTCCAGTGTATTCAGATTAGAGATCATTTTAAGACAATGCTCCCTCACTGAAGTACCTTCAACCATTTTGGTATTATAAATTTGCCTCATAGTTTCTTGCCTTGCAGAACGGCCTTGCTCACCAAACATCTCCTTTAGACTTAGCATTGTGTCCAAATTTAGTTCTACATCCTGCATTTGATACTATAGAACATTTGAGATAGATGCTAGGATATAGCACTTGACCACCTCATTAGATTTCTTCCAATGATCATATTGCTGTTTTTCCTCAGGAGGAGCATCTAATGAAGGAATGCTAGTGTTGGTTATATTTGGTTTTGTATCTCATACAAAACACATAGCGGAAGTAACAAACAAAGATCTATTTCATTCATGATTGATAACTTGCACTATATAAATTCTAGAATTTGCATACTTGGTGTGGAGGAATTCAAAACAAAAGATTATAAGTACTTGGGAACGCTTTTAATCTTCACTCCAATTCCACTTTATGCCCAAGAAGTGTGGTCTCTCAATCAATTTCCAAGAGAGAATAACTGAGTGGTTTCACTCGCACATACACACCACTTCACAATAGTGTCTCTTTTTTTTTTAATCTCTAATAATAAAAATTTTGTACGTCTCTCCCTTTATATATAATTGATTATCTAATTGGGCCGGCCTATTGGGCCTTTCCAATTGGGCTTTAATGTGTGGCTTGGAGTGGGACCAAAAGGACCAATAAGACACTAGCTCCGATGGGCCTTGGGCTTTTCTGTCAACTCTTGACAAGTCCAAAGTTACCATTAATTATATTTAATACCACTATATAAATATAATTGCACTCTAGGCCTTATTAATAAATTATATCCCCAAACTTTATTATACATGCAACCCCTTCATAAAATATTCGTAGTAATTCAAAATCATAAATATAAACTGTCACTTTGAAGATTACTACGTCTTAATCCTTGAGTACCCGGTTTAATCATTTTAAGTTATTCATTATATATTTATGAAATCTAATTTCATAAATATATGCTTTAGTAATTTCTTACCAAAGTGGTTAGGCCTAACTCTCTGAATAACTAAACCCATTAAACTTATCTTAAGGGAATATTTTAAATCTCTGTTAAGAGACTATGAATTTCATCTTGAGAATATATGTTTCATCAACACGAAATGTGGCTGCCCAACATACTGAGGTTTTGACCGTTACTTTAGATCTCACTCCTGATATATCAAAGCAACTTACACTTCATGATTAAGTCCATTATTCTCTCAGGATTAAGAGTTCATGCAAATATAAGTTGTGAGATTTATTATTCAATTGACAGTAATTAGGAGAATAATAAATCTCACAGCGGTCCAGTTCAATATGTCTTAACTCTTAAAACATATTAACACATCAACTAGAAGTCTCCACTTCCATGATCAAGACAAATCATCTTAGTTGATATGTTATAGTCTTCGCAGATGAAATGCCCAATTTTATCATCGACTATGAACTAAAATTTTGAGTTTACAAAGAACTTGTGACTTATATCTTCTGTGACTAAATCACATAAATCACATACTATGCATCTCATGGACTAAATGATAATGTCCGAATATTCATGTTACCATTATTTTAGATAAGAATAAAACAACTTTATTGCATACATAATGTCATACATAGCATCATACAATAGGATTTAAGGGCATTAATCCTAACAATCTCCCACTTGCCCTAAAGACTATTGTGCACTAATCTAACTCCCATTCGCTCCAAATGTGACTCGAAGGTCCTTTGAGGCAGGGCTTTGGTAAAGGGATCTGCTAGATTATTTGCACTTTCAATCTTTGCTACCACCACATCTCCACGAGCAATAATATCTCTAATGATGTGATACTTTCTCTCAATGTGCTTTCCTTTCTTGTGGTTCCTTGGATCTTTTGATTGTGCAACTACACCACTATTGTCGCAAAACAATGTGATGGGAACTTGTTCCATTCTCATTACACCAAGGTTAGAAAGGAATTTCTTGAGCCATACAGCTTCTTTTGCTGCTTCACAAGCAGCAACATATTCTGCTTCCATGGTGGAGTCCGCAATACAAGATTGTTTGACACTCCTCCATGTTATGGCTCCACCTCCCAAGGTGAATACACATCCTGATGTGGACTTTCTAAAATCTAGATCCGACTGAAAATCTGAATCTGTATAGCCAATGAGTATCGAATCCTCTCACCGATAAACAAGCATATAATCTCTCGTTCTTTGTAGATACTTGAGAATATGCTTTACAGCTTGCCAATGTTTTGGTCCTGGATTTGATTGATATCGGCTGATCATGCCTACTGAATAACAAATATCTGGTCTAGTACAAAGCATGGCATACATGAGACTTCCTACTGCAGAAGCATAAGGAACTTGTCTCATCATATCTTTTTCCTCTTGAGTCTTAGGCCTTTGGTCATCAGACAGAGGAACTCCACGTCTGAAAGGAAGTAATCTCTTCTTGGAGTTTTGCATGCTAAACCGTTCTAGAACCTTATCTATATATCCAGCTTGTGATAAGCCCAACATCTTATTCTTACGATCTCGCCAAAGCTTGATCCCTAGAATAAAGTTAGCCTCACCCAAGTCCTTCATATCAAATTGGTTTAACAACCAAATCTTTACCGATGACATTATCCCTACATCATTTCCAATGAGTAGAATGTCATCAACATAAAGCACTAGGAATATTACTACTTTATCTCGATGTCTTTTGTACACACATGGTTCATCAAGATTTTGTTCAAAACCAAATGACTTGATTGCTTGATCAAATCTGATGTTCCATGACCTAGATGCTTGTTTAAGTCCATAAATAGACCTTTTTAATTTGCATACCATATGCTCTTGGTTCTCTGCTATGAAACCTTCTGGTTGCATCATATAGATTTCTTCTTCAAGATTGCCATTAAGAAATGCAGTCTTGACATCCATTTACCAAATCTCATAATCATAATGAGCAGCAATGGATAAAATAATTCTGATGGATTTAAGCATGGCTACTGGCGAAAAAGTTTCATCATAGTCAATACCTTCTTTCTGTGTATACCCTTTCGCCACTAGTCTTGTTTTAAAGGTTTCAACCTTTCCATCTACCCTTATCTTCCTCTTGTAAACCCATTTGCAACCAACAGGTTTAATGCCATTAGGCACCTTTACAAGATCCCAAACTTGATTAGAATACATGGAATCTAATTCAGATTTCATAGCTTTGATCCAATGATGTGCATCTATATCATTCATTGCCTCTTCATAAGTGTAGGGATCCGATTCAGCCTCTTCAGAGATAGCTTCATAAGTTTCTCCCAAACCTATGAATCTTATAGGAGGCTGAACAATTCTCCCACTACGACGAGGCACTTGTGTACTAGACATCTCATGAGTAGTATCTTGTGGTGTGTCCAATACAACCACATCATCCCTAGTTTCATTTATTTGTTGTTCAACTAAAGGTTCATTAATTTCAGCCAAAAAAACTTTATTTCTAGGATCAAAATTATTCATATAATCATCTTCCAAAAATTTGGCATGTGTGCTAACAAACACTTTGTTATCTTTATGATTATAGAATAAATAACACTTTGTTTCTTTTGAATACCCTAAAAACATGCATACTTCGGTTTTAGATTCCAACTTATCAGACTTCCTTTTCAACACATGTGCTGGACATCCCCAAATGTGGAGATATTTCATACTAGGCTTACGCCCACTCCACAATTCCTTTGGTGTGCTGGGAACAGATTTTGATGGAACTAAATTCAAAATATGCATTGCAGTTTTTAGTGTATATCCCCAAAAAGAAATTGGTAAAGTTAAGTAACTCATCATGGACCTAACCATTTCCAAAAGAGTCCTATTCCTTCTTTCTGCTACACCATTCTGTTGGGGAGTTCCAGGTGCAATCAATTGGGATATAATCCCATTTTGAGTTAAGTAATCCTTGAAATCCCCAATAAGGTATTCACCACCACGATCAGATCGAATGGCTTTTATGCGTTTACCTAATTGATTCTCAACTTCAGCCCTAAACTCTTTGAACTTTTCAAAGGTTTCGGACTTTCATCTCATTAGATACACATAACCATATCTAGAGTAATCATTAGTAAAAGTGATGAAATACTCGTAACCTCCTTTTGCTTGAGTTGACATAGGACCACATACATCTGTATGAACTAATTCAAGCAACTCTTGGGCTCTTCTATGTTTTGCTTTAAAAGGTCGTTTGGTCATTTTTCCTTCCAAACAAGATTCACAAACTGGAAATTCATCAAAGTCCAATGGCTTTAAAAGTCCATCTTTGATCAGTCTTTGAATTCTATTTGGATTAATATGACCCAAACGCAAGTGCCAAAAATATGCTTCATTAGTAGAAGGAAACTTTCTCTTTAATGATTTTACATGAGAGTTATGATCTAATTCAGAATTATATAATTCATGCTTATCAGGAGTTAAAATATAAAGACCATCCACAATATTGCCAGAACAAATAAACACTTTATCCTTCTTTATTACAACATTGTCTTTTAGGATAACATAATATCCATGTTTACCTAAATAAGTTGCAGAAATTAAATTTCTACGAACATTAGGTACATACAAACAGTCTTCCAATATTAAAACTCTAGATTCAAAACATAAATTAAACACTCCAATAGCTACAACTGGAATCCTGCTCCCATCAGCCAAGGTAAGAAACATTTCCCCTTCATTCAGCTTTCTGGTCTCCTGAAACCCCTGCAAGGATTTGCAGATATGATTAGTACAACCTGAATCCACACACCAGGAATCTGTGGGATTCTGTACCAAACATGTTTCAAGAAGGAATGTACTTTTCATACCTCTATTCTTGGCAGCCTTAAATATTGGACAATTCGTCTTCCAATGTCCTTTCTCATCACAATGGAAACACTTTCCTTTGGTTTTCTTTCCTTTGTTGGCAACTCCTAAGGCAACTTGTTTACCATCTTTCTTAGTGAAGTTCTTCTTCTTCTTTTTCTTACCTTTGCCTTTCGACTTAGGTTGAGAAGTAGAAGCTTCACCAACATTGGCTTCAACACTAGAAGTACCAAGGATGCCTTCCGCTGCTATCAACTCATTCATCAATTCAGACAGTGTATAAATCTTTTTGTTCATATTATAGTTAAGTCTGAATTCCTTGAATGATTCTGGCAGTGACTGGAGTATCATATCCACTTGGGATTCTCCATCAATATCAGCACCTAAAACTTCTAATGTATTCAGATTAGAGATCATCCTAAGACAATGCTCCCTCACTGAAGTACCTTCAGCCATTTTGGTATTATAAATTTGCCTCATAGTTTCTTGCCTAGCAGAATGGCCTTGCTCACCAAACATCTCCTTCAGACTGAGCATAATGTCCGAAGCTAGTTCTACATCCTGCATTTGATGCTATAGAACATTTGAAATAGATGCTAGGATATAGCACTTAGCCATCTCATTAGATTTCTGCCATCGATCATATCGCTGTTTTTCCTCAAGAGGAGCATCTAATGATGGAAAGCTAGGACATGGTTGAGTAAGCACATATTTGTGCTCTTCAGCAGTAAGAACAATGTCCAAGTTTCTTTTCCAGTCAACATAGTTGGATCCAGTCATTTTGTTTTGATTAAGTATAGCAACAAGTGGGCTAAATGATGCCATGATTTTAAATCTGAAAATAATAAACATGAATATAATAAGTAAACTAGACATTATCAATTTAGCATATAAACATATATTATGGAACCTTATAAAACTATAAAATAATATATGCAACGACAAACCAATCCATGTCTATAATTCCTTGGTAGCAAGTTTATTATAAACACATTAATTGATTGAGAACTATTCTCATTATTAGTGCTATCATGATAACTCTTATCATACACTAATAATATGCCGCATTAGCTTTAGCCTCTAAGTGACAATGACATAGCTCCTTTGGGAGGTTAACATTGCACTTAGTCTAGTGTACACCATTATCTAGAATCATGTGTAACCACATTTCATCTCCCTTATAATGTTTAAACTTGTAGTACCATGGAACAAAACACCCTCCTTTGGGATCGCGAGGCATATACGCCAAGACGAGGTGCTTGTCCACACTACTTTAAACAGGTTAGTTCAATCTCGTAGGACTTGAAGTAAACACCCTCCTTTGGGATCACAAGGCATATACGCCAAGATCCCACACTACTATGAACCGATAATGGAGGCCATGAGATCCAACCCTTATATCTCTCTCCCACTAGATATTTTAAATTAAAGGTTTTTAAGATCAAGAACCATATTAATGCTAGAAACCCTTGAAAACATAATCCTAATCTCATTAAGAATAATTTTCTTTAAATGAATACTTTAATCCTAGCATTAATATATATATATATATATGTATATATATATATATATATATATCCATGTATCTCTATATGAATTGCAACATATGAAATACACCTTAATATATGAATCCAAGGCATCCAAGGCATATAAAATTTGAATGCATGTGAAACCATATAAATAAAGATATATATGTAACATACGGATTCAAGGCATTTATCACATCTAAATAAAATGGCCACCAAGAATTCTCATGTACAAGATGGCTATCATGGCAACAACTTTCAATTGACACGTGATAAACAATTAAAGGCATGAATAGCCAAGATGGTTCATGCACATGGTAGTTACAATTGACAAGATGGTTCATGCATATGGTAGTTACAAAACAGTTACTTCAACAATCAATAACTACCATTAAGTATTACAATCGGTGCAAAAACTTGGTTCACCATATATGTAACATACGGATTCAATACTTCCAAGGCATGCAATGAAGGATCCAAGTTGTGCAATGAATATACGGATTCATGCAAATGATAGTTATTTGAATAACTACCCTTCATTTCAATAACTACCTTTGATAATAACTACTTCCTTGGCAATTACTAAGACACAACACCATCCAATAAGTAAAGCCAAGATGTCCATTTCGAATAAACCAATGCAATACAATGGTTATTATCATGAACTGTTATCCATGGCAATGAAATTCTTTAAAAAAAAATTTCTCTTGGACAACAAATCAAGAGAATATGCATCCTTCGGTGTGAACCCAATATCATCAAGAAACCATTTTTCTTTTATTTTAAAATCCAATCAAATGCTATACAATCATGATATGAAAACCTGGCTCTAATACCAATTGTTGGTTATATTTGGTTTTGTACCTCATACAAAACACATAGCGGAAGTAATAAACAAAGATCTATTTCATTCATGATTGATAACTTGCACTATATAAATTCTAGAATTTACATACCTTGGTGTGGAGGAATTCAAAACAAAAGATTATAAGTACTTGGGAACGCTTTTAATCTTCACTCCAATTCCACTTTACGCCCAAGAAGTGTGGTCTCTCAATCAATTTCCAAGGGAGAATAACTGAGTGGTTTCACTCGCACATACACACCACTTCATAATGGTGTCTCTTTTTTTTTTTAATCTCTAATAATAAAAATTCTGTATGTCTCTCCCTTTATATATAATTGATTATCTAATTGGGCCGGCCTATTGGGCCTTTTCAATTGGGCTTTAATGTGTGGCTTGGAGTGGGACCAAAAGGACCAATAAGACACTAGCTCCAATGGGCCTTGGGCTTTTCTGTCAACTCTTGACAAGTCCAAAGTTACCATTAATTATATTTAATACCACTATATAAATATAATTGCACTCTAGGCCTTATTAATAAATTATATCCCCAAACTTTATTATACATGCAACCCCTTCATAAAATATTCGTAGTAATTCAAAGTCATAAATATAAACTGTCACTTTGAAGATTACTACGTCTTAATCCTTGAGTACCCGGTTTAATCATTTTAAGTTATTCATTATATATTTATGAAATCTAATTTCATAAATATATGCTTTAGTAATTTCTTACCAAAGTGGTTAGGCCTAACTCTCTGAATAACTAAACCCATTAAACTTATCTCAAGGGAATATTTTAAATCTCTGTTAAGAGACTATGAATTCCATCTTGAGAATATATGTTCCATCAACACGAAATGTGGCTACCCAACATACTGAGGTTTTGACCGTTACTTTAGATCTCACTCCTGATATATCAAAGCAACCTATACTTCATGATTAGGTCCATTATTCTCTTAGGATTAAGAGTTCATGCAAATATAAGTCGTGAGATTTATTATTCAATTGACAGTAGTTAGGAGAATAATAAATCTCACAGCGGTCCAGTTCAATATGTCTTAACTCTTAAAACATATTAACACATCAACTAGAAGTCTCCACTTCCATGATCAAGACAAATCATCTTAGTTGATATGTTATAGTCTTCGCAGATGAAATGCCCAATTTTATCACCGACTATGAACTAAAATTCTGAGTTTACAAAGAACTTGTGACTTATATCTTCTGTGATTAAATCACATAAATCACATACTATGCATCTCATGGACTAAATGATAATGTCTGAATATTCATGTTACCATTATTTTAGATAATAATAAAACAACTTTATTGCATATATAATGTCATACATAGCATCATACAATAGGATTTAAGGGCATTAATCCTAACAGCTAGGACATGGTTTAGTAAGCACATATTTGTGCTCTTCAGCTGTAAGAATAATGTCCAAATTTCTATTCAAATGAACATAGTTGGATCCAGTCATTTTGTTTTGATTAAGAATAGTAATAAGTAGGCTAAATGATGCCATGATTAAATCTGAAAACAATAAACATGAATATTATAAGTAAACTAGACATTATTAATTTAGCATATAAACCTATAGTATGAATCTTGAACAAAACCATAATATAATATATGCAACGACAACCCAATCCCATATTTAATATCCCTCAGCATAGAGTGAACATTAAATACTATGATTGATTGAGAACTATTCTCATTATTAGTGCTATCATGATAACTCTTATCAAACACTAATAATATGTGATTATACATTTTGGCCTCTAAATAATAATAGTAAGAACTCAACATAGAGGATACTATAATATTTAGTCTAGTATATACCATTATCTAGAATCATGTGTAGCCACATTTCATCCCCTTAATAGGTTTATTTTGTAGTACCATGATTCAAAACACCCTCCGCATAGAATGCAAAACTCGTAGCTATGACAAGGTGTTTGATCAAACCGCTATAAAACCAGGAAATTCAATCTTGTAGGACCATGAAATAAATACTTTCTGCATGGAATGATAAGCTCGAAGCAAAGACAAAGCATATATTTCATGTTATTATGAACTGACAATAGAGGTCATGAGATCCAACCCTTGTATCTTTCTTCTACTAAATGTTTTAAAATAAAGGTTTTTAATTAGTAAACATGTGTAATCTAATCACACACAACCTTGCAATTTTAAACTTGGAAACACTTAGAAAAAATTCAGAATTTCGCTTCTTTCAATCGATCGAATATGCCCCTCGATTGGTCGAAAAAATTAAAAAATTCAAACCTGACAATCTGCCTGGCTCTATCGATACTAGATCGCTTCTTGATTGATTGAAAAATAAAATTTGATTGATCGACTAGCGATCGAATATCAATCGAATCAAGTAGATTGGCCTCTATTTCACTCGATCGATCGAAAATAATTTTCGACTGATCGAAACTCGTGAAACTCGAATTTCCAAAATTTTTCAAAGGTAGTTTTCAACGGCTTTTCATGAACAAACAACCATCATATGAACATGATTGACAGAGATTGATATCAAAACTGAATTCCATGGATGCTATAGCCTTAAAGTTCAAATTAACATACTCAATAAAGAATTTAAACAACATCATAACATCAATATCTGTTTTCATCAAACAATAATTTCAATGACCATGTAGAAAATTAAATGCTAAATCTTCTAACACCATGAAATTATTATCTCTAATTCCAAAATGTACATTTTTAGACCCCTTAAAACACAACCAGATTAACCTATTTAATTACCCAAGTGATTACTTAGTCAAATTATCAAATCTAGGTTAACATAAATATATCATATCATTGTAAAGTGCGGAAAATAAATAACACAACAATACCAAACTGGTAAAAAACTTAGGGAGGATTTAACCTAGCTATCCTCAAGGTAAAACAGATCCACTATGAAAGAATTGAAGTTTACATAATAGCGACTTAGACCACTAACATCCTATTGCTACCTTGAGTAGGAAGCTTACTACCACGACCATGTAACAACTCCAAGTCTACGGACTATTTCTTTCTTGGATTCATAGCAAGCATAAACACTCCTGCTTGTATATCTTTAAGCTCTTTATGCAGCAATTGAATCGATCATCAAGCTCTTGAGATAATCTTGATTCTTGATAACCCTAAGTATATGTAAAGACAAACACCTCTAGATCTCACAAAAGATTCACATACACAGCATAAACAACAACAATAAAATGTGGCTAGGGTTTTTCCTTTTATAGTTAAGGCAAAACATAAAACCCTACATACCAAACAGGCTTGGGCTGAGTTAGAAAATTCTGCAAAAAAACAATCTACATAAGTTTCGATCAATCGAGTCTAATTCTTAATTGATCGAGTTGTGGCAGATTTACACAGTAAATCTTGTAGTACACTTGATTCCAACTTTACACATAAACATACTTTGAGCAAGTCTAAAATAAGACTAAACATTTTGATCATGGTTTGCCAACATTACAAAATGAAGTTCTAATATACTTAAACCTAAAGTCTTAGAACCCAACAAACTCCCCATTTGGCAATCCTTGATAAAACACAAAATGAATGAAATGCTCAAAGTTTACAAAAACAGCCCATTACAATAACATTGCCCTATCAAAAACAAATTCAACGTAACTACTATCTATCAGTTGCAATTATAGACAATAGCACGACTGAATCAACCTGTATATTCCTGTAACACTTAACAAACACATAAATGCATGTGTGGAAAATACAAGTAAAACAAAATAAATTCTTGGTTTCACATAATCATAAACTACAAGACATATATCGTGAATAACCTCATAAATAAAATCTATAATCAAAATAGCATAATGTGAAACAAGAAACAGATATAAATATATCGTTGTATCTCCCCCTATCATATACATCCCAAATAAAACCAAAATACATCATGAGCCAAAAAATAAATACCAGAAGAAGCACCTAGATACAATCTAAAGCTCCAAAGCTTCAAAAACAACAAAAATCTCCCCCTATCAACAAAAACTCCTATCCAATTGTACTCCCTCTTTTTGTGACGAATAGCCAAAGGGTAATCACTCATCATCAAAAGGAGGTGGTGGAGGTGACCGTCTAATATGAATAGGAGCTATAATATGAACAGGCTTAGATGCCAGAAACTCCTCTAAACCTAAATGTATCAAAATCCAATGAATAAAAACGGGGAACAACAGACCATAAGCAGTAGAACTACTTCTATGAACCTCAATCAAAGAACTAATGAAAAGATGAGGAAAACTCATTGAAGTATTTGTGACAAGAGCATACAAAAATGCACATCTCTCTAAAGGTATAGTATGCAAATCAGAGATGGGCCAAATCAAATGGCAAGAAATTCAGGAAAAGAGATAGTGAATCTTGATTAACTCGTGAGAGATGATCTGAGGATCAAAACCCCACTGGATAGAAGTCCCAGTAAGATTTAACATGATATTGAATGCTCAAATAGCGTATAAAACACTATGAACATTTAGACTCCCAAATTACAAATTACCAATTCAAATTTAATATTAAACAATGTATGTGCAGAAAATGAATATAAGCTTATACCAGAATTGATAAACAATCTAAACCAAATAAAATCACATCCACAGCAGAAATTAAATGGCAACGATTAAGGGAAGAGAGATGCAAATACAAGGACAACACAACAACATGTTATCGAAGAGAAAACCGAAGCTCTTGGCATAAAACCTCTATGTTGCCCTCCAAGTGGGAAATAATCCACTAAAGAATGTAGTTGTGATACATGAATAACAAAAGACCCTCCAAGCCTAATCTACCGAGGTACCTAAGCCCTCCAAGCTTCTTCTTTGGCTTACCGGATTCCGCTATAGCCCATAGCATCAACCAATAACCATTGATCCCTTCCTAACTACTTCCCAAAGCACCAAATAGCCTTCTCACAGATATGAATATGGTAAGAAAATGATTTGGGTAAGAACCTCCTAAGGATGTAACAATGGAGAGGGTGAGAATAGAGGAATTTAAAAAGTCTTTATATGAAGATTGTGGATGAATCTATCTTGTTTTTCTCTAGGGTTTCTCTCTCAAAATTCTCTCTAGAAGCTCTCTACATTTCGTGAGTATAAGGGATATTTAGACTTGGGTGAGAAAGGAATGCGAAGAGTCAGTTTTTCCCAAACAAGGTGGTTTGGCGACATGGCCTCGTGACTTGACTGAGTCGCGAGTTCAAGCTGCGAGATAACAGAACGACCAGTTTTGAATTTTTGTCATGTAGTGCTCCAGCTAGCGTGACTATTCATCTTCTCGCACACTTCACTTTTATGCTGCATTTGGCGGCTTGCTAGTCTCGAGTCACCCGCGAATCCTTGCATCTTGCATAAACTTGAGCATTTCTTCAAACTCTCTCACTCATTACCCTTACATAATTCCCACCTAAATACAGGTTTACTAATTGCTAAATTACAAGCAAATTTGGTATGGAATAAAGCCAACAAGATGGTTGATTAAATTTAACCTTACAGATATCATCAAGGGGAGGAGACTCATCGTAAGGATAGACAGGATGCTGGACCAAAGGCAATCTAAGAGAAGAGGCCACTACCGAAGGAGTAATGGTGCACTATTCAACCCTTATCCAACTTCTCACCAAAGTGTTGGAATCATAAGAGTGGACGAGTGGTTCGAGTAGAACTCTCTGATCAAAGTAGCCAAAGGAGGATGATCAACATCCAACAAAGGCAACTAGCCCTTACACTCAAAGTTTCTCCTAGTTTCTGGGTCTAGCTCATCTAAAACTACTTTCCTCTCAGCTCATACATTCCTACGAATGTTCATGATCTCAAAAGTTTCCTGGTTTTTCTCACGAAGGAACCTCTTACAATCAAAAGATAGAGTAAAAGAAGAAGAGGATGTCCTATAGGCTCTACTCTTCCTAACCATGGTGCTAAAGAGTAGAAAGGACAAAAAAAAAAAAAAAAAAAAGAGACAAAGGACAAAAACAAAAGAATAACCTAAGGGCAGACTGCATCAGACATAGTTAGAAAAAAAAAATAGAAACATAACAATCTATATGATGCATGAACAATATCAACAAATGATGTATGCTCTAATGTAGTGAGAAAAGTTCAATTATACTTTAAAAATTACAAAATTGGCTTGAGCATAGAGTTTATATAAAAAAAAAAAAAAAAAAAAAAAACCCCAAATTTTGAAAACCCACTATCAAAAATCCCAACAAAATAACCAATTGATCATTACATAAGATAGATAACAGAATATAATGATCAATTCAATCAACAAAACAAGCCATAAAGTAATGCTTAATTGAACAAAATCCTAAATTCGGGTAGTTCCAAGCCCAAGAAAATTAAATTTTCTCCAATTCAATAAATTGATCAAATTAAACCACGAAGATCAATTTAATAACATCTCATAACAAAAATCCAATAATCAATTTTGAAAGAAAAGATTGAAATCAATAAAAACCCCAATTTTCCTTAGGTTCAAAATTTTCCCAAAAAGAATGAAAAAAATGCATGAAACATGAAAATAAATGAAAAAGGAAGGGCAAAAAGGTCTTACCGGCCTTAGAAGTCAAAGACCCTTGGAGAAATTTGAAGGAAAACGACAAAAAATTTTGCTTTGAACCTTGACCGATCGAAGAGAGAGAGAAAGAACTTTTTGAAAAAGTTTGAATAGTGACAAACACGTGAAAAACTTATGTTTTTTTAAAAAAACTCTCTAAATGATTTTCGATTGATTGAAAATTAGATTCAATCAATCCAACAGTGATTGAAATGCAATCGAACTAGGTAGATTCAAACCAAAATTTTAATCACAATTTCGATCAGTCGAGAAATAGATTCGATCGATCGAAAATCTGGAAAAATTAAATTTTTGAAAAATAGAGCAATTTTATGCAGAAACTTCCCAATACATAGTATTTTATGAATAGAATGCATGAGTATGAGATGAAATTGTAAGGTTGAAATTTATCAACCATCTTGTTAGCTTTATTTCGTGCCAATTTACTTGTAATTTAGCACTTAGTAACCCCGTATTTAGGCGGGATTCATGTAAGGGTAGTGTGTGAAGAGAGTGTGAAGAAAAGCTCAAGTTTATGCAAAGAAACAGAGTTTCACAGCTAGGACTCGCGGCTGACTCGCGACTGACTCGCGACTGGCAAGCCACCTACTGTAGGCACGTGAGAAGCTTACAGGGAAAGTGAAGGGTCATGCCAGTTGTCGCACTATAGGACAAAAGTCCCTGGCTGGCTAGGCCGTTACCTCATGACTTGAACTCGTGACTTGGATAAGCCGCGAGGCCAAGACGCCAACTTACCCTGTTTGGCAAAAACTGTCTCTTCGTATTCCAAACACACACCACTATATATAAACCCTTATACCTACGAAATGTTAAGAGCTTTCAAAGAGAATTTTGTGAAAGAAACCCTAGAACAAAACAAGATTGCCTCATCCCCAACCTTCATCTAAAAGACTCTACAAATTCCTCTACTCTCTTTTTCTCCATTGACACATCCTTGAGAGGTCATTGACTAAATCCTTTTCTCATCACACCCACATCTGTGAGAAGGTTCATTTGGTGCTAAGGGAAGCAGTTTGGAAGGAGCCAATGTCTATTGGTTGATGCTATGGTTTAGTAGGAAATCCGGTAAGCTAAAGAAGAAATAGGTTCGGCGCAACCTCGTTGGAGCAAAAAGCTTAGAGGGCTTAGGTACATTGGGTAGATTAGGCTTTGAGGGTCTTCTACTGTTCATGTATCCCAACTACACTTTTTAGTGGATTATTTACCACTAGGAGGGCGGCGGAGAGATTTTACACCGAAGACTTCGGTTTTCTCTTGGATAACACATCGTGTGTTGTCCTTGTGTTTGCATCTCTCTTCCCTTTATCTTTACCATTTAATTACTGCTGTGATTGTGATTATTTATGATTTAGATTATTTATCAATTCTGTTATAAGCTTGTTATCATTTTTCGCACATACATTGTTTGATATATAGCTTGAATTGGTAATTTTGTAATTGGGGGTCTTAACGTTCAAGGGCATTTCATACCCATATTAAACTTTCAATTGGTATCAGAGCTGTTCGAAATCAGCATACTAAAAGGATGACAGCAATGCAAGATCAACTTGATGTACTTTCAGCTAAGTTTGACAGTATCCACACTAGCCAGGAGCACTGACCCTTTGGCCATTCCGGTTAAAAAGGGGGAGAATTTTTAGGATACACTTAAGGGGGAGTGCTTGTTTTGAGGGGAAGATTACTTTATCACTTGTTGTTTTGTGCATAGCTTTGATATTTTTTGGTTTTCTGCTGTTATTACTAATTTAACACACTGTGGTGTTAGTGGTTTAATTGGCTAAAACTCTTAACTATTGGTTAGTGTATCTTTGGTGGTAATTCAGTTTATATAATATGATGTTATTCAGCATATGTACTGTTATGCTTTTGGTTTGTACCTGGTATCTTTGTAGGTTTTTAAGGTTTCTGTTTGTGTTTTGTACCCATATTGCTTTTGTAAGCTTTTACGGTTTGTTTCTTTACACTTGTAGGCCTTTATGGTTTATACCTTACTTTATCCAACCCGTGTGCTTTGCTAAATTAGTACTTATAACTAAATGTTATGCATTTTCTTCTGAGTACTGTCACTCTTATGCCCTTGTTGGATTTATTCCTAGATACATATACTTTATGTACTATGCATTGGTTGAGTGTTGGTCATTCAAGTGATTTGCCTTGTGTTTGTCAGCTTGAATGTCCGAATGTTCATTTGAAGTGTGAATGAGCATTGTGATCACTTGTTCATAGTGATTGTTGGTTTTGGTCTTGCCTTGGTTTATTGTTTTTATTCCATTGTGCTTGATCGCATTGTGCTTGCTCCATTTGCATTACAAGTTTTCTGCATACAATAAACTTATTGTGTTGTTGTGTTTTAGGAGTTCTTGTTCTTATGGTTCTAAAGCTTCACAGATTCTAGAGTTAGGTGTGAGTGAGTTTTCCAACTGTTCCCAACTCACGCATAAGTCTAGATTTTGTTATAGGGTTTTGTCATGGAGTAGCCAAAGGGAGAGATTGTAAGGTTGAAATTTATCAACCATCTTGTTGGCTTTATTCCGTGCCAATTTGCTTGTAATTTAGCTCGTAGTAACCCTGTATTTAGGTAGGATTCATGTAAAAGTAGTGTGTGAAGAAAAGCTCAAGTTTGTGCAAAGAAGTAGAGTTTTGCAGCTAACTCGCGACAGGCAAGCCACCAATTGCAGGCACATGAGAAGCACACAGGGAAGGTGAAAGGTGACGCCAGCTGTCGAACTACAGGACAAAAGTCCCAGGCTGGCCAGGCCGTTACCTTGCGACTTAAACTCGCGACTTGGACAAGCTGCGAGGCCAAGCCGCCAACTTACCTTGTTTGGCAAAGACTGTCTCTTCATATTCCAAACACACACCACTATATGTAGACCCTTATACCCACGAAATGTTGAGAGCTTCCAGAGAGAATTTTGTGAGAGAAACCCTAAAGCAAAACAAGATTGTCTCATCCCCAATCTTCATCTAAGAGACTCTACAAATTCCTCTACTCTCTTCCTCTCCATTGACATATCCTTAAGAGGTCATTGACCAAATCATTTTCTCATCATACCCACGTTTGTGAGAAGGTTCATTTGGTGCTAAGGGAAGTAGTTTGGAAGGAACCAATGTCTATTAGTTGATGCTATGGTTTAGTAGCAAAATCTGGTAAGCTAAAAAAGAAATAGGTTCGGCACAACCTCGTTGGAGTAAGGAACTTGGAGGGCTTAGGTACATCGGGCAGATTAGGCTTGGAGGGTCTTCTGCTGTTCATGTATCCTAACTACATTCTTTAGTGGATTATTTACCGCTTGAAGGGCGACGGAGAGGTTTTACGCGAGAACTTCGGTTTCCTCTTCAATAACACATCATGTGTTGTCCTTGTGTTTGCATCTCTCTTTCCTTTATCTTTACTATTTAATTACTGCTGTGATTGTGATTATTTATGGTTTAGATTTTTTATCAATTCTGTTATAAGCTTGTTATCATTTTTCACACTTACATTGTTTGATATATAGCTTAAATTGGTAATTTTGTAATTGGAAGTCTTAACATTCAAGGGCATTTCATACCCATATTGAACTTTCAGAAATGCTTTTCAAAAACAATTGCATTGAACCCAGATCTCCTAAAAATAAATTTCAATCAATTTTCCTTAAATTCTCAAACTTCAAACACATTTTGCATTATAATCAAGGAATATTCATTCTTGGATGGCCAAAACAAGATCACACACAATAACATGTACAAAGTTTAGCAAAGAGTAACTTGTTTAGTGTTTGCAACTAGCAAAAACTTGAGATATATTTGAGGTGATATGTAAATAGTAATTAAGCACAATTTCTACAAAATAAATCACATAAATTTGAAAAAGACTCCTACCTAAAGAGTTATATCATATAACTCCCACATCTCCTAGAAAACAAGCTTGCAATCATGTAAGTTTCTTGATTTGCCTCATATTGTACACACCAATTTTATTTGATCAGAAACTTATTAAAAATAGTCAGGATAATGTACATACCAATTTTATTTGTTAATATAATTAATCCAATAATGTACACACCAATTTTATCATTTAAACTAAGGGTACACCTTATGTTCATTCTGTGCATGTGTTATACTTTCTCAAGTACAAAATCATATGGCATGCACTAAGGTGTTCATGATTGGCTAGTAAATAGTGGTGAGATGGTTATTTATGCCTTTCTCATTAAGTTCAAGTCCAACAATCAAAGGCATGTAACTTCAAGATCAAAAAAAAAAAAAAAAATTATAAACATCTTCCCACACAACATGCACTACAAAGCTCAAACTAGTAAAGTGCAATAAATAAGCTCATCCAAGCTAAACAAGGTACATAAACATGTTATATAAAGATAAAGTGGCCAACCTTGATTTCAAATTCAAGAAAAATAATGCAAAACACATTTTCCTTCCCTTTTCCTCCTTAAAAAAGAAAAGAAAAAAAAAAAAAAAAAAAAAAAAAACTAAAACAACCTAGAATGAAATGCATGAATGTTATGCAATGCAAATCATAGAAAATCAAAAGAAAAAACAAAGACAACAAAGAAGAATGGTCACAAAGAGTAGAGCGATGAAGCACAAGGACCATATTAGAAAGACTCAAGTAGATCGAGCCTTTTGCATCAAAAACGTTTTAGATGCAACTCTAGCATTGGAGTTATTATTTACATTGGAATGCTGAGCAACTCCAGGATTGGAATAAATGTTTAAAGCCTTTACCAATTCACCAATAAGTGCCTTAGGATCTTGTGCTTGAGGCACAGGTACTTTAGGTTTATTTGCTCGCTTAGCAACTTGCAACTTGAAACAATTTAGACGAATGTGTCTAGACTTTCCAAAAAAATGACAAATCCATGCAGGTCTATCATGCAACTTATCCTCAGAAAGAGTAGAATTCTTGGGCTTAGACTCTTTAAGATTAACCCCAATCTTCCTAGGAGATATAACTTCTACAAGTTTGACAACCCCACTCACGGGGGGGCTCAAAAGCAGAAAAAAAAGTTTGTGGAATGAGTTTCAGGCATAGAAATGCTTTCTACAAAACCTAAACTAGTTTTGTCTAAGAGAGACTTTTGAACACTCAACATGTGATCAAGTTTGGAACTAGTAGACCTATTTGTTTTTCTCTAGCAACAGATAATTCTGAAAGGTTTTAGACCCCTTAACCCGACCAGATTAACCTAGTTAATTAGCCAAGTGATTAACTAAGTCAAATTATTCAAATCTAGGTTAACAAATCAAACAATCATATCAATTATATAAAGCAGTGGAAAAGTAAATAACACAATGATATGATGACCCAGGAAACCACATGGTAAAAACCTAAGAAGGATTTGACCTAACTATCCTCAAGGTAAACTTGAATCCACTATCTTGAAAAAATCAAAGTTCATACAAAAGGACTTACAAGATCCCCACTTGACTTTCTAATACTACCCACCAGTAGAACTTACTGACACGACCATGTGCAAGCTCTGAATCCACGAACTTCTTCTTTCTTGGATTCTCCAATCAGGTACAAGCACCTATATTTTTTTTTCTTTAAACTTCAATAGTAGCAACTGAGTTGATCATCAAGATGTTGATATTATCACTATCTTGAAAACCCTAAATTTATGTAAAGGAAAGCTCCTTAAGTATCTCACAAGAGATTCACACAAACCGCAAAGTATGAGCAACAATAGCATCCAGAGCTACTCTAAAAATGTGGCTAGGGTTTCCTTTATATAGTGAGAAAAGTAGATTTGAAACCCTAATCCTTAATGGGCTTGGGCTGAGTTTGAAAATTTTGCAAAAAAATGTTCTGTCCAAGATTCGATCGATCGAGTCTAATTTTCGATCGATCAAGCCAGGCTGAAAGTCACTAATACTTCTGTAGCCACTCGATTCCAACTTTACATAAAACGCCCACACTTTGAGCAAGTCTAAACAAGACTAACAACTGTTTTGATCATGGTTTGCCAACAATACACATTAGAGTTCTAAATACATAAAATTCTAAGTCTTTAGAACCTAACAAACTCCCCCTTTGGCAATCCGTGATAAAACACAAATTAAAAACTCAAAGTTTACAAATAAAAACCCTTTACAAAAATAATGCTCATAAACACGAATTCAATCCTAACTACTATCCATCAGTTGCAAGTGTAAACAGCAACTCAATTGAATCAATTTGTATATTCCTAAAACACTAAACAAAATGCATAAACGCATGTTTGACAGAAAAATAGTAAATCAACATATAAATTCTTGACTTCACAAAACACAAAACAAAGACATATATCATGAATAACTCATAAATATAAATCAATGAGCAGTGAACAAGGAACAGAAATAAAAACATAAGTAAACTAACTCTCCCCCTAAGTTAAATACAACAAAAAGTTATAATTTATATTTTCCCCTTTCAAAAAATAATTTCAACTCCCCCTAAACAAGATAAACATGATTCCTACAAATCAATAATTTCTCCCCCTTTTTGTCATGAATTGACAAAGACAACTCATACAAAGAGTAAACAGTCACCATACGCAATAAAGGATAAGAAAAAAATAGAGAATACAGAGAACACAAATCAGTTCAACTCTATAGAAAATAGAGACAACTCCTCCTATGAACAACAAAGGTTAAAAAAAAAAAAAAATCTCCCCATATAAAAATAGGTAAAACAAAACAAGTTTTAGAAAAAAATAGTTTTAGGGAAAAATAAAGGGGGTGGGGATAAATAAAAAGACACAAACCAAGTTTAAAATAAAAACAAATAAAAAAAATAAAAATAAAACTTAAGTTGAGGATACACATGAAGAAAAAATATTCTCTCTTTCAATAAATGCAAACTTGACACTATGTGACCCATAAACAATTGTATAAATAGAGAAAAATATTTGCACATTGATTATCCATCATATTTCTTAAGAAAAATATTTTCTGCAGTTCACACATAAGAAATAGCATATACTAGAATGTACAAAACTCAAAAATTAATCAATCAATTTTTAAATTAAGTTGAGTACCCAATTTAGTAAAGTGTATGCATAAATCAAGTTGAGTACCCAATTTAGTAAAGTGTATGCATGCTATGTGTGAAAACAATGAGAGATATGACTGCAAAACTGCAAGATGGATACAAAAATCAATGTAATGCATGTGAATCCTAAGCATAAATGATGCATGAAAAAATATGTCATGATGCATGCTCTAATGCAGTGAAACTAAGTTCAAGTTAAATTCCCAAAATTGGCTTGAGCATAGAGTTTTTAACAAAAACCCCCCAAAAATTTGAAAAACCACTTGAATGTTTTGAAATAAATAGACGAATTGATCATCACACAAGTTTGAAAACAGATTAGAATGATCATTACATCAAAACAAGAAGCCAATTTCATTAATTTAACCCAATCGAACAAATCCCCAATTTGGATTCAATACAAGCCCTAGAAATTTTAATTTTTCACAAACTTTAAACACATTTTGCATTAATATTAAGGGACTTTTAATCTTGAATGGCCACAACAAGATCACACACAATAAGATGTACCAAGTTTAGCAAAGAGTAACTTGTGTAGTGTGTACAACTAGCAAAAGCTTGAGATACATGTGAGGTGATATGTGAAAAGCAATCAATCACAAAGTCTACAAAATTCATCACATAGAATTTAAAAGAGACTATCACCTAAAGAGTTACATCATATAACACCCACATCTCCTAGAACATAAGCTTGCAATCATGTAAGTTTCTTGAATTTTGCCTCATTATATACACACCAATTTTAATTATGTGATTTGGCATCAAGCCTAATAGTACACACCAATTTTAAGCATTAAACAATTAAATCGAAGCTTCATCTTATATTCTTTTTGTGCATGTACTACATTTTCTCGAGCACAGAATCTTAAGATATGCACTAAAGTGTTCATGATTGGCTAGTGAACAATCGTGAGATGGTTATTTACGCCTTTCTCAAAAGGATCAAGTCAAACAGTCAAAAAACATGTGACTTCAGGATTAAGACAAAGTGATAAACATCATAAACATCTTTCCCACACAACATGTGAACAGTTTTAGACCCCTTAGAATAACTAGATTAGTTAGCCTAGATTAACTAGCCAAGTTGTTACTTAGTCAAATTATGCAATTCTAGGTTAAAGCAATCAAATAATCATATCAAAATAATAAAGCAGTGGAATAATAAAAGACACAATGATATGATCACCCAGGAAACCACACGGTAAAAACCTGGGGAGGATTTGACCTAACTATCCTCAAGGTAAACCTGAATCCACTATGCGAAAGAATCGAAGTTCATACAGAAAGACTACAAGCTCCATGCTTGACTTCCTAATGCTACCCACCAGTAAAACTTACTGACACGACCACGTGCAAGCTCTGAATCCACTGACTCCTTCTTTCTTGGATTCTTAAATCAGCTACATGCACCCACGCTTGACATTCTATAAGCTTCAATGGTAGTAACCAAGTTGATCATCAAGATATTGACACTATCTCTAACTTGAAAACCCTAAGCTTTGTGTAACGGAAAGCTCCTCTAGATCTCACAAGAGATTTGCACAAAACAGCAATGTATGAGCAACAATACAACTGGAGCAACTCTAAAAACGTGGCTAGGGTTTTACCTTATATACCTAGGGAAAAAACATAAAACCCTAAATGTTTAATGAGTTAGGGCTGAGTTGGAAATTTTGCAGAAAACGCAATCTGGTCGATTTTCGATCGATCGAATCTATTCTTCGATTGATCGAGTCAGATCGAAATGCCCCAATGCATCTACAATCTCTCGATTCCAACTTTACAATAATCAAACAACTTTGAGCACACTATAACAAGACTAAACACATTGTTTTGATCATGGTTTGTCAAGGTTACAAATTAGAGTTCTAAATACATAAAGTCCTAAACCTTTAGAACCTAACAAACTCCCCCTTTGGCAATCCGTGACAAAACCCTAATTAAAGCTCAAAGTTTTGCAAGTAAAAAGCCCTTTACAAAAATAATGCTTATAAACTCAAATTCAACCCTAACTACTATCCATCGGTTGCAAGTGTAGACAGCAGCTTAGTTGAATCAACCTATATATTCCTGAAATACTCAACAAACGCATAAACGCATGTGTGACAGAAAAGAGTAAAACAACATGTATAACATTCTTGGAAGATTCACACAACACAAAATAAAGACATATATGAATGAACAACTCATAAACATAAATCGATAAGTAGTGAATCACAAAGCAACAAGAATCAATAAAAAAAACATGTATATCAAACAATGTTACTCCCCCTAACATGAATATCCCCAAAAATGATATACAAAGTGAAGCACCTAGATACAATCTAAAAACTCTACAAGCTCCTCTCAAAAAATAAAAAAAAAGTCTCCCCCTAACTACAAAACTCCGCTACAAGACAAAACTCCACTCCCCCTTTTTGTGACGGAATTCCAAAGGACAATCATAAGTCACCATCAAAAGGAGGTGGTGAAGGTGAACGAAGACGCGCAAAATCGGCTTGGAGAGCACAAATCTCATCTAGTAAGTCCACCAAAATCTGACTATGAGTCGCCAGAATGGTCATGACAGTCTCCAGAGAACGACGAACATTAAAGTCAGCTGAAGGAGGTGGAAGAACATCAACAGCAGTAGCATCATCACCAATTGGATCATGAACATCCTCACCAGCAAGACCTGTAGAAGAAGAAGGAGGAGGTGTGCTACTAGACGGCTCAGACCTAGGGTGTTTAGAACCAGCTTGAAGATGAGTGGCCCTCTATCTAAGAAAAGATGCACCTATGGGAGCTATCACATGAACGGGCTTAGAGGAAAGGAAGCCACTAAGATCAAGATAGAGCAAAATCCTATGAATAAAAATAGGATGTACAAGAGTATGAGAAGTAGATGAACTCCTATAAACATCGTTCAAAGAACGAAGAAAGAGATGGGGAAAACTAATAGGAGCATCAGTAATCAAAGCGTACAAAAATACACACCTCTTAAGAGGAATGGTGTGAACATGAGAAATGGGCCAGATGGAATGACACAATATCCTAAAAAACAGATAGTGCAACCCGGAGAGCTCAGCAGAAGTGATCCTAGAATCAGAACCTCACTGGACAAAAGTCTCAGTGATGTAAGACAAAACATAGCTCAACTCGGGAGACTCGTCATATGGATAGACAAGATTCCGGACCAACGGTACCCCTAAAGCATCAGCCACTACCTGAGGAGTAATGGTGTACTCTATGCCTCGTATCCAACTCTTTACTAAAGTGTTGGAATCATAGATGCGGATAGAGATGTTCGAAAAGAACTCTCTAATCAAGGCAGAAGGTGGAGGAGGATCAGAAACATCCATCAAGGGTAACCAGCCCGGACACTCAAAGTTTGCCCTAATGGCAGGATCAAGTTCATCTAACAAAATAGAACGCTCAGCCCAAATCTTTCTCTTAAGGTTAAGCTTCTCAAAAAGATCTTGGTTTTTCTCACTCGAAAACCTCTCACGGTCAAAGGAAGGAGGGAATGGAGAATAAGAGGGAATAGTCCTACGGGCACTAGTCTTCCTATGCATGATGCTAAGGAAAGGATAGAGACACAAAGAGAAAACCAAAAGAACACAAGAAAACCAAACTAAAGACAGATTGCAAGTTAGCACAAAAAAAACAATAGAATGAAAATCTATATGATGCATGAGCAGATACAATGCCATAATGCATGTACTAATGCAGTAAGCAATTAAGTTCAATTGAGAGTAAATTGACAAAATTGGCTTGAGCATGGAATTTCTTATCAAAAATCCCAAAAATTGAACCCCACTTGTTGAAAATTTTTAAACAAATTAATGAATTGAGCATTACAAAACACAGCACATTGATTATAATACTTAATTACATCAATACAACAAGCCAATTTCATCAAATTCTACCCAATTTAACAAAAGCCCTAAATTGGATCAAGACCAAACCCTAGATTTTTCAAATTTTCACCAAACTCAAAATTGATCAAATTAACAGGTAAGAATCATGTTTATGATGTGTCCCTACAAAAACCCAATGATCAATTGCACAAAATAGAGCTTGAATTAATCAGAAAATCCCAATATGCAAAGTCCGAAAATCTCCCTTAAATGCATGAATTTATGCATGAAATCATGAAAATAAAATCAAAAGGAAGGGCAAAAGAGTCTTACCGGCTTGAGGAAAGAGAAACTTTGCAAAAACTTCGGAGGAAAACGACAAAAATCTGAACTATTGAGCTTGCCTCGTCGAAGAGAGAGAGAGAGAGAGAGAGAGAGAGAGAGAGAGAGAGAGAAACAGTTTGAAAAAGATTTGAAAAGTGTTTGAAAAAATCAGATATAATCTTTTAAAAAAAGCTTCTCCACAATCTTCGATCGATCGAAAATTACATGCGATCGATCGAAAGAACCAGTCATTTTAAAACAAACTAGAGCACTTTTTCGATTGATTGAAAAATAGACTAGATCGATTGAGATAGGCATAGGCTCACTAAACTTTTGAAAAAAAAAAAACACAAATTTGAAAAACACAAACCTAATTTTGAAAAACAATTCCTCAAAGCATTAAACAATGAAAGCAAAATGCATAAGTATGAGATGGAATGCTTTTTCAAAAACCAAAAATTTTAAACTCAATTTTGTCAAAAACAAGTTTCAATCATTCTCCCATTGAATTTTCTCAAGTAACAAATATGTTGTGAACAAATCTCAAGATATTTTCAGACTTGGTTGGTCAAACCAAAAACACACACACTAGCATGTACAGTGTTTAACAAAGAGTAACTTGTGTAGTGTGTGATACTAGCAAAACTTGAGATACATGTGAGGTGAAATGTGAATAGCAATCAAACACAAAGTCTACACAATTCATCATATAGAATTTAAAAGAAACTATCACCTAAAGAGTTACATCCTATAACTCCCACATCTTCTAGAACAAAAGCTTGCAATCATGTAAGTTTCTTGCATTTTTGCCTCTTATTTGTATGAATTAGCATTCAGCCTAATAGTACACACTGGTTTGAATTAAGTGAATTGGCATCAAGCCTAATAGTACACACTGGTTTGAATTAAGTGAATTGGCATCAAGCCTAATAGTACACACCAGTTTTAATTTAATTGAGGCTACACCTTATGTTCTTTTTGTGCATGTGCTACACTTTCTCGAGCACACAATCTTATGATATGCACTAAGGTGTTCATGATTGGCTAGTGAACAATGGTAAGATGGTTATTTATGCCTTTCTCAAAAGAATCAAGTCCAACAGTCAAATAACATATGACTTCATGATTAAGACAAAGAGATTAAAAACTACACACATCTTTCCCTCACAACATGCACTACAAAGTTTCAACAAGTCAAGTCTAATGAAAAAGTTCATCAAAGTTAAACAAGGTACATAGGACATAATATGTGTAAATAAATTGACCAACCTTGTTTTTCAAAAATCAAGAAAAATAGTGTCAAACATAATTTTTGCTTTCTCTTTCTCTCCTTTTTTTTTTTCTTTTAATTTAAGAGAAAACAAATAAATCATAGAATGAAATGCATGAATGTAATGCAATGTAAATCCTAGAAACAAAACAGAAGAAACACAAAAACCAAAGAACAATGGTCACAGAGGAATAAACAATGAAGCACAAAGACCATGTCAGAAAAACTCAATTAGGTTGAGTTTTTTGCATCCAAAACCTTTTAGATGTATCATGAGCATTGGGGTTTTTATTCACATTCGAGTGATTTCCAACTCCATGATTGGAATAAAGGTTTAAAGCCTTTACCAATTCACCAATAAGTGTCATAGGATCTTGTGCTTAAGACACAAACACTTTTGGTTTGTTTGCTCTCTTAGCAGCTTGAAGCTTGTAACAGTTAGGACGAATGTGTCCAGACTTACCATAAAAATGACACACCCAAGTAGGTTTACCATGCATCTTGTCCTTAGAAAGGTAGGTTTAGTTTCTCTCAAATCAACCCTAATCTTCTTAGGAGGTGAAACTTCTACAGGTTTGACAACCTTACTCACAGGTGGTTTGACAATTTCACTTGCAACCTCGCTCACAAAAGGTTCAAAAGAAGAAGAAGGAACAAAATTCATGGAATGTGGAGTAAAGTCAAAGATGCTTTCAACATAACCTAAACCAGATTTATCAGAAGGATACTTTTGAACATTCAGCATGTGATCAAGTTTAGAACTAGCAGATCTAGCAACAGATAAATCATGTTCCAAAGTTTTAATTTTTATCAAGCAAAATCAGGTTCTAAGATTTAACATTGTTCAAAAGATCATTAGCATCAAACAGTTTAACAAGCAAATTTTTCTTATCAAGCTCAAGAGATTCAATTTTCTTCAGGCCAAGTTCTACATTCATAGTATCCCTTGCAGTAATTTTGCAAAGTTTATTGTAGGCCTCTTGAAGATCTGCATCCTCAGAGAGTTCCCCGTCAAAAGGGTTCTCTTCAACAGATATGCTTTCATTGACTACAACAATAGCAGTGAAAGCAATGAAGTTTTCATCCTCATCACATCCGGACTCATCGTTAGAAACCTCATTATTGCTAAGGGTTACAGCCATAACTTTACCATTAGTCCTTAAGAATGTAAGACATTTAGATTTCACACGACCATACCCTTGACAACCAAAACACTGAGGACCCAAGGAATTATTTGAAGATTGACCAACTTTTTCTCTAGGTTTTTCAAGGTTATTTACCTTAGTGGGATCATTCTTCCTAAAATTTCTAAGTTCAACAGTGTATGTACCTCTTGCCTTTCTGTTGGTATTTCTAAGAAAGTTTTTGAAATTTTTGGCAAGATAGGCAATCTCTGTAGCAGAGAGCTCGTCATCAAATCCACCACCATTAACATCATCAACTGACTTAAGAGCCATTGATTTAGATTTTTTCATTTTAGGTAGGTCAGACTCATAAGACTGAAGAGATCCTGCAAGTTCATTAACAAGGATGTTGTCCACAATCTTGCTTTCAATGATGGTAATCACTTTGGGTCTAAAGTCTTCAATTAAGGATCTAAGTATCTTCCTAACAATTTTAGGTTGATCATAGACTTCACCCAAATTAAAAGCAGAATTGACAATATCATTTAATTTAGCATAGAATTCATCAAAAGATTCATCATCAGACATTCTAATGCTTTCAAATTTAGAAGTCAATTGTTGCAATTTATTGATCTTAACTGCCTTTGTGCCTTCATGCACAGTTTGAAGGATTTTCCAAGCAATATGAGCAACCTCAACATTAGAGATCTTCTTAAATTCCTCCATGGAAATAGCGTTGAAAATGACATTCATAACTTTGCTATTGAAGCCAGCTGCTTCTTTTTCAGAAATTTGCCATTCACTCACAGGAGTAGTGAGCTTTTCCCATCCGTACTCAACGGAATTCCAGACTCTCTCATCAATGGATTTTAGGAATGCTTTCATCCTTACTTTCTAATAAGCATAGTTGTTCCCATCAAAGTGAGGAGGAACAAACAGAGAGTGTCCATGCTCTATGACAACAAGGGTCAAGGATCAACTCAGAGATCAAGAAATCTCCAACAAAAGAGCAACCTGCTCTGATACCACTTGAACGGTTTTAGACCCTTTAGAACAACCAGATTGGTTAGCATAGATTAATTAGCCAAGTTGTTACTTAGTCAAATTATGCAATTCTAGGTTAAAGCAATCAAATAATCATATCAAAATAATAAAGTAGCAGAATAATAAAAGATACAATGATATGATCACCCAAGAAACCACACGGTAAAAACCTAGGGAGGATTTGACCTAGCTATCTTCAAGGTAAACCTGAATCCACTATGCGAAAGAATTGAAGTTTATACAGAAAGACTACAAGCTCCCCGCTTGACTTCCTAATGCTACCCACCAGTAGAACTTACTGACACGACCACGTGCAAGCTTCGAATCCACGTACTCCTTCTTTCTTGGATTCTTCAATCAGCTACAAGCATCTACGCTTGATATTCTTTAAACTTCAATGGTAGCAACCAAATTGATCATCAAGATATTGATACTATCTCTAACTTGAAAACCCTAAGTTTTGTGTAAAGGAAAGCTCCTCTGGATCTTATAAGAGATTTACACAAAACAGTAATGTATGAGCAACAATACAACTGGAGCAACTCTAAAAACGTGGCTAGGGTTTTACCTTATATACCTAAAGTAAAAACATAAAACCCTAAATGTTTAATGAGTTAGGGTTAAGTTGAAAGTTCTACAGAAAACGCAATCTGGTCGATTTTCGATCGATCGAGTCAGACCGAAATGCCCTAATGCATCTATAGTCTCTCGATTCCAACTTTACAATAATCAAACAACTTTGAGCACACTATAACAAGACTAAACACATTGTTTTGATCATGGTTTGCCAATATTACAAATTAGAGTTCTAAATACATAAATTCCTAAACCTTTAAAACCTAACAACATGCACTACAATGGTTTAACTAGTAAAGTGTAATAAATAAGCTCATCAAAACTAAACAAGGTACATAAACTTGTTATGTAAAGATAATATGGCCAATCCTTGATTATAAATCCAAGATGTGAAATACAAAACATAAAAATCTTTTTGGCTTTAAAAACCATATGACCTAAAACAAAAACGCACATATTATGCTAAATGTACAATGCAAATGCAAATGCAATGCATGATAATGCTTAACTAACCTATAAAGGGTGCACAAACGAGAAATATCAATTGCTTGATTAACCCTTGAGTACATGTACAAACTAGTACATACTCACACAAAATCATAAATAACTTAGCACTTATATAACACATATTATTCAAGTTTCTCAACAATGTCAAGCATGTTCTAAATCAACAGAGATATCATAATTCATATAATCCTCAAGAACAATAAAACAAGACACAAAATAAAATATTTTTGTCTTTTTGAAAATTTTCAATGTTTTTGGATTTAAAAAAAAAAAAAAAAAAAACCAAAAACAGAAAAAAGACATTCCACAATTAATTGAAAGAATTAAATCAAGGACAAGTTAGCGACACTCACCTTAGAGAATTTTTGCTCACCTATATAGCACAAGTCTTTGGCTTCGTAGGTGAAAATCCATATGAAGCAGAGTGTATTTGAGAAATTACACCAATCTTTTGAGAAAGACTGAAATCCTACAAATTCCTTTCACAAGCCAACAACCTTAAATTTTTCAAAAGAATATGAAACAATTTATATGGACTTATGGCCAAAGGGGGAGATTGTTAGGACATGTGATTTGATGTTAGGAACATATGTCAATATTTTATGTAATTGGATAATCTTTTGACAAAACACACTTTACTTGTAATTGGGTAGATCTAGAATGTCTTTAATGCTTTAAGAAACAAGGTTTCAAGTTCAAGTGTTAAAGCCATGCAAGCTTGTCAATGAATCAAGTGAGAAAGTGCTGGATTTTAAAGCTCAATAACTATCATATATCGAGGTTTAAAAGCTACCGAAGCACATGTCTTGACAACTAGCTCGATAGAAGGCTATCTATCGAGGTTTATGAAATTTAGTTTTTTAAAGCTGATTTCAATCCAATCTGTGGGTGTATGTTTAGACTTTCTTTTCTCACAACCTTAAACATATATAAGGATTGTTTTAAGGGTTGTCACAGCAAATGAAACTGAATGCAAAGGTTTTTGACAAGCATATTATGAATCGGAGACATATGCCCTAGTTCATCTTTCTATTAAAGAAACTGTTGTGTTTGTATACTGTAGGGTTTTATGACCAAGCAATTTCTTGATCTTTATCATGTGACGAATTGAAGAACTTTGCAGCCAACATCCTTCTTAAGTTAGTGATTAAATCGCGTAATGGGATTCGCGCAAGTGGTTAGTCACGTACTGGGAGCCGTGCATTGGAAGGAGAGATTGTCACTATAGAACAAGTCCAATTGGGTATTAGGGTAAGTGTTCAACTTTAGGTTGATATAAGGTACTAGGATTCCTTTACTTGTAACCGCTTGTTTTGATAATAGTGGATTCTCGGGAGTGTTAACCTTAAAATCACCCGGTAGGGTTTTTGCCGTGTAGGTTTTATCCATTCCTAAAGAAATCACCATGTCAAATTAATTTCCGCTGCATACTTTGTTTAATTGGTGATTTGTTTGTGCTACCATGTACATTGCATGTTAATTTGATTAATTAATAAACCTAGCTAATTAATCAATTAATTCATCACAAGGGGTCAATACATTTTTGGCCTTTCAAGGAAAGAAATACAACAAACCTTTCCCCTCTGCGTTGGTGTGGAAGGATGATCCTTCAGCCTATGCTGAAGGTGAGTATCTTGGATGTCTTTATCTATAGTCTAAGTATAGGCATTGGCCCCGACCTAGTGTGGTGGAATCCTTGATCACAGACTATTAGGACATATGTGGTTCACATGTCAAGAACATATTTCATTCTTTTATGTAATTGGCTAATCTTTTGACAAAACACACTTTACTTGTATTTGGATAGATCTAGGATGTGTTGAAATACTTCAAGAAACTATGATTCAAGATCAAGTATTGAAACCTTCAAGTCTGTTTAAGAAAACAAGCTGAAAGTGCAAAGTTACTAAAGTTCGACATCTAGCACATGTCAAGATTTAAGGAAAGCTGTTTTCCTCATGGCTCAACAGCTATCTCGATAGATGCTCAACAGCTTCTATCTATTAAGGTTTATAAAATCATATTTTCTGATCTACTTTCTTGGGATCTGTGAATGTGTCTTTGGGCCTTCTTTTCTCCTAACCCTAGACATATAAAATGATTGTTTTTAGAGCCATCAAAGAGTTCACAAGTTGCATAAGTATTGAGCAAACTCTATTCAGGCAAATTGTAACCGGAGACAAAGTTTTGACCTAGTTCATCACTATTGAAGAAGTTGCTGTGTATTTGCACCAAAAGGTTTTGTGACCAAGTATCTTCTTGATCGTCATCGTTGGGATGAACTGAAGAACTTTGCAGCCAACAAACTTTCTCTAGTTTGTGATTGAATTCGCATACTGGATCACGCATTGGTTAGATGCGTACTTGGGAGCCATGAATCAAAAAGGAAAATTGTCACTATAGAACAAGTCCAATTGGATATTAGGGTAAGGGTTCAACTGTAGGTTGGTAAGGTACTTGGTATTCCTTTACTTGTAATCGCTTGTTGTGATAATAGTGGAGTTTCGGGAGTGGTGATCTGAAAATCACCCGATGGGATTTTTGCCATCAGCTTTTTCCCATTCATAAACAAATCACTGTGTTATTTATTTTCCATTGCATAATTAGTTTATTGGTGATTTGTTTGTGCTACCATGCGTTTGCATGTTAAATTGATTAATTAATAACTTTGCTAATTAATTAATTAATTTAATCATAAGGGGTCAATACGTTTTTGGCATATCAAGTGGTATCAAAGCAGGCACACTCTGATTAGGTTTAATCTTTGTTGTGTTTGATCCATTGACCCCTATTGTCATAGCTATAACCAGCTTGAAGAGATCTATGTTTTCAAATGCATCTTGTTTTTCTAATCACTATTTCTTTAAGTGTCTCAGAAAATACAAGTCTAATAGTTTTTTGAATTCTTTTATGATGACTATTGGAAAAGATCTCAGTTTGGCTAAGAAGAAACTAGACTACTTCAGAATGAAAATGTGCAAAGGAGTTCATATGAGAAGAGTGAAATTGAAAGGCTTAGCTCATAAAAGGCAGTTAAGAGAAAGTACCATTCCCACTTATTTATCATCTAAGCACGAAGTATGTTTTATGATGAAGTCTGCATTCAAAGTGATGGACACATGTTTATGGTACCTTGACAGTGGTTGCTCAAGGAATATGACTGGAGACCGATCTCTCTTCAAGGTTTTCAAGTCGAAGAAAGGTGGCAATGTCACTTTTGGTGATGGAAGCAAGTCACAGATTAAAGGGAAAGGAATCATATCTCTACCTAGACTGCTAGATATTGCAAATGTTCTTTATGTAGAAGGTCTACGGCTGAACCTGTTAATTATAAGTCAGATATGTGATCAAGACTTCATGGTACTATTCTTAAAGGGAAAGTGTCTTGCCATGGATGAGTTTGGAAAGAAGCTCATTAGTGGTGTTTGCACTTTAGCCAACTGTTATGGATTGATTCCTGATGCTGATATTATGTGTACTAGCATTCGTTTGCCTAATGAAGATCTATGGCATCAACGAATAGGACATCTTAGTTACAAGCACCTTTCTATTGTATCTAAGCATGAATCAGACTTAGGGATACCAAAGCTTAGTAGGATGAGCAATGTGGTATGTTAACCATGTCAGCTTGGAAAACAGACAAAAGCTAAGCATCCAGGTACTCAGACATCAGCTATATCTAGGCCATTAGAGCTTCTACATTTAGATCTTATGGGTCTAACCAGAATTGAGTCTCTTGGCAATAAGAGATACATTATAGTTGTGGTAGACGACTTCACTAGATACACTTGGGTCATTCTCCTATGATCTAAGTCTGATGCTCCTGAGCATATCGAGGCTTTGTGCATAAGACTACAGAATGAAAAGAACCTAAAGATTGATCGAATTCGAAGTGACCATGGTAAAGAATTCGAGAACTCATATATAGAGTCTTTTTGCATAAGATCAGGTATATCTCAACAATTCTCTACTCCTGTTACACCTTAGCAGAATGGTGTGGTAGAAAGAAAGAATAGGGTTATTCAAGAGATGGCCAGAGCCATGTTGCATAACAAAGATGTGGCTAGAAACTTGTGGGGAGAAGCAGTGAACACTACATGTCATACAGTTAATAGGGTATACTTCAGACCTATTACCAAAATGACTCCTTATGAGTTATGGAAAGGAAGGAAGCCAAATGTGAAGTATTTCAAAATCTTTGGAAGTACTTGTTTCATCCTCAAGGATAGAGAGAATATGGGAAAGTTTGACTCTCGGAGCGATGAAGGTATATTTATAGGTTACTCTTCTATAAGCAAGGCTTATCAGGTACACAACAAAAGAACAATGAAAGTAATGGAGACAGTAAATGTTGTCATTGATGAGTCTTCAGATTCCAGTTCTGAGAAAGGCATTGAGGAACTCCCCAAAGAAATTCTTCCTCCTAAGCCTAAGGAAGTTCAAGGCATTGTTGAACAAGAACCTGCATCTCCAAGTACTCCCGATACTCCCAGTGTTGTGGAAGACTCTGTAGACATACCCACTTCACTAGATTATGAGTCTCATGAAGAGAAAGGACCTTCCTCTAGGATTAAATTAAATTATACTCAAGAAGTTATTGTGGTAAACATGAATAAACTCACATTAAGGAAACGTATAGTTGATAAATATGTTACTAACTTTGTGTCTTATTCTTGTTATTTGTCACAGGTTAAATCTAAGAAAGTTAAGGAAGCACTACAAGATGAAAGTTGGGTCGAAGCAATGCATGATGAACTGCTTCAGTTTCAAAGGAATGATGTTTGGACTCTAGTACCTAGACCGGAGGGTGAGCACATCGTAGGTACAAAATGGATATTCTGAAATAAGAATGATGAAGAAGGGAATGTGATTCACAACAAGGCTAACTTGTAGCTCAAGGATACTCACAAATGGAAGGAGTAGACTATGATGAATCATTTGCCCCAGTTACCCGAATGGAGTCGATCAGAATTCTTCTCGCCTTAGCATGTCATCTGAAGTTTAAACTTTATTAGATGAATGTGAAGACTGTTTTCTTGAATAGACTACTTAAAGAGGATGTCTATGTGGCTCAGCCAAAAGAATTCATTGATCTACACTTTTTGAATCATGTGTTGTACCTCAAGAAGGCACTTTACGAGTTGAAGCAAGCCCTAAAGCTTGGTATGATAGACTCACACAATATCTAGTACCACAAGGGTTTACAAGAAGAAAGGCTGATCAAACTCTTTTCATCAAAAAGGAAGATGGAGAGTTGATAGTTATTCAAGTCTACGTTGATGATATCATCTTTGGGCTAACTAAAGATGAACTTGCCCATGGCTGTTCAAAACTCATGCAAGCCAAATTTGAGATGAGCATGATTAGAGAGCTGACTCACTTCCTTGGATTGCAGATTCGCCAACAAGATTCAGGTATATTCCTATCTCAATCTAAATATGTTAAAAATCTTGTGAAAAAGTTTAGTTTAGAATCTACTAATTCTGTTAGAACCCCTATGAGCTCAAATGTTAAACTCACTGTAGATTTGTTAGGCAAGAGTGTTGATCCTTCTCTTTATAGAAGCATGATAGGTAGTCTTCTCTACTTTACTCCTAATAGACTTGACATTAGTTATAGTGTTAGTGTGTGTACTAGATATTAGGCTAACCCCAAAGAATCACATATGACTACTTTAAAAAGAATTATAAAGTATGTCAAAACTATTGCTGAGTTTGGTGTGTGGTATAGCAAGGACACAAATGATGTCTTAGCTGGATATTCTGATGCGGATTAGGTAGGGAATGCTGATGATAGAAAGATTACTTCGGGGGGTTGTTTTTATGTGGGTAACAATCTTGTCTCTTGGATGAGCAAAAAGCAAAACTCCATCTCTTTATCCACTGTAGAAGCTGAGCACATTGTTGCTGGTAGCTGTTGCACCGAACTCCTCTGGATGCAAAAACTCCTTCACGATTATGGTATTTGTCAAGAGCATCTTACTATCTACTTTGACAATACTAGTGCCATCAATATCTCTAAGAATCTGGTTCAACATTCTCGAACCAAACACATAGAGATTCAACATCACTTCATTAGGGAACTTGTCGAAGATGGTATTCTCACCCTTCAGTTTATTCACACTAATGATCAAAAGGCTGACTTGTTCACCAAACCCCTTGACAGCAATCGTTTTTATTTCATTCGTCAAAACATTGGTGTTATCTCCATGGATTGATCTTTTTCTCTCCTCATTCTTCCTCATGCATTTGCATCTAGTTTTATGCTTTGCTTTGCTTCGCATGTTGTTGTTTGTTTATTTCTAGTTTTGCTTATTTTTGTTTTTCATATAAAAATAAAAATAAAATTGAAAAATACAAAAAAAAAAAAAAAAAGTGTGTTTTGTGTACATTGGTACTTGGGTACCTTGGATGGCCATTGAAACAAAGTTTTCTAAACTTCGTATCTTTTGTAGCTTAGATGAGCATCTCTATGCACAACTAAGTAAGTGAACTTTGTGACTCTTGTTTGTGATAAGTAAGATTAAGTTATCTCTTGAACTTAACACTTGTATTACTTTTTTGATGGGTAGGACTAGAAAATCCTAAGAGAAAGGCATAAATAACCATCTCATCACTATTGCCCGCCAATTATAATGAGACACCTGTATGCTTCGGCATAGCAAAAGTGCAGTGTTAATGACATTTGTATGCTTCGGCATAGCAAAATTGGAATGTCAATATCATTGGGTATTTTGTTTCTCTCTCTTATATGCCTATGCATGATATGCTAAATAAAAGGAAAATATGCAAAGAAAATAAAAAGCAAAAAGATTAAAAAAAAATGCTTTAAATATGATTGCAAGCGTGTATTCTAGGAGATGTGGGAGTTATAGGATGTACCTTGAAGATGATAGTCCCCATCAAACAGTTATAATTGTGTGTGAATTAAAGTAATTTTCTCATATCTCAAATCGTCATAACATGTATACACATATGCAATCTTGGGATATTTTTTACACACAACACGCAATATTCTTTGCTACTGTTGATACATGTGCAAGTACAATGTGATTTTCCCATCACAAGGTTTTACATATGTTAATGTATACTCACTAAACTGTCTTGACTTATTTTTCAAATATAAAATTGGTTAGACTTGTTTAGTGTGTGTGTGTGTGTGTGTTTTTGAGGATCTATGTCCTTAAAATTCTTGTTGAGAGATTTTTTGAGAGCTTAATATGCTAATTGGATCAGTGTTTGAGTTGCATGTTGGATTGCATTCATGTTTGTGTTTTTCTCTTTTCAAAAAACTGTTTTTAAAAGATATCTCGACACCTTCTCGACACCTCCTCGATACCTTGCTATCTGTCGAGATTCTCAAGCTGTTTCTTATCACAATCCTGACACCTTCTCGACACCTGGTGGATTAATCGAGAAATCTCCTACCTCCTTGATAGCTTTTCGACACTTGGTCAATCGATCGAGCTTCTGTCATTGATCTGGTGTTTTATCCCTCGATACCTACTCGACACCTTCAACTGTCGATGATATTTTTCCTTGACACCTCCCTTAACAGATGTCTCAACACCTCTCGATACCTGTATCTATCAAGCTTTACTAAGGTTCTATTTAAGCTCCTTGTATGATCCGCTTCTCATTCTCTCAATCTCTCTTAATCTATCTGCACCTGTTCACCTCCCAAACTCTCTTTTCTCACTCAAAACCTTCAACTGACGTGATTTTCGGCCTTTCTTTTCTTCAAATCACTTGGTATGCTCTCTTATCTCTTCATTCTTCATGCATTTCATGATTTGAAACCTAGGTTTTGGGGTTTTTGAAAAATTTTGGGGTTTTTCAAAATTGATGAGTTTTTGTTGAAATTTTGGGTTGGGTTTTCATTTAAATGTGTTTAAAACCTTATACATTGCATCACATTTGCACTATAATGGTATTTCCATGCATTTAGATATGTGTAATATGCTTGTGTGCTGGTAGGATTGCATTGAGCTGAGCCCATGATGCTTTTTACTTTGCATGTCACATGCTCATGCATTTTCATGCATGCATACTCTTTTCAATATATCTTGATATGTTTTTGGGACTTTTCTGATTGTCTCCTTCTCTCCCTATCTCTCTTTGTTTATGCTAGATGTGTCTATGGCACCTAAACGTAAGTCTGCTCCGTCTCAGAACCCTCTTTGTTCCAGGGCATCATCTTCTTCTAAGGCTACTCTTTTACCACCTCCTTCAGTGGCTTCTGATTCTAATGCTGAGGATGATGATGATGATGATGGTGATGACAATGATGCTTCTGATAATGATGATGGAGATGCTAGCTCTACTGATGAGATGTCTACTTGACACTCTGCCCTTTGTCACTCATGACAAAAAGGGGGAAGTAATTTTGGAATATGAGAGTAGTCATCTTAAGGGGAGAGTTAGTATAGGACTTTTTGTTAGGGGAAGTGTTGATACTTAAGGGATGTAGTGAGGATATGATGTATCTTTTCTTTTCTTTCTATTATAGATACATTGTTCTTGGACATTGGGTCTTGTGATCATTTTTACATACATTATACTTATCTTCCTTAGATGTTGATGTTTCTTTCATCTACCTTACATGTGTTGTTTCTTTTCTCTCTTTATACACATGTTTCTTATACTTGTATGCAATCTCTTATTTTTGTTTAACATTAAGATGCCTTGATGAGTTTTGTTTAAAGTGTTTCAAAAATACAGGTTGTCAAAGTCTACTTGCCATAAACTCTCTTCTTGCAAAGTTTTTCAAGAGTTTGTGATTAGGATAGATTTTATTGTATTAAATAAGTAAATATGAGTTGAGTGATTTATAACTTCTCTTATATCTCATTTGTTTGTTGTGGTTTTGTCACGGATTGCCAAAGGGGGAGATTATTAGGACATATGTGGTTCACTTGTTAAGAACATATGTTATTCATTTATGTAATTGGCGAATCCTTTGACAAAACGCACTTTACTTGTACTTGGATAGATCTAGGATGTGTTGAAATACTTCAAGAAACCATGTTTCAGGATCAAGTGTTGAAGCCTTCGAGTCTATTCAAGAAAACAAGCTGAAAGTGCCCGTGGAGACTTAAGGAAAGCTGTTTTGCCCGTGGCTCGACAGCTTCTATCTGTCGAGGTTTATAAAATCAGAATTTCTGATCTACTTTCTTGGGATCCGTAAATATGTCTTTGGGCCTTCTTTTCTCCTAACCCTAGACATATAAAATAATTATTTTTAGAGCCGATAAAGAGTTCACAAGTTGCATAAGCATTGAGCAAAATCTGTTCAAGCAAATTGTAACCGAAGACAAAGTTTTGACCTAGTTCATCACTACTGAAGAAGTTGCTGTGTATTTGCACCAAAGAGTTTTGTGACTAAGCATCTTTTTGATCGTCATCGTTGGGATGAATTGAAGAACTTTGCAGCTAACAGACTTTCTCTAGTTTGTGATTGAAGTCACATACTGGAATCCATGCATTGGTTAGTCACATACTTAGGAGCTGTGTATCAAAATGGGAAACTGTCACTATAGAACAAGTCCAATTGGGTATTGAGGTAAGGGTTCAACTGTAAGTTGGTAAGGCACTTAGGATTCCTTTACTTATAACTATTTGTTATGATAATAGTAGAGTTTCAGGAATGGTGACCTGAAAATCATCCAGTGGGGTTTTTGCCATCAGGTTTTTCCCATTCGTAAACAAATCACCATGTTATTTATTTTCCGCTGTATAATTAGTTTTGAACAGTTTTAGAGCCCTTAATCGAACTAGATTAACCTAGTTAATTAGCCAAGTGATTAACTTAGTCAAATTATGCAAGTCTAGGTTATCACAATTACACAATCATATCAAGAATATAAAACAGTGGAAAAGTAAATAACACAATGATATGATGACCCAAGAAACCACACGGTAAAAATTTAGGGAGGATTTGACCTAGCTATCTTCAAGGTAAACTTGAATCCACTATATGAAAGAATCAAAGTTCATACAAAAGGACCTACAAGCTCCCCGCTTGACTTCTTAATGCTACCCACCAGTAGAACTTATTGACACGACCACGTGTAAGCTCTAAATCCACGAACTCCTTTTTTCTTAGATTCTCCACAAGATACAAGCACCCACGCTTGTTATTCTTTAAACTCCAATAGCAGTAATTAAGTTGATCATCAAGATGTTGAAATAATCTCTACCTTGAAAACCCTAAGTTTATGGGAAGGAAAGTTCCTCAGTGATCTCACAAGAGATTCACATAAACAGTAAAGTATGAGCAACAATACAAACAGAGCAACTCATCAGAACATGGCTAGGGTTTTGCCTTATATACCTAGGGCAAAAACATAAAACCTTAAACGTTGAATGAGATAGGGCTGAGCTGGAAAATTCTGCAGAAAAACATTCTGGCTGACATTCGATTGATTGAGTTTAACTTTCAATCGATCGAGCTAGGCCGAAATGCACTAATGCATTTGCAGCCTCTCTATTCTAAGTTTACATAAATTAAAAAACTTTGAGCAAGACTAAACATATTATTTTGATCATGATTTGCCAACATTACACATTAAAGTTCTAAATACATAAATTCCTAAAACTTTAGAACCTAACAAACTCCCCCTTTGGCAATCCGTGACAAGACACAAACACAAAACTCAAAGTTTACAAGTATAAGCCCTTTACATAAACAATGCTCATAAACACAAAAATTCAATCCTAACTACTATCCATCAGTTGCAAGTGTAGATAGCAGCTCAATTGAATCAACCTGTATATTCCTAAAATACTCAACAAACGCATAAACATATATGTGACAGAAAATAGTAAATAAACAAGTAAGACATTCTTGTATGATTTACATAACACATAATAAAGACATATATTAATGAATAAATCATAAATATAAATCAATAAGCAGTGAATCACAAGAAACAAGAATCATATATATCAAAAACAAAGTAACTCCCCCTAACATGAATAGCCCCAAAAAATGATATACAAAGTGAAGCACCTAGATACAATCTAACATCTCCACTAACTCCGCAAAACAAACAAAAACTTCCCCTAACTACAAAAGCTCCTCTACAAGTGCCAAAACTCTACTCCCCCTTTTTGTGACGGAATACCAAAGGACAATTACAAGCCATCATCAAAAGGAGATGGTGAGGGTGAATAAAGATACCCCAAATCAGCTCGCAAAGCACGAATCTCATCAAGTAAGTCCACCAAAATCTGACCATGAGCCGTCTGAACGGTCATGATAGTCTCCAAGGTATGACCTATATCAAAGTCATCCAAAGAAGGTGGAGGAATAGCAGCAGCAGTAGCAACAACAAGATCAGGAACAGCCTCACCAGCAGGACCTGTAGAAGAAGAGGGAGGAGGTGCGGTACCAGAAGGCTCAAACCTAGGGTGTTTAGAGCCAACTCAAAGATGAGCAGCCCTCTATCTAAGGAAAGACGCACCTATAGAAGCAATAACATAAACGGGCTCAGAAGAAGGGAAATCATCTAGACCAAGATAAAGCAAAATCCTATGGATAAAGATAGGATGGACAAGAGCATGAGTAGAAGATGAACTCCTATAAACTTCGTTCAAAGAACGAATAAACAAATGAGGAAAACTAATAGGAGCATCAGTCACTATAGCATACAAAAAGACACACCACTCGAGAGGGATGGTGTGAAGATGTGAAATGAGCCAAAAAGAATGACACAATATCCTAAAGAAAAGATAGTGCAACTCAGATAGCTCAGCAGTGGTGATCCTAGGATCAGAACCCCACTGGATAGAAGACCTAGTGATGTAAGACATGACATCACTCAACAAAGGAGACTTATCATAAGGATGGACTAGGTGCTGGACCAAAAGTATCCCTAGTGCATCAGCCACTATAGTAGGAGTAATGGTATACTCTACACTTCGTATCCAACTATTTACCAAAGTGTTGGAATTATAGATGTAGATAGAGATGTTTGAAAAGAACTCTCTAATCAGAGTAGCAAGTGGAGAAGGATCAGAAATATCCACCAAGAGTAACCAACCCCGACGCTCAAAATTTGCCCTAATGGGAGGATCAAGCTTATCTAAGATGACAGAACGCTCAAACCAAATCTTTCTCCTAAGGTTCAACTTATCATAAATCTCTTGATTTTTTTCTCTCGAAAACTTCTCTCTATCTAAAGAAGGTGGGGGAGAAGAAGGTGAGGGAACAGACCTATAAGCTTTAGTTTTCTTAGGTATGATGCTAAGGAAAGGATGGAGACATAGAGAAAGAACCAACAAAGAAAACAAAAAATAAAAAATAAAAAATAAAAACCAAGGGCAAACTGCAAGTTAGCACATAAAACAAAATAGAAGTCTATATGATGCATGAACAATTTTAATGACATGATGCATGTTCTAATGTAGTTAAAACAAGTTCAATTGAAGTTCAATTGCACAAAATTGGCTTGAGCATAGAGTTTCTAACAAAACCCCAAAAATTTGAAAAGTCACTTGAATGTTTTGAAACAAATTGATGAATTAATCATCACACATGGTTGAAAACAGATTAGAATAACCAATTTCATCAAAACAACAAGTCAATTTTATCAATTTAACCAAATTGAACAAAATCCCCAAATCGAATCAAATTCAAACCCTTGAATTTTCAATTATTCACAAATCATAAATTGATCAAATTTTCCAACAAAGATCATGTTAATAACATTATAGGAACAAAACCCATTGATCAATTTCACAAAATACAGCTTGAATCAACAAAAACCCAAATATGCATAAGTTCGAAATTCCCAAATTAAAATGCATGAAAAATGCAAAACAATGCAAAAGGAAGGGTAATATGGACATATTGGCTTAAGGAGAGATAAACCTTGCAAAAAACTTGGAAGAAAATGATGTGTATAAAATATATACAATAAAGTACTCACATATCTGCATATTTAGCTTTACTTTTATGTTATTTTGTTACTAATTATATAATATCTTTGTGTTGCAGGTAAAAAGGGCTTTACATGCAAAGTGGGGCTAGGCCAATTAAATTCAATCCAATTGGAGTAAGAAATCAAAGGAAATTTGCACCAAATCCAAGTCCAATTCGGATTAGGATTCCAGCCTGCACATCAGTTAGTATTGTTGACATAACTTTCGGCTCAGATATCCAATTGAGATGATTCAAGTTAGACTGGAAATTTAACTTAAAGGGCTACAACTTTGTAGTTTACCAAAAGTCCGAATTTTGAATTTAAATGGGCCAAAATCATCGGTTAAATGAAGCCTAAAAATTTGAGATTTTCTCCAAACGGGAATTCAACTTGTAATAGGATTCCTTGACCTATTTAAAGGCTTTTTAGGGTAAAAAGAAGAGGAGAGAAACCTGAGAGGAAAAGAAGGGGCTAGATTGAAGAATTTGCTTTTGGGAGTCTTTCGAAGGAGGAGTATCTGAGGACAAAGACGAGAACTTCATGTTGATCAACCAATTCAGATGAAAGACATAAGTTTTATTTGTTTTCCTTTCAATTTTATTATGAACTAAACTTTATTTTCTAGAGCATTGATCTAGTCTAGCAATGAACACACAATTTATTTTCTTAGTTATTTTATTTTTAATATTTCCATGATTGAGTGTTTAATTCTTATTGTTAATGCTTACTATTTTTTTACAAATTATAGTTTGATCAATTGAATTACAATGAAACCGAGAGGTGATTTGTTATTTTAGTTCTAGAATTAAACACCATTAGTTGAGCAAAAGTAGAGACGCTTTACCGTGACTAGTGTGATTTTTCAGAAAATTCTAAGTATGTAATGAGTATCCAATTAATTAAATTCACATAGAGATATGGAATTTTTAGTTGAAGATATTTTTGATATTATTCGAGAGAAGATATTGAATACTTAAGAAATTTTTACTCATCAACGGAACATTATTAGAATTTAATAATTAGGAAGGATAAATTGCGTGGAATTTGTTAGGTGAAATCAATCACTCTAGATCCATTCTTATCATATTTGTACACTGTTAGATTTTTATGCTTTGTTAATTCTTTTTATTTGTAGATTTATTTTTATGAAATAGTTTAATTTAATTTAGATAGTAAAACATTCCATTCATTTTTTATTTTTCCAAATAGTAATTAATTTAGTGAATTTCAGTATTCAAAAACATAGTTAATCCTTGTGGGTTCGACATTCGTTTTCTAAAAACACTTTACTACTTGTTACGATTCTGTGCGCTTGCAAATTATTTTATGCAAACAGAAAATGACAAAAAAATCGTTGTGGAGCCTTACTAAGTCGAAGAGAGAGAAAAAAGTTTGAAAAGTTTTGAAAAAGTAACTTTGAAAAAGTCAGATCTGAGTTTTAAAAAACTTGATTCACGATATTCAATTGATCGAAAATTACATTCGATCGATGGAATCAATCCGAGACTTTTAAAAAGAATTTTAAATAATTTTTGATTAATCGTAAAACAGATTGGATCGATCGAAATAGGCAGCGGCTCACAACATTTTGAGAAAAAATCACAGTTTTGAAAAACAACAATCACATTTTGGACACAACTCCTCGAAGCATTAAAATTGATGAACAAAATGCATGAGTATAAGATGGAATGCTTTTTCAAAAACCCAAGTTTTAATCCCAATTCCTCCAAAGAAAATTTCAGCCATTCTCTCTTTAAATTCTTAAGCAAAAAAAACGTTTTGCATAATACTCAAGATATTTTCAAACTTGGTTAGTAAGAACAAAAACACACATAGTAGCATGTACAGTGTTTAACAAAGAGTAACTTGTGTAGTGTGTGCAGCTAGCAAAAACTTGAGATACATGTGAGGTGATATGTGAATAGACATTAAAAACAAAGTCTACAAAATTCATCACATAGAATTTAAAAAAGACTGAACGGTTTTAGACCCCTTAAAACACAACCAGATTGGTTAGCCTAGATTAATTAGCCAAGTTGTTACTTAGTAAAATTATGCAATTCTAAGTTAAAGCAATCAAATAATCATATCAAAATAATAAAGCAGCGGAATAATAAAAGACACAATAATATGATCACCCAGGAAACCACACGGTAAAAGCCTGGGGAGGATTTGACCTAGCTATACTCAAGGTAAACCTGAATCCGCTATGCGAAAGAATCGAAGTTCTTACAGAAGGACTACAAGCTCCCTGCTTGACTTCCTAATGCTACCCACCAGTAGAACTTACTGACACAACCACGTGCAAGCTCCAAATCCACAGACTCCTTCTTTCCTGGACTCTTCAATCAGCTACAAGCACCCACGCTTGATATTCTTTAAGCTTCAATGGTAGCAACCAAGTTGATCATCAAGATGTTGATACTATCTCTAACTTGAAAACCCTAAGCTTTGTGTAAAGGAAAACTCCTCTAGATTTCACAAGAGATTTACACAAAACAGCAATGTATGAGCAACAATACAACTGGACCAACTCTAAAAACGTGGCTAGGTTTTTACCTTATATACCTAGGGCAAAAACATAAAACTCTAAACGTTTAATGAGTTAGGGCTGAGTTGAAAATTCTGCAATAAACGCAATCTGGTCAACTTTCAATCGATCGAATCTATTCTTTGATCAATCGAGTCAGACCGAAATGCCCCAATGCATCTATAGTCTCTCGATTCCAACTTTACAATAATTAAACAACTTTAAGCACAATATAACAAGATTAAACATATCATTTTGATCATGGTTTGCCAATATTACAAATTAGAGTTCTAAATACATAAATTCCTAAACCTTTAGAACCTAACAAACTCCTCCTTTGGCAATCCGTGACAAAACCCTAATTAAAAGCTCAAAGTTTTACAAGTAAAAAGCCCTTTACAAAGCTAATGCTCATAAGCTCAAATTCAACCCTAACTACTATCCATCAGTTGCAAGTGTAGACAGCAGCTTAGTTGAATCAACTTGTATATTCCCGAAATACTCAACAAACGTATAAACGCATGTGTGGCAGAAAATAGTAAAACAACAAGTATAACATTCTTGTAAGATTCACACAACACAAAATAAAGACATATATGAATGAACAACTTATAAATATAAATCAATAAGCAGTGAATCACATAGCAACAAGAATCAATGAATATAACATGTATATCAATCAATATTACTCCTCGTAACATGAATATCCCCTAAATGATATACAAAGTGAAGCACCTAAATACAATCTAAAAACTCCACAAGCTCCTCTAAATCAAAAAGTAACAAAAAGTCTCCCCCTAACTACAAAACTCCTCTACAAGACAAAACTCCACTCCCCTTTTTTGTGACGGAATGCCAAAAGGCAATCACAAGTCGCCATCAAAAGAAGCTAGTGAGGATAAAGAAAACGCGCAAAATCAACATGGAGAGCACAAATGTCATCTAGTAAGTCCACCAAAATTTGACTATGAGCCGCCTAAACAGTCATGACAGTCTCCAGAGTATGACGAACATCAAAGTCAGCCGAAGGAGGTGGAGGAACATCAGCAGCAGCAGCATCATCACCAACTGGATCAGGAACATCCTCACCAGTAAAACCTGTAGAAGAAGAAGGAGGAGGTGTGTTACTAAATGGCTCAGACCTAGGGTGTTTAGAACCAACTCGAAGATGAGCGGCCCTCTGTCTAGGAAAAGAGGCACCTATAGGAGCTATCACATGAACGAGCTCAGAGGAAGGGAAGTCACTAAGATCAAGATAAAGCAAAATCCAATGAATGAAAATAGGATAAACAAGAGCATGAGAGGTAGATGAACTCCTATAAACATCGTTCAAAGAACAAAGAAAGAGATGGGGAAAACTAATAGGAGCATCAATAATCAGGGCGTACAAAAATACACACGTCTCAAGAGGAATGGTGTGAACATGAGAAATGGGCCAGATGGAATGACAAGCTATCCTAAAGAACAGATAGTGCAACCCGGAGAGCTCAGTAGAAGTGATCCTAGGATCAGAGCCCCACTGGACAGAAGTCCCAGTGATGTAAGACAAAACGTCGCTCAACTCGAGAGACTCATCATACGGATAGACAGGATTCTGGACCAATGGTACCCTTAGAGCATCAACCACTACTTGAGGAGTAATGGTGTACTCTACGCCTCGTATCCAACTCTTTACTAAAGTGTTGGAATCATAGATGCGGATAGAGATGTTCGAAAAGAACTCTCTAATCAAGGCAGAACGTGGAGGAGGATCAGAAAAATCCAACAAGGGTAACCAGCCCCAACGCTCAAAGTTTGCCCTAATGGCAGGGTCATGTTCATCTAACAGAACAGAATGCTTAGCCCAAATCTTTCTCCTAAGGTTAAGTTTCTCAAAAAGCTCTTGGTTTTTCTCACTCGGAAACTTCTCATGGTCAAAGGAAGGAGGGGATGGAGAAGAGGAGGGAATAGTCCTATAGGCTCTAGACTTCCTAGGCATGATGCTAAGGAAAGGACAGAGACACAAAGAGAAAACCAAAAGAACACAAGAAAACAAAACCAAGGGTAGACTATAAATTAGCACAAAAATCAATAGAATGAAAATCTATATGATGCATGAACAAATACAATGCCATGATGCATGTACTAATGCAGTAAACAATGAAGTTCAATTGAGATTAAATTGACAAAATTGGCTTGAACAGGGAATTTCTATAAAAAATCTCAAAAAATTGAAAACCACTTGTTAAAATTTTTTAAACAAATTGATGAATTGAGCATTACAAAACACAGCACATAGATTATAATGCTTAATTACATCAACACAACAAGCCAATTTCATCAAATTATACTCAATTTAACAAAAGCCCCAAATCGGATCAAGAACAAACCCTAGATTTTTCAATTTTTCACCAAATTCAAAATTGATCAAATTAACAAGTAAGGATCATGTTTATGATGTGTCCCCACAAAAACCAAATGATCAATTGCACAAAATAGGGCTTGAATCAACAAAAAATCCCAAAAATACTAAGTCTAAAAATCTCCCTCAAATGCATGGATTTATGCATGAAATAATGAAAATAAATTTAAAAAGAAGGTTAAAAGAGTCTTATCGGCTTGAGGAAAGAGATTCTTTGCAAAAAATCCGTAGGAAAACGACAAAAATTGGAATAGTTGAGCTTGCCAAGTTAGGGAGAGAGAAAAGACTTTTGAAAAGTTTTGAAAAAGTCAAGAACAGTATTTTTAAAAACCTGATTTGTGACTTTAGATTGATCAAAAATTACATTCGATTGATCGAATGAGACAGTCAATTTTCAACAAAATAAAGCACTTTTTCGATCGATTGAAAATCAAACTGGATCGATCGAAATAGGCAAAGGCTCACAAAGTTTTTGAAAAATCCACAGATTTGAAAAGCACAAACCGTATTTTGAAAATAGCTCCTCAAAGCATTAAATTACAGAAAAAATGCATGAATATGAGATGGAATGCTTTTTCAAAAACCCAATTTTTAATCCCAGTTTCTTCAAAGATAATTTCAGCCATTCTTCCTTTCAAATTCACAAGCAAAAAAATAAAAAAAAAAATGTTTTGCATAATTCTCAAAGAATCTTCAAACTTGGTTGGTCAGACCAAAAACACACACAATAACATGTACAAAGTTTAGCAAAGAGTAACTTGTGTAGTGTGTGCAACTAGCATAAACTTAAGATATATGTGAGGTGATATGTGAATAGCAATCAAACACAAAGTCTACAAAATCCATCACATAGAATTTAAAAGAGACGGTCACTTAAAGAGTTACATCCTATAACTCTCACATCTCCTAGAACAAAAGCTTGCAATCATGCAAGTTTCTTATATTTTTGCCTCATTTTTTTTGTTTGTGAGATAGCATCAAGCCTAATAGTACACACCAGTTTAATCATTCAGCAATTAAGCTGAGGCAACACCTTATGTTCTTTTTGTGCATGTGCTACACTTTCTCGAGCACAAAATCTCATGATATGCACTAAGGTGTTCATAACTGGCTAGTGAATAGTGGTGAGATGGTTATTTATGCCTTTCTCAAAAGGATCAAGTCCGTCAGTCAAATAGCACGTGACTTCAAGATCAAGACAAAATTATTAAAAACCATACACATCTTTCCCACACAATAAGCACTATAAAGCTTCAATTAGTCAAGTGCAATAAATAAGCTTATCAAAGCTAAACAGGGTACATAGGACATGATATGTGTAAATAAATTGACCAACCTTGTTTTCAAAAACCAAGAAAACAACGTCAAACACATTTTTACTTTCTCCTTGTTCTTTTTTTTTTTTTTTTTTTTTAAGAGAAAACAAAAAAAAAAAAAAAAAAAATCCTAGAATGAAATGCATGAATGTAATGCAATGCAAATCCTAGAAACAAAACATAAAAACCACAAAAAAAAAGAACAATGGTCACAGAGAAATGAGCAATGAAGCACAAGGACCATATTAGAAAGACTCAATTAGGTCGAGTCTTTTGCATCCAAAACCTTTTAGATGCATCACGAGTATTGGAGTTCTTATTCACATTCGAGTGATTTCCAACTCTAGGATTGGAATAAAGGTTCAAAGCCTTTACCAACTCACCAATAAGTGTCGTAGGATCTTGTACTTGAGACATAGACACTTTTGGTTTGTTTGCTCTCTTAGCAGCTTGAAGCTTGTAACAGTTAGGACGAATGTGTCCAGACTTACCACAAAAATGACAAACCCAAGCAGGTTTACCATGCATCTTGTCCTTAGAAAGGGTAGGTTTAGTTTCTCTCAAATCAACCCTAATCTTCTTAGGAGGTGAAACTTCTACAGGTTTGACTACCTCACTCACAGGTGGTTTGACAGTTTCACTCACAACCTCACTCATAGAAGGTTCAGAAGAAGATAAAGGAACAAATTTCGTGGAATGTGGTGCAGAATCAAAGATGCTTTCAACATATCCTAATCCAGATTTATTAGAAGGATACTTTTGAACATTCAGCATGTGATCAAGTTTAGAACTAGCAGATCTAGCAACAGATAAATCATGTTCCAAAGTTTTAACTTTATCAAGCAAAAGCATGTTCTCAGATTTAACATTATTCAAAAGATCATTAGCATCAAACAGTTTAACAAGCAAATTTTTCTTTTCAAGCTCAAGGGATTAAATTTTCTTTAGGCTAAGTTCTACATTCATAGCATCCCTTGCAGTAATTTTGTAAAGTTTATTGTAGGCCTCTTGAAGATCTGCATTCTCAGAGAGTTCCCCATCAGAAGGGTTCTCTTCTACAAATATACTTTCATTGACTATAGCAGTAGCAGTGAAAGCAATGAAGTTTCCATCCTCATCACATCCGGACTCATTATCAGAAACCTCATTATCACTAAGGGTTATAGCCATAGCTTTACCCTTAGTCCTCAAGAATGTAGGACATTTAAATTTCACATGTCCATACCCTTGACAACCAAAACACTGAGAACCTGAAGAATTATTTAAAGATTGACCAACTTTTTCTCTAGGTTTTCAAAGTTATTAACCTTAGTGGGATCATTCTTCCTAAAATTTCTAGGTTCAGCAGTGTATGTACCTCTTGCCTTTCTATTGGTATGTCTAAGAAAGTTTTTGGAGTTTTTGGCAAGATAGGCAATCTCTGTAGCAGAGAGCTCATCATCAAATCCACCACCATCAACATCATCAACCGACTTAAGAGCCATTGATTTGGATTTGTTCACTTTAGGTAAGTCAGACTCATAGGACTGAAGAGATCCTACAAGCTCATCAACAGGGATGGAGTCCACACCCTTGCTTTTAGTGATGACAGTCACTTGGGGTCTAAAGTCTTTAGTTAAAGATCTAAGAATTTTCCTAACAATTTTAGGTTGATCATAGATTTCACCCAAATTAAAAGCAGAATTAACAATATCATTCAGTTTGGCATAAAATTCATCAAAAGATTCATTATCAAACATCCTAATGTTCTCAAACCTAGAAGTTAATTGCTGTAGTTTGTTTATCTTTACTGCCTTTATGCCTTCATGCACAGTTTGGAGGATTTTCCAAGCAACATGAGCAACCTCAACATTAGAGATCCTCTTAAATTCCTCCATAGAAACAGCATTGAAGATGGTATTCATAACTTTGCTATTGAAGCCAGCTGCTTCTTTTTCAGAAGTTTGCCAATCACTCACAGGAGTAGTGGGCTTCTCCCTTCCGTACTCAATGAAATTCCAAACTCTCTCATCAATGGATTTCAGGAATACTTTCATCCTTACTTTCCAATAAGCATAGTTATTCCCATCAAAGTGTGGAGGAACAACAAGTGAGTGTCTATGCTCCATGACAACAGGGGTCTAGGATCAGCTCTGAGATCAAGAAATCTCAAACAAAAGAGCTACCTGCTCTGATGCCACTTGAACGGTTTTAGACCCCTTAAAACACAACCAGATTGGTTAGTCTAAATTAATTAGCCAAGTTGTTACTTAGTCAAATTATGCAATTCTAGGTTAAAGCAATCAAATAATCATATCAAAATAATAAAGCAGAGGAATAATAAAAGATACAATGATATGATCACCCAGGAAACCACACGGTAAAAACTTGGGGAGGATTTGACCTAGCTATCCTTAAGGTAAACCTGAATCCACTATGCGAAAGAATCGAAGTTCTTACAAAAGGACTACAAGCTCCCCGCATGACTTCCTAATGCTACCCACCAGTAAAACTTACTGACACGACCACATGCAAGCTCCAAATCTACGGACTCCTTCTTTCTTGGACTCTTCAATCAGCTACAAGCACCCATGCTTGATATTCTTTAAGTTTCAATGGTAGCAACCAAGTTGATCATCAAGATGTTGATACTATCTCTAACTTGAAAACCCTAAACTTTGTGTAAAGGAAAGCTCCTCTAGATCTCACAAGAGATTTACACAAAACAGCAATTTATGAGCAACAATACAACTGGACCAACTCTAAAAACGTGGCTAGGGTTTTACCTTATATACCTAGGGCAAAAACATAAAACCCTAAACGTTTAATAAGTTAGGGCTGAGTTGGAAATTCTGCAGAAAAAGCAATCTGGTCGACTTTGATCGATCGAATCTATTCTTCGATCGATCGAGTCAAACCGAAATGTCCCAATGCATCTACAGTCTCTCGATTCCAACTTTACAATAATTAAACAACTTTGAGCACATTATAACAAGACTAAACATATCGTTTTAATCATGGTTTGCCAAGATTACAAATTAGAGTTCTAAATACATAAATTCCTAAACCTTTAGAACCTAACAGAGACGATCACCAAAAGAGTTACATCATATAACTCTCACATCTCCTAGAACATAAGCTTACAATCATGTAAGTTTCTTGAATTTTGCCTCATAATGTACACACAGATTTTAGTTATGTGATTTGGCATGAAGCCTAATAGTACACACCAATTTTAATTATGTGAATTGGTATCAAGCCTAATAGTACACACCAATTTTATGCATTAAGCAATTTAAACTGAGGCTTCACCTTATGTTCTTTCTGTGTATGTGATACGCTTTCTCGAGTATAAAATCTTACAATATGCACTAAGGTATTCATGATTGGCTAATGAACAATGGTGAGATGGTTATTTATGCCTTTCTCAAAAGGTTCAAGTCCAACAGTCAAAAACATGTGACTTCAAGATCAAGACAAAGTGATCAAAAACCATAAATATCTTTCCCACATAACATGCACTACAAAGTTCAAACCAAAAAAGTGCAATAAAGTAAGCTCATCCAAGCTAAACAAGGTACATAAACTTGTTATGTAAAGATAATGTGGCCAATCCTTGATTATAAATCCAAGATGTGAAATACAAAACACAAAAAGCTTTTGAGTTTTAAAAAAATTATGACCACGAACAAAAAGCACACATTGTGCTAAATGAACAATGCAAATGCAATGCATGACAATGCTTAACTAAGCTATAGAGGGTACCCAAACAAGAAATATAAATTTCTTAATTAACCTTTGAGTACATGTACAAATTAGTACATACTCACACAAGATCAGAAATAGTTTAGCACTTATATAACACATACTATTCAAGTTTCTCCACAATGTCAAGCATGTTCTAAATCAAGAGAAAGATATCATAATTCATGTAATCCTCAAAAAGAAACAAAACAAGACACAAAATAAAATATTTTTGTCTTTTTGAAAATTTTCATTGTTTTTGGATTTTTTTTAATTAAAAAAAATACTTAGAAACAAAACAACCAAAAAAACAAAAACAAAACATGTCCACAGTTAATTGAAGGAATTAAATTAGGGACAAGTTAGCAACACTCACCTTGGAGAATCTTTTCTCACCCATATAGCACGAGTCTTCGGCTTTGTAGGTAAAAATCCATGAGAAGCAGAGTGTATTTGAGGGTTTACACCAATCTTCTGAGAAAAACTAAAATCTTGCAAATTCCTTTTACAAGCCAACAAGCTCAAAATTTTCAAAAGAACATGAAACAATTTAGATGGACTTATAGCAGGAGAAATATCATACAGAATGCTTAAATTTCAATTATGACAATTAGGATGAATGTGGCCAGAGACACCACAAAAGTGACAAACAGGAACAAATTTAGGAATATCAGTATTCCTAACAACAAATCTATTCTTAGATTTTGGTTTTTGTCTCAACAAAGAACAATTTGGTCTAATATGACCAACAACACCACAAAGGTGACAAGTAGGTGCAAAAACAGATTTCTTTTGCACACTAGTAGCAGGTTTAGACATAGGTTTAAAAACTTTCACATTTACATCAGAACTTTTACCTTTCTATAACCTAGCAAAATAAGCATGTTCTTTATTATTCCTCTTGAGAGGAGGGATATAAACTTTCTCAATTTTAGGCTTAAAAGAAAATAAAACACTTCTGTTATCAACAGCAAGCTTGGTACTAGTCAAATTTTCAATTTTAATTTTAGATTCAACTAACTCTTGTTCCAAGCTTTTCATCTTCTCATCTTGACAGGAATGCGCGTACCTTGAACATGAGTGAAGAAAAGAGGTATTGAACAATCAATCCCCTGCATGTTGGAGTAAGACTCCTAGATAAGCATGAGGGGACAAGTGATCGGGACGTCACATAGTGACTCCTATCTCTGACTGTGAATGACACCAGGAAGGTTAGTGTCGGCGAAGTCCGCCAAAATGACTTGGCGTTTTGAATGAACACCTCGTCTAGAAAAGTTCTTCGAGAATGCCTTGTAGGCATCATCATCACGGAATTGAAGAGAGAGAGAGAAGTAAAATCAGAAGATGAAGAAGTTCCAGAATGAAGAGGGTTCCGAACCGAAGTAGATTTACGCTCAAGTGCCATAGACACAACTAACGTAAACAGAAAGAGAGGGAGAAGGAGAGAAACAATCAAAAAAGCTCCAACAACAATTCAAATATAACAAGTATATTGAATAGAGAGTACATATGCATGGGGAATGCATGAACATGTGACATGCAAAAGAAATTTCATCATGGGCTCAGCCCAATCCAAACCTACCAGCACACAAACATATTGCACACATTTAAATGCATGAAAATACTGTTATAATGCATATGTGATGCAATGTATGAAGTTTTAAGATCATTGAAAAGAAAACACATCCTAAAATTTTAGTATACACTCATCAATTTTGAAAAACCACCAAAATTTTTCAAAAACCCCAAAAACCTAGGTTTCAAAACGTGAAATGTATGAAGAATGAGAGATTAGAAGCTTACCAAGTGAAGAAAAACTTGGGAAAGCGTGAAGAAACCTTGAGGATCAAGATAGGAGTGAGATGTGAGTGTTTGGGAGAGAAAAAGAGAGCGAGCTATCAAAAGAGAGATCAAGGAAAATAACTTCTGGATTGCACAAGCCCTTTAAATAGAACCTTAGTAAAGCTCAACAGAAGAAGGTGTCGAGAGGTGTTGAGACATCTGTCAAGGGAGGTGTCGAGGAAAATGGTTGTCAACAGATGCAGGTGTCGAGAAAGTATTGAGGAACAAACCACCAGAACCAAGAGCAGAAGCTCAATCAATCGACCAGGTGTCAAGAAGCTATCGAGGAGGAAAGAAATTTCTCAATCGATCCACCAGGTATTGAGTAGCTATCGAGATTGTGATAAGAAAAAGCTTAAGAAGTTCGACAAATAGCTAGGTATCGAGGAGGTGATGAGGAGGGGTCAAGCCAACTTTTAAAAAACAGTTTTTCGAGAAGAGAAAAACACAAATATGAATGCAATTAGATAAGTAACTCAACCAATGATCCAATCAACATATTAAGCTTTCAAAATCATCTCTCAACAAAATTTTAAAAACATGGATCTCAAAAACACACAAACACACTAAACAAGTCTAACCAATTTTATATTTAAAAAACAAGTCAGATTAGTGAGCATACATTAACACATGTAAAACCTTGTGATGACCGAATCATATTGTACCTGCACATGTATCAAGAGTAGCAAAGAATATTGCATGTTGTGTGTGAAAAACATCGCAAGATTTATGACTATTTGAGATATGAGAAAATCACTTTAACTCACACACAATCATAACTGTTTGATGGAGAATATCACCTTCAGGGTGCATCCTATAACTCCCACGTCTCCTAGAATACACGCTTGCAATCATATTTAAAAGCATTTTTTATCTTTTTGCTTTTTATTTTTCTTTGCATATTTTTCTTTTATTTAGCATATCATGCATGGGTATATAAGAGAGAGAAAAAAAATACCCATTGATATTTGACATTCCAATTTTGCTATGCCGAAACCAACAAATGTCATTGACATCACACTTTTGCTATGTCGAAGCATATAGATGCCTTTCATGATTGGTGGGCAACAATGGTGAAATGATTATTTATTCCTTTCTCTTAGGATTTTATAGTCCTTCCCATAAAAAAGAGTGATATTAGTGTTAAGTACAAGAGATAATTTAATCTTACTCATCACAAATAAGAGCCACAAAGCTCACTTGCTTAGTTGTGCATAGAGATGCTCATTTAAGCTACAAGAGATAAAAAGTTTAGAAAACTTTGTTTCAATGGCCATCCAAGGTACATAAGCACCAATGAACACAAAACACACACTGTTTTTGTATTTTCTGATTTTTCAATTTTTTTTATTAATTTTTATATGAAAAACAAAAATAAGCAAAATTGAAAATAAACAAACAAAAACATGTTAAGCAAAGCAAAGCATAAAACTAGACTAACTCAAAACAGTAAAGCAAAACACACAAGTAATGCAACAAACAAAAACAAGAAAATAGAAGAAAGTGATAGAATCACTTGGAGCTCTTTTCCTTCCACACCTTGGAAGAACCTTTCCGTTGATCAAATCTTTGAACCGGCAGTGAGGGGGGAGAATTGAAACCATTCCAGTTCGAAAGGAACATGAGAGCTTTGAGAAGATCTCCAAGAGGAGCAAGAGAGGATTGAAGCTGATTCTGGCTTCTAGATACTATCATGCCATTGCTCTGTTGAGTAGCTAACCACTTATAACAATTTGGTTAAGTATGATCAGCAGCTTCACAACGATGATAGAAATGCTCGTTTTCTGTTTAGGCTTCTAAGAGTTAGCTTTCTTAGCCCTAGGGTTCTTAACATCTTTCTTATCCTGCTTAGGGGTGCTCCTAAGATAGATTTACCCTTGTCTAAGTTCTTACTAGCTGATTCAGTTTTAATATCATTGTTCTCAATTTCAGCATTATTAGTAGTAGGAACAAAAATAGTAGCACTAGTGGAAGCAATATTAGAGGAAGAAAGACCATACCCTAAACCTGTTCAATCCAAAGTAGATTTCTAAATACTAAGCATCTTATCAAGCTTTAAACTTGAAGTCCTCTCCAATTGAGCTCTAACTTGAAACAGCTCTGCTTCAAGTTTTTTAGTCTTCTCAGCCATGAAATTGTTCTCAAATCTCAATGCTCCAATAGTCTGATTAGCCTCATCAAACTTTGTGAGCAACTCTTCATGATCAAGTTCCACATTACTGAGTTTCTTGGTGGCCAGCCTATACAGTTTCTCATGCTTCTCAAAAAGCTTGTACAGTTTCTCATAAGTTGTATGGATATCATTTTGATCATCCATCTTCTCGCACTTAAAATCCATTAATTCTTCTTCTTCATCCACGTCTTCAACAATCCCTTCAGTAGGATTGACTGTGGCAGTGAAGGCATTCAAGATTCTGTCATTCTCATTGTCGAAATCATCATCGAGCTTAATGTCACTTAAGGTTGCAGTAAGTGCCTTACTCTTCCCAATGCTCTTGAGAAATGTGGGACACTCTTGCTTTATGTGATCAAATCCATGACATACAAAGCACTTTAGTCCTGCAAGAACAGTGTACCGACCACCATCCTTTGCATCATTTTTCACTTTGTCTTGGCTTTTGAATTGAGAAGAACTGGATTGCCTACAGTCCATGTTAAAGCCCTTTCCACTGGCAATCTTCATGAACTTCTCGAACTACCTTGTAATGTAAGACTTCAACTTAGAATCCTCATCATCTGAAGACTCATCAATGTCACTACTCTTGGCCTTCAAAGCCATGCTCTTGGCTTTACCCGACTTGCCAATTTTGGTAAGCCCTAGCTCGTAGGTCTGCAAGTTTCCAACCAGCTCAGTCAAAGGAATCTTGTCAATATCCTTTGATTCCTCTATTGCCGTTATCTTGGCATGGAATCTCTCGGGTAGAGATCTAAGCACTTTCCTCACAATCTTGGGTTCATGAATGGTTTTCCTAAGATTAAAGGCTGAGTTCACTATGTGCTTTAGCTTGGCATAGAACTTATCGTATGACTCATCCTCATCCATCTTGATCTCTTCAAAGCTTATAGTGAGCATCTGAAACTTTGAATCTTTGACAACCTTTGTACCCTCATAGGTTGTCTGGAGGATGGTCCATGCTTCCTTTGCAGTTTCAGCCAAGATATCTTCTTAAACTCCTCATTGGTGACTGCACTGAATAAATCATTCAATGCCTTGCTGTTAAAGTTTGCCACCTTGATCTTGGCTTCATCCCAATCGATTGGTGCTTCTTTTGGCTTGGTCTAACCAATCTCTACAGCTTGCCACACCTTCTCATCTAAAGACTGCAAAAAAACTCTCATGCATACTTTCCAGTATACATAGTTAGTACCATCAAATAAAGGAGGTATAATTAATGACTGTCCTCTATCCATGACAAACAGGGGTCAATGGATCAACACAGAAAAGATTAAAACATAATCAAAATGTGCCTGCTCTGATACCACTTGATAGGCCAAAAATAAATTGACCCCTTGTGACAAATTAATCAATTAATTTAGTCAAGTGAATTAATTAAGTTAATTAACATGTAAACGCATGGTAGCACAAAAAAATCACCAATAAACTAATTATGCAGCGGAAAATAAATAACATGGTGATTTGTTAACGAATGGGAAAAATCTAATGGCAAAAACCCCACCGGGTGATTTTCAAGTCACTACTCCCAAAATTCCACTATAATCACAACAAGCAGTTACAAGTAAAGGAATCTCAGTACCTTATACCAACCTATGGTTGAACTCTTACCCCAATACCCAATTGGACTTGTTCTGTAGTAACAATTTTTCCTTTTTGATGCACGGCTCCCAAGTACATGACTAACCAATTGCACGGATCCCAGTACGCGACTTCAATCACCAACTGTAGAAGGTTGTTGGCTGCAAATTTCTTCAGTTCATCCCAATGATGAAGATCAAGAAGATGCTTGGTCACAAAACCCAAAGGTGCACATACATAGCAACTTCTTCAAGAGTGATGAACTATGGCAAAACTTTGTCTCCGGTCACAAATTACTTGAACAGACTTTGCTCAATGTTTGCGCAACTTATGTACTCTTTGACATTCTTTAAAACAATCCTTTTATATGTCTAAGATTAGGAGAAAAGAAGGCCTAAATACATAAACATGGATCCCAAGAAAACAGAACAGAAAAATCTATTTTTCTTAAATTTCGACAGATAGGAGGTGTCGAGCAGTTGTCGAGCAGGTGTCGAGCACACGGGGTTGAATAGCTCTCTTAAGCTCGATAGATGCAGCTATCGAGCCAGTTGTCGAGCTTTAATGAACTTGCACTTTCTCAGCTTGTTTCTTGGATAGACTTGATGACTTCAACACATAATCTGGAAACCTTATTTCTTGAAGTATTAAAAACACCTAGAACTATCATATTGCAAGTAAAGTGCGTTTTGTCAAAGGATTAGCCAATTACATAAAAGAATGATATATGTTCTTAATAAGTGAACCACATATGTCCTAATAGGGGTTATTCATTGGTACTCTGATACTCAGCCAATCGGGATTATTCATTGGTATTCTAATTCCTAGTCACAGGAATATAGCGTGACCATAGTCATAAGATTGTTAAGAATATGAATTTATGTTTGAATATTTGAACTATTTTGAGTCATTAAAACTGCTTATGTATTTTTGGAACCTACTGTAAGTTATAACTTTGATATATGGAAAACTGACCACTTTCTAAACCATCTATGATATATTTGTAAGATTAACATATGTGATCTATTTGCAACTTATTATTTTAAGACTATGAAACTTCTTTAGTTATTTTGGAAACCAATAGTATATCATAACTTTTTAAGACTTGTATTACATCTTATTACTTTACATATCTATTGCTAAGCCCAGTCACGGGGATATAGTGTGACCATAGTTCTAAGATTGTTAAGAATATGTATTACATTTGAATATTTGAACTATTTTGAGTCCTTAAAACTACATATGTGATTTTGGAAATTTTTGAGTATTTGAACTATTTTGAGTCACTAAAACTGCTTATGTGTTTTTGGAACTTATTGTAAGTTATAGCTTTTGATATATGGAAAACTGACTCTTTTCTAAACCATCTATGGCATATTTGTAAGATTATAATATGTGATCTATGTGCAACTTATTATTTTGAGACTACAAAACTTCTTCAGTATTTTGAAATCACGTAGTATATTATAACTTTCAAAACACATATTACTCTTATACTTTACAGATTTTTTGCTTGATAGAACTTATTAGGATTTTGGTTACTTATTGAGTTGTCAGCTCACCCCTTTTTCCCTTGCAATTTCAGATTATGAAGAATAACAAGGTTTGGGAGTTTCGATGTTGTGTTGTGAGCAGGAAAAGAGGTTTAGTGATTTTGGAATTGAATGGTCTTCAAATAGTTTTGTTCCTAGTAAATTATTGGAGGTCTATTCATAAAGAAATTGTTGAGGTATTTTGAATTTAATTGATTTAATTTTTGAAGATAAATTTAGTTGCTAAGAATGCCTTGCACACTTGTAAGGTGCTTACTTTATAAGTGTACGGTGGTTGTCACGTCCCTATCTTTATAGTTGGGTTTGGGGTGTGACAAATATTGTAGGGACTCGTAGTCCTCAGATTTCCTGCAAATGTTTTTCATTCTTTTCAAACATTTGCATGAATATTGTGGGGACTAGTCACCTATTTATAATAGTGATGGTCCCTTTTTTTTTAAATCAATATTGATAGAAGTCACTCCTAATTAAAATATACTAGTCGCTAACCCGTGCGATGCACGGGATATTTGAACGAAAGTTATACACATTCACTTTTATTGGTGAAACAAATCAAATTTGATAATTCTAATTCAAAACAATCGTTGAAAATATGTATAAATAGATTAGTCAAATAAACAACATTCATCTAAAAGCCACAATGATATGATTCAAGCATGTTCCAATAAAAACCATTTCAAATAGTTACAACATACCAATTTCTGGAATGAAACCTCGTCCCCAAGAAATAATGAGCTATCCACATCAAACATTGTAATACTTTCTCTTTTTTAAATTATCCAGATAAATAAATAAATAAATAAATAAATAAAAGCAAACTCCATACTACCTAGAGATTATTACCAATTATCACAATAAAAAATGATATGACTGAAAATAATGGTGGATAAATACTAACAAAATTATATAAATCACAACAATGAGCTATTATACATTTATAGGATTTGAATACCACATGATTTAAAAAGTGGTTGAATTTAAGAGTAAAGTAATGATCCTAGACCAATTAAATATTTTATTAAGCCACTCTACCACTCTCTATGTCCTCAAATTACAAACAAAGTCCATTAAACACACTTAATTCAAATTCACTAATTCCAAAGAATTTCCAAGTATTATTTTCAATACTACAAGCAACATGTAACGTCTTATCTACTTTTGACATCCATCAAGTGTAACAATTTGTATTTTGATAATTACTAAACAAATCTTTTGATATTTAATCCTTTTAAAAATCTTAAATATGAGAAAAACTAATCAATTTATACAATGCAGACTATTAGGCTCTCTTACTTGTTAGACAATATGCCTTGAATTTAACTCGTGTAAAGATTCTAGTTCCACACGACATGTGTTTATTTAACGCAAAAGTTATAGACAACTTTTAGCCTATGAATACGACATCACCTATTCTCATCCAAAATATATGTATGTCTGTAGTCTTGGCATAAATTACAAACAACTTTTAACCTTTGAACACAACATCATCTAATGTTAGTTGGCATGAGAGAAGTCTTTTTCTTCAAGAATACAATCAACAAAAAAAAAAATTCCCACACAAAGCATAAGTCTTGAAATAATCAATTATATGTTGAAGAAAATGCAATCACTCATTTTTCTTGTTCTATCGCAACTCTCGCCTCCAAGAAATAGATGTTGGACCAAATGATCTAGATGAATGTCATATTTCCATTTTCCTTGTCTTTTTGTTTTTCTCTTGTCAACTATCATTTGGCCAACCCTCACAATTTGAGTTACTTCCCTAGCCACCTCTTTCCCTTTTTATCATAGTTTAAATTAAGATTATATAATATTTACAATGGGAAAAAAATTAAAGATTATATAATATTTACAAAGGGAAAAAAATCATATAATGAGCCAATGAGTTTTAGGCTTTAGCTCAAATGACACTTCCTCTTCTGGTAAAAGCAAGGTGATGCGAATGGAAATTAAATAAAGAACTTGAAAAATATTGATTCGTTTTTTGAAGAGAAAAATTTTCAATTATGTTGCTCCCTTTGCATCTCGGATAATTACTACAGGACTTCCTTAAAGAACACTGCACATTAAAGTTTGCTTTTTCAACATTGAATTTATAAGTTTTCCAACTCAAATTGAACTCACTTTTTAAATGTATGATACTATTGATATATTAGAAATTAGACATTACGTGATTTTTTTTTCTCTTGTGAAGTGTGAAATTGCCTAGAAAATATTTAAACCATTTAATCATTTGCTTCAATTAAATTTAGAGAGGTAGAAAATAAATAAATAAATAAAAGGAAACATTTTTAGAAGATTTTTTGCTTCAGCTTTTCTCCGAGTCAATAACCTATTGCCTTATATCACAAAACAGCAAAGGCAAAATTTTAATAAATAAAGTAAGAATAGCTAAAAACATTGAGAGAAAATATGAGTTTCAATTTTAATATATATTTTTCAAGAATGTAGTTTTACTGTTTTAGACAACGCTAATGAGCTAAATCATATAATAACGGGCATAATGCATAACTTTATCATTGTCAATATTATAATAAAATTAATAAATTTTTTGATTAAGATGGATAAGAGGAAGCTTGACTAAGTTCCGCTTGAAAGCTCTCTAGCTTCAAATTTTACATGCCAATTCAGGAAGAGAAATTAATGAGTGGATAGAAAAGCAAAGAATCAAGTCAACCCATCAATTGACTTCGAAGGGGGAAAAAATAAAAGGCTGAAGAATTGGAGTTTAATAAAATATAATGAGAAAGGATGCTCATAAAACTATTAAAGAACGATCATTTGAAACACAACTTCTACAAAATAATATTAAAATTTTACGTTTAGTAATATCGGAATTGATGCATTGTTGAAAAGAATAATATATATATATATATAAATAAGCATGGGGTGAAAGCTTTGAACTACATACTATATTAAACCTTTCTTTTTTATTTATTGAAAATGATAGATTTTTATTATGTAAATAACAATGTACAATGGTTCAAACAAATGTTCTAAGAAATGAGGGCAACCCATCCAAACACCCTCCACTTTGTCAACCATATTTGCGCTTGACCTGATGATGTATACAAAAGCAAAAGTTCTAAACTGAGAATTGAACAACCAAACCAAGGTAAGTGAGATTTGGGAGATTGATATTGAAAGCCTGGACTACTCTTTGATTATCACATTTATAATAATGTTCCTCAGCCCAGTCCAGATTGCCAATTGAGCTACTTCCCTCATCACCCACCCAGCTGCCATCACTGCTTTTATTTTACCTAGAAGAGCTTTGTTCACGGGAAATAAAACACACCAGAGTGATCCTTGGCCACGGTTCCTATTATAATTCATTTTTACCACATTAGTGACACATTAGAATGACATATTTGATGGTTCCAATATTCTGGTAGGTCCTTGGGAGTATGTAGGGGTTATTTCATTGATGGTTGTAGGTCAACACTCTTCCCCTGCATATGCAAGGATGCAAAGTTTTTTTTTTTTTAAATCAATATAGAGGTAGATGTTCATATCTATATAGATATAACAACCATCATTAATTAACCAAATCAACTAACATGTGTAACCCAATTCACGAAGGCCCCTTGCTCATGAAAAAGGTGGGGTTGAATACCTAATCTTCTTGCAATAATTGTTTCTCTGGTGTATTAGTGATTCAATTGGAACAATTTTGACTTTCCATGCTTAATTTATTTCAATATGGGAACACTGTATTTTTGGGAAAATGAAAAAGAAGGAAACAAAAAATAGAGGAAATCTTACTACACAAATGGTGGTAAGGTTTTCATACCATGCAAATCTCTTAGAGGCCTTTGGTCAAAGACCTAACAGATATAGCCATTTGATTTTCTACACAATCTTCTTGCACAAACGGGGTAAGTTTTTAACACCTACAATCCATGAACTATGGCATAACAATTAAATTGAAAGGGTTAAATGATAATGTAAAAAAAAAAAAAAAAAAAATGATGTTTGGAGCTTTATACAACAAATTGAACATTAAGTTGTAAGTCTTCTCCGACATGCCACTCCAAAATCCCAACTACTATCTTTAAGCTTCTCTTGTCCTATGTTATGTGCCGCTCTTCCTGATCAATTCCACCCACTTCTCTCCGTGAACTCGAGTTCAATAGATCTCTAAATATAATATACTGATTGAAAGTGGAACAATACCATGTTTGTGCTGCAATTATGGGAGGTGGACACAAACCAACTCTCTAAATTACTTCAAAAGTAACTGTCATCTGAAACTCTCTGTCATAACATTGAATTTTCTATGGTTCTACACTTTCAATCCGGTTTATTTAGTAACAGAAACTTAAGGGCAAACATCAGGACAAGGAAGGACACTGAAAAGGCACAATTAATACTAAACAGAGAGATAGAGAAAACAGAAAGTCCAAGTTGAATTTGAGGAAAAGAAAGAGGGAAATAAAAGAAAAAAAAAAAAGAAGTATGATGGGGTCGCTGATATGGCTCAACAGGAATGTAACAACAATAAATACTCCGTTTCAGCTTATATATATATATATATATATATATATTTATAAATGGAATTCAATTTTAGGTCTTTTATTGGACATGTCGGGTTGAGTTTATTGGAAATTTGGAGCCCATATTAAAATAAATAAATAAATATTTTTTTTAAAAACCCTCACTGTTTAAGGAGCAGGACTTAAATGAGATATTTACCAACACTCCCTCAAATAAATCTATCAATCATCATCACTCACGTTTTAAAACCCCACTAACTAAAAGAATGGTTCTTCTCAAAAACTAAAAGAATGGAATTATTTAATATTTAAATCCTGTGTGGATCCAAGTCATATTTTGATCTCCTCCCACCAATGTTGAGGCATGAACATTCTCACACGAGCATACAATTATGATGAGTAATACGTGTTCCAAACTCTTTCTTCCAAGAGATTTTGAATGAGAAAAGAATAGTTACTGTAACTAACAATAATTTGGGTTCGGGATAGTTTTATACTTATATATATATATATATATATATATATAAGTCTCTTAGCGTCGTATTAGAGTCGTATGCTCAATTCTTCTTTTACCTTTATCTTTATTTTTAAGAGATTAATACTTAATATGAATGAATAGGCTTATGTCTAGTTTGTATAGCTTATCTAGAAAACTCTAAAAACCAACTATTAGGTAGAACTGTAGAAGTATGCACACAATCTTAGCACAACTTAAAAATGCTTGCACAGTGACTTAAGTTTCACGAATTTCATAAAAGAAATTCACAAATTCTTAAAATTGAAACCATGTCTAAACCATGTATAAACACAATTATGCAGAAAAATTACTGCAGAAAATTCAAACACCAGGAAAACAATTTTCTTTGATTCTAAAACCCAATCAATATGTTATACAATCACGATATTGAAGTAGGCTTTGATACCAATTGTTGGTTTTGCATCTCATACAAAACAAACAGTGGAAGCAAACACCACAGCACACTAATAAATCAGAGTCACACTAAGTCGTTGGAATCACACGAGATAAGACCCAGCAATCAAAAATTCAACGCACTAAGAAAAAATGATTTATAAAGTAATTAAATTCAACATAACAATCATCCACACCACAGCACAAAAGAGGCAGTAAAAAGGGGAAAAAAAAAACATCATGCAAAAGAATAGAGCACAAAAGAAACTTGGATTTAGAGATACCTCAACTGAATCGTCTAGCTGCTGTCAATATTTATATATTGTAAGGAGAGGAAGACAGGAAGGAAGGAAAATAGAGAGGCTGCTGCTAGAAGGGAGAGAGGCTGGCGATGATTAAATGTGAAACCGTAGGAAACCGTAGAACAAAGAAGGTGGGGAAGGGGAAAGAACTAAAACGTGGGAGACAGGAAATTAAAACCATGTGCAACAAAAGGAAAGGAAAAACAAAAGGTTGACACCGTAAAAGCCAAGGGTTTCAGTTTAGAAGGCTTTGGGTCTGGGCTTTATGGGATATTAAATTTGTAAGAAGTGGGCTTAATGGTGAAGATAGAGATGAAAATTATTTTATAATTATTTGTATTTAAAATTGATAAAAATTATTTTAAAATTGTACGAAAAATTTAGAAAAGATAATAGAAATGACATGGCTGCTGATGTGGCTCAATGTGAGAGTAGCAACATTAAATGCTACGTTTCAGCTTTTAGTAATATATAGATATAGATTTTAAATTTTAAAATTCATAAAAGTTATTTTAAAATTGTAGAACAAATTCAAAAAAGAAGATGAAAATGACATGACCGCTAATATGACTTAACGTGAGCATAGCAACACTAAATGCTACGCTTCAACTTTTAGTATTATATAGAATATAGATAAGAAGTGGGCTTTATAGTGATGATAGGGCTAGGATTGATTTTATATTTATTGGTATTTTAAATTTTAAAATTCATAAAAATTATTTTAAAATTGTAGAACAAATTCAGAAAAGGAGATGAAAATGACATGGCCGCTGACGTGGCTTAACGTGAACGTAGCAACACTAAATGCTACGCTTCAGCTTTTAGTATTATATAGATGATATATAAAAATTAAATCCATCACATATATGTGATAAATATGGTATACCGGTGAAAATGATAAAGAAAATTAATTAAATAAAAAGGAATAATATTAACACAAAGATGTAATCAAAGATATATTGAATATAATGCAATAATACCATATTAATTGACAGAAAGAGAGATGATTACAAATAAATATTAATAGAAGCAGGTCTTTATTTTTTATATAATAAGACCAAGAGGTAATAATTTAGCTATAAGGACCTTAACAGACTTACTCTTTTTTTTCTTTTTTTTTTTTTTTTTTTGAGTTCATGAACAGACCTATTCTTATTATAGATCACATAAGATTATATTGACAATATCTTAAGATGACTTTAGCATTTTAGCTATAACAGCACAAATATTGATTAGCTTCTCTATTTTGGAAGTGCTACCTTTTATTGGTGATTGAATAGTCGGGAGCGCCACAAATCGTTGATTACAAGATGCAATTTTATTTTCTGCAGTCACAAGTGTTTGTGCCTCGTCATTGTAGGATTGTGAACCTGCATAAGAACTTGCTTGTCTCATATCTTCATATATACTATCTATATCGGTTTGGCAACCCTGAATTCGATTCCTAGTATCTGAGTCTTTGACTCCTATAAGAACATTTCCAATTTCACCATTGACACTTGGTATTAACTTCAAGCTTACAGAAGTAGCAACGATTCCTAGCCTGTATAGAACATTTGTAAGACCCTCTGGGTCTGAAAGTAAAACTGATAGGCAGTAATCATGGTCCATGGACGCTGTGCAAACCTTTTCAACAAGGGTTCGATCTGCATTAGAAACATCGTAGAAAAGAGAGGTGACTAGTAGAGGGATTATCAAGATTGATAGGCAACTAATTGGAGAGGCCATCTTTTTTTTCTTTTTTTTTTTATTAAGTTCTTTGTCAAGAATGATATTGTTGATTCATGTATCTTTTGGCTTCCTATTTATAATATATTAGATTGGCATGAGGCAGTTATTTTCCACATAGATAGGTTGGCATGGAAGACAACTCTGTTCCATGCCAAGTTAAGTATGAGAAGTTCAACGATAATTTTCCTTTGACGTCTTATTTTTAGATACTAAACACAATAAAATTAGAAAATAATTGAATTACCTTTTTTTAGCCAAGTTAAGCAAGAGAAGTTAAACGATAATTTCCTTTGACACCTTATTTTTAGATACTAAACACAATAAAATTAGAAAATAATTGAATTACATTTTTTTAGCCAAATTAAGTAAGAGAAGGTAAACGATAATTTTCCTTTGACGCCTTATTTTAGATACTAAACACAAGAAAGTTCGAAAATATTTGAATTACCTTTTTTTAGCTTGACGTGAGAAAGGGTTTTTTTTTTTTTTTTTTTTTTTTTTTATTTTTTTTTTTTTTTTTTTCTTCTAACATGGGGATGAAGTTGCTTCTCTTCATGCTTGCTTGCAACCCAAAATAAATCCAACATCTTCTCCAAGATGGACTTCAATTTCCTTACCAATTCCATCCATCAAAACCTTATTTGGGTCCTCCAAATCATCCATTTCTCAACATGGGTTCTCCTTGCAATCCTCAACTATTCCTGGGTTTCTTTCTCTCTCAATTCTCTCTCCTTCATAGTCAACGCCAGAGCCCCTATCTACGATTTATGGGATTCGATCATATTTAGCTTGTACTATGTCAACAATTATTGCAATTGAGACTAAGGCAAGATGATGTTAGTCGTAGTCCACAAATTCCTTATAAATGTTTGCCTATCTTTTCAAACATTTGCATGAATATTGTAGGGACTCGTAGCCCTCAAATTTCTTGCAAATGTTTTCCCATGTTTTCAAACATTTGCATGAAAATTGTGGGGACCAAGTCACCTATATATAATAGTGATGATCCCTTTTTCTTTTTGAATCAATATTGACAAAAGTCATTCCTAATTAAAATATATGATATATTAGAATTAAATCCATCACATATATGTGATAAAATATGGTACACAAGTGAAAAAGATAAAAGAAAATTATTTAAATAAAAAGAAATAATATGAACACAAAGATGCAACCAAAGATTTATTGAATATAATGCAATAATGCCATATTGATTGAGAGAAAGAGAGATGATTACAAATAAATAATAATACAATCAGGTCTTTATTTATTTTATTTTTTATATAATAAGCCATTATGATAATCTATTCATAATAATAAAATGTCATAAATAAATTTGAAAAAAGACCAACCAAGGTTTGCTATTTTGACTTAGCTATCCAAGCAACCTCACCTACTTCTGAATTCTCTTCCCTTAGCACTTGGACAAACTTAATTTTGTCAAAATGATTGGCCATCTAGATGGCTAACTTTTGGTATTTCTGCATCCTTTCCACTTGTCCTTCATATTCATGGTTCACTTGCACAACGATGAGCTTGGAGTCATTTTTGAGCACTAAGCTTTTGATACCTAGAGTTTTTGCTAGTCTTATGTTGGGTTACACGTGTGAGTGAAGTCCCACATTGAATAAAGATGAGAAGAATAAATGGTTAATATAACATAATTGAGCACATACCTATTGGGCTTAGGCCTTTTGGGTTAAAGTATATCTCTATATGTTATATTAATTACTCAAGAAAGCTCCACAAGGTGTTTATCTCCTCAACAAGTGGTATCAGAGCCCTTGGTGGTGTGCGGCAAAGGTGGTGAGGTGTTCATGGTCCCTACCCAGCGGGGACAAAAAAAGCCTAAGTGGCCCACACATAAAGATCCTAGAGAAAAGAAAAAGAAAAGAAAAGCCCAACAAATGAATATTGCTAATGGTGCTAAATAATAGTGTGATGCGAGGTTCCCATGGACATTGGCGTGCGGGGTTCCCATGGATGTGCGTGCAGGGTTGACACGTGGTTTCCATGGATGGTGTATGAGAGATCCATGGATGACACGTTGATGAAGTGAAAAGCCCATTAGGCAAGGGGGAGTGAGTAGAACTTGTTCATGACCCACAGAGAGGCAAATACTCACACGTGAGGGGGAGATTGTTAGGTTACACATGTGAGTGAAGTCCTCTGTGTACAAGGACAAGTCAACTGTACTGTCAGATGTTACAGAGATAGATCAAAAGAAATCAGAGTTTGTAAACTTAGATGAACTGAAGGAATTGCCAATAGGAAAGAAGGCTTTGCACAACAAGTGGGTATACAGAATAAAGAATAAGCATGATGGTAGCAAACGTTACAAGGCCAAATTAGTTGTTAAAGGGTTCCAGCAAAAGGAAGCATTGACTACACAGAGATATTTTCTTCAGTTGTGAAGATGTCAACAATTAGATTGGTGCTGGGAATGGTGGCTACAGAAAATTTACATCTTGAGCAGTTGGATGTAAAGACGGCATTCCTTTATGGTGACTTGGAGGAAGATCTTTACATGATTCAGCCAGAAGGGTTCATTGTTCAGGAACAAGAGAATCTAGTCTACAAACTAAGAAGAGCTTGTATGGCCTAAAACAAGCTCCTAGATAGTGGTACAAGAAATTTGACAGTTTTATCCATAGAATTGGGTTCAAGCGATGTGAAGCTGATCATTGTTGCTATGTCAAATTCTTTAACAATTCTTATATCATTTTACTATTGTATGTGGATGATATGCTTATTGGAGGGTCTAGCATTGAGGAGATTAATGATCTAAAGAAGTAATTGTCAAAACAGTTTGCAATGAATGATTTGGGAGTTGCAAAGCAAATCCTTGGTATGAGAATCATTAGAGACAAGGCTAATGGTACATTGAAGCTTTCACAATCAGAGTATGTGAAGAAAGTTCTCAGCAGGTTCAACATGAATGAAGCTAAACCAGTGAGCACACCCTTGGGCAATCATTTCAAATTAAGCAAAGAACAATCACCGAAGACAAAAGAAGAAAGGGACCATATGAGCAAGGTGCCCTATACCTCAACGATTGGTAGCTTGATGTATGCTATGGTGTATACAAGGCCAGACATTGCACATGCAGTAAGAGTTGTGAGCAGATTCATGAGTAGGCCTGGAAAGCAGCATTGGGAGGCAGTCAAGTGGATTTTGAGATTTTTGAAGGGTTCATCAGATACATGTCTTTGCCTCATAGGTGCAAGTTTAAAACTGCAGGATTATGTAGATGCTAATTTTGCTGGTGATATTGATAGTAGAAAGAGTACTACTGGGTTTGTATTTACTATAGGTGGTACAGTTATATCATGGGCTTCAAATCTACAAAAGATTGTTACTTTGTCTGCTACAGAAGCTGAGTATGTTGCAACAACTGAAGCTGGAAAGGAGATGATTTGGCTACATAGTTTCTTAGATGAATTAGTAAGAAGCAAGAGATGGGCATTCTACACAATGACAGTCAGAATGCAATTTTTCTTGCTAAAAATTCGGCTTTTCATTCAAAGTCAAAACATATACAAACAAAATACCATTTTATCCGGTACCTTGTTGAAAATAAGCTTGTAATACTTGAGAAGATTTGTGGATCTAAGAACCTGGCAGACATGTTGACTAAGGGTGTCACTATTGAGAAGCTGAAGTTGTGTTCAGCTTCAGTTGGCCTTCTAGCTTGAGGATAGGAGGATGAGTTGCAGGGATGAGGGATTGCTTTTGGAGGATAGCGACTGATGTTGGTGATTAAACTAGTCTCCAAGTAGGAGATTTGTTGGGCATTGTGGAGCTTAGTTTATTTTTGGCCCATTTTGTAGCCCATTGTAATCCTATGCGCAAGATATAATAGCCACTTTTGTAATTAGGGTTTAAAAACTATTGTTGTGTTTTTAGAGAGAGAGAGAGAGAAAAACATTGTAGCTGCCCTTTGTATTTTTCCCTGATAATAGTGAAATCCCTGCAACTTCGTGGACGTAGGCAAATTGCCGAACCACGTAAATACTATCTTGTGTGTGTGATTATTTTTCTTTGACGTGTGTTTTCTCTATTTTTTTTTTTTTTTTTTTTTTTTGTTTCTCACAGGTTGGAATTTAGGTTGAATTCCCAACAACTGGTATCAAAGACCATGGTGGTATGTGGCAAAGGTGGTGAGGTGCTCATGGTCCCTACCCAACGGGGACAGAAAAAGCCTAAGTGGCCCACAAACAAAGATCCTAGAAAAAAGAAAAAGAAAACAAAAGCCCAACAAATGAATATTGCTAATGGTGCTAAATAATGGTGTGGTGCGAGGTTTCCATGGACATTGGCGTGCGGGGTTCCCATGGATGTGCGTGCAGGGTTGACACGTGGTTCTCATGGATGGCGTACGAGAGATCCATGGATGACACGTTGATGAAGTGAAAAGCCTATTAGCAAGGGGGAGTGAGTAGGACTTGTTCATGGCCCACAGAAAGGCAAAGACTCACACGTGAGGGGGAGATTGTTGGGTTACCCGTCTAAGTGAAGTCCCACATTGAATAAAGATGAAAAGAATGAGTGATTAATATAACATAATTGAGCACATACCCATTGGGCTTAGGTCTTTTGGGTTAAAATGTGTCTCTATATGTTATATTAATTACTCAAGAAAGCTCCCCAAGGTGTTTATCTCCCCGACGTCTTAAGCTAGTGAGTATTGCTTCATATTTTTCTTCATTATTTATGGTGGCAAATTGAAGCTGTGCTCCATATTTGAGGACGTCCTTGTTAGGAAATATTAAGTTGACTCCTACACCTCCTAGTTCTTTGATGCTATTAGCGTGAATTGTTCAAAACTGTGTTTGGTTGTTACCTGAAAAAGTAAATTCAACAATAAATTCTACCAATACCTATGCTTTAATTGTTGATCGAGGTCTATACTCAATGTTGAATTGACTAAGCTCGATGGCCTATTGCACTAGGTGTCCAGTTGCGTCTGGTTTATTCATAGCCTTCATGATAGGTTGATCTATCATTACACTGATTGGATATGCCTGGAAGTATGGACGGAGCTTCCTTGATGCTACAATCAATGAAAATGATACCTTCTTTAGATGAGGGTATTTTAATTTTGCACCTTGGAAGGCTTGGCTTAGGTAATACACTGGCCTCTACACCCTATTTTCTTCCCTAGTCAAGGCTGAACTCATAGTTAGTCTTCCTCTTTCACTGATGGGTTTTGTAGTGGCAATCTCGTCAGGTACTCCTTTAGGTTCTTGAAAGCTGTCTTGCATTTGTTAGTCCACTCGAAGGCTTGCTTGAATGTCTTGAAGAATGTCAGGCACTTGTCTGTAGCTTTTGACACAAACCTATTCAAAGTTGTGACCTATCCCATCAATCTTTGGACTTCTTTCATAGTCTTGGGTGATGTCATTTGCAGGATGGTCTTCACTTTTTTAGGATTGGCTTCTATTCCTCTTTGGGACACCATGAAATCGAGGAAATTTTCCTGGTGATATTCCAAAGGCAAATTTCGCTAGATTGAGCTTTATCTTGTATTTTTTGGAGTGTGTCGAATGTCTCTCTTAGGTTGTCCAAATGTTCTGAGTTTGTCTTGCTTTTGACGAGCATGTCATCGACATAGACTTCTACATTCTGCCAAATATGTAGCTCTACCAACCTTTGGTATTTAGCTCTAGCATTCTCTAGCCCAAAGGGCATCACTTCGTAGCAATAAAGCCTCTAGCTTGTTATGAATGTTGTTTTATCCTGGTCTTCTTTGCTCATGCAAATCTGCTTATATCCTGAAAAGGCATCCATAAATGTTAGTAGTTCATGTCCTACTGTTGAATTAACTAACTGGCAGATCCTTGGTAGGGAGAAGCTATCTTTTGGACATGCTTGATTGAGGTCTGTGAAGTTGACACATACTCCATTTCCCATTTGATTTTTTTTACCATGACGACTTTAGCCAACCATTTTGGGTAATAGACTTCTCACATGAAACTTGGAACCATGAGCTTGTCTACTTCTTCCATAATAGCTTTGTTTTGCTCGGGGGAGAATACTTATCGTCTCTATTAGATAGGCTTCTTCTTTGGATCAACGTTCAGTTGATGCTCTATGACACTCTCTTCTATGCTTGGCATGTCTTCATGAGTTCAAGCAAACACATCTAGACTTTCTTCGTGGTTTTGGAAGCATCTTCTTCTACTAGCTCTACAGTTTTTAACTCTTCCACTGGTTCTTGTTGCTCTTCTTCAACTATCCAAGTATGATTTTCTTTCCCTACAAATACTTCTTGGTAGTACTCTCTAGCTGACACATGATCCCCACAAATCTCTCTTATCTTGTGGTTAGTTGGAAATTTGAATTTAAGACAGTAAGTCAAAGTAGTAGCTTTCAAGCGATGAGAGTTAGTTGTCCTAAAATGACATTATAGGAAGATGGGCAATCAACTATGTGAAAGTCAATATCTTTGATTACTTGTGCAAGATAGGTTCTAGCTATGATGTACATGATATATGTTGAGCTACCATTAGGTGTGAGGTACATGTTCATGTGAGGTTTCAATAATAAAACCAGAATAGAAGAACTTGTTCCCACCCTCCAATGAAAAATTAAAAAAAAAAAAAAAAAAAAAAAAGAAGAAGAAGAAGAAGAAGGAAAATTTTGCTTACTTAATATTAGAAGGAAATTGCTGGAGACAATAATAAATTAAAAAGTTTTTATATATATTTTTTTAAAAAATAAATAAAGACGTCTATTATCTAAATTTTTTGAACTTTTAACGATAAAAGAGAGGGAAATGGGCATTAAGGGAAAAGTAGGGGCCATTAACTATAACCGTGCATGTATATATAGTTTGATAACTTTGATGTAAAGTTTGTTGTAGGGTTTTGTCATGGAATGTACTGTACATAAGTTTTGTCCTTATTTTAAATATTAAACATTTTATAATTTTATTGATGACACCTAGTTTAAGTTTTCTAGTGGGTCTGCCACAATTTTAACCCCACACTCCTCTCATCAATTCAAACTAGATCACTCACTCCCAACACTCTCAAACCCTTGACCCTCCAACTATCTTCCACTCCCACCTCACTGTTAACTCAACCACAAATCTACCGCTCCTTGGTATACCAACCCAGCATATGAATCCCTTGGAACCTAGTAGAAATAACCCATTGTAAATTTTTAAATTTGTATTAGTGTAAGCCCAAAGAAATAACAAAATAAGGACAAAAAAATATGCACAAAGCAGGATCAAATTCACAAAGCAATATCAATATTATCCATTTAACACAACTGAATGCTGAAACTTCCTTCTAACTATTATCATTTTCAAGCTTAGTCTCTTATGAAGGCTAAGGCTACCAAGCTTTGGAATGATTTTTGGGGCTTTTAATTGTTACAGGTCCTTGGATTTTGGGGATGCGTAGGCTAATTGTGGTATTGACTAGGATCTGAAAGTGGGGTCTGTGATAATGGCAATCGAACGTGATTGTGGGAGATTAGCTCCACAGTGGTTGTTTGGTTTTTTGGTATTCATAGATTCTATCAAAGTAGGTGGAATATTGATGGCTATTGATTGCTAGTCGCAATTGTTAAAGTTAAAGAAGTCATCTGAAAAATTAATATATTTTTTTAAAAATAAAATAGTGCTAATGTGAAAAATTGTGTAGCTTCCAAAACTTAGATGACACAATATAATAAGGTTAACAAGAAGTTTGAGGATTTCATTATATAATATTTATAAATCAGTAAATCAGGCATGATCTATATTTAAATGTCACATGCAAGTCATTAGTACTTGGCCAAAAAAAAAAAAAAAATGCTAGTCATTTGATTAGTTTTGATATTGGAGGATCTTAGCAGCATGCCTGAAAGTAAAGTATTTATTTTATTATTTTGAAAGTTAGCAACTACATTATTCAAAATGGATCTATAAAATTTAGTGCCCAAGGTAAAGGCCCCCAAACTACATTTCACATCTGCCACATACATTATAAAAACCCCAACCTTTACTACCTTCCTTTCTGTCTCTCTTGTCCTAGCATTCTCAGTGAATTGAACATGAGTTCTAATTTTATCAAAAGTCTCCTTCAGGTAAAATATTTAGTTTGTTTTTTAAAACTTTTTTCTTTGGGAAAAGTGCTATGCATACAATATTTTCACAACAATTTTATAATAAATCTTCAGTGGTAAGTTGTTATTGGTTGTCATGAGTGAGTAAAAAGGTAATTTAAGTTATGAATTCAATTTGGAACCAATAACAACTCTTTTTGGTAATGGAATAAAAACCCTTTTTTTTTTAAATAAAACTAATAACAACTTACCATTTATAATTTACTATAAAAGTATTATGAAAATATTGTCTACAAGGTTATTGGACCATACAATTGTGACCATAAAATATGTGTATTACATTATTGCAAATGTTTGAGTTTGTGCAGAGGCAAAGCCTCGTCAAACGAAGAAATTGTGCCCTTCAAACGGTTCAAAGCAAGTTACGGAAAACCCTCCTGTGGCTGTAGATCGTGATACCTCTTCTGCTTCAACACTCAATCACTCTTCTCTTGTATATGTTGGTGATCAAACTAGTTTCTAAAAAAATTGGCTAAAAGAACCTTAGATCCTAAACAATGTAGTCAAATGTTTTTCGAAAAGAGAAAAAAAGAAAAACTATATAGTCAATCAATCTACTTTTAAACTATTTATTAAAATGCCACTCTTTGCGATAAATGAATAAAGTAACACTAATTACAAGTTCCATTGTTTCTATAAAAAATGAAAATATTAAAAAAGAAATTCTTATTGAATTTCTATAATGAGTATATGTTAATTAGATAAGTCCTGCATATATTAGAAAGCTAGCAAATGTAAATTTTAAATCATTTGTTATCCCATTGCAAATGGTCTTTCATGTCTAAGGAATTTTTTGTTTTTGGTTTGATGATGATTTTGTTCTTAGAGTATTGGCATCAGTGTGTGTCAACATATTAAAATTTTAGCACTTGGCACAGTAATAACCAAATACTTAAAAACCACCTATATCACATTTTCCGAGTGCTAAAAAATTTGGGATCAACCGTTCTTATTTACATTTCATCTCTTGTTTCAAGTTCCTTTCTTACCAATGGCTGTCAACATACTAGTGCAAATTGATGCCCAAGAAATTCTCAATGAAAGGTTGAAATCTTTCAAGTCAAAAAAGTTTGCAAACCTCCACCAATCCACAAACACCACCGACTTTGCCTTTGATTTTGCTTCTTTCATCAACCTTTAGCCAATGATGATGTAATTGGTTTTGTTGACATGTTGGAACACATGTTAACCAACAAATAACTCCCATTATTAACCATAGTTTCTCAAAGAAGCGCATCAGGGAATTCCTTGCTCCATGAAGCAGCAAGTTTTGGAAGTACAAAGACCACAAAATTCATTGTTGATCATTTCCCATTCCTTCTTACCAAGCAAATATTCTAGGGGACAATGCAATTCATGTGGCCACAAAAAATAAACATCTAAAAGTTTTAGAAGTCCTCATTAATAGATCTACTGTAGAGTTGCAAATGAGGAATAGTATAGGAAACACCGCATTACAAGAAGCTATGTTTTTTTCCTATTTGTTATGAAGCCATCAATCTTTTATTTTGGGGAGATCCCAACGCGGCATATTGTAAGGTTGAAAATTTTCAACTATCTTGTTGGTTTTATTCTGTACCAATTTGCTTGTAATTTAGCACTTAGTAACCCTGCATTTAGGTGGAATTCTTGTAAAGGTAGTGTGTGAAGAGAGTGTGAAGAAAAGCTCAAGTTTGTGCAAAGAAGCAGAGTTTCGCAGCTGACTCGCGACTGGTAAGCCGCCAACTGCAGGCACGTGAGAAGCACACAGGAGAGGTAAAGGGTCACGCCAACTACCGCACTATAGGACAAAAGTCTCAGGCTGGCCAAGCCATTTCTTCGCGACTTGAACTCGCGACTTGGACAAGCCGCGAGGCCAAGCTGCCAACCAGCCCTGTTTGGCAAAAACTGTCTCTTCGTATTCCAAACACACACCACTATATATAGACCCTTATACCCATGAAATGTAGAGAGTTTCCAAAGAGAATTTTGTGAGAGAAACCCTAGAGCAAAACAAGATTGCCTCATCCCCAATCTTCACTAAGAGACTCTACAAATTCCTCTACTCTCTTCCTCTCCATTGATACATCCTTGAGAGGTCGTTTAGCAAATCCTTTTCTCATCACACTCACGTCTGTGAGAAGGTTCATTTGGTGCTAAAGGAAGCAGTTTGAAAGGAACTAATGTCTATTGTTTGATGTTATGGTTGAGTAGCGAAATCCGATAAGCTAAAGAAGAAATAGGTTCAGCGTAATCTCGTTAAAGCAAGAAGCTTGGAGGGCTTAGGTACATTAGGTAGATTAGGCTTGGAGGGTCTTCTGCTGTTCATGTATCCCAACTACATTCTTTAATGGATTATTTACCGCTTGGAAGGCGACGGAGAGGTTTTACGCCGAGGACTTTGGTTTCTTCTTCGATAACATATCGCGTGTTGTCCTTGTGTTTGCATCTCTCTTCCCTTTATCTTTACCATTTAATTACTGCTGTGATTATGATTATTTATGGTTTAGATTATTTATCGATTCTGTTATAAGCTTGTTATCATTTTCCGTACATACATTGTTTGATTTAAAGCTTGAATTGGTAATTTTGTAATTGGGGGTCTAAACATTTATAATGCTTTCAACGCTATTTGAACTTTCAATTGGTATCAGAGCGAGTACACTTGCTGCGGTTTTAATACCTAAGTGTGATCCTTAGCCCCTTGTTAAGATGGATAAGTCTCAATCTCTTAATGTACCACCATTTATTTATGGTAATAATTATGCATTTTGGAAAGTCTGCATGAAGACGATTTTTTGTTCTATTGATGATGTTGTATGGGATGCTGTTAAGGTTGGTTGGACTAGGCCAGAGGCTGCCAAATCCACTTGGGGTAAGGCAGCTCTTGCGATGGCTAATGCTAACAGTAAAGCATTAAATGCTATTTTCTGTGGTATCTCTCTAGAAGAATTTCATAGGATTTCACATATCACCGTTGCTAAGGAAACATGGGAAATTCTTGAGACAACTTATGAAGGGACTAAGAAGGTGAAAGACACCAAACTACAGATGTTGACCACTCACTTTGAGGAGTTAAAGATGAGTGAGGATGAGTCCTTTGATTCATTTTATAGTAAGCTGAACGAGGTGGTCGTTAGTAAATTTAATTTGGGGGAAAAGACAGATGATTCTAAAGTTGTAAGGAAGATCCTTCGGTTGCTACCAGAAAGTTTTTGTACCAAAGTGACGGCCATTGAAGAGAGCAAGGGTCTTGACGACATTAAAGTTCAAGAGCTAGTGGGTTCACTGCAGACGTACGTATTGTCACTGCCCACGCAGAAGAAGAGCAAATCTCTTGATCTTAAAACAATTGATGAGAGAGTGGCGTCTCATGATCCTTCGGAAGAGGATATAGTAGATAAAGATGTGGCGTATCTTGTAAAGAACTTCCGAAAATTCTTGAAATTCAAGAATGGTGGGAAATTTGGTGACAAAGGAAAATTTCAGAGTTCCGGAAGGGAGAAGAAAGAATTCCGAAGGAAAGATGATAGAGATTCTCAATCCTCTCAAGGAATTACATGTTTCGAGTGTAATGGATATGGATACTTCAAAAAGGAATGTCCCAATTATTTGAAGTCAAAAGGAAAGGTCTATGCCACTACCTTGAGTGATATTGATTCGTCAAATTCTGACTCTAATGATAGCTGTGATAGAGAAGGAAATTACTCCGCATTCATGACCATTGCACATGTGGAATCCTTGGATGATTTGGGTTCACTTGTGAAGGAGTTTGGCGAACATTCTAATTTGGAGTCTATTGGGATTGTTGAAGAATCAGAGGTTGAAGAAGAAGAAGGTACATCTAGTCTTCAAAAGAATTACGCCTTACTTCGTGAGAAATTAGGTGAGTATACAAAGGTGGCAAAGGTAGCTGTGAAGAAGATGAAGAGAGTCGAAGAAGATTACAAAAGCTTGCTTGTCAGACACAAGAAGGCAAAGTGTGAGATTGAAGAACTTAATGGTGAGCTACAAAAGCTTACACAAAAGTGAGATTTCTTGAGCAAGAGGTATAAGCTTATGCCAAGATAGATAGGGTCTCTTCGAAGAAGTTAGATGATGTTATTTCATCTCAAAAACATGCCTCAGACAAGTCAAGATTGGGATATACCAGAGGAAGTAGCTCATCAGCCAATGTCAACAAAGAAGTGAAGTTTGTAAAGGCCAAAGAGACGGCTGTGGATAAGCCTATTCCTGAGAAAGTTAAGACTGAAAGAAAGAAGAATGTGAATGATCAACGGGTGGTTAACAATTCCCGCAATCAATCAGAAGCCAGATTTGGAGCTAGAGGAAGATCACTTCCAAGAACACAACAGGGTCCTAGAATGAACTATCTTTGTCACTATTATGGATTGCAAGGACATACTAGACCCAACTGTTACAAACTGAGAGTATTGAACAATGCAAGCGCTCCTCGATCAAGAGGAAGGAGAAATGACGAGAGGTCTTGGGGTAGAGAGCAACCAAGAAGTCAAAACCATGATCCAGGAATGATAGATGTTATGAAGATGATCGGTGCCTTCACCAACTGCTTGGAAAGCTTCACAAGAAGGTTTGAAAGTCCAAACTCTCGTACCCAATTCGTCAAGGATATCACTCCAAACACACATGACGTGTGGGTGACAAAGGGTACTCATGCATAAGTATTACAACATATCCATGCATTAATACTTCCCATGTTTGTGAATATGCTGGGTTGTGTGCTTGTTGCTAGTATTTAGGTTGTTATTTTGTTTGTGTGTTTGTCTTTGGCTCAAATGTTTTTACATTGTTATTTATGTTGCTTTTGATCAATATTTTACTGCTTTTATGTCAAAAATATAAAAACCACAAAAAAAAAAATAGAAAATCCAAAAAGTTTGTTCGGCTTTGTTGAGTCTTGTCTCAAAACAAGTTTTGCCTTGTACATTTGTACTAATGGCTTTGTGCATTTAACGAGCTTAGCTTGTCTCTCATGCACTTATATCATTGTGGAAGAAATTCTGAAATCTATGTGACTGTTGTAAATAGATCTTCAACCTTGTCATAAATGATTAGTGAATGGTTTTATTGATCTTGAGACATGCATAGACTTGTGAGAGGTCATATATGCATACTTCTATAATTGAGATGGGTCACATTATCTGGTGCTGGTTGTGCATGTCTTGATTGAATTGATTATTGAAGCTTCACATTAGACTAAGGACTATCTCATTTTTTATATCCACACATAACACACAAGTCTATGTTCAAGAAATGCCATACTCATTTGTGTGATTGTACTTGTTTAAATGTGTTTTCACAAGCTCAATCTTTGTTGATCAAACACAATTTTTTTTTTTTTTGAGTATTTTAGTTTATTTTTGGAAAGTGTTTTTGTTCTTACAAAAATGTCAAAAATTTCAAAAATATTGTTGCCCTGTTTTGGCAACTCAATCATGGGTAGGTCCAATTGCATGCTCTAGTCGCGAAACTCACTCTGAGATTTTTGCAGGTCACTAGCGAGTCAAGGTCTCAGTCACGAAAAATACTTAGAAAATTTTTCCAAAATTTGAGTTTTTATGATTTTCGCAGCTCTGTGTGGCGACTTATTCACGAGTGGAATGTGCAGTCGCGAGGGATACTCAGAGATTTTCGCGACTCATCTCACAACAATATCGTGGGTAGACCTTCCAATCATGAACAACACTTATAAGATTTTTTGAAAATCTTGGTTTTATAGTGTTTCGCGACTTAACTTGGCAACTGACTGGTGACTTACTCCAGTCGTGAAAAATGCGTGTTTCACATTTTAAAGACAGTTTTTTAATTTTTTTTAGCTTTTCCTCGAACTTCAATGACTGTTCATTGTCTTTCCTATTTCTCTCTCACAAACACTCCGTGTATTTCTGAAAAAGCCTTCACTTTTGGCATCATATCTTCATCAAACACCAAGAAAAAGGTATGGGTTTTCTTGTCTTCACTTCATTCTTCATGTTTCTATTGTTGTTTTCTCATTTTTGGGTGTTGTGATGTTGGTTTGTGTTCTGAAGGGTTTGAACTTGGGTGTGCCTAAAATGTTGGGTTTGATTGTTTGTGGTTGTTTTCTCTTGGTGCAGAGGTGTTTTAGTGTTATGTGTTTTATAAGTTTGCTAATTTTTGGTCTATTTATAGTTATTTAATAGATTTTTGCTCTTTAAGCATAAGGGTTTGGGGTTTCTATATTTCTCTCTGATTGTGGTGTTAGGATTATCAGGTTGTTTGAGCTTTTGGTGTTTGTGGCTGGCATTATTTTATTTTAAATCACCATATCTTGTGCGTGCTGCTGCTTTTGGTCTCTTTCTTGCACATTTCATACTCATTATGTCATGTCTCATTAACATTTGCTCATATCTATCTGAATGTGTTTTATAATGTCATTTTTTTTTTACTTGATCTTGTCTGCACTTATACTAATTAAACTTGTTTGATTTGATATATCCATCTTTCGGTTATCTACTATGCTTGATCTGTGTGCTGTCTTGTCACTCTGTTAATCTCTTTGTAACTAACTTGTTATTAATATGTGTGCATTTCCACATATTGTGTTTTGTTCTTGTTGTGGCCACTTTCTGTTTGTTTACAGTTAGCCCCATCTCCTACAAAGAAGAAAACTGTTGCTAAGAAATCTGACAAAAGGCTGAAAATGGATCCTACCCTATTTAGGTCAGTTCAACACTTTGAGAGATATAAGGACTCTTTCTTGATCGGAACCATTGAGTTACAATTAGATAACATCCAACAGAAGTTGGAAGACAGCCTTTAGCTATTTGTGCCAAAAAGGGAGAGAACAGCATAGTAAGGGGGAGCAAAGCTTAAGAATGAAAAGGAGTGTGCATACAGAAAATGGGAGTGTTTTATAGTTGTTTTACTCTAATATACTATGTTGTGTTCTTTAGAGTCTTTATCCTTGTCGATATGGTTTTATAAATTTGGAAAATTTGTGGCTCTCTGGTACAGTTACTTATTTTAGTTGTTATTCAGTTTATATAATATGATGTTTTTTAGTATACGTATTATTATGTTTTTGGTTTGTACCTAGTACCTTGGTAGGTTGTTAAGGTTTTTGTTTATGTTTTGTACCCATATTGCTTTTGTAAGCTTTTAGGGTTTGGTTTTATGCACTTTGTAGGCTTTATAATTTGTACCTTGCTTTATGCGGCCTTTGTGCTTTGTTAAATCGGTACTTCTAAGTAAATGTTATGCATTTCTTTTTAAGTACTGTCACTTTTGTGCCCTAGTAGGATTTTCCTAGATGCACATACTTCATGTACTGTGCATTAGTTGAGTATTGGTCATTCAAGTGATTTGTCTTATGCTTGTCAGCTTGAATGTCCGGATGTTCATTCCAAGTGTGAATGAGCATTATGATCACTTGTTCATAGTGATTGTTGGTTTTGGTCTTGCCTTGGTTTATTGGTTTTATTCCATTGTGCTTGATCGCATTGTGCTTGCTCTATTTGCATTATAAGTTTTCTGTGTACAATAAACTTATTGTGTTGTTGTGCTTCAGGAGTTCTTGTTCTTATGGTTCCAAAGCTTCATAGATTCTAGAGTTAAATGTGAGTGAGTTTTCCAACTGTTCCTAACTCACGCATTAAGTCTAGAGCTTGTTATAGGGTTTTGTTAGAAAATAGCCAAAGGGGGAGATTGTAAGGTTGAAATTTTTCAACCATCTTGTTGGCTTTATTCTATGCCAATTTGCTTGTAATTTAGCATTTAGTAACCCTGTATTTAGGTGAGATTCTTATAAGGATAGTGTGTGAAGAGAGTGTGAAGAAAAGCTTAAGTTTGTGCAAAGAAGCAGAGTTTTACGGGTAGGACTTGCGGCTGACTCGCGACTGGCAAGCCGCCAACTGCAGGCACATGAGAAGTACACAGGGGAGCTAAAGGGTCGTGCCAGCTGTCGTATTACATGACAAAAGTTCCAGGCTGGCCAGGCCGTTACTTTGCCACTTGAACTCACAACTTGGACAAGTCAGAAGGCCAAGCCGCCAACTAGCCCTGTTTGGTAAAATTTGTCTCCTCGTATTCCAAACACACACCACTATATATAGACCCTTATACTTACAAAATGTAGAGAGCTTTTAAAGAAAATTTTGTGAGAGAAACTCTAGAGCAAAATAAGATTGCCTCATCCCTAATCTTCACTAAGAGACTCTACAAATTCTTCTACTCTCTTCCTCTCCATTGATACATCCTTGAGAGGTCATTTACCAAATCCTCTTCTCACCATACCCACATCTGTGAGAAGGTTCATTTGGTATTAAGGGAAGCAGTTTGGAAGGAACCAATGTCTATTGGTTGATGCTATGGTTTAGTAGCGGAATCCAGTAAACTAAAGAAGAAATAGGTTCGACGCAACTTCGTTGGAGGAAGAAGCTTGGAGAGCTTAGGTACATTGGGTAGGTTAGGCTTAGAGGGTCTTCTGCTATTCATGTATTCCAACTACATTCTTTAGTGGATTATTTACCACTTGGAAGGCAGCGAAGAGGTTTTACGCTGAGGACTTGGGTTTCCTATTCGATAACACATCGTGTGTTGTTCTTGTGTTTGCATCTCTCTTCCTTTGATCTTTACCATTTATCAATTCTGTTGTAAGCTTGTTATCATTTTTTGCACATACATTGTTTGATTTAAAGCTTGAATTGGTAATTTTATAATTGGGGGTCTAAACGGTTATAGTGTTTTCAACGCTATTTGAACTTTCACATATATTTTGAATGAAGACAGAAATCTCCATTGTGCCTAGCTACTCCCGATAAGCAAATTGTTGGGCTTCTATTACTAGCGCCATATGGAAATCGTGGTCTCATTGGAAGGTCTTGACTTGAATTACCATTTTATGTAGCCATAAGGATTCCTTACTTTTATTTTATCAATTTTTTTTTGCCATCTTATCTAATTCTTTTTAATCTTATAAACAATTGTGAATAATGTATATTTGGTAGTTTCAATAATAAATATGTGCCATCTAAAATTATTCCTAATTTGCATAAGTTCTATGCAATAAAATAAAACATAATGCATTGCATGTTTTATATCACAGTTACTTTGTATTTTCCACTTGGTTTTTTTTGGCAAAATGCAAAATTGACTCTCTAACTTTCACTGTTTTTCATTTCAGTCTTCTACCTTTAAGTTTTGTCAATTCAGTCATCTTACTTTCAATTTTTGTCAATTCAAGAATCTGTTACAACTTAGATAGTGCTGCCATTAGATATTTTTAAAACGATGCCGTTTTTCTTTTTTTCTTTTTTCTTTTTTTTACTTTTTTTTAATACAGAATTAAAAGAAAATAAGAAAATCTAGAAAAAAAAAAAAAAGAAAAAAAAAAGAAAGAAAGAGAACCCCTTTCCCTGAATCAAAACAAAGAAATCACCCACACACCCAAATCCCTAACTTAGAGTAATTAGGCAAACAATTTGAGAGAGACTAAGTACATTTGAGAGAGAAATTGAGTCAGACTGAGAGAGAGAGAGAGATCGAGCATGAGAAACTGAGTCGGACTGAGAGAGAGAGACCGAGTAGGAAACTGAGTCTTTTTGATTCGGTTTGACTGTTCAAGACTGATTTACAAGGGTATTATGAATCAGTTTGACTGAATTGGTGATTGAGTTCTGATGAAGACCAATTTGCAGAGATTGCAGCCAAGATATTTAGATTGAGAATCCCAATATTAACTGAATCAGAGATGGGTGTACTCCGTAGCTTCAGCTCAAGCCAAGTTTTAGGTAAGTGATGAAAACCTAGTTTTTTGGTGTGTTTTTTTTTTTTTTTTTTTGGGTAAGTGATGAAACCCCCGTTCATCACTCAAAGTTACAAAACAGCCCATTACAACAAAATGCTCAAAAAACAATTCAATCTAACTACTATCTATCAGTTGTCAGTGCATACAGCAGTACGACATGTTTTAATTTTTTTTTCTTTTTTGTTAACTTAGATATATTAGAAGACGTTTTTAGCAAGAACCCATTACTCTTCCACATAAGAGATCAAAAAAGGAAGACACCTTTACATTGAGGGCATTCCGTTCATTTTAACAAAATTCAAACAACATGCCCTCGTAAAGAGCCTAAAGGGTGACATTCTTGTCCATATATCAAGCAAGAAGAGACACATTAAGGCTGTTCAAATATTTCTTGAACAGCAATGGCACAATCCATCTAAATTATTGAACAATTTAGGTCAGAATATATTGCACTTTGCAGCAAAGCATGGGCAAAACATGTAGGTAAAAAACAAATTGGCAAAACTAAGGTTTGAGAAGCTTCTAAATGAAAGGGATAGGAATGGACACACAACCTTGCATTTGGCCTCTATGAATTTTCATTCAAATGTTGTGTGTTTACTCTCACGTGGGATAGGAGAGTTAACTTGAATTAGTTGGGCTCTCTTTCTACATTTATATATATATATATATATATATATATAAAGTGGATCAGTGGGTTTTAATGATTAGGAGTGTAGATACTGAAAAATTTAGATGTGTTAGGACATATGTGTTTTCACATGTTAAGAACATGTGTCACTTATTTATGTAAATTGGCTAAATCATTTGACAAAACGCACTCTACTTGTAATTGGGTAGTTCTAGGTGTTTTTAATACTTCAAGAAACAAGGTTTCAAGGTTAAGTGTTGAAGTCATCAAGTTTTTCCAAGAAAAAGCAAGCTGGCGTGCAAATGAGGACGCCAATATAGAGGATGATGCCACGACCCAACCTCAAGACGACCCCAACATAGATGCCTCAGCTTAAAAAAATATCTTGATGTTTATGTCTTCATCACTTTTTTTTTTTTTATGTAATTAAAGTACATTTAGCTTATCCATGTTTAAGGACGAGTTTTGATAAAACTAAGATTTTAATTTTGTAAAGGTGTTTGGACCTTTCTCGTCCGCCCTTGAAACAATTGAATGAATGCTGTTTCTCCTATATATGCATGGACGAGAGCATTTATTTTCATATACAGGATTCCTTGTTTTACTCGTCTACATTTCATATATATATATACTTTAACCATTTTTATTAGAATTTCACTTAAGTGTGATTTGTCCATGTGAAATGGTAATTAAGAGCATTACTCGTCCTTAGACTTGTCTTTGCATTTTGCTTGTCCATGGACGGCTTTTTAGCAGGTGACTTAACAAGTTTAAAACGTCTATGCTTTTCCTCGTCCATGGTATGGTTAGGCATTATGTTTTACCTTGCCCATCTTATGGACGAGCATGCCTTGGACTTGCTTGTAATTTGCTCTTAGGCATGGGCTTTACCTCGTCCTTTGCTTTGGATGAGCATGCCTCAATTTCACTTTCTAGGAAACCTTGAGATTACATCTCCGCGTCCAGAGAATTTTCTCGTCTTGAGCCTTTTGGCTTTCTTCAAGAGTCAATATGAACAAAAGTGGTATGGAAATCATGGATTCACACAACATTATGTACATTCCACAAATATTGTTCACAACATAGATATTGTTCATAGACGAGGCATGTACCTAAGAAACTAATGTCTTTTAAGAAAAACAAATACAAGCCAAACCATAATTTTGTCCTTAAGCTCAACATAATAATAAGAGAATATAAATAAACAAGTCTTTTATGTAGATAGACAGCCTTCAGGCTCGTCCAAAGTTATGTTGATCTAGGCTGGCATTTTACTGGTAATACCTCCTCAAGTGCTCAACATTCCAAGAATGCTCCAACTTCCTCCCGTCTAGGGCCTCCAAGTAATAGGATCCTTGTCTCTTATAATTGACAACTCTGTAGGGGCCTTCCCAATTAGGTCCCAACTTCCCATGAGCTGGGTTCTTTATGGCTAAGGAGACCCTTTTTAGGACGAGGTTGCCTATGTCAAACCGCCTTGGCTTTACCATTGCATCATATTGCCTAGCCATAAGATTTTTGTACCTTGCCATCCTTTGTTCAGTGTCCATCCTTACCTCGTCTATTAGATCGAGGTTCAAACGGAGTTACTCCTCGTTATCTTTGTCCTGATAGGTTGCCACCCTATGATTGGCCATGTGTACTTCTGCAGGTATGACTGCTTTAGTTCCATAGGCTAGCTTGAAAGGAGTTTCTCTTGTAGGAGCTCTCACTATCATCCTATATGCCCACAGAACACCTGGTACTTCGTCTGGCCATACTCCCTTTGCTCCCTCAAGCCGAGTCTTGATCATTTTTAACAAGGATCGGCTTGCGACTTCAGCCTGGCCATTTACTTGTGGGTGGGCAGGTGAGGAGTAGTGATTCTGAATCCCAAAGTGTATGCAAAAATTTTTAAAGAGTGCATTGTCAAATTGTCATCCATTACTGAATACCAGCACCCTGGGCACACCAAACCTGCACACAATGTTCTTCCACATGAAGTTCTTGACATTTTATTGTGTGATATTAGCTAAAGGTTTTGCTTCTACCCACTTGGTGAAATAATCAATACCAACTATAAGAAATTTCATTTGCCTTACACCTATTAGAAAAGGACCCAAGATGTCTAGTCCCCATTGTGTGAAGGGCCATGGGGCTGTCATTGGGGCTAGGTACTCTAATGGTTGTCTGGGGATGTTACTAAACCATTGGCATTAATCGCAAACCTTGACATAGGCCTTAGCATCAACTTGCATATTTGGCCAGTAATATCCTGCATGGATGACTTTGTGGACGAGTGATCTGGCTCCTGAATGATTGCCACACGCTCCCTCATGAATTTTTCTAAGTATATAGTTCGCTTTGTCCGGAGCTAGACACCGAAGATAAGGTTGGGAAAAGCCTCTTTCGTACAGAGCCTCGTCTATAAGAACGTACTTGGCTGACCTTACCCTCAGCTTTCTTGCTTCATCTTTTTCTTCTGGAAGTCGTCCATCTTTTAAGTATGATACAATTAGAGCCATCCAATTTCCTCTGCTATGCACCTGTTGTGCTTCTAGGATGTCTATACTCGGCATATACTGAATCTCATCAAACTTGTTGACAGCTTCACTCGCCGAAGCTTCTTTCGCTAAGGTATCTGCTTCCATATTCTCCTCCCTTGGGATTTGAACGAAGTTAGTTTCCTTAAATTTTTTCATAAGTCATATCACCCTGTTAAGATACTTTCTCATTCGTTCTTCCTTACCCTCGTACATCCCATTCACCTAGCCCATGATTAGCTGAGAATCTCCCAAGACAAGTATACTTCTCGTATAAATTTCACTGCCATCAACTTCTGAACCTCGTCTCTAATAGCATCATCTCTCTCTGGGGCAAACAACCTTTTCTTTTATCGAACTAGCTTTGAGGAAGGACATACATTTAGACAGTAAGTAATGACACTGGGGTCTATACTCGGCATATCCTCATGAGTCCAAGCCAATACATCAATGTTTTTCCTCAAAAACTGGATGAGGTCTTACTTAATTTTTTCTTCTAGATCTACCCCAATTCTTGTACACCTCTCCAGGTTTATCTCGTCTAAAGAAACATCTTCCAACACTTCAGTAGGTTCTGCCACGACTCTCTTTTCTTCAATATTCATGGCATGAATTTGTTCGTCCATGACCAACATTGCCAGGTAACACTCTCTTGTTGCTAGTTGGTCTCCTTACACTTGTCCTACTCATTGTTCTGTAGGAAACTTAACCGATAGGTGATAAGTGGATGTAACAGCCTTCCAACTATTTAAAGTCGGCCTTCCAATTATGGCGTTGTAGAAGGATGAACAATCTACCACAAGGAAGTTCACCTCCTTGGTGACTTGTTGCGGGTATGCCCCGACCATCACTGGTAATGAAATAATGCCCACAGGTTGTACCTTCATTCCACCAAAACCTACTAAGAAGAGCTCGCTAGTTGGAGCCAGTCTTGTCCTAATCTCATCTGCTGAAAAGCTGGATAATACAAAATATCAGCTAAACTTCTATTATCTATCAGCACCCTTCTAGTCTTGTAGTCAGCAATAAGAAGGGTGATGACAATAGCATCGTTATGAGGGTGATGAATTCTCTCGACATCCTCGTCTGTGAAGGTTATTGTCTGCTCATCCGTAGTCCTTGCTCTCGGTGATCATCTAGAGAGTTGGACATTTTACATTACTTTCAAGTATGCCTTCTTTGACTTGGACGTTTGTCCTATAGAACTTCCCCCTAAGATGATTCTTATTTTTCCAAGTGGTGGTCATGACGATTCCTCTACCTTCCCTTTCAATTTCTCGTCATTGTGATCTCGTCCAAGGAAATATCTTAGCTTCCCTTGCCTAATAAGATTCTCAATCTGCTGCTTCAAATTAAAACATTCGTCCGTATCATGCCCATGATCTCTATGAAAGCGACAATACTTATTCCTTTTGCACTTGTTGGGATCTTCCTTCATCTTCTCCGACCACTTCAAGGAAGGCTCATCCTTGATTTGCATAAGGACTTGCTCGAGTAGCACGTTTAAAGGGGTGTACTGTTGATTTTGCGCTAAAGGACCTGCTTTCTTCTCTCGGTCTTTCCTATCTTCTGTTCATCCCTTCTTAGGACGAGGACCTTGTTTTGACTGACGCATTGGGTTGGCTTCCACTTTCTCAACTCTCTTCCTCTTCTTGGCTATGATAGCATCCTCCGCATTCATAAAGTGCTAGGCTAAATAAACTAGTTTACCCATGGTTTGAGGTGCCTATTCATATAACTTGTGGATGAACAAATCAGAATGAATCCCATTATAGAATGCCGCCAGAAGGAGCTTATCATCCACCTCGTCCACTGCCAAGGAATCCCTGTTGAACTGCGTGATGAAGGACCACAAACTTTCATTCTCCCTTTACTCTATGGTTAGCAAGCTAGACGAAGAACGTCTGTGCCTCTACTCTCCAATAAAATTATTAACAAATAACTTGCTTAACTCTTCGAAGGACGTCACTGTGTTAGGAGGTATTTTGCTGAACCACACTCGTGTGAGTCCTTTGAGGGTAGTAGGAAAAGCTCTGCACATTATTTCATCTAGACCTCCTTGAAGGTGCATGGTAGTTTTGAAGGTGGCAATATGGTCAAAAGGATCTCACGTCCCATCATACAAATCTAACAAAGGCACCTTGAACTTAGGTGGCAAAGGGTGAGCATTGATGGAAGCCACAAAGGGGGAATCAATCCTGTGAACTAAATCTTCTACAGGGTTCATTTTCCTCATATTCTCCCTCATCTCGTCTATAACTCTTCTCATTTGATCCATTTCCCTTTCCAAATGAGGTATCCTCCGTGAAGCGGTACCCTTTGACTGGTTTTTAGGTTCAACATTCCTTTCCTCTTTTTGACTCTGGGCCCATTCTTCGGTGTTCCATTCATGACGCTGCTTCCTTAAATCAAGTTGTCTGACCAACTCCTGGTTCTGGCGAGTTAACTTCGCCATAGCAGCGGCCATAGATTGCATGTGTTGGAATGAAGATGGTTGCATGGTGGATGCTGATTGATGGTCGTGATAAGGGTTACTGGAGGCGTCCTTGCTTTGTTGAGGGCCTGGACTAGTAACCCTAGATCTTGTACGAACAATTTCAACCCTTTGTCGGAAAAAGAAATCATAGAACTCAACAAATTAAGTTCAAAGGGTAACAAATTTCTTTTCCCACAAACGGCACCAACTGATGAATTCTTGAAAATCAGTGGGCTGAAAGGTCTCTGGGCATTAATGATCTTGAAGGGTAAGTCCTAAAAAATCAAAGAAGATCAGAGAATACCAATGGTGGCCGGTCTTGAATCCTCCGATGATAAAGTCAGTGGGTTGAAGTAGAAAAGTAAGCACTTCTAAGACTTCACCATTTTATAGAAAAATGAAAAATGTCTCCCCCTTACCTCTACGTAGAAGGACTTTTATATATTGTTAGCTTGACAGTTATTTTTCCTACCGTTGTAGAGTTTGGAGAATTCAGAGATAACTTCCATAACTGCCATGGAAGTTACCTCATCAGGACTTGTGTTCAACAGTTAATAGAAGGCTTGGTTCGCAACAACGTGACTCTTGGCTTTTGGAAGAGTTTGCCATCATCAGATAAACCTCGTCCGTCCATCACTAAAGACGAACGAGATTCACTGCTGGTACGTCCCCCAATGGACAAGTAAATGAGGGACGAGTGCAAAAGGACGGTAAGAGAGGGACGGTGTAAGAGCCATGCATTCCCTACTTTGTACTTTGTCATGGACGGCCATATGGACGAGACAAAGCTAAACACATTTTCCTTACACCATCAGTTGCCCCCTCGCCATGGGTCGTCTAAGAAAATATAGTAATTTAATTCTCTGGATGGACGAGCTCCTTTCAACAATCAGAGATGCCACGTGTTATGACCTAAATGGTGGCCTATTTCATTGATTCATTTTTTCGAGACGAAGACCATGTGTCATCATTTGGTTGGTTGCGTCGTTTCATATGCTTAGGTTAGTCATCTATAAATAGTGGAATGCCTCCACTGCCCTCCACACTTCTGAGATTTTCCTTCCTTGACATTCATCGTCTAGAGCCTCGTCTAAGAGTTCCCTCGCGTTCATAGTTTCAGTTCGTCTTAGAGCCAGGTATTCCCTCTCCTCTTGTCTTTTAGGTTTTCAAAAAAAAAAATTTCAAAAATGTCAGAAATAACTATCTCCTCGTCTAGCAATAGTACAGAGAAAGCTATAGACGAATATTATGACGAGAGTAGTGATAACTCTAGTGATACCAGTAGTAGTAGTAGGGGAAACACCACTGACAAGGAATATGTCTCAGGGGTCCCTAGGCTTCCTTTAGAAGTAGTACAGAAACAACTTAGAAAAACTTTAGGGTCCCAGGTAGGTACCTCGTCTTCCATCCCTCTGTCTAGTCATTTGGATGAGACAGAGATAACTATATATAGTTGTGCCATAGATATTCCTTCCAAGACAATCGAGGAAAGATTAAACAACCTTAGGGAGTGGTACCAAATTCCAGACGAGTTTAATCCTAGATTGCATGTCCGTGGAGAGTGGTGTTGTAATCCCCATTTTGGGATAAGTGTATATGAGGCCTACCTTCTAGGAGGTCTTAGGTTTCCTTTAAATGCTTTTACCAGAGAGTTGTTAGTTAGATTAAGTCTAGGAGTATGTCAATTCAACCCAAATGAATGGAGATTAATTATCTATATGCAAATTTTGTGGAAGGAAGTGTTTGGAGGGGACCATCCTATTACTGTGGACGAGTTCCTCTATTGCTACAAACCCTCAGAGATTCATCAATCCCCTGACTTTTATCAATTCACGACCAGAGGTAAAGATTGTAAATTGGTGAAATCCTTGGCCTCGTCTGACAAAAAATGGAAGATGGAGTTTTTCTTCGTCTCTGGATTTTGGGCTGGAAATCCTGTAGACGTTGACCAAGATACTTTTGGTCGTTTTACTGAGGACCTAGGGAACCTTCGTCCTGAGGGTAAGTCCCTTAGCTTTCCCCCTCTTCTCTCTCTTTATTTATTTATTTATTATTATTGTTATTTAACCTCAATTTATTTCATTACAGCCGTTGGACGACCTGCCTTGAGCAAGCTGCACCGTGACCGCGTCCACAGGGCTCGTTTACACACAGACAGAGATTTTCGTTCCTTGGTCAATCTCAGACAACTAGCCAAGTGGGGGTTAGGCCCTAACCCATTTGACATAGCACTTGCACACGGAATTACTGTAAGAAAAAGTAAGTTTCAAAAGAAGAAGAAGAAGAAAATATTTGGTTTTTGGGGTTTTAATGTTATTCAAAATTTGAGTAAATCATTTTTAAATTTGAACTTAATTTGATTAGATGGTACATATTGCTAAATTTCAAATGCCTTCACCACCCTCACCCCCCCCCCCCCCCCCAAAAAAAAAAAAAAAAAAACCCTTGCTTGGTTAGTTTGGCAATATTCTTTTGTTCAGTTATCAGTATTTGACAAATAGATGTTAATGTTGAATTTGGCAAAATTAATTTTATTTAGGGTTAGCATAAGACACCATCATTTGATTGAAATAATCTATAGCAACATCTTAAATGGCAAATGGAAAAGAAATTTAACAAAAGAAGAAAAAGAAATCAAGATAATTGTGCATATATTAGAAACGTTTCACATTTATATAAAACATTTCCGCGCATAATGCGAGTTAGCGACTATTGAAACATAAAATGATGGTATGTGTTAAGATGCTCAAAGAGTTCACAAAGAGTCAAAAAATCTTTAAAAATAAAAAATAAACAATCAGTTAATGGATTGAGATGGAGACGGTTAATGGGATATTGTTAGTCTTTAACTGAGAATTCATGTTAATTTAAGAGTCGTTGTTTTCAAAATTTTCAGATTTGAGACTTACGATACATATGACAGTATAATTTCAACATTGTACTCTTTGACGGCTCCTATATAGGCCTGCCTTGGTGTGAATATGACACAAGCTGAAGCAGTACCCCCTACTTATTTATACTTTCTTGGCGTTGTATCGTGCTGATTGCATGAATTGGACAAACAAATGCAGATTTTAATTCCCTTTTTTTCACCTCTTGGGCTTTTGGGTCTTTTATGGGTCTTTCTCATTTAGCCCAAGTCAATGAAAATAAGGGTAGTTTAGCCCACTACAAACTTGCTCATGGGTCTTGTAGCTCATTTAGATACATGGGTCATTTTGCCAAACAACTTAATGCTCATGGAAAATCGTGAAGTCCAATTAGTTTTAGGGATCATGAAGTACCACTCATTTGTGGGTCTTTTTCCCCATTTAAATTCACGGGTCGTTTGGAATTGTACAATTATTTATCGGGCTTAAGGCCCATTTTGTGATTTTTTTTTTTTTTTGGATTCATCCCATTTTGTGATTTGTTATCAACTTAATCAGAATTACAATACATAATTTGATACTTAAGGAATGAGGTGTTATTATCCTCAATTGGAATGGTGATACTTGCACGTACAATTTAGTCATTGACATGAACTAATTGATACACAAATTATTGATGACTTAAATAAGTATATACTTTCATGATCATTAGAGCATGATTCTTCTGTTACATGTAACATGAGCAAATTAATTTAGTTTTGGATTGTAGACGATGCAACCATTTGTGTGATCTCATGAACCCCTTAATATTTCATATTCTTTGATATACAATTCTATTTGTACTATGCATAGGTTTAATTTTTGGTACCGGCTCCTCTCCTGTTTAAGTGTCTCATTTTTTCTCCGGTTTTTAAATAGATGAATGACACGTGGCATCTATAAAATCTAACGGTATAACAAGGCCACATCAAATTATCATTTATTTCTCTTTTACCCTTACTCTTCAGCGTAACCCACTACTCACACACCGAACACTACTGCACCGAATCTGAGAAACTATCACAAATAGAGCTGCAAGAGAGAGGGAAAGAATAGGTTGAGAAATTGCAAAAGAACAACAAAGGCTAGTTGTGGTTGTGTGTGTTTAACTGGTTCGGATTTGCACTTGTTGGTTTGTTCATCTTTTTTTCTTTTTCTTTTTTCTTTCTTTTTTTTTTTTTTTTTTCTTTTTTTGCGATTTGGTTGATTTCGAACTTGGTAGTTTGATACTAAGCTCTCTCTTGCCATTTCTACAGTGGGCTTTCGTCATGGATCTGGTTTGAATTAAAATGAAATTGATTTTCTCCCTTTTTTTTTATTTAATTTTAAAATCAATATAATTTTTTCTTTGTTTGTGCTTATGTGTTCTCTTCCTTTGTTTATGCTTATAAATTCCCAGATCCGGTGATATTTTGTGATTGCTTAGTTCCCATCTTCTTCTTTTTCACCTCTTGGGATTTTGGGCCTTTTATGGGTCAGTCTCATTTAGTCCAAATAAAATATTTGTATTTTAAATTTGTGAAAATAAGGATAGTTTACCCTATCTCCTCCAAAAAAAAAAAAAAAAAAAGAGGGGAGTTTAGCCTATGCAAAAACTGACTTTCTTGTGAGTTTTATTTATGGGTCATTTCTTCAGCCCATTTAAATTCATGGGTCGCTTGGAATCGAGTGATATTGAGTTGGCTTAAGGCCCATTTTATGATTGGTTTCCTTTTTTGACATATTGGGCTCTTGGCCTTTTTTTTTTTTTTTTTTTTTCCCCCCCATATATTCGGTTAACCTCAACCATTAGCGCTTAATTGTTAAAGAAAAAGCAATTAGATTCAAACAACCACACTTTCTTTATTCTCCAATTTCCCTCCAAAAATGAGTAACAAGAAACACAATGCACCCCCCTCTCCCTCTCAACCTCCTCCATCCTCCGACGTTGATGATCAATCACCCACCATCACCGAAGAAGTCAATCGTGCCCTGAGTCTGAGTGCAAACCCCGCCGAAGCCTTGAGTCTTCTCAAGTCCACCCTATCCCGCCACCCAAACTCCGCCCTTGCTCACAGCGCCCTCAGCTTCATCCAATTAAAAGTCGCCAATTTGGACAGCGCCGCTGCCGACAACCGTCTTCTCCAACTCGAACTTGTCAGGAGTTCCGTCAAGTCCTCCAAGCGAGCTGTCGAGTTATGCCCCGTCTCCCTCTCCTTCTGGTTTTTTTATGTTGTCGCACTCGTCAAATTAGCCCAATATGATGCCGATGCTGGCTTCGAAGCCGTGATCGAAGCATGCGACACTGGCTTGGCCATCGAATACCCCACCGTGGTAGAAGAAAGATTGAAACTTGACGGTGAGCACGAAATTGAATCGCTCAGAAAGCAACTCAGACTCATCAAATTGCAGAGCAAGTATCTCGTAGACGCTAAATCTTTGGGGAAGATAAAGGATGAGATTCAAGAACTACAAGACAGAAAGGAAGAGATCGAGCAGAGAGCTATTACGGCGAGGAAGAACTTGGAAACACCCCTGTCGGATACGGACAACAAAATAAGAAAGCTCAAGAATGTCAAGAAAGTCGCGGCTAATGTTGACACGGTGGCGGCACGAGTCAAGGCTTACTGGAAAGACAGTATGAGTATGGAGCTAAAGAAGGATTTGCTGAGTCTGGAGCTATTACTGCCTTTTGCTGAGAAAGATTCACCGGCGGCTGTGGCGGTGGTGATGCAGGCAGTGGAGCATGTGAAGGCGGCAAAAAATTGGAAGTTTTCAACTTGCTGTTTTTGCGGGGAAAGGTTTTCCGAAGTCAAATTGAATGCGGATCATATGAAGAGTGTGCATTTAGGGACTTTATCGGATGAGCTTCGATCAGTCGAGCCAGAAATTGAATTTGATTCAGTCCATGACACCGTTAAATCAAGAAAGTGGAGACCCGTGGACGTGGTTGCTGCTAAGAAAATGATGGAAGATTTGTCAAGAAACGAGCATGGAGATGAAAGCCTAAACGAGTCTGAAGTTTTCATGAACCAGAAGGAATGGCCTTATTGCGAGGATACCAGGCGTGACCTAATAATTGATAAAATTCGATCAAGGTTACGTGTGTTCTTGAAGATTAGATTTTTTGTTCCAAGTCATCTTTCAGTGTTCATGGACTTGATAATGGAAATGCTTAAGAAGCAAATCCCGGAACAGCTGCTTAAGGAACATTGGATGGACCGCACTGTGCTCACGGCATGCTTTCTTGACATCTCAGAGCTTAATCGTGTGTATGAGTTCTTGGATGATCTCTATAATATTTGTGGGTTACAGAGTCTCAGTATCAGTCTTGCAAGGGATGAGGTTAGAGGTATGACTTGTGTGGCTAATCATGAGAAGATTGTATTCAATGAGGACTTCTCTTGTGTAGTTTTTGACAAGAGAATGTTGCGCGGAGAGCTTGTGGTGCCAAATGATGGAGCCGCCATTACTTCTAGTGCTGATGCTGAAACCGTATTAAATGATGATGAATGTAAAGATGCTATTCTGGATTGGTTATTGGGTGGTACTAATATTAGTATTGGTGAGCGATTAATGCAGTGGACAAATTTTAGAGAAACCAGTAAAAGTCAAGCGATGGAGTTTTTCAAGATCTATGAGGCTGAATTTCACCGGATGCAGAACTTTTGTGAAAAGAAAATAGAGTATTTGAGAGACATTAAGGTATGGAAGAATTTGGAGAGTATATGTGTTAAAGAAGATAAGAGACCAGAAGAGATTTCAGGGTACAAACCATTGAGTTATGAGTATCTCTTGTTAGATCGGCATAAATTCATTAAGAGGACAAATGGTGATATTTTTGAGTCGGATATCATATGGAATATTTTAAAAGTAGATCATGTGGACAATGAAATAAAATTGGGGATCAAGAAGCAGATTGATGAGCTGGCTGAAAAGGTATGGTATAGCCAAATTTATGAACATGTCAAATTTCCCAAGTTGTTTGATGTGAAATTCAATGTCTTTCTGTGTAGTTCTGTGTATGATATTAAATATTTTGCTTCATGAAATATTATATTCCATAGGATGATTAAATTTCTGTATGTTTGTTGTTGCAGCTTTACAAATTCGATTCTATAATCAGGACAACTACTATTGCTATGAAGCAGACGAGCAAGAAAATTGATATGGTAACTTCTTATGACTACCGATCAATTATGGTGCCCCTGCTGAAGTCATTCATGCAGGTTTGTATTCGATTTTGAGTGCTTTTTCGTCGAAGGTTTTCATATAGTTACCTTCTCACCATATATGATTTGATGTTTTCGGTTTAATATTCTCCTTTTATAGGCACGCCTGGAAGATCTGGCTAATGAGGATGCCGAAGAGAAGTCGAAGGCTGCAGAAAAAGAGTTGTTATCAGAGCTTAATCTTGATGACAAGAAGAACTCCGAAAAAGGAGGAGATAATTCAAGACAAGGGCAGGGAAAATCCAAGGTCAAAAAGAAGAAAAAAGATCACAGAAAGGCAAAGGAATTTAAGGTCTTGTATAGTGGTTATTGTTCTGTTTCGTTTTTATGGTAATTACAGTTGTCATGAGCTAGCCAAGTATAAATTAATCAGAATAAATGAAGAAAGGGCAGGAACTAAAACTGTGAAAATAATAGCATCTAAACATGTTAAATATTAATATGACAGAAATTGGACTAACATACTTTAATTGGATGCTTAAGACTTAAGATATGGAGGAGCTAGAGTTAAAAGTTGAGACAAAACTGGAAGATAGTGTAAAAGGAATGCTATTAAGATATAAACTTTGCAGATGCAGAGCAATGTAACAAAATGCAACATAATTATTTTCCCTTTAATAAGGAATGGAATAATTGGATATGACTAATAAATTAAGAAACTAGAGATAGGAAAGCACCTGAGATTGGAATTAATTAAGTTTGATAAAACACATACCTGTTTGAAATAGAAAGAAAGAAAGAAAGATATAAGATCTGAAGGGAGTTCCCAGTTCCCACAAGACAAAGAGAATCGATTAAGCAAACTAATGTCCCAAAAATATACAATTTCTTATTGTAGGCAACTGGAGGTAGTGAGGAGCAGCAGGAAAATGTGCAGCAAATGTAAGTCTCTGTTTTTGTTCACAATTTAACATTTGCATTGACTAAAACACATGTAAATTGTGTAAATTTGTGGCCATATGTGCTCCCAATCCTTAGGCTTAAATAAAGCTCATCATGTTTTCAACTTTGTTGTGCTTCAGTTCCTTTCCTGCTGCACATGGGGAAGATGATCCTCCTAATCCTAATCCTGAGATTGTTGTTTCTGTAACCACTGATGAATTGGAGCAAGAGGAAAGGAAACTTACACCTGAGGAGCAGAAAAATCTAAAAATGCTTGATGAGCATCTGGAATTACAGAGGCAGATTGAGAATGAGGCCAAACAAAAGCGCCTTGCTGAGCAAAATAAGGTTGGTACCAGTGCAGAGAATGAGGCCAAATCAGATGAGAAATCAAGCGGACTTCGACAGCAGTAGCACTCCAAACCACCTGAATCTGACTAGGACAGACGTACAAGTGGAGGAGCATGTAGATAAGAAAGGTGGCCTATTGGTTATGTGTAACAAAAGATTAATGACATTGGAAGGAAAAATTTACTTTCTAGTTTTTACTCTTTAAGAATTTCCTGGTTGAATGAAAGGTTCACCATTTCTACCCCATATTCGCCATATTTGATATTTACTTCCAGCCAATCAGGTTTAACATTTACTCAATAAAAAATAAAAAAATAAAAAAAATAAAAAAAAAAAGGAGCAGAAAAGCATCTCTGCAATAATCATTATAAAGGTTCACCATTTATGATGATAATTGCAGTTAACTAATCTAAATGACATGAATTGTTTTCAATTTTTCTGTTCATCAACCACAATGTTTGCACCAACCATGACTGTATTTTGTAAATATGTTATAGGTACTCTGCCCTATGTTTTTCACAAATCTGATTTTAATTTTCATGGAATTGTTTGACTGGAAAAGGGGAATGTGTGCGCGTATGTGTGCTTTTAATGGGAGTCCGGCTAATGTTTCAGTTTCTGTTTTATTTATAATGATTTTTTCACTTAAGAAAGTTTGAGATTTATGTCATCAAAACGTATACCTGAAACTTTTAGTAGGCACTGATGCCATCTTCTCTTTATTTTTTTCCAAAGCGCTCACTGTAGTAATCCTCACTTTTTAGATGAAATTTTTATCTCTCTTCCTAATGGCAGAAACGATAACATGAGACTGGATCAATCAGAGTAATGGTGATTTGTGGAAAATGCTATGGAAAAGCAAATTCATGAAAGGTTGATGGTCTCACTTTAAAAGGGAGATGACTTTTCAAGTCTAGATTTGTGATACTAGCTGCTGTTATTGTGATTTAGAATGTGAGACAGAGGTTCAATTGTTTCAGAAGTGTAGTGTAGCCAAGTTAGCATGGTTTAGTCCCAAGTGGAGATTGAATGGTAGTGGGCCAATTTGTTGAATCAAGTGTTGGTTTACTGTCAAAAGGGAAAAATGCTAAAATTTTACATTGTTTTACAAACGACAATGAATATGATTGGTGCACTTCAACTATTAAAAAATAAAAATTTGAAATACTTTTGTGTTTAATAACACATCAGATGGTGGAACATATTTGTGCATTAACCACTAGCAGGTCTAATTTCTGGATCATTTTTGGTCAGGTGCATAGAGACAAAAATTAGGGCAGCGCATTGTTCAGCTAGGTGTAGTATTTCTAGTCATTTTCTTGTCTTTTGCTGCCGTAGAAGCATCCTGATCATGTTTTTCATGTCATCATGCTTTGAGTGGGTTTTTATTTTTTATTCAGTTCAAGTAGGGTAGAGGGATTTAAACGGGATGTCTCCATTTGAAATATCAAAAGGTATTATTTGAAATCAAGTCTTAGTGGTTTTCCTTGTATGAATTATTAAGAGGATTTAGAAAGTTAGTTATTGCTTTTTTTCCTATAAAAAATACTCTTAAATTAATTAACCAGTAACTTAAAAATGGGATTAAAACAGTAAATTGGCTAAAGAAAGTTAGTTATTGCTTTCATTACTATCAAAAATACCCCTACCTAAAACATAAAAATGGGGTTAAAATAGGAAATTGACAAAAATAATAAATTCATACTTCTACGTTGGAATGCCTTCCTGCTTCTAATAAACTTCTACTGTTACATTGATTTAAATTCCTACTTCTACTCACTAACTCTTTACAAAATATGATCACTCTTTTGTTAGTTTTAAAACTGCTCCAATCTACAAAACTCACCCCACATTTTCATTTTTTTTTTTTTTAACTTCATCACGATGTATTTGTTTCTTCTATCCCTTTTTTTTTTTCAAATTTTTTTTTTTTTAAATTTCATTACTCTAATCTCAAGTTTTTATTTTCCCATATCTCTTCTTTTTTATTTAAAAAAAAAAAAAAAAAAGACTCCTACTATAAAACTAGTACCATGACGAAAGGAAGAATTAAGAAAGGATCCGTTTGAACTTGGATTTGCTGGACGAGGTGAGGGTAGCTGCTGAACAACAGTTGACCCGATACCAAGACCTTAAGGCCAAACACTGTAACGCCAAGGTAAAGCCTCGACACTTCAGCATCAAAGACCTTGTCTTGAGGAAAGTGACTACGGCCACCAAAGATCCCGCACAAGGAAAGTTAGGACCCAATAGGGAAGGCCCAAACAAGATCGTTGGTTGCAATAGGAAGGACACCTACTACTTGGAGACACTCGACGGGCAAAGGCTACACCATCCTTGGAACACTGACCATTTCAGGAGATACTATAAGTGGTACACCCGTAGCAACTTATGCTATCGCTTATGTTATCGCTTTTTCTATGTTACTACTTTTCTTTAACTTTTTGTTTAAGCACTTGACAAGCCAGTTTTTGGTTGATCAAATAGCAAGATATCAACATTTTTTATTCAGTTTATTTTCAAATGAAGTTATTATTGTCTATAATAAAGAAATGCTTAGCCCTATTTAAAGGGCAAATAAATCAACGATCAAAGGATGCCCTCGTGCACTTGATCAAATCCTAAGTATTGTCCAAGGACAAACCGACGATCAAGGATGCCCTCATACTCCTGATCAAATCCTAAATCCTGCCTAAGGATAAACCAATGATTAAGGATGCCCTCGTGCACCTAATCTAATCCTAAGTCCTGCCAAAGGATAAACTGATGATCAAGGATGCTCTTGTGCACCTAATCAAATCCTAAGTCCTACCTAAGGGCAAACCAACGATTAAGGGCGCCCTTGTGCTCCTAGGTAAAGCCTAAGCCCTAAAGGTTTGGACGCTAACGTGCTTCACCTTAGCCAAAGACCAAAAAAACGTGTGACCTAATGGCTAGGAGAGGGGGGAGGGGGAGGGGCAGAAGGCGTTGAATGAAGTAACTGACGAATCATCAGACTCAAAACCTAACTAATGATTCAATGTAAGCCGATGACCTAGTAATGGACTATGGTGAACCAACGGTTCAAAAGCAAACTGACAATCCCAAGATCAAAGCAAACAGACAATTCAATGATGAGTTAAGGTTATCCTACGATTCAACAAAATGCAATGAACTGACAATTCAAAAGTCAAACTGATGAACACCAAAACTTGCTTAAAATATATAAAAGGTTAAGCCATAAAGTGTCAACCAAAAACAAGGGGCAAAAATAAAAGTTAAAAGCCTAAAGACAAGGGGCCACCACTGTTCTTAGCTTACAAGTAAAAAGCTAATAAAAAGAAGGAGAATACAAATGGAAATTTCTTCTAAGGACCAATAGAAGGAGGATTGTTGCTCTGCACTAAGGGATTCACAAGATTGTTAGCCACTGCATCAGTCTTCATGTCTTCAGGGGTAGGATCAGCAGCAGGAGTCGTCGAGGCATTAACATTGATTTGAATTTGGGAGAAGTCTAGGTCAGGAAACATGAGGATAGTCTGTTTTCAAAAGTCTTCAAAACCATCCCCATAGTAACCCCCCATTTCATTGAAATAAGGTTAGGATCCTTGATACTCCTCAATGGCCTCCTCCTTCACCTTTCCCATATGCTTATGAAGTGCAACCACTTCTAACTTCAGAAGAGCATTTTCCTTCTCTAAGTCGTTGGCCTTGTGGATCATCCTGCTTAGCTTGGCTTTCAAATCAACCACCTTCTTGCCTAGGGTGTGAGAGGATTCTTTAAATTTCTTCAAGGCCTTCACTTCGGATCCTATGCACTCCTTCAGGCATTTGATCGATGCCTCCCTAGAAGCACAATGGACCTGTAGAGCCCTTATCCTCCCCAAGCCTTCAAGAAGGAGACGAACAAAATAAAAGGATGACCAATGTAAACAAACGACTCAATTGCTAAGGGACGAACAAGTAAACTTACCTTCATCATGTTATGAAGACCAGAGTCACCCAAAGGATCAATCTTATGCTTGGAGTACTCATCCAAGTCAGCATCCTGTAGGATGGAATGGGCAGTGTCCAAAGCGTATCCCTTGTCTTTCACCAAAAAAGGAAGGGGAGGAGGAATGACTAGGCCTTGGGAGGTTATAAAGCCCTTCCCCACTCTATAACGGGGATGATCGACAGCTCCCTCTCGTACGTCTAAACAAATAGACAATCTTCTAGCACCCTTACCCGATGACTGAATGTCAGAAGGGTACTTCCTCTTCTTGGAAGCATGAGGGGTTGAGCCTGACGAGACCCCACCTTGGGCTCTTTGGGCTGCGGTAGCTTTCTTGATTTCCTCCTGCCTATTCTTGGCTGTTTGCTTATTCTTTAATGGCTTCATCTCTGAAACAAACAAGAGTGTTAGAAAGTGTATGGGTACAATCTAAAGCAAAGGGAGCATGATAAACGAGAGAAAGCCACTTACGAATCCTTGAAAAATGGTTTAATCGTCAAGCTTCTTTAGTAGGGATGGATCCACCACAGTAGGCATGAAGTGTGTCCAAATTGAAAAGCTTCTTCCAGGACCTTTCCTTAAAAGGGATCTAAAAAACCTTATCCAAAAAAGCCTTCTACTTAGGAATGATTTTCAGGTAAGCTTTAACTAAAACATGACAAGCATTAGTTAGTTCAATAGTAAGTACATACCGACGACCTAAGGAACTGACAACTCAAGAGATTGATAACTTACCAAACTTGGGCAATTGCCCCCAAGAATGATCATAAAAAGACCTTACACTACTCCACTTGTCAGGGCTACAAACCCAATTGACCCCTTAAACAAAGAAAAACCTAGCTTTCCATTAACGGTTAGAGTTAGGCATATCTGCCTTAAGGTAGCCTAACAACATATGAAATTATAAAAACCCTTGGAACGAGGAATCTCCTAGGGTTTGTAGCAATAGAAAAACTCCTCCAAAGTAAGAGAACGATTGCCCCCACTAAGTTGTCCCCATAGCACTTCAGCCCCAATAAAAATCCTCCAGGCATTTAAGGCTATCTGACCAATTGATACGCCCAAATAGAAGGCCAACCGACGATGCAAGGTAGAGAGGGGCAGATGAAGCCCTGCTATGAACATAGCCTCATAGAAGCCTATATCAGATGACTTTCCATCATAGCATTTCTCTCCCAAGTCACCTTTTCTAATAGGCACATTGTCAGGAATTTGAAAACGAGGTCTTAGCCTACTGAAGACTTCGTCGCTTATATCCATGAGGAAGTCATGGATGGACCAATCGTCGGGTAGAATGACCTCCTGTGGTCATCACCCTGACAGGCTGGTATCTCCTAATGAGGGATTTGAAGACGAACTCTTGTCGAATGTCGACAAATCATACCTAGGAAACGGATGAGTAACTAACTGATGAAGCAGGGGTACAGACGAAGCTCAAAACCAACGGTTGGGCTTTGGGATTAAGATGGAAATTTTTTTGGATAATAAGGATAATAACGTAATGTGCTATTTATAGGATGACATGGCACAAGAATCGAAGTGTTGCGACGCTTGATTCCATGAATTAGAAGGTGACACATATTAGTGGCCTGGTCAGAGAGACATAATTACCCCTATTTATGACAAGCACTTATGGCAACTCCGTGACCTATCGACTACCTCGACGATTCATGGAGTGAGGGGCAGCTGATAAGAAAAATTTTGGACTAACCCTGCAAAGGGATGACTAAGGGTCAAAAGGATGGATCTACCCCTAAGGGATGACGCCAACATATTCATATTAGGTGGTCTTAAAGAAGAACCAATGGTTGGATCTGGGGTTTGGTACAATGATTCTTTGTCCTTTTTTATAGGAGAAGATTCATTCTATGGTCTAGCTTGGGGTTCTAGTTGAAGTGGTGTTGAATATGTTATGCTAGGGAAGATTCCACTTGGTTTAAAAAGGTTATGATCTGGATGTGTCATGGCTAATGGTTGAAGATTTTGGTAGGAAGAAGTTGATGAAAATGGAGAGGTTAAAGGTATGGACAGGTCTTTATATAATGATTGTTGAGGTTGGTAAGGCATGTGAACATGCATGGGGAGAATCTGGGTGGCTTCCTTCTGTGATCCTTCCATGGATTGGAGTTGTATTAACAACTGTTTTCTTTCTTTAATTGTGGAAGTAATTGTTGCCAATTCTTGTTCAACCATCTTGATTTTCTTCTTCAAAGATTCAATAAGAGAATTTGAAGATGAGAAGGTATGAGTAACTACTTCAGCCATCTTTTTTTAATTATCAAGAATATTCGAAAGGACTTGGTTTTATGTCGTAACATTTTTTGCCTGCCAATTTAAAGCTACTTCAGTCGAAGAAACCTATCTCTTGGTTCCAACAGGATTTTTGATTTTCCAAATATGTTTTGTGTTGGTTTGGGGATGTTCAAAACTTTCAAGTGGAGGAAAATTGTGTGAATAGGAAGTTGAGGCCTGGTAAAACATGTAGCAAGGTAAGGGCTTCTATGAATGGGTTTGACTGGTAGGAAAGGGTTGACATTTTGGTATTTGGGGAAGGACTTTCTGGTAGTATGGGATTAGTGGAGGTTTAGGATTTTGAACATGATCTTTTTTACATGGAGGAGTACGGATTTTTTGTTTTCTAATTCTAGGGTAGAGAACATAATAATCAAATTTTCCAGAGGGTTCTCCAAGGAGGTCAACTTCTGGATCTCCTACTTCATAACTTTCCTTGAGTATTTGTTGGGAAGATTTTTTCTTTCTTCTTGAATGATATTCTTCAAAAACTTCTTCTTCTCTGTAATAAGCACAATCACAAATATCCTACCATATGTGACTAGAAGGTGATTTGCCGTCATAGCAAGGCTTTCCATCTTCTTGAAATGCCTTGATTTTAAGACCATTTTCACAAACATATGACATTGGTTGGAGCATAGCAATTTGAATTAGAAAGACTGTTACATCTTTCTTTTCTAGTGAAGCTGTCAAGAATCTTGTCTCAACTTCGCCATTTGGTTTTTTGATAAAGAAAGGATCATTTGATTGGATTGGCTTAGTCACTTGATGAAGCATCTCATATTTCGTAATCCATGATTCTGGAAAGAGAGAAGACATCTGGTCTCTATTGAGTTGTCTTGGAACGAACGTACACATGGGTGTCAATCGTAGATCAACTTGGATTAGCAAAGCATCATTGGATCGAGCAATGTCTAGAACTGCCATGTTGAAAGCATGATTTTGAAGCCTATAAGCAAGCTGGTAGTGAAGTGTAGCAGCAAATGTGTCTTGCATTTGAGAGGTTCCTGTAATCTAGACTTGTACTTTGAGACCATCATGATGTGCATGAAATATATACAATAAAATACTCACATATCTACATATTTAACTTTACTTTTATGTTATTTTGTGACTAATTATGTAATATCTTTGTATTGCAGGTAACAAGGGCTTTACATGCAAAGTGGGACTAGGCCAATTGAATCAAGCCAAATTACATCCAGCCAGGCATGAATATTAAATTTAAGTCCAATTGGAGTAAGGAATCAAAGGAAATTTGCACCAAATCCAAGTCCAATTCGGATTAGGATTCCAGCCTGCACATCAGTTAGTATTTTTAGCATAACTTTCGGCTCAGATGTCCAATCGAGATGATTCAAGTTGGGCTGGAAAGTTAACTTAAAGGGCTACAACTTTATAGTTTACTAGAAGCCCTAATTCTGATGCTAAGTGGGCCTAAATAGTCGGTTAAGTAAAGCCTAAAAGTTTGGAATTTTCTCCAAACGGGAATTCAACTCGTAATAGGATTTCATTGACCTATTTAAAGGCTTTTTAGGGCAAAATTCAGGGGGGACTGAGGCTAGTGCTAGGGCTGAGATGCAAAATATAAAATTGGAGCAAGAGGCAGTGCCGCATGTGGCTTCTCTGTAGCTTTTCTCCATGATAGCATTGTGACTATTTCTTTCTCTATTTTATTTGTCTAGTTTAATGTTTAATATTTTATTCTTTTGTTTTATTTCAATTATCATGAGTAGCTAAATTTATAATTAGGGTTGAGGATGAAACCTTGTTAAGGATTATCAATAACATTTATGTGATTTGATTTTTCCCACAATAGTTGTTCTTTAATGATTTAAATTGTTCTTGCTTCATAACAATTGACTAAGATGAGATTCTAGATATGAGTTCAATCATGTTTTTCTCATGATTTAGGATTTGTCTTAATTAATTGAATGCTTAGTTTATTAATTCTTGATTATAGAATTGGATATCGTTTGTGATTTGTTTGTCAATGGATACAAGTTATGATTTGATTTTTAGAATTGGCTATGTCTTGTGATTTGTTTAGCTATGGATACAATTGATGATTTGATTTTGTACTTAAGAAGCGAAGAAGAACATGCTTTAGATTTTTAAACATAAGTTTTAATGATGATATTTTCCATGATAGCAAGATTGATTTCTAGATTATCATGCAGTGGTTGAGAAAAATTAATGATCATAAATATATGCTGGTATGACTTACAAGGCGGATTCCAAAACCTTAATTCCTTTCCCTTGATTGTTTACATCTTTTTATTGTTTTATATCTCTTGCTTAGTTTAACTATTTGCTTAATTTTATTATTTGCTTAGTTTATTTAATTTCAAAACAACCAATTTTTATTAAACTAGATTAGGATTAATTTGGTTAAGATTTAATTAATTTTCTCACGTTCATTCAAGTCCCTGTAGGTTCGACCTCATTCTTGTCAAACTATATATATATATATATATAGAGAGAGAGAGAGAGAGAGAGAGAGAGAGAGAGAGAGAGAGATAATGTGTGCTAATTTTTTGGAAGAATGATGAGTTAAATGTAGTTATTAATGCATTTAAAAAAATTTTAATTTTTTTAAGTTGTTAACCGATGGTGCTAAAAACTTTTGGACTTTATTTTTCGGAAAATTAGAAAAAATTAATTAGAAAAAAGATTACCTAAATTTCAAAAAGGCAAAGATAAAAAAAGCTAAAATTTAGGATTTTGAAAATGAGTAGTTTTATGTGAGAGTTAAAAATATATTTTTACTTTATTGTCTTCAAATTTTGTTTATGCTTAAATCTAAAATTTAGGAGTATTTTTAAACCATAGAAATAAGAATCCCAGATAAAGGAAGTCTCTTAATAACAATATTATACTGTAGATCAATAACATCAAAGGAAAGAAACCTTCCTAAAATTGGAAATGGTGATAAGGTGAGTAGAAAGTTGAGGCAATATAAAAGCATGTGCAAAGAAACTGAAAAAGATACATGTGAGATATTTCTAAATAGAAATAGTGTGTGCTAAGTTGTAGGAAATAGATATTTCTAAATGTAGTTATTAATGCTTTTTTAAAATTTCTAACTTTTTATAAAAAAAATTAATTAATTTTTTTTTTTTAAAAAAAGTAGTTAACCAATGGTGCTAAAAACCTACTGCCATTTGTTTTGGAAATTAGAAAAAAAAAAAAAGGGAACCTAAATTTCAAAAATGCAAAGATAAAAGAGGCTAAAATTTTGGATTTTGAAAATGGGTAGTTTTACATGAGAGTTAAATATATATTTTTACCGTATTATTTTCAAATATTGTCTCTATTTAAACCTAAAATTTAGGGATACTTTTAAATAATAGAAATAAGGATCCCAAACAAGGAAACCACTTAAATACTATATAGATATAAATATATATATATATATATATATACATATAATACATACTAGTCACAATTAGTATGTATATAAGAAGGAGATAAATAGATGAGATTATAGGTCTCAAGCCCAAAAAAAAAAAAAAAAACAGTTGGATCTATGCATGTGAATATGATAGAGCATGTAATAGAAAATATAGTTTATGTGCAATATCTAAAAATCTAGACCATGAATGCATGCATAAATTAATCTGGTTTGACACCAAAGTTTGTTTATCTACACCCACAGAATCATTTCACTATGTTGGGCTACATGGAACATCATCTCACCTCTAAAAATTCAAAGAAACGAAATACTCTACCTTCAAATACCCTACTTGGAAGGATTCTTTTTTTCTTTTCTTTTTTAATTGTTGTATTATAATATTCAATCTTATTTCAGTAATAATATATATAAATCCCTGCACAAAATAAAATAAAAAATAAAAATCACCTATAACATTTTATCAAATAAGGAAGTCATCCGTTATTATGTATTCAGAAGTTATTGATTGCTTTAAATTAAACTTTTTGTTTATAAATTTGAGTTTTCTCTATATTTTCCCCTCAATATATATATATATATATATTCAAATTACACTTAGTGTAACTCTTGTAAAGTTACACATTTTTTACACCGTAGATTTCTAAGAGATCTAACGGTTAAAAAAAAAATCATTAAATGTTACAACTTGACACCTTTTTTTCTCTCTTCTTATTTAATTTTTTTCACTTTTTTTTTTTTTTTGGGAGAAAGTAATGTTTTTCACTTGATTAAAGGGCTCATGCCATTTTCAACAACTTGCTTTTTAAATGATTCATCCTAAAAGAGAAATTAAAAAGATATTTGATGATGATTAAATTATTTGAAATAAAATATACAATTATGTATATGATTAAAATATTAAACACAAAAGTAATCTGTTGCTTTTTAAAAGTTTCCGCATTGCAAATGTAACAATAGTGAAAAATTATTATATCTGCTCAAGCTTCGTTCCTCCATATAAAGTAAATTGTTATGGTATTGGTGATGAAAGTGCCACCTAACAGGGTTATTTAATTAATTAATTAAGAGTAGTTTTATTTTATTGAGCAAAAAAAAAAAAAAAAAAAAGAGTATTATTCTAATTTATATGAAAAAAAAATTTAGGCTAAGGAATCTGAACATGGGCTTATCTTGTCCTTTGTGTATTTTTTTAGCTTATTTGGTCTCTTAAATTAGAGTATGCAATGATTTGCAACGTATGTATAGGTATTATTCTAAATTAAATTGATATTTTGAAAGCAATAATAGATAAGGGGAAAGAAAATGTTAGTATTAATTAGGTAATACTATTAACATGGTAAAAAAAAAAAAGCATTTAATGATGTTTTTTTTTTTTAACCATTAGATCTTTTAGAAATTTATGAAGTAAAAAATATGTAACTTTATAAGAGTTACACTAGGTGTAATTTGAACTTATCTCATATATATATATATATATATATATATTCCTTGAAATCAAGATTAAAATAATGATTACATTGTTTAGTGTTTATGTTACTACTCTTTTTATTTATTTATTTTTTATTTTTTTATTTATTTTTTTTTTACAAATCATTCACATTACTTGTGTAAATGCATAGAGTCAACACGAATTAGTAAAACCCAAACCACAAGTAGTAATGAAGGGAAAGAAGTTGTGTTAAAATTAAGTTTACAACAATCTTATTCAACAGATGAAAGTCATGTAGAAAATTGACTTTACAACAATCTTTATTCAATTAAAAGTCTCATTCCTCACACCTCTAACGATATGTTAACTGAATTGAATGTAAAATTTGATGATCACCGACGATAATTGTGTGGGAACCAGATGGCAAGACAGCATTACCATTGGAGTCAACAATGCCCAAGCCCTGGCAAATATTTATGGCAAAACGAACCAGCTTACTCGCCCCAGCTGCAACAGAAACCCTCTGGAACTTAATCAACTGCTTAATATGAGTTCCAAGAATACCAAGTGGGGGCTGTGAGTAAACCAACACAACCTCATCTCCATCTCTGTCACCTGCATTTTTTACTTCAATGTCAATTTTGAATTCTTTTTTACAACTCAAGTCATCTATTAAAACTGCTGGGCAGCTAGTTTTGAAGGTTCCATTTTTATATGGTAGGTCACGGCAGTGTTGAAATTTGCTTAATGTTATCGTCAATTTTGATGGCGCGGCCTTTAGTGCATAGTTGAATTTTGTGTAGCTGAGGCCATAACCATAAGGGAAGACAGTAGGACCATCGAAGAATTTATATGTTCGACCCGGGTAGCCTTTGCTATCATCTGGCCTTAATTGCAAGGATGTTAGGGGTATCTTGTCAACATAATCAGCTTGATACCAAGTAAGGGGTAACCTTCCTCCTGAAAAACATAGAAAATAAGGTGTAAATAATGGTGCAAAATCATGAAGATAAAAGATTTGCATTTGTGCAAGGAATTGAATGCGATGTTACCTGGATTGTATTTTCCAAAAACAACATCAGCAATGGCTTGACCACCTTCTGCTCCAGGATATCCAGCCCACAAGATGGCATGGATTTTGGGGTTACTCTTAGCAAAGGAGATATCAACACCTCCAGCCGACATGATTACAAGAACTACCGGGCCTTTTGCAGCATCAGCAACTTGGTTGATAAGATTAGTTTGTTTTCCAGGAAGGAGGATATCCAACCTGTCAAGGCTCTCTGCCTCAATTGATAAATCTATCCCCGCAACAATTATGGTGGCATCAGCTGTTTTGGCAGCATCCACGGCTTCGCCTATCAAGTTCCCATCAGAGCATTTAACATTGGAACATCCTGCCGCATCGCTCACGCTTCCATAACTGGAGAAGCCATTAAGTGGAGTACGGTATCGACATGGAGAACCTTTGTTCCATGGGGCAAATGCATAGTTTCCAATCATGGCAACGGAAGCATTAGCATGTGGTCCAACCACTGCTAGGGTTTCGTTCTTTTCGGTAGCCAATGGCAAAACTCCATTGTCATTCTTCAAAAGAACAATTCCCTCCCTCGCTGCTTCTCCTGCTAACTCGATGTGGGCCCTAGTACACACATCATTTATACCGAGAGAATTGTATTGAGGCTGTCCATCAAATATTCCTAGCCTCATAAGCACAACATAGAGGTATTGAAGTGACTGGTCTACATCTCCCTCCCCAACATTCCCAAGTTTCACAGCATTTTCAACATAATCGGTGTAGTAAACTCCACAATCCAAATCCATACCTAAACCAAGTTTAAACATTTGTGAAGAAAAAAAGCAGACGAGGAAATCGAAAAAAAAGAATAGGTAAGGGACATAATTAACTAACCTGCTTGTAGTGTATATGAAACTGCAGTCTCATTGTCAACGTTTAGCCATTTGTGGTCCTTAATCATTACTTCAACAGAATCACAATCTGAAACTATATATCTGGCAATGATTGTAACGTTAGTCTCACAAAAATAGTATCCTAATTAAAATTTAATATAGGTTTTACTAACGTGTGCTCTTAGGGTATGCATTAATAAACTATTTTAAGAAACTTTTTATGAAAAAAAAAATAAAAAAGTGATTAATTGTTTTGACAATTTTTTCAATTTTCTATAAAAACTTTCTTAAAATGGATAGTTAACGTATGCCCTAAAGACATACATTAACCGAACCCTTTTAATATTAAGATTAAAATTTAGATATATATCGTACCCGTGAAGATTCCAGTCTTGTCTGACGGTTTCCTTTAAGAGTTTGTGATTAGCACAAGCAGGTATGCCATTAACACGGTTATAAGAGCACATGACACTACTAACATCACCATCTTGAACACACATTTGGAAGGGCCGGTTAAATGTCTCAACCAAATCTTGTTCTGTCACCTTCAAATAATAATATAAAAAAATAAAAAAAATAAAAAAAATAAAAAAAAAAACTTCGCTTTAATATTTTTTTGAATCATAGTGTTATATCAGCTTTAGAATTATGATTTTCATAGAGCAGTTACCCTAGCATCAAAACTGTAGCGCTCAATTCCTTTCCAATTGTCAACATCATAGGCAGTAAAGTGCTTGCAACATGCTGAAACTTTAAGTGGTCTTGAGTTTAAATCCTTATATTTATTGCTCTCGGTTCCCTCAACATCCTGCAAGCCTCTCACGTAATTTGCGGCATAGGTGCCTACTACGAATGGATCTTCACCTGGTGTCTCAATGATTCTTCCCCATCTTGGATCCCTTGCTACGTTAATGGTTGGACTCCAAAATGTTAATCCTGCATGTCCTAAATTGTGCAATGCTCGTGCTTCTGTGGAAACAGCCTACATATGTATATGAATATTGATCAGAAACGATTACCTTAAACTTTTTTAAGTACTGAAATACTTAAGACTGTATTTTTATTTTTATTTTTCAACAAAGTGCTCCTATATACCTTCCCAATTGTGTTCCACCAGTGCCGGCTCAAGGCATAGGCAAGTTGGGCCTAGGCCTAAGGCCCCACCAAAAAACAATTTTTTCCTTAAAAAAAAAAAGCCCCACTTTTTATAGATAAAGGCCCAAATTTTTATAAAATTATATATACATTTTTTAAAGATTGGACATTTTTTTTATTAGTGATGTTAAGGATATTACAAATTTTACTATTAGCTTACAAATTGCCATGTTATTAATCACAAAAAGTGATATAAACATTCATTAGTTAAATTGATGAAGTTCATCAATGAGAGACAATATCACATTATATTTTGAACATTTTATAGTACTTTTAATTAGTGCATTTTTCTTTTTCATTTATATTAAAACTCTCAAAGTACGAGACCAATAGAACCTTAACTCAATTGAAACCCTAAAATATTTCAAAAAGATGTTGCAAATGTGTTAAATCATCAATTATAGATTAATCTCTCCTAATAGTTTGAGACTTAGATTTTTGTAAAATAATATCCTACAAAGCCATACACCAAATAATATCTATCTAAAATTAAAAATTAGATTACAATTTTATTTAACTATGCATCGTCTTATATCCAAAAATAAAGTATCTTTTTCAATCGCAATATATTTTTATTTCTTTTTATTAATATTTGTAGGTTCAACTATGACATTCAATTCTCTATATGAAATTAACATTAATCTAGTTGGTATTATTTATGTACTTAATGTATTAAATTAACCTTAATTTGATTAGTATTAAATAATTTTGTTTAATTAATATTTACATATTAAAGGCCCCGCATAAATTTTTCACCTTAGGCCCCAAATTATGTTGGGCCGCCCCTATGTTCCACAATGACTTGTTGAATGAAGCTATTGTGAGAATTGGCGTGGGATAGCTGGTTGCATGTGGAACTGAATTATCAAAAAAGGTACCTGGACCAACATTGGACAAACCATGGAGTGCCTCAGACCACCACTGGTATTCAGGTATCCCTAATCTTGGGACTCCGTAAGCACGATTTCCTAGTTGTCGTACCTTCTCGTGCAGTGTCAGTTGTCTCACCAAATCTCTTGCTCGGACTTCGTAGGAAAGTTTCTTGTCACAAAAGGGGAGTGACTTGATATCCAAGCCAAGTTGGGCATACCTGGCGGGATCACATACATAGGTGAAGTTAGAGCATTTGCATCAGCATATGGATAATCATGTATAATACAAAATTTTCCTCATTTTACACATTTTGGCCAAAAATCCTCCCACATCAGATTGTGTAAAACCGTGTAAATTCTTCTAAAAATTTCCATGAGCTACAGTAACCGTGTATATATACACGGTTATTGTAGCTCATGTATAGATTATTTTAATATTTCTAATTTCGCTCCTTTTTTTCTCTCTCTTCTCCATCTGCTCAACCAACCCCTCATCATCTTCTTCCTCCGATACACACTCCCACAGACAAAATAAAAAATCAACCACCACAAAATCAACAACAAAATAACCCACAGACACCACAAAACCAACAAAATAACCCACAGACACCACAAAATAACCCACAGACAAAATCCAAACCGATCGGCGTGCTTGGATCGGAGCACTTGGATCGGCGCTCGTGGGAGCTTGGATTGGAGCTGCGGAGCGGAGTGGTGGTGCGGAGTTGCGGATCGGAGCACGTGGGAGCTCGGATCGGAGCTGCGAAGCGGAGCTTTGGATCGGAGCTCATGGGAGCTTGGATCGGAGCTCGTGGAAGCTTGGATCGAAGCTGCGCAGCGGAGCTCGTGGGAGCTTGGATCGCAGCTGCGCAGCGGAGCTTGGATCGGAGCTGCGCAGCGGAGCTCGTGGGAGCTTGGATCGGAGCTACAGAGCTGCGCAGCGGAGCTTGGATCGGAGCTGCGCAGCGGAGCTCATGGGAGCTTGGATCGGAGCTGCGGAGTTGCGGATCGGAGCTGCGCAGCGGAGCTCGTGGGTATTGAGATGGGTTATGGGTAGGGAGATGGGCTGAGAGAGAGAGAGAGAGAGAGAGAGAGAGAGAGAGAGCAAAATCAGAAAAAAATGGTTGAGAAAAAAATGAGCTGAGAGAGAAAGAGTGCGCGCCTATAATAAGGTAGTTGAGGAAATAATAAAAAAATGGAGAAAATTGATTATTTAAATAAAAGTGGTGATAAAATAGATGAATTGATGTGGGTGATTTGTAAAAGTGAATGTGTAAAATAGAAAAAGTAGGTTTTTAGTGTAAAAATGGGCGTGTAAAATACACGGACTGATGCGAATGCTCTTACTAGGGGTCGTGGCATCAATGTAGATGACACTGAAAGCAAAAGTGAGATAGATATAAAGAACACAACTAAGCGTTTTGGCCATTGCTTGTAATTGAGTTGAGTGTAATACTTGCCCATGAAGGCTCTTATATATGGAGGAAGGAAGATATCATATCCAAAACAAATTAGACTTGTGAGTTGGCTCATCTCTTTGACTCTTTATTGTGAGGACGATCTTACTTCTTGGTTGACATATTAGATCATCCAATGATTTCATTTCATCGATCGACAATGTTAGAGGTGCAGCCCAAATAAGAAACATGCTAATGAGTTCTAAATAACTATATTCCCTCCGTTCTAGTTTGTTTGTCTTCTATTCTATTTTGAGATGTTTTAAAATGTTGTTATGTTTCTAAAAATAAAAGTCATTAATTTACTAATGTTCCTATTATACCCTTACTTTATTTTCAATACTATTTGAAAAGAAAACTAACAAATATTTTAAAAAATCAATCTAATTGGGGCATCTTTTTAGTTACTTCATTGAATAATTCTTAAAAAAATAAAAAATAAATAAAAATAAATAAAAATAAAAACTGATAAATTTATTTAAGAGTAGTCTTCTAAACTTATACATTTTTATAAGGTAGACAAAATAATAAATGATATTTCCTTAAAAAAGTTTAACTTTTCAAACAAGACAAACAAATTAGGATAGAGGGAGTATTTTTTTTATTCCTATCCCAACTTACTCATAAATATGAAGAAAATCTGTATACATCTAAAAGCTTTATAACTTTTTCTATAATTTACTCATTTAAGGTGAATTAAAAACTTCATTATTTAAAAATAAAAAATATCATTTCTTTTAAATTTCTATCTTATTATTAATTTTCCAACATATTGTTACTCTTTATCTTAATATTAGTCTTCCTTTATCCCTTTATCTTCTTTTATTTTGACTCTTCTTGTTCTCATCCTTTTATTATAAATTTGTCATTTTCATTTTATTATTAATTTTTCAACTTATTGTTACAATTTCTCCAACCTTTCTCCCTCTCTTTCACATTTTCATCTTCCTACTGATCTCTATCTTAATAACAATCTTCTTCTATCCCTTAATCTTCTTTTGTTTTGACTCTTCTTATTCTCATCCTCTTATTATAAAATTTTCATTTTCTCTCCCATTCTATGTATAGGTTTTCAACACAAATTTCTCTCTCTCTCTCTCTCTCTCTCTCTCTCTCTCTCTCTCTCTCTCACACACAAACACACATTTTTGGTGGGTTTTTGTTATTTTTCTTGCATCTCTACTTTAAGTTGATGAATTTTTGTATTCTTTAGAACTCAACTTTAGGTTGATGCAATTAGTTTAGTGTTTTAAGTTGTTACATTTTTTGTTCTCTTTGACTATTAAAATTTATCCTTTTGAATTATAAAATTAGAATATAAGAATATAATGTTATTCTATTACATAACATGACTTGAACAATTGGTATTTATTCAATATTTAAATTATATATATTTTCTCTCATTTCTTATTTTTTAAGAATACATGTATAATATTTAACTTGAAGAAACAAATATATATATATATATATATAGAGAGAGAGAGAGAGAGAGAGAGAAATAAATGTGGTAATAGTATATGTTTATAATCATCTAAGGGTTTGACTTACCTCCAGTACTTTTTTAACTGTAATATCTAATTTTGTTTTAATAAAAGACTATCACCTTACCTACTAACTAAATAAAATTTGGAGATTAAAATCCACTACCACTTGGCATTGTATATTTAAAATAAAACATGTTTAGTTAAAAAAGCATTAAAAGTAAGCCGAATCTAGAAGTAGACTATATAGAGTTCCTAAACAACTTATAAGTTACAACCCAAATCCATAATACTGCTTGAAATTTACACGATCCAAGCATGAACATACAACATCAACTGTTCTTTGAATTACTACTTAAAATTTACACAGTTGTTAATGCACTTAAATTCAAAATAAATAAAAATTCCACATAAAGTGTTCTCATGAAACGTTATAGTCCACTAGAAAAAAAAAAAAAAAAAAAAAAAAAAAAAAAAAAAAAAAAAAAAAAAAAAAAAAAAAAAAAAAAAACAAAAACAAAAACAAAAACAAAACAAAACAACAACAAAAAAAGCGCTATGTTATGGTAAAATAACTGATGTAGATATTAATGATTTTTTTAACTACTTTAAAATTATTAATAATTTATTTATATAGGAGTTTTGATAGTCCAAATATACTATCTTTTGATTTTTTTAAGAAAAGTGGCAATTGAATAGGTATGAAGAAGTAATTCACTTAAATGAGGAGAGGAAGAACCAAAGAAGTGGATATTATGGACTTTTTTAGGTATTTCAATATTATTAATAATTAAATTATAAGAGACTTTTGATAGTTCATATATATTGTCTTTTAAATTTTCAAGGAAAGTAGCAATTGAAAAGGTAAAAACTAGTATTCAGTTAAATAAGCTCAATCTAAGAAATGGTAGTGTGAAATACTATTTGGCTTGGGCTTTATGGATGGGAAGATTAAATGTAAGCTACAATTAAAAAATATATTAAATACTATAAGGCTTGGGCTTTATAGTGGAGGGTATATGAAATGCTTTTATTTATTTAAGAGACAATGAAAAATAATCACAAAATGAGCATACAACATGAATTACCTTCTGAAATACTGTTTGAAATATTCACAATTTTTCCAAGCAATTTTTTTATAAAATTTGGTGGCAATGAAGCATGAAATGATGGTATGTGTTACGATGTTGAAGGAGCTCCCAAAGAGTCAAGACTCATAAAACTATTTAGCAGGTAAAAATAACAGTTATTAGATGAGATGGAGGATTAATGGATTATTATTTATATAATATTTAAAAGTCAAAGCGTAACATTTAATGTTACGTTCCAATTGAGTCATATCATCTGTCATATCACCAATGTCAATCAGTTAATATTTAATGTTTTCAAAAAATTACAAGAACAAATCAACAATAAAAAAAATGGTGATCCATTTTGGTCAATTTTAGTCCAATTTAGTCCATGTTGGTCCAACTCAGTCCATTCAATTCACTTTTTTCCAATTCAGTCAATTTTAGTTTACTTCTATCCAATTTGGTCTACTTCATTCCATTTTAGTCTAGTTCTATCCCTATTCAATCCATTTTAATATATAAGTGAAATAAGGGATTTGAGAGACAAATTTATAAGATAATGTGAATGCATAAATTTCTCAATTTTTTTAAACTACATATCATTTTATTTTCATGTTTTTCATAATTCTAGCCAATGATTCACTATTGGACTTCCTAAGATGGGTAAATAAGTTTAAGTCAGATAAAATTTTTTGGAAATTACTATAATTATGGTTCTCTTAAACTTTTAAATGGTTTTTTTTTTTTTTTTTCCTATTGACATGTAAAGCTCATCTTGCAATGTATAAGTTATTTAACATACCATGACATAAATTATTTTATAAATAAATTTATTGTCCTTTCCATTATCTAACAAAAATGATCAAATATATTTTTATTCATGTCCTCATAATACTTATTATGACAAAACAAGGCCACATGAAGTACGCTTTTTGTGTTGATAACTCTATTGTGTGGTTGAAAGAAGCACCAAACATTTTATTAAACAAAAATAATAACTAAAAATATCGACATAAAGTTTTTTACCTATCACACACATTGTTAGAACTTACAACTAGTTAGTCATTATCTAAGAGTTCAAGTTAACTAATGACTAAAGAGGGAAGACTCTTTGTTTTCCTCTAATTTATAAATAAATAAAAATATTTTTCTTTTTTCCTTCAGGTTTCAGAATTTTCATATTAAAGCTTATACTATATATAATATTGGTACTTTTGCATTTAATTTAGTAAAAGACTAGTTCCTCCATGTCATCATCTACATCATCAGTTTATTTTCCCAAAAAAAAAAAAAAAACTCCTTTTTCATTTTGGCTATCTATAAATGCTATATAATCCAAACCTTTGACTATTATTAATATCCATTTTCACAACACATTCTCTATAAGCCCGACTCAATCAAGCCCAACCTCATTATGGGCCTAATTCATGTAATATATATTACTTTTTATTCTTTAGGCATGGCCCAAGCCCTTGCCACATATGGGGGAAATTGAAGAAGTGTGGTTTGAAGGGTATAAATCGATTTCTTTCGGACCTTTTGCATCAGCCCAGCCTATGCATGCTATCAAGTGGGCAAGGGACACTAGTAGCACCTCATGCTCATGGAAGAGGTCTTGTACCCAAAATTTCTAGCCCAAAATAGCTTTTATGCTTTGACTGACTGTGGCTTAAAGTTTTTGTGTGAACCCTTTTTTTCCTTAAAAATAGTTGGCTCTCATTGGCTAATTGCAGCTGCTAGCCCTCGCTTAGGTGTGCCTCCCAAGAGTATGAAATAATGGAAAAGAGGGAGCCAATGAGGGTTTATTCAAGCATTTCCCTTAATGATGATGTAACAAATAGAAACTTGCAGTGGAATATAAGTAATTGGTTTTTCGGCATACCTCTCTTGGCCTAAACCAATGATCACACAGGAGCTTTGAGATTGTTCTACACTGTCTAGAGCCAGCCTCCATGTAGACCAACTATTCAAACACATTCTAAATTCCAATTTGAATGATCCACAAAGCAAAAATGTTTCTTTGATGGTGTTGCACACTACTAGAGCGATGCAAACATAACCCACAACCTAAGAGCCTCATAATATTCTGTAAACACTATGAGAAATGTAGAATTCGTTCACCTGTTCAATGGGTACCACTCTTGGTGTTTATGTATACACCACTTTATTAATATTGAGTGGAATAGTGGACTTAGTGGGATAGAGTAACGGTCTAAACCATTGCTCCATAACTCCTAGATGTTACAATCATTCTGAGGTATGCAGAAGGACATGCCCACTTTGGGTGTCCATCCATATTCTTTTCAGTTTCTAACATCTCCCACTCATCCATTGTGGGCATGGCCCTATTATCCATCTCTCAATGTGTTTCTCAGTGCGTTCATATTGGCAAATAGGTTGTGCAACCACCGAGCACACTTGAAAAATATATTTTGGAGCACTATACTAAATCTTATACCAAGACCAGCATAGCAACATCCCTAAAGTGTCTCGTTATGCCCTAGATATATATTAACACATCGAATCAAGCATCTCTAACCCCTCTTCAGTTTGATACTCAGACTTACGCTTGATCCATCATAACTATCTAAATGCACTCACAATTATTTCGCTACCATAAGTGCTATAGCCTGTAAACAGTGAGCATAAATATATGGATGTGTTACAAAAATAGTCTTCCCTTTGCACTCATGTCCTTTAACTTTGGTCCAATCGCTTTCCCAGCAATGCCCCTTTAGACCAAATCCAACATGGCCATAGGTAACATGCCAAAGTAGCAGGCATCAAAACCTCAGCTTCATGACATAGTCAAAAGTAACAAGGGCATAAGTAGGATCTTAATGAAAGATCCATGGGACTCACACGGTGAAGAAGCAAGAATTTATTCTCTCACCTCTGCTTTTGGTCGAGCAAGCACATGTAGTATGAAATACATGGTACGGTGGAGTTCTCTTAAGTAAGAGTGTATGTCTTAACTCAATACACCATACAAATCTTACCCTAGCCGCTACTCAAGCACCTAACTCGAGTCCTTTATTCGCTAGCCAACTCAGGCATCAATTAAGGTCTCGCATTTGGCTAACCACAGGCTACATGGATCATAGGCTATCCATGTACAGTCTATTTAAGATAAATATATTATAGACCTCATCTTAGTTCCAACTAAGGCAACATCTGTTTGTGTCTACCATCTATATATGCTACATAAGCATTAAATAACATAATGTCTTATCTCTGCTCACTACTCAAGCACCAAAGGCGATTGCTCGTGTGAGTGAGCCAACTTAAGCCTGCCGACATACATTTCATACCATAGAACTCATTATATGGTATATGCGTGTGTAAACATACATATTATTAATTGAATAACATCATATGCATTTAAAACAAAATATCCCAAAAGAGTACAATAAATGGTAACTAAAAAAAAAAAAAACATATCATCATATTCTACGTAGCCCTAAACTCCTAACATGAGCCTGAAAGACATCCCTTCCTATAGGCTTTGTTAGTGGATCAAGAATCATGAGGCTTGTAGAAATGTGTTTTAGAACCACTTCATTGTGAGCAACCATGTCTCGAATGTAGTGATATTGTATATCAATATGTTTGGTTCTACCATGATACTTTGATTCTTTAGCATAGGCAAGTGCTACCATGCTATCACAATGTATTGTAATGGGATTCGAGGCATCCATAACAACCTCAAGATTCTAAAAGAACCTCCTCAACCAAACCGCTTCTTGAACAGTTGCTGAACATGCTATATACTCTACTTCCGTAGTTGATAATGCTATACAGGGTTGTTTCTTAATACTCCAAGTGATGGCACCATTATTTAGCAAGAAAGCATAACCAGATGTAGATTTGTGTTCATCTAGATCAGAACCCTAGTCAGCATCACTATAGCCAATCATACACGAATCTGAACCCTGATAACAAAGGATGCAGTCCACTGTCCCTTTAAGATACCTTAATATCCTCTTAACAGCTTTCCAATGAGCAAGTCCTAGATTAGATTGAAATCTGCTAACTAATCCAACAGCACAACATATATCAGGCTGAGTACACATCATTGCATACATTAAGCTTCCAACTGCATTAGCATAAGGAACACGAGCCATCTTTTCTTTTTCATCTTGAGTCTTAGGAAACATATCAAGGTTTAAGCTCTCATCTTTTGCAACTAGAGTATCTATGAGTTTGCAATTATGCACTTGGAAACACTCAAGAACATTCTTAATGTAGGTTTATTGTGATAAACCTAAAAGTTTCTTTGAGCGATCCCTAAGGATTTTAACTCCTAGAATATAATCTGCCTTACCCATGTCCTTCATCTCAAAGTTAGAGGACAACCACCCTTTTGTGGCGATAATCATCTCCATGTCATTACCAGCCAATAATATGTCATCGACATACAATGACAAAATAATGAAACTTCCCTTAGATCATTTTACGTAGACACAGTGATCTTCTTCGATCATCATAAACCCATTCGATAGAACAGCTCAATAAAATCTCAGATACCACTGTCTAGATGACTACTTTAAACCATATATGGATCGCTTAAGTTTGCACACTTTGTGCTCTTGACCTTTGGTCACAAAGCCAATAGGTTGATCCATATAGATTTCTTCATCTAGTTCTCTATTGAGAAAAGCTATCTTAACGTCCATCTGGTATAATTTCAAATTCAAGTTTGCAACAATGGCGAGAATGAATCAAACAGAGGCAAACCTCACAACTAGTGAAAAGGTTTCCTCGTAGACAACACCCTCCTTTTGAGTGTATCCTTTTGCCACTAATCGAGCTTTATACCTTTCTATTGACCCATCCGCTTTGCATTTGATTTTAAGAACCCATTTGTTCCCAATTGGTTTACGCCCTAACGATAGGTCTTCCAAATCGTAGACCTGATTAGTCCTCATAGACTTTATTTCATCATTCATTGCTTTCATCCACTCATCACTAATAGAAGATGAGAGAGCCTCTTGCACAGTTTTTGGCTCATCATCATCCTGTGAAGAAATCATGAAATCTTCCCCCTCAATCTCAAAACGACGACTAGGAACATTACCACGGTTGCTTTTACGTGGCTGAGGTTGTTGTGGATCAACTTCTAGTGGTGTGCTCCCACTAGGTTGTGAGTTGCTCCCACTATCTCTAGGAGTTTTAGGAATTTCTTCCTTGTCCTCTACTAGTCTACTTGGGATGCCTCCTTCTTAATCCATCATTTCATAAAGAGTCAAGTTCTTTTCAACCTCACCCATGTTAGGGTATTCACTTTCAATGAAATCAACATCACGTGACTCCAATTTAGTCACACTTCTATCAGGTTGTTCACCTATCAACACATAGCCTTTGCATTGCTTAGAATATCCTATAAAAATACACTTCTTTCCTCTAGGCCCTAACTTCCCATATCTATGAGAAGTATTGTGAACATAACCTATTGAACCCCATGGCTGCAAGTTATTCAAGTCAGGTTTCTTGCCGGTCCATAGTTCATAAGGTGCGGAAGATGATTTCTCAGTTAAAGACTAACAATATCCATTAATCCTCTCCATCTCATCCATTAATTGTTTGTTTATTTGTTTTTAAAGAGTTTTTGACTCTTTGTGAGCTCTTTGAGCCTCTTAACACATACTATCATCTATCATTTTATGTTTCATTAGTCGCTAACCCGCATTATGTGCGGAAAGGTTCTATATAAATGTGAAACATATCTAACATATGTACAATTATCTTGATTTCTTCTTCTTCTTCTTTTTACATTTCTTTTCCGTTTGCCAGTTAAGATGTTGCTATAGATTATTCCAATCAAATGATGGTGTCTTATGCTAACTCAAAATAAAATTATTTTTGCCAAATTCAACATTAACATCTATTTCTCAAATACTGATAACTGAACAAAAGAATATTGCCAAAATCCTATTCCTTAATTCCTTTACCTTCTTGAACTTCCACATTAACCAAGCAAGAGACCATCTAGTCAAATTAAGTGCTAATTTAAAAAAATAATTGGCTCAAATTTTGAATAACATTAAAATCCCAAAAACCAAATATTTTCTTCTTCTTCTTCTTCTTCTTTTTTTTCCTCTCATATTTTTCCATCAACCAAAATGAGAAATGAGCCAAGTAATATACTACTATTATCTAAAAGAGATGGAAAAAAAGGAATGTGAAATTTTGTGGAGATCTCAATTTTTTTATTACAAAAAATGGAAGGCATGAGACTCCACCAATTTACAAAAACCATGCAAATCTTAGTTCAACAAAACAAAATATAAACCATATCAGATTCACAGCCATAAAATCATCAAATTATTGTAGCAAAATTACTATTTAAGCGGAAAAAAAAAATCATCATTACAAAAATACATTCACTAAGTTAAAACAAAAGTTCTCATCCAATCAAAATCAAGACATTCCCCAATTTACATACACTACCAAGTCTACCTTAGGGCCTTAGGCATGAACTCAATATGATTTTATTTGATTAAGTGTTGCATAGAATTAAATTTGTTTGTCTCAATATGATTCATTGAACATCAAGGAAAAATAATAATCATATTAAAATGCTAATTACCTTAATACTTACTAATTAACAGCTACTGGCTAACTGTTGCATTACATCAATGAGTATTGTATCACTAAATACAACAACACTTAATTGATGTAAACTTAATGCATAAAGGCTACATAAAAAAAAGCCTCAACCTCCATTGAAATAGGGGCCAAGACTTTACCACTACCATGAACACCGTCCTTATTTCCCTTCCATTTGAAAGATTTCCATGTGTAAGTATTCTAGAATAAAACAAATGATTACTCAAGAATTTTCTTAAACAAATTTTGTATATAAACTTAAGTTGTTCTGTTGTAGAATATAATATAGAAGAATTAGAAGAAAAAAAAATTGTTAAAAATGAATGCTTTAGATCTTCCACCACACTCATACTTACACATTATTTTAAGGGTTCTATATACCATAAAAAAAAAAAAAAAAAAAAAAAATGCTTTAGATCCTCCAAAATGTTTTAAAAAGAAAAGAAAAAAAGACAAAAGAAGAGAGAGAATCTACAAATTAGAAGAAGAGAGATAAAGATAGAACTGGTGAGGCCTGGCCAACAATGGCAACTGAAAAGGCAGCCACACCTATGCCACAATGACAAATGAATTAATTAATAAATTAACAATGAGGTGTAAAATTGTGGAGGCTGCAAAGTTGAGGTGGCATACTCTCAAGAGGTCAACAAATAGTTGTCAGGGACTTTTTGCGACGAGGGCCAAAAATGCAAGAATAGCTTAAATCTCCCCTTAGGTTCTTTAGAAGTGTTTATTTGTGGAAAATCAAGTCCAAAATTCCAAATGTATAGTGAATAAAAGGCTAATGGTGCTTTAACAAGAGAGAAATCAAAATGCCATAACTAAAAAACAAAAAAATACAGAAAAAGTACACAAGTCCAAAACTTCGACCTACAGTCAGTGAGAATTGAAAATTGAGAGAGATTGTGAGGAAGAATGGAAAGGTTCCCCTGTACCCATATCTCAACCCCCAAGCTCTGGAATTGAGAGAATGTTGGCTACCTAAATGAGCTTTTGCTCTAAAGTTTCAGCTATGTGGGTAAAACTTAGTTTTTGGCATTTTAGCTGAAGAAAGACTCTTGTATTGAGCTTGGGGTGTTGCTCTCAAAGTAAAACATGATTCCTTTGTTTTGAATCTAGTTGTGGCATTTATATTGAGTTTAAGGTGCTCTAAGTGATTGGTTTTTGGTCAATAGAAGAGGTTTTGGACCCCAAGGTGTTAAGCAAGTAGTAATTTTCAGGTTTGCTTTTATTTGAATAAAATGAAGGATTATTTTTATCATCTGTTAGAAATTGAAAAGAATATGGATGGACACCCAAAGTGTAACATCTAGGAGTTATAGAGCAATGGCTTAGACTGTTACTCTACCCCACTAAGTCCACTATTCCACTCAATATCAATGGAATGATGTATATATAAACACCAAGAGTGGTACCCATTGAACAGGTGAATGAATTCTACATTTCTCATAGTGTTTATAGAGTATTGTGAGGCTCTTAGGTTGTGGGTTATGTTTGCATCACTCTAGTAGTGTGCAACACCGTCAGAGAAACGTTTTTGGTTTGTGGATCATTCAAACCGATTACTAATTTGTAGGTTGCCGAAAAACCTATGTGATCATCGATTTAGGCCAAGAAAGGTATGCCGAAAAACCGATTACTTATATTCTACCGCAAGTTTCTATTTCTTACATTGGTATCAAAGCGTTTATAGGTTGTTCTTGATGTCATAGGCATATATGATTAGTTCTTAATGCATTTTATGCTTCTGTAATATGCTATGAATTTCTATGCACCTCACATGGCCTTCAATGGCAAGTTTCGATTATGAGCATTTCATGCCTTGAAATTAATATATGTTGTTTATATTACATGTATTAATATCTTCCTTAAGTTTCATAGCAAATCTCTAATCGTGCCATGAGATATAGTTTAACAAAACTTAGAACACCAAAACTTTAAGGACAAAACTGCTTTTATATGATTTCTGTTTACAAAATATGATTTCATATTATGAATCTATATGTTATAATCTTTAAATTGGTATATGGTACGTTAAAAATAGACTTGAAATGAAGAAGATATAAAAATTTGAAGTTATGAAACTCATATTATTTTTGGTTGAGAGAAATTGAGAGGAGCGGATGAAAGTAGAAGACAACATTTTAGGCATCATGTGTCTGCCACTCGCCAAAAGGGCTAGAGTGACAGCCAGTAATATAATATAAAAAAGGAGGGGGGGGGGGGGGGTGGTAGGTCCCACACAATGGCTTACTTCTTAAACACCTTTTTTTTCCCCCTTTTTGCTCAATTAAGGTGCACTGTTCAGTGTGCACATGTGCTCCGTCTACATTTGGAATTTCCCTTTATTGGTGATGTATATATTTTTATGAAATATTTAATGATTTGGAATTGATTGATTCTTTAAATTATTTAATTCCGTTATTATTTCTTAGTGAAATATGGTATTAAAAATATTTACACAACGCTAAATATTATATTTAACACAACAAAGAAATAATTATTTCTTAGTGAAATAATGAGATGCCTATATGAATTGTTCTCATGAGTTTAAATTGTGATAGCATGTTTGGCTTAATAGTTAATTGATAAAATTGGTGAATTGTTTTTAATACATATTTTTTGTAAATATGAAATATAGAATAGTGGGAGTATGGTTGAGTTGCGTTATCTGTCATACATAATTTTGCAAGAATAGATTAAAATTAAGCTTAGTAATAAACACTAGTGGCGCAAGAGATGATTAAGAAGCTTAGCGAATTTTCGATCTTGCGATGTGTGTTGATTATCTAAGTTTATTTTAGATTGAACGTCAAAATTTTTGAAATGTGTGTGTAATGTCCCATTTGTGAAATTTTGTAGTGAAATGACTTCCAAAGGTATAGTTGCTGATCTCAATAAAGGAGAGAAACTGGATGGTGAAAATTATAATATTTGGCACCACAAAATCCAATATGTGTTGAATGAACAAGAAGTCCTAAAGACTCTAACTCATTCGTTGAGTAAACCCGATGAGGGGAGCACTGAGCAACACCAACGTGATATTGCTGCCTATGAAAGTTGGCACAAGAAGAATTTGTGTGCACACTTTACAATGTTGAAGAGCATGCACAATGACTTGATTGGTGAATTTGAGCAGTATACAACTGTACAAGACATGTGGAAAGCTCTAAAGCTAAGATATGGAGGGACATCAGCCACTAGATTGCGTGGCTTAACAATGAAATTTGATTCATATAAGATGCGCTCTAAACATACGATGAACCAACATCTTAGGGCGATGTCCTCCATGATTCAAGAGATTAAATCAACTGGAAACAATCTTATTGATGAACAACAAGTCCAGGCAGCAATTCGTTCACTACCAAGTTCATGGGAGACGACGTGTCAAAACTTGACACATAATGAGAACATCAAAACATTTGATGATGTGGCTCGTCACTTGGAACTTGAAGCTGAGCACCTTGAAGCAGCCAAGCCGATTAGTTCTATGCACATGGCTGAGACTAGCTTGCGTAAGGCATCTAGGCCTAAACACAAGCAACCTGATTATGCTTCTGGACAAGAGAGACCTAATGGGCCACCGCCTAAGAAGGCTAAGTTTGTCAAGCGCAAAACTAGAGGAAAGCATGCAAAGAAGGACAAGTCTAAGTTGACTTGTTATAATTGGGGAAAGAAATGACATTTTGCTCATGAATGCACTGAGCCAAAAAAAGGTAACACCTAATCCTACATCTCACCATATTTTTGTAATTAGTCATGTCCTTATTGCTAATTCTGCTCCTATGTGGACTGTAGACTCAACGGCAATAGAACATGTAGCGAGAGATAGAGTGGGATTTATGGAGTATCGCTGGATTCCTGTTAGGTGTAGAGACATCAAGGTGGGAAACGGAGCTAGCGTGGAGGTACTTGGAGTTGGTACTTACAAGCTAGAATTGTGAGGTGGTCACACTCTATATGCTCTAGAGAACTTACTTTCTGTAGTTACTTTGTTAAGACTTGGTTTCCAGTTTATTTTTGAAAATAATTATGTTTTATTGTATTTAGGAAAAATTTATTATGGTCGTGGTTTTATTTCAAATGGTTTTTTAATTTTGGATATTGAATATTATAATAATGATAGTTTCATTTTTTTGACTTCATCTGATAATGCTTCTGATAATTCAATTATATGGCATGCTAGGCTTGGCCATATAGGGCAAGAGAGGATGACTAGGTTAGCTAGAGAAGGCCTTATGGGCAATCTCACTAAGGACACTTTGTCCATATGTGAACATTGTCTAGTAGGAAAGTCAAAAAGAAAACCGTTTGGAAAAGCCACAAGGACATCTTTTCCATTGCAACTAATCCACTCTGATATATGTGGTCCAATGAATGTGAGGGCAAGGCATGGATGTTTCTACTTCATCACATTCATTAATGACTATACACGTTATGGTTATGTCTATTTGATTTATCATAAGTCTGAAGCTTTAGATTGCTTTAGACAATACATGAGATTGGTTAAGAATCGATTAGACAAGAGCATTAAGGCTCTCAAAACTGATCGTGGGTGTGAGTATCTATTTGAGCAATTTAAGGAGCTCTGTGATGAAAAGGGAATTGAAAGGCAATTAACGATACCTTATACACCGTAACAAAATGTTGTGGCGGAAAGGAGAAATCAAACACTGCCAAAGATGGTTCGGTCAATGATGGCACAAGCAAACTTACCGATTTCGTATTGGGGGGATGCACTTTTGATTGTAGCCTATATACTTAACTGAGTGCCCTCTAAATTAGTATCTTCCACACCTTATGAACTATATATGGACCGGTAAGAAACCTGACTTGAATAACTTGCGGCCATAGGGTTCAATAGGTTATGTTCACAATACTTCTCATAGATATGGGAAGTTAGGGCCTAGAGGAAAGAAGTGTATTTTTATAAGATATTCTAAGCATTCTAAAGGCTATGTGTTGATAGGTGGACAACCTAATGAAAGTGTGACTGAATTGGAGTCACATGATGTTGATTTCATTGAAAGTGAATTCCCTAACATGGGTGAAGTTGAAAAGAACTTGACTCTTTATGAAATGATGGATCAAGAAGGAGGCATCCTAAGTAGACTAGTAGAGGGACAAGGAAGAAATTCGTAAAACTCCTAGAGATAGTGGGAGCGATTCACAACCTAGTGGGAGCACACCACTAAAAGTTGATCCACAACAACCTCAGCCACATAGAAGTAATTGTGGTAATGTTCCTCGTCGTCATTTTGAGATTGAGGGGGAAGATTTCATAATTTCTTCACTAGATGATGATGAGCCAAAAACTGTGCAAGAGGCTCTCTCATCTTCTGTTAGTGATAAATGGATAAAAGCAATGAATGATGAAATGGAGTCTATGAGGACTAATCAAGTTTGGGATTTGGTAGACCATCCGTCAAGGTGTAAAGCAATTGGGAACAAATGGGTTCTTAAAATCAAACGCAAGGCAGATGGGTCAATAGAAAGGTATAAAGCTCGATTAGTGGCAAAAGGATACACTCAAAATGAGGGTGTTGACTACGAGGAAACCTTTTCGCCGGTTGTGAGGTTTGCCTCTGTTCGACTCATTCTGGCCATCGTTGCAAACTTGAATTTGGAATTATACCAAATGGATGTTAAGACAACTTTTCTCAATGGAGAACTAGATGAAGAAATCTATATGGATCAACCTATTGGCTTTGTGACCAAAGGTCAAGAGCACAAAGTGTGAAAACTTAAGCGATCCATATATGGTTAAAAGCAGTTATCTAGATAGTGGTATCTGAGATTTCATCGAGCCATTCTATCGAATGTATTTACAATGATTGAAGAAGATCACTGTGTCTACGTAAAATAATCTAAGGGAAGTTTCATTATTTTGTCATTGTATGTTGATGACATATTATTGGCTGGTAATGACATGGAGATGATTATCGCCATAAAAGGGTGGTTGTCCTCTAACTTTGAGATGAAGGACATGGGTGAGGCAGATTATATTCTAAGGGTTAAAATCCTTAGGGATCACTCAAAGAAACTTTAAGGTTTATCACAACAAACCTACATTAAGAAAGTTCTTGAGCATTCCCAAATGCATAATTGCAAACCCATAGATACTCCAGTTGCAAAAAATGAGAACTTAAACCTTGATATTTGTCCTAAGACTCAAGATGAAAAAGAAAAAATGGCTCGTGTTCCTTATACTAATGCAATTGGAAGCTTGATGTATGCAATGATGTGTACTCAGCTTGATATATGTTATGCTATTGGATTAGTCAGCAAATTTCAATCTAATCCAGGACTTGCTCGTTGGAAAGCTGTCAAGAGGATATTAAGGTATCTTAAAGAGATAACGGACTACATCCTTTGTTATTAGGGTTCAAATCTGCGTATGATTGGCTATAGTGATGCTGACTAGGGTAGTGATCTAGATGAATGCAAATTTACATCTGGTTATGCCTTATTGCTAAATAATGGCGCCATCACTTGGAGTAGAAAGAAACAACCCTGTATAGCATTATCAACTATGGAAACAGAGTATGTAGCATGTTCAGCAGCTGTTCAAGAAGCAGTTTGGTTGAGGAGGTTCTTTCAAAATCTTGAGGTTGTCAAGGATGCCTCGGATCCCATTACGATACATTGTGATAGCATGGCATCACTTGCCTATGCTAAGGACTCAAAGTATCATGGTAGAACCAAACATATTGATATACGATATCACTACATTCGAGACATGGTTGCTCACAATGAAGTGGTTCTAAAACACGTTTCTACAAGCCTCATTATTCCTGATCCACTAACAAAGCCTATAGGAAGGGATATCTTTCAAACTCATGTTAGGAGTTTACGGCTACGTAGAATATGATGATATGTTTCTTTTTTAGTTACCATTTATTGTACTCTTTTGGGATATTTTGTTTTAAATGCATATGATGTTATTCAATTAATAATATGTATGTTTACACACACGTATACCATATGATGAGTTCTATGGTATGAAAGGTATGTCGGCAGGCTTAAGTTAGCTCACTCACACGAGCGATCACCTCTTGTGCTTGAGTAGTGAGCAGAGATGAGACATTGTGTTATTTAATGCTTATGTAGCATATATAGATGGTAGACACAAATAGATGTCGCCTTAGTTGGAACTAAGATGAGGTCTATAATATATTTATCTTAAATAGACCGTACATGGATAGCCTATGATCCATGTAGCCTGTGGTTAGCTAGATACGAGACCTTATTTGATGCCTGAGTTGGCAAGAGAATAAAGGACTCGAGTTAGGCGCTTGAGTAGCAACTAGACTAAGATTTGTATGGTGTATTGAGTTAAGACATACACTCTTACTTAAGAGAACTCCACCGTAGCATGTATTTCATACTACATGTGCTTGCTCGACCAAAAACGGAGGTGAGAGAATGAATCCCTGCTTTTTCACCGTATGAGTCCCATGAATCTTTCATTAAGATCCTACTTTTGCCCTTGTTACTTTTGACTATGTCATGAAGATGAGGTTTTGATGTTTACTACTTTGGCATGTTACCTATGGCCATGTTGGATTCAGTCTAAAGAGACATTGCTGGGAAAGCGATTGGAACAAAGTTAAAGGACATAAGTGCAAAGGGAAGACTATTTTTGTAACACATCCTTATATTTGTGCTCACTGTCGACAGGTTATAGTGCTTATGGTTGTGAAATAATTGTGAGTGCATTTAGATAGTTATGATGGATCAAGCATAAGTCTAAGTATCAAACTCAAGAGGGGTTAGAGATGCCTGATTCGATGTGTTAATATATGTCTAGGGCATAATGAGACACTTTAGGGATGTTGCTATGTTGGTCTTGGTATAAGATTTAGTAAAGTGCTCCCAATATGTTTTTCAAGTGTGCTCAGTGGTTGCATAACCTATTTTCCAGTATGAACGCACCGAGAAACACATTGAGAGATGGATAATAGGGCCATGCTCCATAGTGGATGAATAGGAGATGTTAGAAACTGAAAAGAATATGGATGGACACCCAAAGTGGGCATGTACTTCTGTATACCTCAGAATGATTGTAACATCTAAGAGTTATGGGGCAATGGTTCAGACCGTTACTCTACCCCACTAAATCCACTATTCCACTCAATATTAATGGAGTTGTGCATATATAAACACCAAGAGTGGTACCCATTGAACAGGAGAACGAATTCTACATTTCTCATAGTGTTTACAGAGTGTTGTAATGCTCTTAGGTTGTGGGTTATGTTTGCATCACTCTAGTAGTGTGCAACACCGTCATAGAAACGTTTTTGGTTTGTGGATCATTCAAATTGGAATTTAGAATGTGTTTGAATAGCTAGTCTACATGGAGGCTGGCTCTAGATTGTGTAAAACAATTTCAAAACTCCTGTGTGATCATCGGTTTAGACCAAGAGAGGTATGCCGAAAAACTGAATACTTATATTCCACTGCAAGTTTCTATTTCTTACATCATCATTAAGGGAAATGCTTGAATAAACCCTCAGTGACTCCCTCTTTTCCGTTATTTCATACTCTTGGGAGGCTCACCTAAGTAAGGGCTAGCAACTGCAGTTAGCCAAAGAGAGCCAACTATTTTTAAGGAAAAAAAGGGTTTAGACAAAAATTTTGAGCCACAGTCAGTCAAAGAATAAAAGCTATTTTGGGCTAGAAATTTTGGGTACAAGACCTCTTTCATGAACTTGAGGTGCTACTAGTGTCCCTTGCCCACTTGATAGCATGCATAGGCTGGGCTCATTCAAAAGGTCCAAAAGAAATCAACTTGTACCCTCCAAACTATACTTCCTCAATTTCCCCCATATGTGGCAAAGGCTTGGGCCATGCCTAAAGAATAAAAAAGTAATATATATTACATGAATTGGGCCCATAATGAGGTTGGGCTTGATATAGTCGGGCTTATAGAGAATGTATTGTGAAAATGGATATTAATAATAGTCAAAGGTTTGGATTATATAGTATTCATAGATAGCCAAATGAAAAAGGAATTTTTTTTTTTTTGGGAAAATAAACTGATGATGTAGATGATGACATGGAGGAACTAGTCTTTTACTAAATTAAATGCAAAACTACCAATATTATATATATTATAAGCTTTAATATGAAAATTCTGAAACCTGAAGGAAAAAAGAAAAATATTTTTATTTATTTATAACTTAGAGGAAAACAAAGAGTCTTCCCTCTTTAGTCATTTGTTAACTTGAATTCTTAGATAATGACTAACTAGTTGTAAGTTCTAGCAATGTGTGTGACAGGCAAAAATTTTTATGTCGATATTTTTAGTTATTATTTTTGTTTAATAAAATGTTTGGTGCTTCTTTCAACCACACAACAAAGTTATCAACACAAAAAGCATACTTCATGTGGCCTTGTCTTGTCATAATAAGTATTATGAGGGCTTGAATGAAAATATATATGGTCATTTTTGTTAGATAATGGAAAGGACAATAAATTTATTTATAAAAGAATTTATGTCATGGTATGTTAAATAACTTATACATTGCAAGATGAGCTTTACATGTCAATAGGAAAAATAAAAAAACCATTTAAAAGTTTAAGAGAACCATAATTATAGTAATTTCCTAAAATTTTTATTTGACTTAAACTTATTTACCCATCTTAGGAAGCACAATAGTGAATCATTGGCTAGAATTATGACAAACATGAAAATAAAATGATATGTAGTTTTAAAAAAATTGAGAAATTTATGCATTCACATTATCTTATAAATTTGTCTCTCAAATCCCTTATTTCACTTATATATTAAAATGGATTGAATAGGGATAGAACTAGACTAAAATGGACTGAAATGGACCAAATTGGACAGAAGTAAACTAAAATTGACTGAATTGGAAAAAAGTGAATTGAATGGACTAAGTTGGACCAACATGGACTAAATTGGACTAAAATTGACCAAAATGGTCTAAAATGGATCGGCATTTTTTTATTATTGGTTTGTTCCTGTAATTTTTTGAAAACATTAAATATTAACTGATTAAAAATGGTGATGTGGCAAATGATATGACTCAATAGGAACGTAACATTAAATGTTACGCTTTGACTTTTAAATATTATATAAATAATAATCCATTAATCCTCCATCTCATCTAATAACTGTTATTTTTACCGCCTAAATAGTTTTATGAGTCTTGACTCTTTGGGAGCTACTTCAACATCTTAATATATACCATCATTTCATGCTTCATTGCCACCAAATTTTATAAAAAAAAATTGCTTGGAAAAATTGTCAATATTTCAAACAGTATTTCAAAAGGTAATTCATGTTGTATGCTCATTTTGTGATTGTGTGTTGCATGATGTTTTTGGTTTGTAATTTATAAGTTGTTTAGGATTGTAATTTATAGTGTTGTGTGTTTTATAGATTGGTGATTGCTCTAGTTATAAGCAATTATTTTTCATTTGTCTCTTAAATAAATAAAAGCATTTCATATACCCTCCACTATAAAGCCCAAGCCTTATAGTATTTAATATATTTTTTAATTGTAGCTTACATTTAATCTTCCCATCCATAAAGCCCAAGCCAAATAGTATTTCACACTACAATTTCTCAGATTGAGCTTATTTAACTGAAGACTTGTTTTTACCTTTTCAATTGCTACTTTCCTTGAAAAATTAAAAGACAATATATATGAACTATTAAAAGTCTCTTATAATTTAATTATTAATAATATTGAAATAGCTAAAAAAGTCCATAATATCCACTTCTTTGGTTCTTCCTCTCCTCATTTAAGTGAATTACTTCTTCATACCTATTCAATTGCCACTTTTCTTAAAAAAATCAAAAGACAGTATATTTGAACTATTATGGATTTGGGTTGTAACTTATAAGTTGTTTAGGAACTCTATATAGTCTACTTCTAGATTCGGCTTACTTTTAATACTTTTTTAACAAGACATGTTTTATTTTAAATATACAATGTCCAGTGGTAGTAGATTTTAATTTTCACATTTTATTTAGTTAGTGGGTGACGTGGTAATCTTTTATTAAAACAAAATGAGATATCATAGTTAAAAAGTACTGGAGGTAAGCCAAACCCTTAGATGATTATAAACATATACTATTACCGTATTTATTTCTCTCCTCTCTCTCTCTCTCTCTCTCTCTCTCTCTCTCTCTCTCTCTCTCTCTCTCTCTCTCTCTCTCTCTCTCTTTATATATATATATATATATATTTGTTTCTTCAAGTTAAATATTATTTATGTATTCTTAAAAAATAAGAAATGAGAGAAAATATATATAATTTAAATATTGAATAAACACCAATTGTTCAAGTCATGTAATGTAGTAGAATAACATTATATTCCTATATTCTAATTTTATAATTCAAAAGGATAAATTTTAATAGTCAAAGAGAACAAAAAATGTAACAACTTAAAACAGTAAACTAATTGCATCAACCTATAGTTGAGTTCTAAAGAATACAAAAATTCATCAACTTAAAGTAGAGATGCAAGAAAAATAACAAAAACCCACCAAAAATGTGTGTGTGTGTGTGTGTGTGTGTGTGTGTGTGTGTGAGAGAGAGAGAGAGAGATTTGTGTTGAAAACCTATACATAGAATGGGAGAGAAAATGAAAATTTTATAATAAGAGGATGAGAATAAGAAGAGTCAAAACAAAAGAAGATTAAGGGATAGAAGAAGATTGTTATTAAGATAGAGAGCAGTGGGAAGATGAAAATGTGAAAGACAGGGAGAAAGGTTGGAGAAATTGTAACAATAAGTTAAAAAATTAATAATAAAATGAAAATGACAAATTTATAATAAAAGGATGAGAACAAGAAGAGTCAAAATAAAAGAAGATAAAGGGATAAAGGAAGACTGATATTAAGATAAAGAGTAACAATAAGTTGGAAAATTAATAATAAGATAGAAATTTAAAAGAAATGATATTTTTGGTTTTTAAATAATGAAGTTTTTAATTCACCTTAAATGAGTAAATTATAGAAAAAATTATAAAGCTTTTAGATGTATACAGATTTTCTTCATATTTATGAGTAAGTTGGGATAGGAATAAAAAAAATACTCCCTCTATCCTAATTTGTTTGTCCTGTTTGAAAAGTTAAACTTTTTTAAAGAAACATCATTTATTATTTTGTCTACCTTATAAAAATGTATAAATTTAGAAGACTACTCTTAAATAAATTTATCAATTTTTTTTTTTAAAGAATTATTCTTAATGAGGTAACTAAAAAGATACCCCAATTAGATTGATTTTTTAAAATATTTGTTAGTTTTCTTTTCAAATAGTATTGAAAATAAAGTAAGGGTATAATAGGAACATTAGTAAATTAATGACTTTTATTTTTAGAAACATAACAACATTTTAAAACATCTGAAAATAGAATAGAAGACAAACAAACTAGAATGGAGGGAATATAGTTATTTAGAACTCATTAGCATGTTTCTTATTTGGGCTGCACCTCTAACATTGTCGATCGATGAAATGAAATCATTGGATGATCTAATATATCAACCGAGAAGTAAGATCGTCCTCACAATAAAGAGTCAAAGAGATGAGCCAACTCACAAGTCTAATTTGTTTTGGATATGATATCTTCCTTCCTCCATATATAAGAGCCTTCATGGGCAAGTATTACACTCAACTCAATTACAAGCAATGGCCAAAACGCTTAGTTGTGTTCTTTATATCTATCTCACTTTTGCTTTCAGTGTCATCTACACTGATGCCGCGACCCCTAGTAACTTCACCTATGTATGTGATCCCGCCAGGTATGCCCAACTTGGCTTGGATATCAAGTCACTCCCCTTTTGTAACAAGAAACTTTCCTACGAAGTCCGAGCAAGAGATTTGGTGAGACAACTGACACTGCACGAGAAGGTACGACAACTAGGAAATCGTGCTTACGGAGTCCCAAGATTAGGGATACCTGAATACCAGTGGTGGTCTGAGGCACTCCACGGTTTGTCCAATGTTGGTCCAGGTACCTTTTTTGATAATTCAGTTCCACATGCAACCAGCTATCCCACGCCAATTCTCACAACAGCTTCATTCAACAAGTCATTGTGGAACACAATTGGGAAGGTATATAGGAGCACTTTGTTGAAAAATAAAAATAAAAATACAGTCTTAAGTATTTCAGTACTTAAAAAAGTTTAAGGTAATCGTTTCTGATCAATATTCATATACATATGTAGGCTGTTTCCACAGAAGCACGAGCATTGCACAATTTAGGACATGCAGGATTAACATTTTGGAGTCCAACCATTAACGTAGCAAGGGATCCAAGATGGGGAAGAATCATTGAGACACCAGGTGAAGATCCATTCGTAGTAGGCACCTATGCCGCAAATTACGTGAGAGGCTTGCAGGATGTTGAGGGAACCGAGAGCAATAAATATAAGGATTTAAACTCAAGACCACTTAAAGTTTCAGCATGTTGCAAGCACTTTACTGCCTATGATGTTGACAATTGGAAAGGAATTGAGCGCTACAGTTTTGATGCTAGGGTAACTGCTCTATGAAAATCATAATTCTAAAGCTGATATAACACTATGATTCAAAAAAATATTAAAGCGAAGTTTTTTTTTTTTTTTTTTTTATATATTATTATTTGAAGGTGACGGAACAAGATTTGGTTGAGACATTTAACCGGCCCTTCCAAATGTGTGTTCAAGATGGTGATGTTAGTAGTGTCATGTGCTCTTATAACCGTGTTAATGGCATACCTGCTTGTGCTAATCACAAACTCTTAAAGGAAACCGTCAGACAAGACTGGGATCTTCACGGGTACGATATATATCTAAATTTAATCTTAATATTAAAAGGGTTCGGTTAATGTATGTCTTTAGGGCATACGTTAACTATCCATTTTAGGAAAGTTTTTATAGAAAATTGAAAAAATTGTCAAAACAATTAATCACTTTTTTTATTTTTTTTTTATAAAAAGTTTCCTAAAATAGTTTACTAATGCATACCCTAAGAGCACACGTTAGTAAAACCTATATTAAATTTTAATTAGGATACTATTTTTGTGAGACTAACGTTACAATCATTGCCAGATATATAGTTTCAGATTGTGATTCTGTTGAAGTAATGATTAAGAACCACAAATGGCTAAACGTTGACAATGAGACTGCAGTTTCATATACACTACAAGCAGGTTAGTTAATTATGTCCCTTACCTATTCTTTTTTTTCGATTTCCTCGTCTGCTTTTTTTCTTCACAAATGTTTAAACTTGGTTTAGGTATGGATTTGGATTGTGGAGTTTACTACACCGATTATGTTGAAAATGCTGTGAAACTTGGGAATGTTGGGGAGGGAGATGTAGACCAGTCACTTCAATACCTCTATGTTGTGCTTATGAGGCTAGGAATATTTGATGGACAGCCTCAATACAATTCTCTCGGTATAAATGATGTGTGTACTAGGGCCCACATCGAGTTAGCAGGAGAAGCAGCGAGGGAGGGAATTGTTCTTTTGAAGAATGACAATGGAGTTTTGCCATTGGCTACCGAAAAGAACGAAACCCTAGCAGTGGTTGGACCACATGCTAATGCTTCCGTTGCCATGATTGGAAACTATGCATTTGCCCCATGGAACAAAGGTTCTCCATGTCGATACCGTACTCCACTTAATGGCTTCTCCAGTTATGGAAGCGTGAGCTATGCGGCAGGATGTTCCAATGTTAAATGCTCTGATGGGAACTTGATAGGCGAAGCCGTGGATGCTGCCAAAACAGCTGATGCCACCATAATTGTTGCGGGGATAGATTTATCAATTGAGGCAGAGAGCCTTGACAGGTTGGATATCCTCCTTCCTGGAAAACAAACTAATCTTATCAACCAAGTTGCTGATGCTGCAAAAGGCCCGGTAGTTCTTGTAATCATGTCGGCTGGAGGTGTTGATATCTCCTTTGCTAAGAGTAACCCCAAAATCCATGCCATCTTGTGGGCTGGATATCCTGGAGCAGAAGGTGGTCAAGCCATTGCTGATGTTGTTTTTGGAAAATACAATCCAGGTAACATCGCATTCAATTCCTTGCACAAATGCAAATCTTTTATCTTCATGATTTTGCACCATTATTTACACCTTATTTTCTATGTTTTTCAGGAGGAAGGTTACCCCTTACTTGGTATCAAGCTGATTATGTTGACAAGATACCCCTAACATCCTTGCAATTAAGGCCAGATGATAGCAAAGGCTACCCGGGTCGAACATATAAATTCTTCGATGGTCCTACTGTCTTCCCTTATGGTTATGGCCTCAGTTACACAAAATTCAACTATGCACTAAAGGCCGCGCCATCAAAATTGACGATAACATTAAGCAAATTTCAACACTGCCGTGACCTACCATATAAAAATGGAACCTTCAAAACTAGCTGCCCAGCAGTTTTAATAGATGACTTGAGTTGTAAAAAAGAATTCAAAATTGACATTGAAGTAAAAAATGCAGGTGACAGAGATGGAGATGAGGTTGTGTTGGTTTACTCACAGCCCCCACTTGGTATTCTTGGAACTCATATTAAGCAGTTGATTAAGTTCCAGAGGGTTTCTGTTGCAGCTGGGGCGAGTAAGCTGGTTCGTTTTGCCATAAATATTTGCCAGGGCTTGGGCATTGTTGACTCCAATGGTAATGCTGTCTTGCCATCTGGTTCCCACACAATTATCGTCGGTGATCATCAAATTTTACATTCAATTCAGTTAACATATCGTTAGAGGTGTGAGGAATGAGACTTTTAATTGAATAAAGATTGTTGTAAAGTCAATTTTCTACATGACTTTCATGTGTTGAATAAGATTGTTGTAAACTTAATTTTAACACAACTTCTTTCCCTTCATTACTACTTGTGGTTTGGGTTTTACTAATTCGTGTTGACTCTATGCATTTACACAAGTAATGTGAATGATTTGTAAAAAAAAAAAAAAAAAAAAAAAAAAAAAAAAGAGTAGTAACATAAACACTAAACAATGTAATCATTATTTTAATCTTGATTTCAAGGAATATATATATATATATATATATATATATGAGATAAGTTCAAATTACACCTAGTGTAACTCTTATAAAATTACATATTTTTTACTTCATAAATTTCTAAAAGATCTAACGGTTGAAAAAAAAAAAAAAACATCATTAAATGCTTTTTTTTTTTTACCATGTTAATAGTATTACCTAATTAATACTAACATTTTCTTTCCCCTTATCTATTATTGCTTTCAAAATATCAATTTAATTTAGAATAATACCTATACATACGTTGCAAATCATTGCATACTCTAATTTAAGAGACCAAATAAGCTAAAAAAATACACAAAGGACAAGATAAGCCCATGTTCAGATTCCTTAGCCTAAAATTTTTTTTCATATAAATTAGAATAATACTCTTTTTTTCTTTTTTTTTTTTTTTTTGCTCAATAAAATAAAACTACTCTTAATTAAATAAATAACCCTGTTAGGTGGCACTTTCATCACCATTACCATAACAATTTACTTTATATGGAGAAACAAAGCTTGAGCAGATATAATAATTTTTCACTATTGTTACATTTGCAATGCGGAAACTTTTAAAAAGCAACAGATTACTTTTGTGTTTAATATTTCAATCATATACATAATTGTATATTTTATTTCAAATAATTTAATCATCATCAAATATCTTTTTAATTTCTCTTTTAGGATGAATCATTTAAAAAGCAAGTTGTTGAAAATGGCATGAGCCATTTAATCAAGTGAAAAACATTACTTTCTCCAAAAAAAAAAAAAAAAAAAGGGTGAAAAACATTAAATAAGGAGAGAGAAAAAATGTGTAGAGTTATAACATTTAGTGATTTTTTTTTAACCGTTAGATCTTTTAAAAATCTACAGTATAAAAAATGTGTAACTTTACAAGAGTTACACTAAGTGTAATTTAAACCCATATATATATATATATATTGAGGGGAAAATATAGAGAAAACTCAAATTTATAAACAAAAATTTTAATTTAAAGCAATCAATAACTTCCGAATACATAATAACAGATGACTTCCTTATTTGATAAAATGTTATAGGTGATTTTTATTTTTTATTTTATTTTGTGCAGGGATTTATATATATTATTACTGAAATAAGATTGAATATTATAATACAACAATTAAAAAAAAAAAAAAAAAAGTAGGGTATTTGAAGGTAGAGTATTTCATTTCTTTGAATTTTTAGAGGTAAGATGATGTCCCATGTAGCCAAACATAATGAAATGATTCTGTGGGTGTAGATAAACAAACTTTGGTGTCAAACCAGATTAATTTATGCATGCATTCATGGTCTAGATTTTTAGATATTGCACATAAACTATATTTTCTGTTACATGCTCTATCATGTTCACATGCATAGATCCAACTGTTTTTTGGGGCTTGAGACCTATAATCTCATCTATTTATCTCCTTCTTTCATTTTATTAAGAAAAAAATCATGTCAAATTTGTGTGCACATCTATTTATCTCCTTCTTATATACATACTAATTGTGACTAGTATGTATTTTATATATATATATATATATATATATATATTTACACATTTATATTTATATCTATACAGTATTCAAGTGGTTTTTCTTGTTTGGGATACTTATTTCTATTATTTAAAAATACCCCTAAATTTTAGGTTTAAATAGAGACAAAATTGGAAGACAATACGGTAAAAATATATATTTAACTCTCATGTAAAACTACCCATATTCAAGTGGTTTTTTTTTGTTTTTTTTTTTTTGTTCTAGTTTCCAAAACAAATGGCAGTAGGTTTTTAGCACCATTGGTTAACTACTTAAAAATAAATAAATAAATAAATAGATAAATAAAACATTAATAACTACATTTGACACATTTTTCCTACAACTTAGCAGACACTATTTCTATTTAGAAATATCTCACATGTATCTTTTTCGGTTTCTTTGCACATGCTTTTATATTGCCTCAACTTTCTTCTCACCTTATCACCATTTCCAATTTTAGGAGGGTTTCTTTCCTTGATGTTATTGAGCTAAAGTATAATACTGTTATTAAGAGACTTCCTTTATTTGGGTTTCTTATTTCTATGGTTTAAAAATACCCCTAAATTTTAGATTTAAGCATAAACAAAATTTGAAGACAATAAAGTAAAAATATTTTTTTTAACTCTCACATAAAACTACTCATTTTCAAAATCCTAAATTTTAGCTTCTTTTATCTTTGCCTTTTTGAAATTTAGGTAATATTTTTTTTAATTAATTTTTTCTAATTTTCCCAAAAAAAAAAAGGGCCAAAAGTTTTTAGCACCATCTGTTAACAACTAAAAAAAAATAAAATTTATTTAAATGCATTAATAACTATATTTAACTCATCATTTTTCCAAAAAATTAGCACATATTATCTCTCTCTCTCTCTCTCTCTCTATATATATATATATATATATATAGAGAGAGAGAGAGAGAGAGAGAGAGAGAGAGAGAGAGAGAGAGAGAGAGAGAGAGACGTGGGGTTTTACTCCTATTGGGTTTTAGGTAACTATCATGGCCAGTTCATCCTCAACAATTACTGATACCACTAAACCTACCTTTGATCTTTCCCTTTGTACATCCACTACAAATAGGTTAGACTACTTGTATGAGATTTCTCACGTACCTAAAGATAGTAAAATCCCTATTACTGATTTACCTATTGTAAATCCTTATACTGTGTTTGATAAACCCCAAACTACTTTCAAAAAAACCATAAAAAAAAAAAAAAAAAAAAATTATTGGTCCTTCTCATCCTTCTATTGCCAAAGAATATGTCCAAGCTTCCAAGTTTGACTAGTTCAATATTCCTACATGTGAAAATGAAAACTTTATCACCCTTGCTCTTCAGAGAGAATTTGTAATTCCATAGGAAAAACAAGGGTACACACACCTTCATTTTGGGACAGTGAGGTTGGCGCTAACATTCCATAGAAGGAAAGGACTCCCCGTAGTCTCTAGAATTTCACTTCTTGATTCTAGATTCTTGGAATATCAAAATGCAGTCATAGGAACTATTAAGACCACTTTAAATGTGGGAACAACTTTTGTCACACTTTTTCCTAACTTTAATGTGTCTCTTAAAGATCCTCACCTTTGTAATGCTCTCAAAGTACAAGTCTAGATTACAAGAGCCTCTCAAGTGTAAAACACATTTGTTGCTACACTTCACTACCAACTTGCTTATAGGCTTCAAAATCATGCTTTCGACATGGGAGTTCCAGACATGGCCCAATCCAATGATGCTTTGCTAATCCAAGTTGATCCAAGAATGACATCCATGTGTACGTTCATTCCAAGACAACTCAATAGAGACCATGGTTTTGAAATCCGGACCGAACCGTACAATCCGACCAGAAAAACCTCGAACCGCTCTTTTTTGCGGTTCTTTTAACCTCAAGAACCGTTCAACGAAAAAAAAGCAGTGATCTGTATGAACTGTGGTCAGACCTCATGGTTCTAAGAACCGTGATTAGACCGCTTCTCACAGTTCCCACTTCCATTTGAATCTGAACCTTAAAACAAAAAACAAAACAAAAAAAAAAAAAAAAAGCACAGAAAAACGGATCCTCATCAACCAAATCATACCGGGCTTTGGGCCGACTAAACAAGCCGATGCCAGCGAACGAAACTTGATGACCTTTCCGATGCCGGTACAATGACACAATCAAAGCTAATTTTCAAAACCGACCCATACATAGAAATAAAATTAAGGGAAAAAAGAGAAAACATTCTTAGTAAATTACTAGAAAGAAATCCTACCTATGCCCCTCAACACAGAAGGTAATATTTTTTTGGTAGATTACATCTTAGCGTCGCCGTTGATGCTTCTTCTGTATCTGCAAAAGAGAGAGTAGAGTTAAACTTAAAAACTGATGAAGACAAAAGAAAAGATTGAAAACTGAAAAGTGGAGAACAAAGAGGTAATCAGATAAGATTAAAAGAAAGCGGAGGTAGGTGGGGCATTAAAAGAAAGTGGAGGTAGGTGAAGGTAATCAGATAAGAGATCAAAAGAAATGACAATGCCACATTTTGATTTCTAAGTTATTCAACCTTTTTTTTTTTCTTTTTCTTTTTTAGTTTTATAAAAATTAGAGTGCCACATTGATTTGAAAATATAAAAACAGAAAATCACTACACTTTTTTTTAATAAGTCCATAGTTAACCAATAATAATAATAATAATAATAATAAGAAAACTCCTCTCTTAAGTTTAATTAATTAATTTATATTTTAAATAATTATTAAATTAATTATGACGTCATCACGGTTCGACCCCTGTTCGACCTCGGTTCGACCTTAAAAATCTTAAACCTCTTCCTTTTACGATTCAATGAACGGTCCGAGTCTGAAAACCTTGATAGAGACTAGATGACTTCTCTCTTTCAAGAACCATGGATTACGAAATATGAGAGGCTTCATCAAGTGACTAAGCCAATCCAATCCAATGATCCTTTCCTTATCAGAAAATAAAATGGTGAAGTTGAGACAAGATTCTTGACAACTTCACTAGAAAAGAAAGATGTAACAATCTTTCCAATTCAAATTGCCATGCTCCAACCAGTGTCATATGTTTGTGAAAATGGTCTTAAAATCAAGGCATTTTGAGAAAATGCAAAGCCTTTTTATGAAGGCAAATCACCTTCTATTCACATGTGGTAGGATATATGTGATTGTGTTGATTACAGAGAAGAAGTTTTTGAAGAAGATCATTCAAGAAGAAAGAAAAAATCTTCCCAGCAAATACTCAAGGAAAGATATGAAGCAGGAGATCCAGAAGTTGACCTTCTTTGAGAACCCTCTGGAAAATTTGATTCTTATGTTCTTTACCCTCGAACTAGAAAACAAAAAATCCCTACTCCTCCATGTAAAAATGATTATGTTCAAAATCCTAAACCTCTATTAATCCCATACTACTAGAAAGTCCTTCCCCAAATACTGAAATTTCAACCCTTCCCTACCAGTCAAACCCATTCACAAAAGCCCTTACCTTGCTACATGTTTGACCAGGCCTCAACTTCCTATTCACAAAATTTTCCTCCACATGAAAGTTTTAAACATCCCCAAACCAACACAAAACATATTTGGAAATTCAAAAATCCTACTGGAGCCAATCCAGATGGAACTAAGAGACAGGTTTCTTTGGTTGAAGCAACTTTAAATTGGCAAGCAAAAAATGTTGTGGCACAAAACCATGTCCTTTCGAAGTTCTTGATAATCAACAAAAGATGGCTGAAGTAGTTACTCATACTCTCTCATCCTCAAATTCTTTTATTGAAGATTTGAAGAAGAAAATCAAGACGGTTGAACAAGAATTGGCAACAATTGCTTCCACAATTAAAGACTTGTAGGTCTCTTTCCCTCTTATTGGACCAAAGGAAAAAGAAAGAAAATAGTTGTTAATACAACTCCAATCCATGGAAGCATTACAGAAGGAAGCCATCCAGACTCTCCCCATGCATGTTCACATGCCCTACCAACCTCGACAATCATTATATAAAGACCTGTCCATACCTTTAACCTCTCCATTTTCATCAACTTCTCCTCACCAAAATCTTCAACCATTAGCTATGACACATCCAAATCATAACCCTTTTAAATCAAGTGGAATCCTCCCTAGCATAACATATTCAGCACCACTTCAAATAGAACCCCAAGCTAGACCATAAAATGAGCCTTCTCCTATGAAAAAAGGCAAAGAATCATTGTACCAACCCCCAGATCCAACCATTGGTGCTTCTTCAAGACCTCTTGACATGAATATGTTGGCGTCGTCCCTTAGGGGCAAATCCATCCTTTTAACCCTTAGCCATCCCTTTGTAGGGTTAATTTGAAATTTTCCCCATCAGCTGCCCCTTACTTTGTGAATCGTCGAGATAGTCGACAAGTTGCGGAATTGCCATAAATGCTTGTCATAAATAGGGGTAATTATGTCTTTCTAACCAGGGCACTGACATGTGTCACCTTCTGATTTATGGAATCAAGCATCGTGACTCTTTGATTCTTGTGCCATGTCATCCTATAAATAGCCCATTCCGTTATTAACCTCATTATCCAAAACAATTTCCATCTTAATCCCAAAGCCCAATTGTCGGTTTTGAGCTTCGTCTATACCCCTGCTTTGTCGGTTGGTTACTCATCTGTTTCCTAGGTATGATTTGTTGGCATCTTTTTCCTTTTTCTATTTTTCCCTTTCTTTTCTCTCTTCTTCTTCTTCTTCTTCTTCTTCTTCTTTTTTTTTTTTTTTGGTCATTGGTTTGTGCATGTAGGAAGTGGAGTGGAATCTTAGTTTTCATTCGTCGCTTGTAGGTATGGATGTCTGGAGATAGTGAAGCGATGAGTGAGCATACCCCGTCGATGCATATAGGTTCAAACGATGTACTCTTCTGACAACTCGTCGATATTCGATAGGAGTTCGTCTTCAGATCCTTTGTCGGAAGATGCCAGCCTGTCAGGGCGACAACCATAGGAGGTCATTCTACCCGATGATTGGTCCATCCATGACTTCCCCGTGGATATGAGTAATGAAGTCTTCAGTAGGCTCCCATTCTTCATCAACTCTAATTAGCCTTCAAGTTGACATGGATGGTGTTGAATAATTTGAAAAACTTGATGGAGGTATTTCTATTTCTTTCTTTATTAAAAAAAAGAATTTGAATGTTTATTTATTTCTCTATTTAAAAAAAAAAAAAAAATTGAATGTCTTGGATTCTTGGCATATGTTTTGTTTTATTTTAATTTTTACAAGTGACTTGTATGTGTTTTTCATTTTTTGCTTATAGAAATTGTGAATGATGTTGCATTTTTATTGGAACTAGCCATGCCCACACCAACACTGATAGAATATGATGATCAAGGATTGCTCTTTGCACTTTGGATTGGTGGTATTGATGACTTAAGACTGATTTTGGGTTTTGTGGATTTTCATTTCAACAACATATTGACATGTGGACTTACTTGACATATTAATATGTAAACAATTTATTTTGTCTTTAATATTGATCTATATTAACATATAAATAGTATATGTACTAGGCATCAACATATGGCCAATTTATTTTGAGTTTTTGGCCTCTATTAACATAATATAGACAGTATATGTAGTATTGGCATTGGCATAAGACCAATTTATTTAGAGTCTTTAGGTTATAAAATAGGCATTGACATATGGACAATACGTGTACATTGATATAAGTATTGACATATTACTTATGAAATTTGCCCAAGTTATTATATTTTTATGTGTTATTTTATTTTTTATTTGTACAAGTTATATTTTTAATCTTGTTTGTTTTTTATGTTTAATACTAATTTAGTTGTACATGTGGTCTCTAAAACTTGCTTTTCTTGAGAATACCTTTGTAGATTTTGTAAAGATTTTGGAGGATCAGTGGGAAATTTTTTTTGTTTGTCTATGGATATGTGTAACAACTTACAGGTTATTTTAAGTGCTAGAGCGATTTTGAGCTTTAGATTATTTTGAAATTTTTTACAATCTTATATCTTGCACAGTTTATGTATTGATTATTTTTTAATCTTGTTTGTAAGGAATGGTTGTGTATGTTATTTTTTATTTGGGATTGTACTATAGTTGTGTTGCTGTATTTTAATAAATATAGAAGCAGTTTATGTGCATGTTATTTATTAATCTTGTTTGTAATGAATGGGTTTGTGTATCATATTTTTGATTTGGCATATGTACAATTGTTGTAACATCCCGGCCCTTTAAAAAATAAAATTAAAAGTATATGGTCAGATATTTTTGGGACTCTCACGTGACCCACCTCCTCATCTACTTCCCCACCACATAAATATCATCTCATACTCTTACTCTCTTGCCGGTCAACTAAGGGTACGTTTGGTACGTTGTAATAACTCCTGTAATAGAATAGCTATTCATGTGTAATATCAATTCGGTCATTTGGTTGTATCTTTATTACATGGATTAATTATTACATTGGAATAACTATTCTTTAAATTGAAGAATAGCTATTCCTCTTTAAAATTGATATAATAATTATTCCTTAGTGTATATAATAGGTTTTAAAATTAATATATTTCCAGAAATGTAAAGTTTCCTTATACATCTTCTTTTACAAGTTTTCCATATGTAACAACCAAACATATGAATAGTAATAATTATTCCATTACAATGCCTTCTATTCCCGTAATAAAGATTACTATTCCTAATGTAATCTACATTCAGTATACTAAACGTACCCTAAGTGTTCCTCTACACTCTTCTTTTTCATTTTCTCACAAACACCACTCCTTTCTTACTCTCTCACCCCCTCCCACTGGTACCCCACTCCTCACCACCACCTCCACAATCATTTTTCCGTCGGGATTCACCAGAAAAACACTATAGGAAGCTCTTAGGCTCCACTATCTCTCTCTCTCTCTCTCTCTCTCTCTCTCTCTCTCTCTCTCTCTCTCTCTCTCTCTCTCTCTCTCTCTCTCTCTCTTTTTAAAGGTAAACTCTTGACTTCTTGGTGGATTTTCATGTTGTGGTAAGGTTTCTTTCTATTATGAGCTTCTTGGGTGATATTCTTGTGATTATGTATATGGGTTTATATTTGGACTTATTTGATAAGTGGATTTACGGCTTTTACAAATGGTGGCTATCTTTTGTTTTGGTGAAGATTTGAGGGTTTTGGCTTTCTAATGTGAAATAGTTGGTAAATGTAACTTTTATTATTTATTTGGAGCTAGTTATAGATTTAAATTATTTGTCTTGAAGGATATTGTGATATTGGTTTCATGGGTCTCTTGATGATGTTGTGTAATTCTTGTGGAAATTACTTATATGTTGAGGTTTTGATGTTAGAGAGAATACCTTGAATGACTTAAGTTTATAAATTGGAGTCTATTTTTTGTAAATTAAATTGTTGAGAAATTTTAGAAGTGGAATACATTAATTGTAAGATTAAATACTTACGCTTGCCTAATTAATTTCTTATTTAGTGATTTCTAATTTGTAACTAGATGCAATGTTAAGCCTTATGCTTCTCACGATAGATTTACTTGGTATTCTTTAGGTTTTAGCTAATCTTCTTTAGAGCTTGGAGAATTAGACTTTTTGCGGGTTTCAATGTAAGTAGCTTTTTAATGTGATTTTCGAAAAATAACCATGTTGCATAAAATGTTGTTTTTGGGTTAGACACATTTTGGGAAACTACTTATGAAATCTATATTTTCCTAAAAAATATTGTATTGTAACTTTAATGTATATGACTCTATGAAAAGTGTATCATATTCGGTATTGCATATGGGGAAATTGCATGGTATCAAAGCATAACTGTCACGCCCCAAACCTAAAAGGGTCCAAAGCATGAGAAAAATAACCCAAAGGTTACAACACCAAATATGATGCACTTTTCATATGCATGACCAAATAGAGCAAGACTTAAATACATTACTTAAATGCTGTTCCTTAGGTTTCCCTTTTAAGATTTTGCCATGTGGATTTTTTCTCATGAGATGGAAGTGTATGTTTTAATTAAGTAGCTTAATCTTAAAAGGAGAACCTAAAGAACAATACCTAAGGTATTATACCTAAGTTTTGTCCAACCAAATATGATACACTTTTCATAAAGAGTCATATACATTAAGGTTACAACACAATAATTTTAGGAAAATATAGTTTCCCGAAATGTAACTAACCCAAGAACAATGTTTTATGCAACATGGTTATTTTTCAAAAATCTCATTAAAAAGATACTTACCTTGAAACCTGCGAAGAGTCTAATTCTTTGAGCTCCAATCACAATAAGCATATAACTTGACATTACATCTAGCTACGAATTAGAAATCGCTAAACAATAAATTAATTAGGCAAACCTAAGTATTTAACCTTATAAGTAATGTATTCCACTTCCAAAGTTTCTCAACAATTTAATTTACAAGGCATAAACTCCAATTTATAAACTTAAGTCATTCAAGGTATTCTCTCTAACAACACAACCTCAACACTTTATAAGTTGGTCCCACAAGATTTGCACAACATCATCAAGAGACCCATGAAACCAAAATCACAATATCCTCCAAGACAAACAATTTAAATCTTTAACTAGCTCCAAATAAATAATAAAAATTATATTGACCAACCATATATTTCACATTAGAAAGCCAAAATTCTCAAGTCTTCACCATAACAAACCTTAGAAAGGCACCATTTGTAAAAGCCATAAACCCACTCATAAAATAAAGTCCACCAAATAAAAACCCATATACATAATCACAAGAATATCACCCAAGAAGCTCATAATATAAAGAAACCTAAGCACAACATGAAAATCCACCAAGAGTTTACCTTTAAAAAAAATGAGATAGTGGAGCCTAAGAGCTTCCTATGATGTTTTCTGGTGAATCCCATTGGAAAAACGATAGTGGAGGTGGTAGTGAGGAGTGGGGTACTGATGGGAGAGGGTGAGAGAGTGAGAGAGGTGTGGTGTGTTTTTAAAGGGCCAAGATGTTACAATTGTTGTGTGGTATTTTAAAAAATATAGACGCAGGTTATGCACATGTTATTTATTAATCTTGTTTGTAGGGAATGAGTATGTGTATGGAATTTTTAATTTGGGTTATGCACTATTGTGTGGTTGTATCCTATTTATAACGAAATAGTATGTGTATAGGAGTAGAATACCCATTCTATAAAAATTGAAAAAGCTTAGAAAATTTTCAAAAAACTTAAAAAAAAAAAAAAAAAAAAAAAAAAAAAAAAAAAACCAAAATAGGTTTCTAAAACGGCCTAAAAAAAATTGAAAAAAATGGCCCAAAATATCAATTTTTTGGAAAACAAAATAGGCCTAACTAAACAATGAGGCCCAAACAAAATTTTATTTATTATTTTTAAAAGAGAAATGATATGTCCACAACATTTTTACAACAAATCTTAAGTAACAGGTTGTTACTGGTTGTTATTGTTGGGGCAAAAAAGTAATCTTAGTGTTAGGTTTAAATTTGAACCAATAACAACTAACCACCTATGATTTGTTGTAAAAATGTTGTGAATGTAGCATCTCTCTTTTTAAAAACAAAGGTAAAAACCGAACCCGACTGAACTAAACTGAAGCTAATACACCTTGAAACTGATTGGGATTTAAACAATTTTGACTTGTTTTGGTCGAGATTTCTAAAAGCTGACCAATATGTTCGACTTAAAAAGTACACTCAAAACTTACCAAACTGAACTGATTACACCCCTATTTTTTTTCTCCTCGGATTGAGAAGAAGGTGGGTTTTATATGAGAAATTGCCTATTTGCCTCTCTTTCCTCCTTCATGTTGGTCTACTCTCTCTCTCTATCTCTCTTCCCCCCTTTTTCAAGCTTAAACTTTCAAATTTTTTTTAACAGTATTCATTTTTCTTACAAACTATTTTTTTTTTTTTTTTTGGTTGGAGAGGCATAGGAGTAAATTTAGGCAAACACTATCTCTTATCCTCTCATTTTTATTTTTAATCAAACAAAAGAAATTTTCACTTCTCCACTTTTTCAACCCCAATCAAATATATATGAGGAAAACTTAAATTTTTCTATTTCTCACTTTTCCATCTTTTCCAAATTCTATCCTCCCAACCAAATGAAAGGATTGGCCCATGGAAAATCCTATTTGTTTGTGGGTCTCATAGCCCATTTAGATTTAGGGGTCATTTAGTCCAACTTAGTTGCTCATTGCAGGTCAGAAATCCAGTTTAGTTTTATAGGTTGTGAAATTTACGAGTCATTTAAATTTTTGTTAGGAGTTGTGTGATTATTGATTTGTCTTAAAACCTAATAAATACGGTAAGCTATAGTTTTCCAATCCCTTGTCTCTCCCCACCTTTGTGTGGGTTTTCTTCTCCACTCTTGTGGTGGGTCTCTTCTTCGCCACTCTGTGGGTTTTCCTCTGCATCTGTGTGTCTCTCTTCACCTTTGTGTGGATTTTTCTACCACCTCTATGTGGTGTCTCTCCCCACCTTCGTGAGGATTTTCTTCTCCACCCTTGTGGGTCTTTCTCCGCCGCCGGAGGTGCTCACCCAACCTTTGTTTGTCTCTCTGCCACTGTCACAATGTCAATTTTATCTTGGAATTTTTGTGGGCTTGGAAAACCACAAGCAGTCCGTGAGCTCCACAATTTTCTGAAGATCCCCAGATGCTTTTTCTCATGGAAACGCGTCTGAGTAAGAAGAGATTGGAAAGATGAAGGGTTCGATTAAAATTTGTGGGTTGTTTGGGAGTCGATCTCACATTGACGTGGCGTGATGGGGTGAAGGTTTCAGTAAAAAGTTACTCAACATCTCACATTGACGCTGAGATATGTGATCTAAACTTGGGCTTGTGGAGGTTCACTGGGTTTTATGGCAACCCAACAACGTCAAAGACGCCAGAACCATGGAATTTATTGCGTCACTTGCATACACACTGTGTATTACACAGAGTCAATTTCCTTGAGTGGTGATGGGCGATTTCAATGAAATCTTAGATGTGTCAGAAAAACTGGGATGGAATGAACGATGCCAATCACAAATTCAAGCATTCCATGATGCTTTGAGTGATTGCAACCTGCTAGATATGAAATTACTTAGCAGCTACAACAAAACTTCGTAAGTACTTAGAGATGAAAAAAAAAATTGAAATTATGTTGGGAAATGGTTTGTCAATGATGCTAGAGAGTAAATTATTATCTACTGGATTAATTATAAATTTTTTTGGACAATGGAGAAGATCAACTATCAGTCATTATCTTTTGGACTAACTATAAATCTTGGGAATAATTGGATGGACAAATAATAAAGTTTTAAACAATTGAGGAGGCCAACTAAAAATCCATTAGATGGTAAAGGATTTATGTTAGAGCTACTGGAAAGATTATAGTGATGGCTTGTGTTGCTTTCCAAGAGGAAAGATTTTGTAAGAGAAAAGTATGGAAATGTGTTTAGGTATTTGGATATATGAGCAACAAGATAGATGTATTTTCTGAATTTGGAGAGTGAGAGAATGAGTATAAAAAGAGTAATGGTGTTATAGTGTGTTAAACAATATTGCTGGGGTTTTCTGCTAAATGATGGATAAAGGCTTATAAGTAGTGATATGAGAGGCATTTGTGAGCTAAGAGCTAAAGAGCTAAAGAGCTTAGTTTCTAATTTGGAAACTAATAGCTTAGAACCTCATTATGAGTTTAAGAAGATAATTAGAGGGAGAGGGAAAATAAAGAAGTTTATGAGAGAGTTGTTCTTCTCTATTACTGTGCTTTGGTGTGTTGATGGGGGTTCTATTTATAATAGAGTTTAAGGAGGTATTTAGAAAAGAATCTCAACCAAAATTTATCCCAATCAGCAATAAATCTTCAGAAAATCCATCCTAGGATTTGGCCGAAAATGATATGTTTAGCTTTAAGGGGTTTTTGCTATTTTGGGTAATATCAGCTGGAGGAAAGACCAACAAAAAAACAAAAGAATTTTAGTAAGAAAAACATATTTTCTTTGGCTGGTTTTGATTTTTATCCAAATAAAGAAATTCTGTAATACTAAGGCTGCTAGGTCAACTGTCCCATTTATTTTGAAAAAGCTATTACAGTTATCTGAAAAAGCTGTCACAACTATCATAAGACATTTATTGCTTAAGGCTGAAATAGATGAGGTCAGCTGGATGATGTCAGGTTGTTGGAGAGAATATTCAGTATTTATTTCATGGATTTAACTGAAAATAGTAATAACTCTTTTAAGGATATTTTGCTATTTTGGGTATTGCAGCTGGCTACTGGAATTTGAGTATTAAATGGCTAGTGATGTCACTTTCAGCCAGGTATCAAGTGCTGAGCATACTGCTGGTGTTCTATTGGAAAGGTTTCCTCTTTTGGGTATTTATATTTTTGGTCCAAAATTCTACTACAATACATTTTTAGTAAGTAATAGAATGATTGATTGATAATTAATGAAGCTTTAGAGATCTAGTCAAGGTCTTATTGCGTTATGACTTAATCTTGGTGAGCAAGAGGAGCATCTAATGCTCTGCTCTGACAAGGGAATATTTGGTCTGATTATGGCAGATGGTAGCTAGGTATTAAAAATATCATGAATATTTTATATTTGAAGATTTAAGATAGCCAATCAGATTTAGCCATGTGTTTGAGTTGGATTTTAGCTTAAAGTAGTAATATAGTTTAAGTGGAACAATATAATTAGGTTTCTAAATTTGTATAGCAATAGCTGGAAATAAAATGAATAATTATTTTGTTAGCATTTAGATGACTGGAGTTTTTGAATATTTTTTATATGATGAGTATTAAGTTTTAGTTAAAGAGCAATGGGGAGTCTTATCATTTTAAGTGTTTATGTGATAAGAGAGACTTATCATATATTACCCGCTACATACTGACTTGTCAGAGTTCAAGAAGTTGGAGAAGACATGCCAAACAACATGTTTTTTTTTTTTTTTATCAACTTTAAACTGCTGAAACTTTATTGAACATACTTCTTGGCCCTCCAAACCATGACTCCTAAAGTTTCCCCAAATAGACTCATGAGTTGAAGATGAGATGACGTACCTTGGGCTTTGCTGTCATTTTGTGTATGGGCTTTTATTGGAAAAGCTGCTTTCCATAAATGTGATAGAGGTAATGTGGGCCATGAGCTTTGATTCATTGCTTGAGCATACTCTGCATATTGATGTTGATGATGATGTGGGTCGTGAGCCCAATTGATGAAGAGGAAATATGGATCGTAAATTCACCTCTTGAAGTGAAAATGTTATGGGCCATATGAGCTCAATTCTTGTAGTTGAATAAGATATAAGCTTATTTTGGGCTTTAAATAAATTTACCCAAAAATCAATAATATGTTCATGTGGCGTGAGTTGCCAATGAAGTAATACCATGTGGTGTGAAAAAATAGTCCTCAATAGCCGTCATACATGCTATCCCTACTTACGCCATGAGCTACTTCAAGCTTCCGGATGGACTATGTGCTAAAATTACCTCAATGGTGAGTCAATTTTGGTGGGTCCAAAAAGAACAAGAAAAAAAGATACATTGGATTGGATGACCAAAATTATGCAAGCCTAAGAAGGAAGGAGGATTGAGATTCAGAAATCTGAAGTTATTCAATCTTTCTACATTGGCTAGACAATGTTGGAGATTGATAATAAAAAAAATCCCCACTCTTTTGCTGTTTAGAGTCCTAAAAGTGAAGTATTTTCCACATTCATCTTTTCTTACAGCAAATACTCCCCAAAATTCATCATACACGTGGAGAAGCATTGTTGGAGCAAAACATGTCATTGAACAAGGATCTAAATGGAGAGTGGGTACAGGAGAGAAGATTTTGATTTTGAAGGATCGCTGGCTACCATGCTTAACTACATACAAGGTGCAAAACCCACCAACCTCCCTTCCTAAAAATGCCATAGTAAACCTCCTGATTAACTAAAATACTTGTTGCTGGAAACATGAAATTATTGATGCTATGTTTACACCAAACAAGGCTCAAATTATTAAATCCATCCCTCTAAGTCACAGAAATCATAAAGACATTGATATGGAATGAGACAACTTGTGGAGTATTCACTATTTTAAATGCCACACAATAGGGGATTGTTCAAATCCAAATAAAAGTCAATTTCTGTGGAAGGGTATATGGGAGGTGAAATGATGAGAATCAACAAGCATTCAATGATCCATTGCATGTTCCAGTTGGGCCTATTACTAAAGCAAGATCCAAGAAAATCAAAGAAGCACTTAATGGGCTGATTCAAGAGATTTTGGCTGATTCTAACGCATGACATTTCAAGCTTGGCTCAAAGGAAGATGAAGGAGTAATAAATTTAATCCCAGCTATTGAGGGCTAATCTGGCTTAATTAGGCATGATTTATGGCATGGATTAATGGTTGATTGACTTTCCAGCTCCATATCAGTTAATAGACATTTTTCCTATTCTGGAGCTTATAATCTCAGACCAAATCTACCTTAATTTAGGGCTTTTATTATTTAGAACGTTTTTAGCTATTTTCCTATTTTGGATTTGCTAATTTCAGACCAAAATCAACTTTTATTTAGGGTTTTATTATTTAGTAAATTTATTTTATTTTATTTTATATTTTTAGTCATGTCTTATAAATAGCATGCACTCATTGTAAAAGATAATTATGGAATAAAAATCAAAAAAGGTGAGACTTTGCTCTTCTTTTGGTTCTTCAAGAACTATGAACTTATTAAGGATTCTTCCTTGTGGCGTTCAAACTTTATACCTTTGGTTCGTGATTCAATTATAATCATTGGGTCAAGGTGTTACACTTATACCTTTGGTTCGTGTTTTGATTATAAACATTGGGTCAAGGTTTCTATCAAAAATCTAAATTTTAGTTTTCTTGGGCAAGTATTTCAATATTTTTATTGGGTCTCAAAGCGTGTCCATTGAGGTTCGCATCATGAAACTTCAATCACGGATCAAAATTCTAATATGGAAAGCTTGCTACAACGAATTGCCAACAAGACAAAATCTATACAAAAGGAAAAATTTTAACACTTTTGGATGTCCTTTGTGTCAAGAGGAAGTTGAATCTGTAGACCATGTGATGTACTCTAGTGTGGGACATAAAGCATAGTTCTTCGACTCAAATCGCCCTAAGAGCTGAGCATATACTACACACTTCCTAGATAACCTGGACTTAAGGAGAGCTGTACCACATGCTCAAAGTGAAAATTGAAACCCCCTCCATCCCATCTATACAAGATTTAAATTGCCATTGAGAAAAAGAAGAATGAGCCAACTGGAGGCATGGCATTATAATTAGAGATGGTGAAGCTGAGACTATTGCGGTTTGCTATACAAAATTCCAGAATTATGGAGACAAAGTGCAACTCATGGCTGAAGCTGCCCTACTTGCTCTATCTTTTTCTGCTGACTTGAGTTTGTATGATATCATGCTTGGAGGTGATTGCGCAGATATATTCCTAGCTCTACAAAATCCTAAGAAATGTCTTACCCCTTTTGGAACAAATTTTTAGTTTTACAAATTTTTTATGTAATTAAGCAACTCATATAATAGCAAAGGAAGCTCTCAAGAGAAATTCTATAGGAATTTGGGTGGAGGAATGCCTCCCATTTCTTCTTAATTCTGTACAGATAGATAAATATATGGGAATGTAGTTGTGATTTTTTATGGTAGACTAGATAGATATTGTATTTTCTCTAGAACATGTCATGTATGCTAGAGATTAGATATTGTTTCAGAAGCCTTTCAGTTGGAGAGATGTCTCCATCTTGTATTGAGCAAGTTTGTGCCTTCTTTTTTTTTTTTTTTTTTGAAAAGGAAGATTTATATCATAAAAACTAGGAAGACAAAAATAGAGAGGCTACAACAACAGGCCCCTAAGTCAGATAGAAAGAGTCATTATGGACTAACAAAGAAACAGCAAGGGGAGAAACCCCATTCCACAAGCATGTAGATTCCTCTCTCCGAGCTAGTTGAGCCAAATTATGAGCAACAACATTGAAATCTCTACTTACATGCTTAAAAATGTAGAACTCAAAGGAATCACACACCAGTAGAATTCCTTGTAATATATGGCCTAACTCACTTCCTATGGAGTTATCATTCAAGGCATGTACCACAGCAAGGGCATCACTTTCCAAAATGACCCGAGGCAAATGCATCTCCTAGGCAAGTAAAATGTCCTACTCCATTGCTAAAACTTCCACCTGGTTAGCAGCAAAACGTCCAGGCAGATATTTACTAAGAGTTGCTACAACATGGCCAAGGCAATCCTTAACAATCACTCTAATGTTGGAATTTCTTCCTTGGTTAGATGTAGCCCTATCAACATTAACTTTGAAAACACCCTGAGGAGGAGCCGCCCACCTATTTTGAGAATGCCTTAGGGGAAGGATGTCTAAGGAGGCAACTGCCTTTTTGAAGTCCTCCAAAGTGTTGTTTGCCAAGCTCCAAGCTTGAGATAGGGAAAGCGAAGAATCATTATGCACTAATTTGTTTCTGTTAGACCAAATGGCCCAAAATAAAACAAAAAATAAATCTAGGGCCTGTGAGGCATTTGAATGATTTAAATGCAAGGCCATGTCTAAGAAAGACCAATGGTGACCTTGGGATAATCTACGATAATCTGGCCATAAACTTCCAACAAAGGAGGCCGCCTCACAATGGAGGAGAGCGTGATTGATATCCTCGGGTTCCAAACCACAAATGGAGCAAGCAGTGCTGTAAGTGATCCCTCTTTTACTTATATTATCATAGGTAGGCGAACCATTGACACAAGCCCTCCAAGCAAAAATTTTAATTTTAGCCGGGAGGTTTAGATGCCATAAATTCTACCAAAGATGTTTATAAGGATCCCAAAAGAACTTTCGCCCTCTTCAGAAGCATCAATCATACTATGGGCAACATGATAAGCACTTTTCACCGAAAATTCACCTCTCCTATTTCCAATCCATATAAGCTTGTCTTCCGTCAAGTCATAACTTAGCGGAATCTTCAAAATGGTTTCCACCTCGAAAGGAAGAAAAGTAGCACGAAGAATCTCTGCTTTCCACCATCTAGACACCGGATCAATGAGAGATGAAACCATAGGGAATTCAAAATATTGGATCTAGGGAGAGATAACTTTATAGGTGGAAGGTGTTGGGAGCCATCTATCCTCCCATATATGAATTTGCTTCCCATTACCAACTCTCCACCAGGTTCCCCGCCTTATAACTTCTAAACTATTATGGATGCTCCTCCAGGAATAAGAAGGGGAAAAACCAAGCTTAGCATTTAATAGATTACCTGTGGGAAAGTACTTAGCTTTAAGCACTCTTGCAATCAACGAGCTCGGATTATTGAGAATTCTCCAAGCTTGTTTGGTAAGCATGGCCAGATTAAAGGCTTTCAAATTCTTGAACCCCAACCCACCTCTTGCCTTTGGATTGTACATCCTCTTCCAACTAACCCAACCCAATTTTGTTTCCCCCTGCTTTTAGCCCCACCAGAAGTTTTTCATCATTCTTTCCATGTCATCACATAGGCCTTGAGGAAGTAGGAAGCAACTCATAGTGTATGTTGGAATAGCTAGAGTCGCTGCTCTGATAAGAATTTTTTTCTCACCCATAGAAAGAAGCTTACCTTTCCAACCCGCAAGTTTTTGACCAACTTTCTCCTTTAAAATTGCAAAGACTTGCTTTTTTGACCTGCCAATAAGAGAGGGGAGACCAAGATATTTAGTATGTCTCGAATTCTGCATAGGGCCAAGGATATTAAAAATCTCATCTCTAGTTGCTTGGGCTGTATTAGGTCTAAAGAAGATGGAGGAATTGTCCGTGTTTACTTTCTGTCCCGAAGCTTCTTCATATTCCATTAAAGTAGATTTTAGTGAATGGCATTCTTCCAATGATGTTTTACAAAAAAAGTATGCTATCATCGACAAAGAGAAGGTGGGTCACCTTTGGACAACCCCTGGTAATGGAAATGCCTGTGAAGAGCTTATTCCTGCAGCCTAGTGAATAAGTGCTGAAAGACCTTCAGCACACAAAAGAAACAAGCTCAGGGAGAGTGGGTCACCTTGACGGAGGCCTTTCGAAGGATGGATGTTTCCATGAGCAACCCTGTTAATAAAGATTGAGTATGATACTGATGTAATGCATTGCATAACCAAGTCTCTCCATCTATTGCAAAACCCCATTTTTTCCATGACTTTTGATATGAAACCCCACTCAACCCTGTCAAACACCTTGTTCATGTCAAGTTTGACAGCCAAAAAACCCTCTTTCCCCACTGTTTTATGTTCTAAGTAATGCATCAACTTGAAAGTCACTAACACATTATCTGTGATGAGCCTGTCAAAGGTGAAGGCGCTTTGATTTTCGAATATAATATGGGGTAAGAGAGGTTTTAGACGATTGGCAAGTATTTTAGAAATAAGCATATAGACAACATTGCAGAGGCTGATGGGATGAAAATCCGTCATTCTTTTGGGGTTACTTATTTTTGGAATTAGGGAGATGTTAGTTTTGTTGAGCTCCGGTATGGGTATGTTATGGTTGAGGACATTTAGGTCATATCAGTAATGTTGTTGCCAACAATACTCCAATGTTTTTGAAAGAACATAGTGGACATACCATCTAGTCTAGGGGTCTTATTAGGATGGATTTGTTTTAGAGCAACTACCACTTCATCTCTAGTGAATTCCCTTATTAGGCTTTCATTCATTTCATCTGTCACCTTAGAAGGAATTGCATCAGTTACTTCCTTAATCCAGCTTGGGTGGGAGGAGCTGTATATGTTATCAAAGTAAGATATAGCAACTTGGGCAATGCTTTCTTCATCATCACACCATCGACCCTGCTCATCCCAAATGCCCACAATGGTATTTTGTTGTCTCCTTTCCGAAGCCTATGCATGGAAAAACTTAGTGTTTTTGTCCCCCTCTTTAAGCCAGTGGGCTTTGCCCTTTGTCCCCAATACATTTCCTCATCATCAAGAAGACCATTAAGCTCTCCCCTTAGCCTGTTAATTTCCAAGCTCAAATCCTCATCATTCTCATGCATGGCTAGGGCATTCAGCCTATTTCTTTTATCCTGAATCTTCTTTGGGATCCATCAATAAACCATTGAATTCCATCTAGAAAGATCAGCAGCACAGATTCTAAGATTCTCTGCTATACCTTCCGGTGTACTCAAATCCACACCAAAACCCCAGGAGGCTTCAATAATATTCTTGCAATCCTCTCTTTTAGCCCAATGAGTTTCAAATTGGAAGCGTCTAACTCTCGGTTGGTACCTGGCTCTAGAGTCAGTGACTAGTAATGCACAGTAGTCCGAAGTTGAGTCTACTAAGTGGTACACTTTCATTCTTTCAAATTTGGCCAACCACTCTGGGGTAGCCAATGCCCTATCCAATCTAAGGCAAATTCTATTTTCCCCCTCCTGCATGTTACCCCATGTATAATTCGAACAACAATAACCTAGGTCATGGAAACCACAATAATTTACAATTTCCCTAAAACCGTCCAGATTTGCTCCCCCAAATTTCTCATTCATTGAGAGTATTTCATTAAAGTCACCTAAGCATAACCAAGGTAGTTGGAGTTGATTATTAAGGAAAGCACGAAGGTGCATAGTTTGCTTTGTTTTGAATAAAAAATTTCTTTAGTTTAAAATATAAATACGGTGAGAACCATGGGGCATAAGGCCCATTTTGTGATTGCTTAATGCCATTTGTTTTCTCGATCTTGGGCTTTTAGGCATTTGTTTCTCTTCATATATTTCAGCCTACGTAAAACTATACTTGTTTGTGGCTATAGCCCATTTATATGTATGGGGAATTTAGCCCAGCTGAATTGCACATTGCAGATCGTGATGTCCAACTTAGTTCTAAGGATCATGGATTTCAAACTTACTTGTGGCCTTGTGGCGTACCTCATCTTCATTAGGCCCATTTGTGATAGGTCAATTCCCCTTCTTCTCTCTTGGGCTTTCGGGCCTTTGTTTTTCTTCATATATATATATATATACACACACACACACACATTCACTTTATCCATTTCGGCTTTCTTCACAAAAGCAATAGATTCACCATAACCATTCCATCTCTATTCTCCGTTTCCCTCCAAAATGAACACCAAGAAACACAATGCACGTGCACCCCCATCATCCTCTCAACTTCCAAAGTACGACGTTGATGATCAATCACTCACCATCACAAAAGAAGTCTGTGACACCATGATTGAATTCTACGATGAGAACTACAACGAAGACTTGAGTCTTTAAAAACAATGAGGCAAACTCGCTGAAACGATCGAACACTTCAAAAATGCCATCCACTTATCCAAGCGAGCGGTGCAGTTATGCCCCGGCTGCCTCACCTTCTGGTACTTCCATGTCTCCGCACTCTTCAGTTTAGCTGAATACGACGCCAAGGCCCAGCTTGAAGCTGTGATTGAAGCATGTGATGCCAGTTTAGCCATCGAATACCCCACCGTGATGGAAGATAGCTTGGATATTTATGACGAAGTAGATAGAAGTACAGAGTCCCGAATTGAAGATCTCAGAAAGAATCTCAGAGTCTTCAAAATACAAAGCATCTATATGATAGACGCTGAATCTTTAAGAAAAATAAAGAATGAGATTCAAGAACTACAAGACAGAAAGGAAGAAATCGAACAGGCGAGGTACACAGTGGCGGCACGAGTCAAGGCTTACTGGTAAGACAGCATGAGTATGGAGCCAAAGAAAGATTTGTTGAGGATTCGAATTGAAGACCTTAAAACTGCATTTGGCTAAGAAAGAATCACAGGCGGCTGTGGCGGTGGTGATGGAGGCAGTGGAATATGTGAAGGTGGCAAAAAATTGGAAGTATTGGGTGTGTTGTCTTTGCAGCGAGAGGTTTTTCGAAGCCAAATTGAATGCAGATCATATGAAGAGTGTGCATTTGGGGACTTTATCCGATGAGTTACGATCTGTAGAGCCAGGAATTGTATTAGATTCAGTCAATGACATCGGTGAATCAAGAAAATGGAGACCCGTGGACGTGGTTGCCGCTAAGAAAATGATGGAAACAAGCGTGAAGATGAAGGCCTAAATGAGTCTAAAATTTTCATGTTCCAGGAGGACTGGCCTTATTGCAAAGATAGGGGGCGTGCCGACATGATTAACAGAATTCGAGCAAGGTTACACATGTTCTTGGAGCTTAGATGTTTTGTTTCAAGTCATTTTTCGAGGTTGATGGACGTCATAATGGAAATTCTGATGAAGGGAATCCCGGAACAGCTGCTTGAGGAACATTGGATGAACCAGACGCTGCTCTCCACGTGCTTTCTTGACATCCCGGAGCTTAATCTTGTGTTCGAGTTCTTGGATGATCTCGACAATACTTGTGGGTTACAGAGTCTCTGCTTCAGTCTTGCGAAGGATGGGGTCAGGGGTGAGCCTTGTTTTGCTAATCATGAGAAGATCGTATTCAATGAGGACTTCTCTTGTGTAGTTTTGGACGAGAATGTTGCGTGGAGAGCTTGTTGTGCCAAATGATGGAGCTGTTGTTACTTCTAGTGCTGATGAGGAAATCGAATTAAATGATGATGAATGTAAAGATGCTATTGTGGATTGGTTATTGAAGGGGGTTACTAATATTGGGGAGCAATTGAAGCAGTGGACAAATTTGAGAGAAACCAGTAGAAGTCAAGGGAAAGAGTTATTCAAAATCTATGAGGCTGAATTTCATCGGATGCAGAACATTTGTGAGAAAAAAATACAGTATTTGAGAGACATTAAGGTATGGCAGAATTTGGAGAGTTTGTGTGTTGAAGAAGATAAGAGACAAGAAGAGATTTCAGAGTACAAATCAATGAGTTACGAGTATCTCTTGTTAGAGAGGCATAGGCACATTCAGAGTACAAATGGTGATATTTTCGAGTTGGATATCATATGGAATATTCTGAGAAAACCTGTGGACAATGAAATAAAATTGGAGATCAAAAAGCAGATTGATGAAATAGTTGAAAAGGTATGATATAGCCAAATTTAAGAACAGGGCAAATTTTCCAAGTTGTTTAATCTGAAATTCAAAGTCTCTCTGTGTAGTGTTTGTGTTTGATATTAAATATGTTTCTTGATGAACTGTTATATTCCAAAGGATGATTGAATTTCATAATGTTTGTTTTTGCAGCTTTACAAATTTGATGCTATAATCAGACGGGGAAGAAAATTGATACGGTAACTGCTTATGACTACCGATCAATTATGGTGCCCCTGCTGAAGTCATTCATGCGGGTTTGTGTTGGATTCTCTGTGCTGTTTTGCTGAAGGTTTTCATTTATTTACCTTCTTACCATATATGATTTGGTGTTTTTGGTGTAATATTCTCCTTCAATAGGCACAAATGGAAGATCTGGCTAACAAGGATGCAGAAAAGAAGTCTAGAAGCAGCATTGTTATCAGAACTTGATCTTAATGACAAGAAAAACTCTGCCAAAGGAGGAGGTAATGCAAGACAAGGACAGGAAAAATCCGAGGACAAAAAGAAGAAAAAAGATCACAGAAAGTCAGAAGAATTAAAGGTAGTTATTGTTCTGTTTACTTTTTATGGTAATTGCAGTTGTCTAAAGCTAGCCAAGTATAAATTAATATGAATAAATGGAGAAAGGGCAGGAACTAAAAAGCATCTAAACACGTTAAATATTAACATAATAGGCAGAAATTGGACTAATATACTTTAATTGGATGCATAAGACTTAAGATACGGAGGAGCTAGAGTTAAAAGTTGAAACAAAACTGGAAGATACTAAAAGAAATGGATATTTCAGAGGTAGAGTAGCCAAGTTAGGAAACAGATTTAGGATAGCAGTAATTTAGGATATGAACTGTGAAGGAGTCATAAATTGAGTAATCTAATACATATGACATACATTAGACACTGAACAAACAAACGTGGAAACAGATTATCACAGCAGCTAGATAACTGCGTAATTGGACAGACATTTAACAATATTTAATATTTTTTTCTTTAATAAGGAATGGAATAATTGGATGACTAATAATTTAAGAAATAGGAAAGCTCCTGAGATCGGGTTTAATTAAATTTGATAAAACGCATACTTGTTTGAAATAGAAAAAAAGAAAAAAGATATAAGATCTGCAGGGAGTTCCTAGTTCCCACAAAACAAAGAGAATCGATTATACAAACTTAACATCCCAAAAATATACAATTTTCTTATTGTAGGAAACAGCATGTAGTGAGGAGGAGCAGGAAAATTTGAAGCAAATGTAAGTCTTTTTGTTTGTTATTAGTTTAACATTTTCATTGACTAAAACACATGTAAATTGTGTGAATATGTGGCCATATGTGCTCCCAATCTCTAGGCTGAAATAAAGTTCATTGTGTTGCTTCAGTTCCTTTCATGCTGCACATGGTGGAGATGATCCTTCTAATCCTGAGATTGTTGGTCCTGTAACAACTGATGAATTGGAGCAAGAAGAACGGAAACTTACACCTGAGGAGGAGAAAGAGCAAAGAATGCTTGAAGAGCATTTGGAGTATTAGAGGCAGATTGAGAATGAGGCCAAACAAAAGCGCCTTGCTGAGCTGAATAAAGCTGGAAGCAGTGCAGGAAATATGGAAAAAATGTCCCTTAGAAGCATCAACTTTGATGACTTTCACTGGAAATATTGTTATCAAGCTCAGGGTGTCAAATTGGATGAGAGAGAAGCACCCAAGAGAACTTGAATCTGACTAGACCCAATTAGAAGTAATAAATTGTCTTGGATGAAACACCATTGATATTTGTTGAAAAACTCTTGATGCGTGTGATTAATCTTAGTTGGATTTTTCCCCTTTCAATCTTAGTTTGCACTGTGTTCAGTTCTCTAACACCCATGTGACTGGCAGCAGATAGGAAAGAGAGTCCGGTAATGGAGGTTGGAAATCTTTAACAGAATGGGACACATACTGGCGTTTCTCTCTGAGAGGTACTATGAGCTTGCTTTAATATGCTATTGCCTTCTTCTTTCTTAATGATGAAACATTAAGAAGAGTACTACCACGTCCAAGTGTCCAGTAAATTTGTGTCTCAATGTATTTTTTCAGGAATATTTGACCCCATGAAACATACCACCTTTGCAGATTAACATAATAATTCAATCGCTTAATAGTTTTGTTTATGTTTGCAAATGAAATGTGCATATGTGAATGATTTATGGCAACTGTGACACAAATTTATGTTTGATCAGTGGTTGCTGTACCATTGACCATTGCTATATATTGTCAACATACGAGAGGAAAAATAAGGGAAACTGGAAGACAAATCCATGAAGAAAATTTCATGACATAGATACTGTTCTTAGTAACTGGAATTGATAATAACCAAATAGAAAGCATAACAGATTAATGCAAAATGAAGATGCATATTCTGATGCATAAATTGTTTGTGATCAAAATGTCATCTAAGCCTTTCTTCAACATCAATCCTTTAATTTTGAAAGTAGCTGTCTAGTAGTCCATATTTCTTAACAAAGCAATCCACTTAGAATTGTCAGAATCTTCTTCCCAATCTAAATTCTCAACCTTTCCAAAGGAAAATTGCCAGCAACCCATCTAAAATGGTACAAATAATTATAAAAAAGAAATATGAGAAAGATAGAGAGAGAGAGAGAGAGGGGATCAATAACACATCTATTCTATATATTACTAAAAGCTGAAGCGTAGCATTTAATATTGCTACGCTCCAATTGAGCCACCTCATCATCCACCTCATATTTTTTTTAAAAAATCATTTTTTCCTTTATGATTTCTCTCTATTTTTTATTAAAAAAAAATTAAATATATATCATGGGCAAACATGTTAATGCACTCTATTAAGATGACGATTCACCTCCTTCTCAAACAAAAGAAAAAGAAAAAAAAGATGACTATTCATCTGCTACTAATCTACTACATATACTACATCATCTCAATTGTTACCCATACAACATGATTTATTATCTTTCGTTATGACTATTCACATTCTTCCATCCAAAATTGGAATTTGGAAGCAAAACGGTTTCTTTGTAACATAAATGTAAAGTTAGAGTCCTCTATTCAAATCACCCTTCCACTTCCAATACCTAAACCAAATCTTATATATTCTACATGTAAGCTCTCTCTCTCCATCTCCACTTTAGTTTCCCCCCCCCCCCCCCCCCCAAAATTTCTGTACTTAGCCAATGCCCAATGAATCTGCAAGACAAAAGTGTGCAAACTATCAAGAATTCAATTCCACTATTGATTATTGCTTACAATCCCAGAGGAATTTATCGATTCTTTATTGAAATTTTGGGTAATCAATTTCTTTTACTTATCACTCTTGATTTTTGTTTTGGTGTGTTTCACGTTGTTGAATTATCACTATATTTGTATCGCAACTTCTAACGACTTTTTGAATGGTTAATATTTTTTGTTTAACATTAAGACTAAATGCTAATTTGATCACAATATGATTGATGTTATATTTCTAGAAGGTAGCCAACCAATCAATGTAACTCATGCATGTTAAAAAGAAATTATTCTGTATTTTTTCATTTAGTCACAATACAAATTGTTTTTTTACCAACCATTGGCATTGGCACCCCTATCTATGTGTTTAGCAATATTCATGAACTCTTCTCTTCGCTATGTATTTTGACTTATTTTCTTTACATATACGAATTTTGGTCTGTAAAAAATGGGTGCATTTATTATTTTTGAGGTATCTCTCTCTCTAACTTATATATATATATATATATATATATATATAATCTTTCGATGCCTCTTTTTTTTTTTTTTTTTTTCTTTTTTTTCTTCCTGCCCTTAAGGTTGGCCCTTACAACAAATAGATTTCATACTAAAAAAAAAAAACTCAATTATGTTGTCATCATTTTTCTTTTTTTTTTCTTTTTTTTTTCTAAGGGATATTGAAGGAGAATAAAAGTGACTTTTAGAGTAGCTTGGAGTTCCAATCTTTCTAGGTAGACATAAAAGTTTGAACTATTTTATACAAAAATTATTGTGTATATATGTCAATTTTTCTTAACATAAAACTTATCTACTTGACATATTTTGTCTATGGAAGCCATATAGAATCACTTGGCATTTCTTCAATGGCAGAATTGTCTCCCTCTAAAGACTCATATCTTGATGAATTTGACATCTCTACTTAGTAAGCTTTTATTCTCTCTCTTTCTTACTCTATTCTCACAATTCAATATTTTATTACAATCACCATATAAAAAATATCTAGATTGTTATTTTGATTGTTTGATCTCTTTGTGTTAATGGATTCTCATAATTTTGATCATATTGTATTCATAAGGTAATCGATTAGGGTTTGGAATTATTTTATGTAATGGGATTGTAATTATGGGTTACTTGGATAAAAATAATTCCTTTTGGAATTTTTTCTTGCAATGTGTTTCCAAGCAACTTGATACACAGTTCTCATGCCCAATAAATATTAAAGTGTTTTTATAGTTGTTTAGAATGAAAAAAGATCAATATATTTTGTGGAAGATATTTTTGTAACATTAAATTAACTTGATTCTTTTAACATTCATTTACTAATAATCAAACTATAAATTGTTAGATTTTTTTTAGAACTCAAAAGTTTTATACATAATTTTTTTTTTTTTTTGAGAAACAGTTTATACGTAACTTATTGTATAGAAAATGATATTTGGATTTTTTTTTTTCTTTAAGTATTGAAATTGAAGTAAACGCGTTCAATAGACTTTGTTTGTTGTTTGAGGACTTAGAATGTGGTGGAGTTGGGACATATTCCAACTCTATAAATGTGTAATAATCATTGCTTTGATTTATACAAATTTCTATAATTTTGATAATATATATTTTTCACCTTTGCATTTTTTTTTGTTACATTCGTTTGTGTGATTATGGTTGGTAATAATTTCTATGCAATATATAGTCTTATTAATTGAATTTTCACATTAACATTGTCCTATGTTAGTCATTATTCTTTGTAAGCTGTGAGCTATGTTCGGATGATAAGGTGCTAAGGTGCTATGTGTCATATTTCAATTGACATATGGCAAATTTCAACAATTAATTTCTCAATAATTGTTGAAATTTGAAAATTTTCTTTTCAATTTAGAATAATTGTAAGTAAATAAGAACCAATTGATTATTTTTGGAAATTGCTCATGCTAATATCTTTTCAAAAATATACTTTTCTTTTCATCTAATTATTTGAAATTTGTTTAAAGAATCTTAAATTTCCAGAAATTGCATTTGACAATGCAAAAATTCACCGAGATAAAATCTTTATCTAATGAAGGATTAAAATATATTTAAGTTTCAAGACTTGCATTTCTTAATTTTAAATTGAATGTTTAAGGATTGTGTTCTTTGAAAAGATATGGATATAAGGTGGGCTTATTAAACTAAATATCTAATCATAAATATTCAAATTACAAACGTTACTATATATTAGATACAAATGTTTGACTATTCAGCCACCCAAATTGATTTCAACTTTTCATTTTCTTCTTTATAATTTCGAATAATTATTAAAATTGAATAGTTCATTATCTTTTTAGTGGATACAATTAAAATTTCAAGAATAATCAATAGCCAAAGATGAGTTTTCTGTCTCTTCGTTTAATGTTTCCCCTTCCAAGTTTTTAGTTTTTCACAACTGTATTTCTCTCTCACTCACACATCAATCATTTTTTATTTAACCTTTACAATATATCTACCGATGTACATTCTAGATACGATCACCCCATCATTTACAACAAAAAAATTAGTTCAATACTATTTGTTCTTTAGATTTTTCAATCAAGTTTTAGTTTTCACCATTTTGAGAAGACATTGATTGTTTTTGTCAAAGATTTTGAAAGTTAAGTCGGCAATAGGATGACCATTGAGGTGAACAAAACGCACAAATAGAAATGAACTTTTTTTTTTCCTTTTCTTTTTGGTATTCTTACATTTAGTCTATGTGAAGTGATTTTGTTGTTTTCCTTCCCAAATTTTTTAATGATATTGACTTTTGTTACTCTTAATTAACTTAGAATTGGCAACACAATTTTAGTTAATCTGATTTTTTTGGTAAGTTTTTACTTTGCTTAGTTGATCATCTTTAAGGAAAATATCAAAAAAAGAATAAAACAAAATATAATTTACTCTAAAGCATCATTATGCTATTAATGTTTTCATGTATAGATACTTGAGGAACTTGTGATTATTTTCTTTTTTGGAATTCCAATTATTCTTTTGTCTAACCTTCTGGATTAATTTTTAGGGGTGCAAATGATAGCCTAGAGGTAAATACATTCTTTGTGGTGTCCCATATTTGTGGTTCAAACCCCACCATCCCCCCTCCACCACTATCTACCTATGAAAAAAAAAAGGTTAGTGTTTGGGTTAGTTTGAATAACATTTTATGTCCCATTATTTGCTTATATCTTTCATATATGCAATGCTTAATTCATATAACATTTTTGAATTAATCTTTCGTCCCCCCCCCCCCCCCTCTTAGTCTCTTTGTGATGTTGAAATTGCACAAATTCTGTTTCATAGAACCAGATTAAGCTTATGTTGTGGTAACAACAGAAACAATGCCTAAGGTGCCCCCACTTTTGACAAATTAAGCATTACACCACATCAACTCCTCAATGGGGTTGATTTCTATGATGAAGTCATTGGTATTTGTAATGTAAGCCATCATGGAGAGTGAACTTTTAAATTCCATAAGTATGTACAACATATGGAATAGGAAAATGAATTTATTTGTACAAAGTTTTAAATAATAGTTTTTGAATAGTTTTGTATAACTACTCTATAATTGTTGTAGTTTAAATTTGTCAATGTCACCTTCATTTGGAAGAGAAACCATGAAAAACAAAGAGCAAACTAACATAGTTGATAGTGATTAAAAATTCTTTGATTAATTCCTCTTGGTTGAATGTGTACATTCCTTATAAAAAATATCAATATCACTAAGTTGAAGGTAGTATACTATTTAATCATTTTGCCAAATTTTTGTATTAAAGTTATAGAGTCTATCTTCTAATAGATGTTTGTGTTGGATGATTTATTTATCTATAATCGGTTGTTCAAACTAAGAATTCCACGTCATATGTTACTCTCTAAAGATCTTATTAGCTATATAGATGTTACTTTTGGATTAATGAGACAATATCAACAAAACATGACTTTTATATAATTATATCTAGATGATATTGTACTGTTATGATGGATAGGTTGGTCTTAATTTACTATATAATCTAAATAATCATATGGTTTATGAATTTGAAGAGTTTTTTATTGCAGGATTTATTCAAATGTTCATATGATGAAAAACAAAATTTGTTTTTTAATTTAATTTTATTTTATATTTTCACTTTATGATATATGATTTATTGATTAGGAGAAAGAACGAAATATTGATCTATATTTAGGAGAAAAATATACCTATAAGAGTTTATTCGCATGTACTTGTATAGTAATTAATAAAGTCTATATGATTACAACTTGGTCTAATAGTTCTCACACTATAAAAAAAGAGATTACTTTTTTTATTGCATTGTGTTTCATATTTTTTCGCGCATAGCGCGGGTCTGTGACTAGTTATATCTAAAAGTTGAAGCGTAGCATTTAATGTTGTTACGCTCCTATTGAGTCACATCAGCGACCACGTCATTATTTCCATTAATAAAAAAATATTTTATTTTCATTATTTTTCTATCAGTGTTTTATAAATTCCCACTTCAGCTTCCATAACACCTATGACTCTTTATCTCCATTGTTTTCAACTTCCCATATAATTTCTTAAATGCCTGAGACTCTCTATTTCCCTCTTTCTTGCCTCTTCCTCTCCTCATTGAACTCAACTAGTTCATATCTATTCAGTTGCCACTGTCCCTATAAAATTCCTCACAAATTAGTCTTGTAGGGAACTCTGCAGTTAAAGCCCTCGAAAGGATAGAACTACTATGCCTCAAGTAGTCCAAGATGGTCTAAATGATCAGCTTCACAAGTTCATGTCCTCATTGGAGAATCCAAATGCAATCAGTTACTCTTCACATCTACATATGGATAGCAGTGAATCACAAGTGACTGTAAGCAATTAGATTTGACCAACCCCTTTCAAATGAATATGTTTCCTTCATATTACTCATTAATTTAGGCTTTTGCTCACATGAATATGTATCCTTCATTAATCATTACTTTAGGCTTTTGTTGTTGTAACAAGCTAGATGATATTTTCGGTGATCATGATAATATTAGTTGGTGTTGAAATTTCTATTAAGAAAAATAGGACTTATGAATTAATTAATGAATTAGCTTTTTTTTTTTTTTTTTTTTTAAGGATGGATTATCCAAGTATAGTCTCTTTTCAAAATAGCGTTTTTTTCTTGGTTTACTTAAAAAGTCTCTTGTATTCTAATTGTCCTCAGAAAGTTACCCTCTAACTTTAAATGTCAAATTGCTGCTGCTTGATCATCCCTAATTAGCCTGCCAATCTTTGTGATATTTTGTGAACTATTCATGTCGAACATGGCTAATTCTCCCACTGGGCCACTTAGTCAGTTGGCTAAGGCTCCAAGTGGATGGTCCCATGATTTTACATTAGCTAGATATGTGCATGTATGCATGGTAATTGCTTTGACTTGTAGAAATTAAGACTCAAATACATATAAAATGCATTTTAATTTCAAATATGCCAATACATAAAAATATATTCATAGGAGGGATAAGGAAAAAAAAAAAAGGAAAATAATTCCCATAAAATGAAAAACTACGTCTTATACAATGGCCATAATCTGCTACTCTCTCTAAATTTAATGTAATACTTCTTCTGGCATTCATGAAGAGAGTTATTTTCAATCCACATCTCTAGATGCCAATATCCATAAAGAGTTCTATACTTGATTCCACAGATCCCTCAAATCAAATGTGTTGCGAGAATTACTTGCATTCTCAGCAACATCACTGATCCTTCTTGAGAAACGTCGCGTTTGTCTCCCCTAATGCCCCATTATATTATAGTCCTCATTATCCTCAATATGATATGACTCCTCCAATGCCCCCATTATAGTCCTCATTACCCTCAACATGATTTTGTGACGAAGTATTGGTTTATCAACACGCAAAGGGGCGTTTGGTTCCTTGTAATGTGTAAAATTCACGTAGCGTATTTATTTTTATTATCCACGTCATATTTGAATAAACTATCTAAATATTTTGTAACTAATGCATTAAAATAATAATAATCAAAGTCTTTTCTAAAATGGTTCATTGGATATAAAAGTCATCAAATATTTTAAGAATGACTCTTTGTTTGCCTAGGTAATAATACAAATGTATGATTATATGAGTATCTTCTTTATTGTTTTAATTAAATTAAATGACAATAAATTTTCTTCGCCATTATATCAGAGGAAAAAATGTTTTAGGTTTTAATTTTTTTTTTATTAATATTATCAATAAATCACAATAATCATTCTTATAATAGTTACATTCTTCTCCATTATAAGAGTAATATTCAATAGCACAAAAATTTACACCATAATTCTTCTTTTCATTTTTCAACCTTTTTTTTTTTATCATCTCAATTTGAATTCATTATTTAATTTTAGTAAAATCTTTGTTTACTCTACACTATATTTAATTATGAAGTTTCTAGGGTATACTATTTGACGACTTATTCGAATGATTTCTTGACAAAATTTTGTTTGAATAATTTGATAAGTTGTGTTATATTTCTTTGATTATTTTTTTTAGTAATGGTAGCTGATTAACTTATGTCGTAAGAAATTTCTTTTGGCAATTCACAAAATGTTCCTTAAAGAACTTTTATTACAAAATTTTTACTTTTAAATAAGTTTAATTACAAATGATCATTAATAATATTCCCACGCATAGTGTGGGTCTGCGGCTAGTGTCTAATAATTTTCTAGACCATGATGGTATTGTCAGGTTTTTTACTGCAGGAAAATCATGCAGAAATCTTTCAACCAAATTGGCTAAACTCATTGATGATATATATAGTTATTTTTGCCTCAACTTTTTGAGATTATTCAGCAAGGAAATTTTGTTTTCGTTGAATCCATCTATGCCATTGCATAAGAAGGGGGAAAAACACCACAAAATTAAGGATATAGGTATATTTATAACAATTTATAAAATTTAAACTAGAAGAGAGAATTGGTAACTTGGAGTAATTACCCAAGTTCAAACCTTCAAAATTTTTAAGCTTTCCAACAAGTTCCATCAATTTATCAAACCAAAGAGTGAAACCACTTCCAAGGTCAAATTGAAGACGAACGTTTTTAACCTTGGGGTTTTGACAGAATAGAAGGGCGATTTATTCATTCTGCAATGAAGTGAAACTATATTAAGGGTTTCAACTTATACCATCTCAAGATTTTCACACCCCTCTAATGTGAACTTCTTAAGCGTTTGGCAAAGAGATTTTGATATTTGTAATCTCACATGTTGAGATGCGCAAAATTTGAACAGTGTGGGAAACTTTGAACTTAACTTTGAAGCCACTCAACTGCCATGTTATTAGCCATGAAGTTCAAGTCTTTTCAGAATTTTACATGCTTCCAAGTAAATTTCACAATGCACATTCACAGGTTGATATGGATACCTAATCTATCCCAATAATAAAATATATATTTAAACTTGGCACTTTAATTTCAATCATGAACCAGATTGAGCCGAGGAAGACTTGAAACCTCTAAATGTTTGAACCCATGAGAGCTATATTGTTTAAATCCTCAATTTAAAGAACACGCAATTGTTAGATTGTAAATTACGTACTTATCTAGATGGAGTTCATTCAAAAGTACAAGTTTTTCGGTGAGAAAACTTAAATTCATTATAGAGATTTAACTTGCAATGCGTTAACTGGAGCTTAGATATTATTTTGCCTCAAGCACAACATGAAGTAAATTGTAATATGTATGCTTTTCTGGTTTTATGTTCATCATTAAAATGTACGATCCTCAACCAAAGACCAGCAACTTAAGTTGTGTTCAAGGTGGCTTTTTAGGTAGTTATCTAGGCGAGTCATTAAAGTGTCCTTCATCCTGAATTCTATATTCTTTTACACATAAAAATGCCAACATTCATAGACAATACAAGGTGAAAAGTCCATGCACATCAACAATGACAATAAGCAGAAGGGTTTCAATAAAAATGCTTCCCACTGTACGGGATTGAAATAAAAAATTGTCTCAAACTTCTGGGGTGCACTTGTATTTTATTCATTTCTTTTGTTGTTCAATAATAATATCCTTTCATCAAAAGGCTATATAGTTTGGTCAATTTTATGAAAACCCCAGAGTTTTATGGATAGGCTAGAAGCCCTAGATTTTTTTGAAGCCTTCAGTAGCTTAAATCTTGAAAAGGCTTAAATCTTACAAGTTACAATGCACTATCTTTTTTCTTTTTCTTTTTAAAATTAAAAAAAAAAAATTGGAAATCAATAGCAATTATATTCTAGAAATCACTTTGTACTTTGGGAAGGAGAAATAAGGGGCACTTCTCTATGTTAATTGATTAAACAATAACTTTCGAATTTGAGCTGACTTATGTTAATTGACTAAACAATAGTTTGGTAGAAAAGCTATTTAAAAAAAAAAAAGGTTCTTTAGAAAAGCATATTCTAGTTATATAGTTTTCCCATGTAACACCTTAATTTAAAATTTAAATACACTTTTGACAGTTCCGTTTGGGTCATTTGCAATTTTTTTTTTTTTTTTTTTTTTATGTCAATGAGTTCCTACTCTTTTTAAATACATTTTAATGTAATCTTTGTTGTTATCTAACGTATGAAAATTGCTGATACAACTAATTGATTGAATAACTTTTAGTTAATAATAAATCTTCTCCAAGTTGCATATCTCTCACTTCATCATGTAATGGCCAAACCAATGCATACCCATGACTGGAAGGAAAGGATGTTCACGGGTTTGGTGGGGGTAGCTGTCTTCCTATGGTGCAGGGAAAAATCCAGTCTGGGACAAGTAAATGATGCTCAATTTCTAGATCCCCTAAACACATCCCACATGAATAGATGAAAATTTTTCAAAGAGTTTTGTTTGTGTTGGTAGGACTTGTTAGCAACTCTCCACATAAAACACTGAATTTTATAAGGAAAATTGTGGGACTAAATCAAATTCCCCAGATGTTTGCTACCGTTAGCAGTTGAAGAAGATTCCTATTTGCTACAATTTTTATGCACTCTTTATTTTAAAAATAAAAGGCTATCTTTCTTTCAATTTGAACTCAAAGGGATGCTTTTAATCTGACTTACTTCAAAGGGCATGAAAATTTGACCAATTAAATTCGCCCTCCAGAAATGTGACTCTGGGTTAATTAGCTCGCTCGCATGAGAATCTGGATTAATTAGTTCTTTCACAGTTTTTTTTATTTATTTTTTTTAGGCAAACTCATAAGTATTTTTTTTCACTAGTCAATAAAATTCTTAATCTTTCACCTTCATTCCAAAATCCAGATATGTTTTTGTTTCAATGTGTCAACTTTGGTCACCGTACATAGTTCATATATTTATGTTTATATGTAAGTGTGTGTATGTATTTGTTTTCTTGATGACAAACTCAGAGAAAAGTTGTAGATGTATATGAATTTGGATTTGATTATATGGGTTGATCTTTGAATTGCTCAAAGATTTCTTGGATGATAAGAGACAATCCATGAATTTTTATTTGCATCATTCATAGGCTGGATTGAAGTCCTAATATTTTATTGTGTCAAATTGATTCTGTTATTTAATGATGGATGGAATTTGCTAAAATGGCTAATGGCCAAAATAAAAAAATAAAAAAAATTATTTTACTGCTACATAGACCTCAAGTGTATATCACTCTAGCTTAACCAAAAAAAAAAAAAAAAAAAACTAAATTACAACCATACAGTATTGTTAGTTTGTTTAAACTCTTTATCAAATTGGTTTAACCTAATTAATTAAGTAGTTACTTAGGTTTATTATTCAGATCTAGGTTAAATAGTAATAAATCATATCATGTACAACAGAAAAGTAAATAACACAATGATATAATTACCTAGGAAAATTAATGAAACCAACAATTTCAAGGTAAAAAACTTAGGAAGGATTTAAACTAATCTATCCTCAAGGCAAACAAATTCACTATGATAGAATAGAAGTTTACAATAGATTTTCTCCCTAAAATCTAAATCTACTTTTTATGAAACTTACTCACACGATCACGTGCAACTCCGAATCCATGGGCTCTTCTATCTTGAATTTGTTGAACACAAACACCAATGTTTGTGACTTTGAGATCTCCTCAAAGGTTTTAGATCACCATCAGTAGTTGATCTTTTGATGGCAGTAACTTCTACAGTATTGGATCTTGAGATTTTTCAAGGAATAACACCGGTAGAAGACTTGAGAGAAATTTGGGTACAGAAACCCTAGATCTACAACAAGAGGCACAAGATGCACTCTTCTCTCTCTAAAAAAACATAGCTAGGGTTAACTTATAATGTCCCTTAAATGCTGTAGCAAGCAGATCATGTTTTGGACTTCAAATGTACAAGTATGGGCTAATAAGTCAAACTTAAAATTTTGCATATGCGATTCTCAATTGGTCGAGCCTCCTTCTCGATCGGTCAAACCAAGTAGATTTTGAATTTTTTTTTTTCTATAGCTTGTATGTTATTGGATACTGACCTGTATCAACTTAAGCATTGTCTAATCAAATCTATAGACTTAGGAATCTATATTCAGACAAGTTTGTGCTCACAGTTTACTAATTATTCTAAACTTTTAGAACCTAACATGTATTTTACAAATCATCATAGTAAAATAATCTAAAATAATTCGACTTCTATAACAATAGAACTCAAAAAAAAAAAAAAAAAAATTCTTGTTGGCTCATCACAATACCCAACCAGCAGCTACTTCGTGCATGTAGATAACCCAAGCTGTTTATGAACAGTTTGAGATTAGCAAGACAAAAAACTTGTTTATGTGTGTATTTGGCCTCAACGTCTGCGTCCAACGTCTGCGTTTTCCTCCTTTTTTTTTTTTTTTTTTTTTTTTTTTTTTTTTTTTTTTTTTTTTTCCGGAAAGTGAACAGTAAAATCACATGATTTTACTGTTCACAGACAAAAAATACTGTTCATGCACTGTTTGGCACTATTCACGCACTAAAAAATATTAAAAAAATAGGTCCCGCAATACTATTCACACATTTAAAAATTATTTTGCTACAGTGTTTTTAGTTTTCAGTTTCAGCAACAATAAGCTCAATCCAAACACACACTATATTCGTTTGTTTAGCCAACAAGTTAATTTGAAGCACAAGTTTAGACTCTGACTAAACCCGTATATGTAGGACAACACCCTTCTGATCTCCTCCAAAGATTGCAAGTGAGACGCTAGTTTCTCTTACAAATGCACTAAAATTTAATTTCACTATACCTGGAGGAGGTGGATTCTACCGCTGGTTTTGGGTTTTATAACTTTTTGGGCAGCAAGAGATTACCAAGCTTGTTTATGGTTAAAATATGTATATTTGACATCATGGACAATTTGTAGGGGATTGATTGCGTCCGGTCATGGATTTGTTTATTTCTCAACGGTCAACATCCAAATTAAGTCACAAGTTAGTACAGCAAATAGTAAGAAGTTTTGGGAATTTGGGCTTTAAATGTGAAAGAAAAGGTTTGGTTATAGAAGCACGAAAATCCAGGAGTTAACTTCCATGGCGGTGAATTTAATTTTAGGCATAGACTAATATCTGATGTAAAATAAAATATACAAACTCAAAAAAAAAAAAAAAAAAAATTAGCTCCACAATAAAAATTACTCTTTAAAAAAAATTAAACAACCACAATGACTAAGTAGTAGAAGAGTCAGATGTTGAAACCGCCGCATACAACTAACTATAAATCTACCCCCGACTCAAAGTTTTGACTTCATCCCTAACCATGACCTAAGCTATTTGGAATGTAAAAAACAAATATTATTTTGATCAGGTTTCGGGCAACTGGCTTGGTGTCAGAGATTGATGACAGCTCAGGTGTAATTCAAAACAGAGTCTTCAATTTCATAGGACTGTTTTGGTGTTCATGTTATGTTTCCAGTTAAACAATTGGGGGATACTACTGCATGTATTTTTTTTTTTTTTTTTATAGGAAGACTGAAACTTTTATTAATTTTGAAAAGCTACATGAATATTACGGAGAAGAGCTTGTTGTATACAATAAAGATTCTCTTCGACCCACACTGAAAAATCAGCAATGTCGCATGCATGCTTAGCTAGAAAATGGGCTGGCCTATTGCCTAGCCTACTAATGTGAGAAAACTCCACACGACGAAGCTCATAGGAAATTGACTAGACGTTGTACAGTACAGCATCAACCGAGGCCGGTGGTGAGGACCCTCCCTTGAGTGCATTCACAATCACCAATGAGTCGCCTTCGAGCACCAAGTCGTGAACCAGCATATCCCTCGCAAACTGTAATCCAAACTCGAATGTAGTTAGTATCTCCCCCAAGCCAATTTGTTTCGATTTGGCTATACTTGTATTGTATTCTAGTGTTTGAAGTAATAATAATCTCTGTCGTCTTTTTTTTTTTTTTTTTTTTTTTTGAGAGAGAGAGAATCTCTGTCGTCTTTGTTCAAAAAAAAAAAAAAAACATGTTTGTTATTCTCTTATTAAATTTAATACTATTGTATAATTTTATTAGGCATAAGTTCTCAACAGTTTTTTTAAGTAAAATATGCCGCACTTAAATTGAACCCAATCAAATTTTACTTTTTTTTTTTTAATTTATAAAATAAAAAATGAAGGTTTGGACCACGACGACTCAAACCTTAACTCTGCCTTTGTTAGTGGTTCATGTACAGCCTAAAATTCAAATAGTTACAGATTTTATCCTTGCAACAATAACAATAAATAATAAATAAATAAAATAATAATAAATAGAAAAATAAATAAATAAAAAGTGATTGTGTTAATAAAGATTAGGACTGAAATTCCGTACTTGAGTTGGACTAAATAAACTAATTAACTTTATCAAAAAAAAAAACTAATTAACTTAAAATTTAAGGAAATATATAACACAAATAAACCAAATTCCGTTCTATATTAGGATTTAGGAGAAATAGGACTTCTCTTAAATCCAAAAACAAAAACTCATCTTTACTAATATATAAATAATAATGTATTCAATCCCAAAATAAAATCTGAATATATATGTTCCCATTCCAATCGCACCAGTTCAGTCTAGCCTCCAGGCCCTGAATCTCATCTGCAGTATGTATCTCTCTGACTCTCTTTCTCTTTGTTGGTGACCGTGCGTATGTGTACATATATGACCGTGCCACCTGTGTTCAATTTGAGTTTCTTTCAGATTTCAGAGTTTGATTTTGATTCTTATAATATAGGATTGTTAACTTTAACAGTCTCCAAATTTTTATTATTCTATTTTATATTTAAATTTAATAATTGTGTTTTCTTTTTAATTGTTTGTTTAATTGGTAGAAGTGGCTTGAGCAATTAAGGTTTTTCTCTTTTTTCTTTTTTATTTCTTAAGAACTAGATTATAAAATTAAATATTTAAGTTTTCAGAGTGTGAGTAATTTATGGGGAAACTATCCAAAATTGAAAATCAATAATATATCCCCTTGTTGATAGATTGATTAATATATCCCCTTGTTGATGGATTGATTAGACTTATACTTAATGTTTTAACAACTGTTTAAATCTATATGCATGTAGAAAAACAAATTGATAAAAATGGCGTAAATGGAAGAATTGAAATTTGATTGGTTTAAACTTTAAAAGAAACGTTAAATGGAAGTGTTTGCTTCATTATTTGTCAAATGTCTTGAAGTCCTGTAAAGTTACGGTGACGAGGTAAGCAAAGTACATATGTTTGTGAGGAGCTGTGATGCAATAATTATTTGTTTGTTGAATACTGGGATAGGGCCCCCATTTTTTGGTATCTTGTAAGCATTTACGCAAATGGCGCTTTACGCTATGAACTCCTAGAATTACCCATTGGTGATACCTTTAAAGGTATCAAGAAATGGGTTTTACAAATGTTTGCATTACAGAAGTTCTGTCAATAATGACCTAAGAAGCACGGGTGCATTTCTGGACTCGGGTGCGGGTGCGGGTGCGGGTGCGGGACTTGGCAATTTTTAAAAAAGGTGGGTGTGGGTGCAGCGGGACTCGACGATTAAAAAATTATTAAAAATATTTTTATTTATATTTTTAATATATTGCTAAGCATACTTTTTCACATTATATAAACATATGCCAAATTTAATAACTAAAACATGATGTTCACACAGCTGAGTGGCTGTGTGAAGACTCTAGAATGGCTGGAATGGAGGACTTAGTGGCTGGTTCAATGAAGGCAGCCCAGACAACACAGAGAAGAGAGAAAGAGGCGATGGAGTTGGAGTGAGGAGGATGTTTTGTTGTCTCTGGACGAAGTGTGATGGAGTGAGGGATTTTGAGGTATTAGGGTAAGTTAAACGGTGCGTTCTGCACCTTTTTTTTTTTTTTTTTTTTAATTTCGGCCTAAACCGGCCATTTCGGCCGATACGGCCGATACACGACTGAAACGGCCGATACAAGGCCGATACATGGCCGAAACGGCCTGAATCAGGCCGATTTGCGCCGCGTCGGCCTACATCGACTTTGCCACGTGTCCCGACGCAGCCCGATGCGCTTTCTAGATAATGACCCGCACTTTAGTGGACTTCATACTATGACCAATTCCAATTACCTTGCTTATATTCATTTCCTCTAACAATAATGTCGCGGAAGTCTGAAGAGAAGCACACACGATGCTCTCTTGATGAAACAGAAACTAAACGGTTAGTTCTTGGATAGTAAACCTCGAATCCACGAGGAGTTCGTTAAATCCACAAGGTGATAGGTCTGAAATCCACCAGAGAATACAAAAGACACAAGTCTAAATTTTTAATGATAATAAACTATTAAAAACGTTTACAGAATTAGGAGCATTTTTAAGGGCTCCGTAAAACTTGACAGACAAGAAAATATAATCTAAAATAACTCCTAATTGATACCTAACCATAATAGGAATCAAATTTGACCTAAAAAGCATTAAATGCACTAAAAACAAGGAAATAAATCACCTAAACCTAAAATAACGTTTTTTACATAAAAATACCAAAAATAATAAATTACAATAATTAAATAGTAAATTGTGTCATACATCAGACCCCTCCACTTGAAACAAACTCGTTCTCGAGTTCACCTTTGAAATCTGGAATCTCCCATGCCAAGAGAACAAATACGTTGAATACTTCATCTTCTTTGTCTTCTTGCCAAACTTGAAAGTCATTAATTGGACAACTTGAACTTCTTCTCCCTTGATCTTCATGTAATTGACAATATTCACCAAATAAGAGTCAATGATAAAATCAAATCTTTCCACCCCAATAAAATCAATAAACTGTGTTTCGGTGTCGCCCAATAAAATAATAGGAGTTTGAATGTTGCAATCATCTAACTTAATTTCATCGAGATCGTTGACTACTTCCTCTATAATTTCTTCTTTAATGGTCTCCACGATCTCAACTTCAAGATCTTTCTCTATAATGGGGTCTTCATTAATCTCCTCTACAATCTTGATTTCAGATTCTTCTTTGACTTCTCCATATTCTTCAAGAACAATATTTGCTTCAACATGTAAGTCTTCCTTTAATGGTGGAATATTTGGCTTTTCAAAATAATTCAAGTATGAACTTCTTGGCCAATAATAATCTTGTATTGTATACGACAAGATTTCTTCACAATCCAAAGGATAAAATTTGATAACAAGCATCTTTTTCATCCTTGGCCATAATTTTGTCTTTACCTTGTCAAATTCTATCGAATTGTACTCGTTCCCACCAACATAAGGCATACTTACTAAGCTTATACAAAGCAAGTCCAACTTTTCTCTCATAACAAATATTCTCATAGTCAAATAAATCCTCTAGATCAAGTAACCAATCAAGAAAATCTTCTTTTAAAAAATAACCATTAAAACTTGCAATTTTCTTATAAGGTCTATATGAAATTTGCTTACCAATAGGTTGCCCGTGAGTTATGTCTCCACTGCAATTATCCCTATTGTTTCCATTCTTCAACGACGCCATCTTAGCATAGATATTTGTGAGTGCTTGTTGTACGTCACATAATACTCGCTAAGTTATTCGTCGTTGTTGTGGTGATGGTTACCGTCTCGCCGGTTAGCAATCAGACCAAGGTAAGTCAAGGCTCTGATACCAACTAATATCGCGGAAGCCTGAAGAGAAGCACACACAATGCTCTCTCGATGAAACAGAAACTAAACTGTTAGTTCCTGGATAGTAAACCTCGAATCCACGAGGAGTTCCTTGAGTCCACAAGGTGATAGGTATAGAATCCACCAGAGAATACAAAAGACACAAGTCTAAATTTTTATTGATAATAAACTATTAAAAACGTTTACAGAATTAGGAGCATTTTTAAGGGCTCCGTAAAACTTGACATACAAGAAAATATAATCTAATATAACTCCTAATTGATACCTAACCATAATAGGAATTAAATTTGACCTAAAAAAAGCATTAAATGCACTAAAAACAAGAAAATAAATCACCTAAACCTAAAATAACGTTTTTTACATAAAAATACCAAAAATAATAAATTACAATAATTAAATAGTAAATTGTATCCTACATCAAACAATCATCTTCTCAGTATATAATAATACATTACTTTATGATTTCAAGAAAGTTATTTTAGTGCAAAATTAGTAATGAACCTCACATTTTTGGGCACAAAAGTGAGTGAAGGTGTTACAACCCAAGTGTTGGATAAATGATTTGAATTTAGTTTAGTGATAGAATTTCTTAGATAGATTAATATTGTTATTTATTTATATATATTCAATTTAACTCCTGTATTTTAGGATAGGATTAGTTCATTTGTTTTAAGATTTGTTGATGAGGTTATCTCATCTTTGACTATTTATGTACATTAAATGCATTAATAAGAATTAAGCAGAAAATTAACTAAAAACGTCTATTTCCTCTCTCAAGTTTAGAAGATTGATCATCTCGAATTGACTACACTATCTTTCAATTACCCAAGTTCACAACAGAAGGTAGCTAAATTTATTTTTTTAAGCTTTCTGTATCAAATTGAGCCTTATAATATAAATTTGAAATTATTATTATTTATTTGAGATTAATCTAAATTGCTTTGTTGCTGCTCCAATTTGTCTCACTCTTTAGCAAGAGATTTTGGTTATTTCATGGGTAATGTCATTAGGGCATAAAAAAATATGAAGGAAAGAAAATATATAGGAAAAATGCATTACATCAAGGACTAGGAAATATTGTGCTAGCAGCTAGGTTTTGAAGAAATTTTGAAAAAGCAGTGGCATGATACACAATTTGGATCCTGGTTTAGTCAATCTGAGGAAATTGAGAGAAATTTGTGAAGTGGTGGGATTCTATTGGTTGTTCAAAAGATTTGTGTAGTACTTTCACTCGCATGATAATGCTTTTCTAGTTTTGGTGGTTCTCATTGTATTTCACTTCTTTTTTTTCTTTTTTTTTAATATCTAGTTTTACAAATATTCACTCATTCTCACCTCACAGGTTATGGAGCAAAAAGAAGTTCATGGCCGTATATCTGAAATAAAATACATCTGGAGTCTATTTACTATCACAATTTACAAATAATATTCACTCATTCTCAACTTGTTATGGAGCAAAACATAGTTCACGATCGTATATCTGAGTTGCCAGAAGTTCTTCGTCAACACATTCTTTCATTCCTCTCCACTAAGCAAGTAGTTCAATCTACTTTATTGTCGACTGCATGGAAACATGTTTGGATTACTTTCCCAATTCTGAGATTTGATAGGATATTCTTTCCCACAAAATGGCAAAGTCAGAAGGTTAAGAGAAAGAAACCCAACTTACATAAATTTGTGGAGAAAACTTCACAAATCCGCAAAGAGAAAAGGCTACCTATAAACAACTTTACACTTACTGACTGCTGGGTTGAAGAGAAATCGGTGTTTTCTGTTTATTATTGGATTCTCTTTGTGTTTGAGAGTGATGTTCAAGAGCTGGATCTTGATTTTGGATTTTGCGGTTATTTGCAATATTTCGCCTTGCCTCAGCCTATCTTGATTGCAAAATCCTTAACTGTGTTGACTCTACGTAGTTTGAAGTTGGACTTAACCAGTGTCAAGGGTGATGTTGATGTAAATTTACCTTCTTTGAAGCAACTCTCTCTCACTTTGGTTTATACAGATGATCAAATTATCCAAAATCTTCTTGCTGGATGTCCTGTGATTGAATACATCAACTTTGAATCCTGTCATGGGTTTAAAAGTATGAAGTTGGCCGAGGTTGCTAATCTCATGACATTTTGGGTAAAAAATAATAACTGTTGTATGACATTAGAGTTGGCAGCATCAAATCTTTCTTGTCTGTCTATATTTCAGAATCTACAGTCTGAGCTTAACCTGCTTCCTTTTAAAAATCTAAAAGAGTTAAATTTACATTCGTCCAAGGAAACGGACAAGTGGCTAGCACTCCATGATCATCTCTCTGGATTTCCTCTGCTCGAGACCTTAAGGCTAAACCCTTCCTTCCAGACAAAAACAATAGAGATTTCATGTCACCATCTTAAAACATTGGAATTATCATATAAGTGCAAAATGGCTGAAGTTAAGATTGATGCTCCTAAATTATGTAGATTCTCATTCTGTTTTCTTGGTGGTTATATAAAATCCTTTTCATTGAATGCTTTGGCCCTGTCATACGCTTTCTACGGTTTGCTTCCACTCTTGGATTCTTATATTCTTTTAAATGATGAGAATATTGAGCTCCTCTCAAAGCTGAATAATACAAAATTATTGGAATTGTTAATTCCCTCCATCAAGGTATTACTGGCTATAGTTCTTTCTTTTAATGATCTGTAAATTGATTTCTTTCAATATATTTTACTTTTTGTTTCATTTTATATATGTGTGTGTATTCCTTGTTATTGTTATTTTATATAAACTCTAATCTGTTCTTTTGTTTAATTTCATGTGAAGAATATTAGTATTCCAAAAGAATTGAGAGAAACCCTACCGTCACCATCATATAATGTCAAGCATTTGAAGCTATCGATATCTCAGTCATTTCCGAGAAATGAAATCAATAAATTTCTGGATAGCTTGTTGTGGATTTTTCCTCTTCCAGACATTTTATCAATGAAATTCAGCTTCAAGTCATTTCTTGATTTTGACCAAATAACTCTCAAGGTATTAAATCTTCTTCTTTCCTATAATGTAGAAACTTGTTCCTTATTTTTTGGCTGATGATTGCTGAGGGTGCTAAATAGTTCTTTAGTTCTTTAAACAAAGTTCTTGCTGTTAGACACCATTCACGTTATATTTTTTTTGCTGCGAGACTGCTTTCAATATGTTGGATATTAGAGTTGGTTCTTGTTAATTATGTAATAGTAAAGATTTTTAATGTAGTTTATAGTTTCAGAAGTCCTCATTGTATGCACATAATGCTTCTAGTAAATCAGTGCTTCAAAATTTTAACATTTAAACTTAAAGCTTTTTAATTACATTCTAATTGAAATTGAAACAATTTCATAAAGTTGTATGTAAGCTTAACTAGGAATGCTGAATTGAATAAAGGTTCTTAGAAAGTATGAATTTATAGAAAGAATTTGGATCCATCCAATCAGGTTAACTAGGTGAAATTAGAGTTTGTGATTGGCAAAAGGTTCCTCCATTAAACTTCAACTACCTACTTTCATCAGGAACTCTTCATGATCCTCAAGCCAATTAGGCTGACATTTTGAAAGTTACTGCCTCCGTCTATCGCATTGCCCTCTAGAAATTTTTTTTTTTTTTTTTTCCTTTCGATTGAGAACAAAAAGCTCACCCTGGAAATTGATTGGCTTAGAATTAGTGAGCTCATTTATCTCTACCTTTGTTGTTGAATAGGAATAGGTGTAGTACACAATCATTTCTTAGGTGCACGTAAATGTAATACACTATATTTTCTCCTAACCAATGGAGCCCTTCTAAACTATTTAGATGTAATAAGCTTGTACCCCTTTTTTTCCCGGTTAAAGGGAGGGAGAGTGATACACTTCAACGAAATCCTCAATTAGTTTCAACTATAGTTGGATTCATTGTTAAAGGTTTGTACAGATGAGAAGAATTAGATATTCCAAGTGAAATTTAAATTCCAAACAGATATCCCCTATTCAATAGCTGAGTATTGTCCTTAAGAGAGCTGTGCCTTTTCTGAATCTCTCATTGGTGGATTGTAAAGAGAGAAAGAGGATGGATCTTGACAAAAAAACAAAAAGAAAAAAAAAAAAAAAAAAGAAGTGTTTGGTTTTTTGTCCAATACTGGTTATTCTTTTGGATAGATTTCTCAATGTGAGTAATTTACTAAATTTTTGTGTCCTGTTCTTCCTTCTATCAAGGATCAACCATATCAAGTAAGAAATAATTGACATTTTATTATTTTAAATAACAAAAAATAATTTGCTTTATGAAATATTTACTGGATTATATATGAGGCAAAATTTTATTGTACGAATGTGGCTTTAATAGTTTTCTTCATTTTCTTGGGTGGCATTACACTACATATTTTATCTCCGATTATGTAACTACTTCAGTATTTATTGAGAATTCTAGTATTTCGATGATCTAATTTATAGCTTATGTGATTTAATCACTTTGTGGTTCCATGCCAATTGCTGGTTTAGCACCTACCAAGTGTGTGTAACTTACCAAGCAAGAGAGAATGTGTGTGCGAGAGAACTTTTGATAGATTCATATGGCCTTGACTAAAAACTTACTATGGTGGTACTATAATGGTAGTACATTAATGAAAAAGAAAATTTGCAATAACACAATGATATGCACTATTATCATAATTTGATTTTAGTTCAACACCTTTTTCTCTTTTGGTCTTTAAAGGAGACTGATTTAGTGTTACCGAGACCCTTAAGTTTCGTGTCTTATTTTTTTTATTGGATAATTAGGTGCATAAGATGGCTGTTTACTAGAATTCCCATGTTGCTAACATTCTGTCTGTATTTCAGTTCTCTTATGAAAAGCCTATTTATGAAGGGGAGAATCCTAGTTGTTGCAAATTTCTACCATTTCTATGCTGGCGGCATTGCTTGAAGGCCATCAAGATTGAGAGCCTTACCGGTCTTGCAGATGGAGTAATCCTATACAAGTATTTTTCTGAGAATGCAAAAACCTTGGAGGACTTCTGGTATCATGTTGGCGCAGTTGCTTGAATCTAAAACTTTAGAGGACTTATGGTTTCATGTCGGTGTCATTGCTTTTGGAGTGATCGGATTGAGGAAATGCATACGCAAAGATCTAAGAGAAGTATCTTTTGGAGAATGCAGAAATTGGAAGGTCTCACATTTAACAAAGAGCAATATTTTGTAGTTTTCTTTCCCCTAGTCGTAGTTTGGCCTCTAAATTATTTTTAAGTGATGGATTGTTTTGTGGCCATGGCAAAAAAGCTATTATGAATGAGTTAATTATTTGATATTAATTCTTTTTTTATTATTTGATATTAATTCTTAAAACTAAAAGTATTAGTCTGCTTTTTGGCGTTTGAGAATGAAGTATGCCATTTTAGATATCACCAACCTTACCAATCCATTTAAATAAATGAAAATTTTTAGCATAATGATAGGGCTTATCTATATCAGAGATTTAAAATCCGTATAAGTAACATTAAACGTGTACATAAAGCGGATACATGACCAAAGGGATGAAAGGAAAATAAGACCAAACAGATCTTCAGATTTCAAATGATTTTAACATTTGGCCACTCCAGTCTAGTTCGCCCATTTCAATCCATTAGGTCCAGTTTGGTTCATTCTCAGCATAATGTTGATAGGTTCTTGATAAAATTACACTTTTCTTATATTATTAAGGTCTTGTATTTTTATATTTCTAATATAGGAGATGGATTAACTTATATCTACTTCCTCTTTAGGTCATTCAAAAGTATAAAGGATGAATCATTTGTAAAGAGTACTAGAAACAAATTTCAACCACACATTTCATTATTTACAAAATATCTTGCCTTATATAATAATTTGAATATAAAATGCAATATGTTTCCTTTAAAAAACATTTGCAAAACTTAAAGTTCTTTCTATTAACAAATATAGATAACTTTATTAGAAAATCTTCTATATTGTATCAACTACACTACAAAAACTTGACTCTTTTTGAGGGTTCATTAAAATTTGTCCAAATAACACTAAATGTAATGCATGGGTGATTATTACTAGGCTTATGATGTCGTCCAATTTTGTAACAGAAATTGTAGTGTAGCTAATGCTGTCGTTCCACCGATAAAGGGAAAACAAGAATACGTTAAAAGCACCAATATTATATAGAAAAAAATATAACTGAAACTTAGGAAAAATAAAGATTGGTAAAATTCAACAATTAAAATCACTAGGTGTTAGGATTTGTCCACCAATATTGTTAAGCATCCACTACCAATCCAATTTAGTACACAATCGGGTAAGTAAACACATAAACTATCTGATTGGAAGATTTAGAAATAAGTTTTATAATAAAACTCTCTTTGGTTGATTATAGTCATCAATTGTTTTAACAATTTAGTCTAGAAATCAATAACTTTGTTAGAAAAACTCAAAAACATCGCATACTCTAGAGGCAATACTATATCAAAAATAATATCTAACAAAATTACCACATTTTGCTAGAGAGATTATAAAACCCTATTCTAACAATAAGGAGATTCAAGAATAGACTTATAAAAAAATTAACAATCAAATATCAATTTAATAAAACAATTATAAAAAGAGAACAATTGATTTCAATAATCAATCGTGAAAAAACATACTTGGATTGAATAGTGGACAATTTGCAACATTGGGGATTCATCCCAATCCTAGCTTAGGTTCTTAAGCTTCCATAGAAAATAAAAACTCTTCAAAATCGATGAAAAGTAAGGTTTTCCAACAGTAAAAATTGTGGCTGCCCTTGTATCACTTTAATATTTATAACATTCAAAACTATAAAAACACAAGCTTCCCAAAAAGGAAAATATAAAATGTAAATTCCTGTTTTGCAACAGTAGGTCAACTTCCATGTCAATTTTAGCCTTGAATATGGCAGATTCTAAAGTTTTGGTGAATTACAAAGTTTTAGATCCTTAAGTCCTATTTCCGTGTCCGCGAGAATCAAGTCATTCCGATATCACAGTAAAAACATATGGTTAAAATACTAAAACTGGTCAGAATATTTCCATGCCAGGATTTTTTCCATCTTTGGCTCAAACAAATTTCTCTCTTTCTTTTTATGTTTCCACACATATTTGACTCACTAAATTCTTCAAAAGTCACATCTCAATTGATCTTCACCCTTGGATTTTTCTCCTACAAGAGAAAAATACATTTAATGAGTATATTTTATAGAAAACTTGTAAACTCTCATACTTATGTGTAAGTGTGGAAATAAACACAAAATAGATGTGATAATGCCTACCAAAACTAAGATAACATTGTACTTTTAAGCTATTATCAACTTACTAAGAACCTTCAAAATAAGTCAACACGACCCTTGAAATAAGTGTTGGAAAAAAAAAATGGGGTAGAACAACATGAGTTTTCGCTCTAAAATTTGTAGATTTCCCAATACATCCTTCAATACAAGAATATAAAACATAAAAAATCACTAATTTATTTCTTAATAGTGAATACATCGCTTTATTTCTAAGCTAGACAGAGAAATTTTATATGAACATTTCGCATTTTCATTTTCAGAGTACCTTTCTTATTCTCTTTGATATATTTTTACTATTTTTTATTCGATTGTTCTCTCTCTCTCTCTCTCTCTCTCTCTCTCTCTCTCTCTCAAATTAGATCTCATTTTCCATATGAATAAGCGCTTGCGACGGCTCATCCTCGCATTTTTTGGTGAGTAAACCTTAGCCTAGGGTGGACTATGGCAGAGGGTGTAAATGTAGTGTCACCTAGTTTAGGTCTAGGAATTATAAATATAACACCCTTCGTGGAAGGACTGATTTTTATCAGAGAACATGTCCCGAGTTTAGATATGGGAATGTGAAGGTATTAGACACCTAACCTCACTTGACCCATGGGTCGACTTCCACTCATTGTGTTTCAAATCTTAATTTCATTAAAGGAAAGTTTAACATGTTAATCTAACTCACACACACACACACACACACACACACACTGACATGCATCTAAAGCAATCAATATGGCATAATCATCCCAAGCCTAATCATTCATTTATCATGTTATGTAAGCATATATCTTCAAGGGTAGAAACATCACAAGGAAGATCAGGATAAACATGTTATAGCATCCAAACATCAAAAACATGGGATTCAATCAAGCATACTATGTTCATCACCCATATCATATTCATCAACCAAATGCATGTTCATGTGATCATGCATGACTTACCTCACTTACCTCACTACATCACAACACCTATACATCAATGCATGATCATATTCATATGCATGTTCATGGCATTCAAACCATCTAAAACCCTAATAAGCATAAAAGGAATAAAACAAAACAAGTTAAAACAGAGAGATAGAGACTTAAGGACAAACAAAAAAGATTACACAAGGCTAAAACATGTGAATAAAACGAAAGGAAAACAAAGCTAATTAGGGTTTCTAGGTAGAGATATGCATCCACATACATTGGGCATGCGTACGCAGCCTAGTTGCATGCATACACATATCATAAGTATGCTTGAACATGCATAAGGCATGTGTACACATACTAACCTAGAACATAGAAACTAGAAACTACAGAACAAAAACTCAGAAAACAAGAAATCTAATCAACATAACCTCAAACATAAACACTAGAGTAATCCTAGACTAAACCAACATATTATAACACTTAAAACACATATATAAACATAAAGAGACAAAGAAAATTAAAGAAAAGTGAAGAGCAAAAGTTAGGAACTTTACCTCAACTCTAGAACTTTTTAGAGATTGATTTTGACCATACTCCTTAGTCAATCTAGTCACAACCAATTCAAAATAAGTTAGTAAACTTTTAGAACTTGAAGATTAAGACCAGAAAATGTCTCAATTGAACAAAACTTAACTTGAGTATGTTTTGTGAAAAACTCCCTCTTTGATTCATTATTTTCTAGTGAATCTTATGTGTTTACCATCGGAATCCGTTCTACTTGAAAAAGTACCTTTAATGGCTTTATATAGTCAAAAAATAGGGGTTAGGGGCAGCTCCCAAATGATGAGAAATTCATTCCAAAAAGAGTTTAAATGCAGAAAACTTGCATTTCATAGTTTCTGGAACCCTAGCATGCGTACGCATGCACGTGTCTGCATAAGCATACATGCATACACAGAGCTTTAATGTGCATACACATACACCTTAGAGTTTCCTTGGCCTTTCTTTTCCAAAAAATAAGTTACATTTTCCATAAACACTTTCCACAAGTCGATTTTCATCTGATTGGGCCCTAAACCAACCTTGGGCCTTAAAGTTCTAACATCATTGGAGAACGGGGGCCTGAGTCATAAAGGGTACAAAATGCGGTGTCTAGAAGAATGTAGAGAAACTTTGACAGGAGGATAGAATAATTTGTTGAAGGCATTAGCACTGACAAGAACTGTCATACTCTCTCCATTACCTCCTCTGGCAAATCTTTTGATGGTACTTCTATAAATAATAATAATAATAATAATAAATTTAATTCGTATCTTGATTATACACAACACACTCGTAGTGATTGAATAAGGGTTCGGTTTTGGTGTGTGTTTCAGGGTTCAATTTTGGTGAAGATAGGCTTTGGTGTGTGATTTATAAACTTCACTTTAGCAGATGAATTTTATTACAATTTAAAATTTCAACTAGCTGTAGATGGAGTATTGTTGTTATTTTTCCCTAAATCATTTCATATAGGTTAGTAAAAACTCTAAGTCTTTTTGCAATTTTTTTATGTTGATGAGATGACTACGTCTCAATGATTCACCCTTTGTCAATCCTAACAAAAAGGGGGAGTAGTTTTGGTTTATGAGAGTAGTGGACCCTTTTGATAGGGGGAGAGTTAGTTTGTTTGAGGGATGTAGTGCGATTTTTTATGTATAATTACTCACTACTTACATACGTTATGCTTTAGTGATAAATATGATGATGATGTATGTGTTTCACTCTTTATCTCAAATGTGTTGTTTCTTTTCTCTCTTTATACACATTTTTCTTATTTACATAACTTGTCTATATTTAACACATGGTGCCTTGATGGATCTTATTTAGTGTTTCCGTTAAGACAAAATACAAGTCTTTCATACATTAATCTCTCTTCTTGCAAAGTGTTTCAAGAACTCATAGGATTAGATAGATTTATGTATTTTATGTGTCAATCAATTGGGAAGATCGTTAAGTTAATTTTTTTTTTTCATAATTGTTGTTGTGGTTTTGTCACGAATTGCCAAAGGGGGAGACTGTTAGAACCATATTTATTATGTATTGGCATATCCTTTGAATGCATTTTACTTATAATTGAGAGATCTAAGATATGTTTAGAGTATCATGAAGTGTGTTGCATCAAACAAGTGATACCATTGAACACATGAAGATTGAATCAAGAAACAAGTGAAGAAAAGCTAAAATAGTAAACCTTGACATTAGTCTCGACATAAGCTCGACACTATTAGGGTGTGCACAAAATTGAGAAATCTAAAAAATTGGCCATATTGTTGCCAAAATTTGGTTCAGTTTCAATTTTCATTTTATAAAAATCGAAAATTTTAGTTTTGGTTTCAGTGTCCCACACAAATATACCAACCCAACCAAAACCGAATTGAAATATATTAAATATTAATTTGTACAAATTATATAAGGAAAGATCCTGGTATCTTAGTGGCAAGAATACGCGTATTCTCACTAGTAAACCCAAGTTTGACCCGAAATAAGAGCTTTTTTTATTTTTTCTCTCCTTATTACGAAAATTATATCGTTTTGGGTTTGCTTTATAACCCTAATAACCCTATTTTTCAGCATTTCTCTCTCACTTTAGCAGCAGCAGTCGTTCTCCCCTCTCCCTCTCTAGTCATTCTCTTCCTCATCTCTCTTTCTATCATAGTGTCATGCCTTTCTCTCTCTCTCTCCATCACGCCACCGTTTCTCTCTTTCTATCATGCTACTTCAATACACTTCTTCACCAGTACACTTCTTTGCCGTTCTCTTTTTTATTTTATTTTTTTGTGTTTGGTACTTTGCTTAGTGCTTGGTGTTTAGGTGGTGAGAAAATGTGGGAAAGCAAAGGGAATTTTTTTTTCTTATTTTGGTATGTTCTCTGAATATATATTTGATTTTAAGGTTTTTTTTTTTTTTTTTTTTGTTTGCTTGGTGTTTGGTGTTTGGTGTTTGGGTGCTGAGAAAATATGGGAAATTAAAGTGAAATAAGCTTTTTTTTTCTTTGATTTGTTTGGTTTCTAAGAAATTGGAAGCAACCGAAAGCCGGCCGAACCAAACCGATTGAAATCCAACTAATTCGGCGTCAATGTTCCTCCCTTACAATTCGATGTCAGTTCCAAATTTAGGAAAACCGAAACTTTCGATTCGGTGGAAAAACTGCACTTCAAACAGACTGAACCACATCGATTACACCACTAGACAATTAGCATCTATCAAGATTTAATGATGGACCTCAACACTAGCTTGACACCTCTCGATCTATCGAGCTATGCAGATCCAGAATTCTCAGATCAGACTTTGGCCCATGATGACTTAGATTGCTGGGGTTTCATTCACTAAACTCCTAGTGGATATAAATGCTTTTTAAAGTCATCAAAGATACAGAGACTCAGATTAGAGAACTCATATACTTTTAGAAAAGCTACTATGTTCTTGTATGCTTTAGGGTTTTGTAATTAAGTACTTCCAGATCTTCAGCATGCTTTTAAGTGAAGAACTTTGCATCTAACAACAAACATCAGTTGCTGGGAAGTTAGACACGTACTAGGATCCTTACATAAAGGAAAAAGTCTCTACAAGATCAAGTCCAATTGGGTATTGAAGTGAAGGTTCAGCTGTAAGTTGCTATTTTGGGATATACCAAGGTAGTGGTAAGATTCCTTATACTTGTAACTACTTGATTATTGATTAGTGAATTCCTAGGAGTAGTGACCTGAAAATCACCTGGTGGGGTTTTTGCCTTGTGAGAGGGAAAAAAACTCACTTAGCATTAGCAATGTTATAGGGCTAGGATGTTACAAATCCTATGTGTTCTTTCTTTCTTATCTCTTTCTTAGTTTTCTTTCTTTATGGAAAGACTCGAGTTTCACATGGAATTTTTTCCACATCAAATTATGCCATCTCCTAAAACTCAAGTCTCTAAAACTCGATTTCAATCCGTGAAATCAAGCGTCGAAGACTCGAGATGCTACTTAACTAATTAGTTTGCAAAACTTGTTACATAACAAAATTGTTGGGAAAATCATCCCAAAGAGCAAAAAAAATCCCAAAAACCACATGACTAAATAAAGACTATGCTAGATCATAACTTTTTACACAATTTTTGCCATAACTCGCCATGTGGCAAGTTGTGAGTAGTGAATAAAAAGTGGTAGATCCACACCTCCACCAATCAAAACTCACCACATGGCAAGTTGTGTAGAAAGTTGTGGTGCTAGCATTGTCACGCTCCAAACCCAAAAGGGTCCAAAGCAAGAGAAATACATCCCAAAGTTACTTGTAGATTTTTCCTTTTTCATAATTCAATCCAAATAATTCATATCAAGTATCAGCATCAAGAATTTTCATAATAACTTCATTAAAAATGTTCCCAATGTAAATCAGAGATCTATGCAATAATTACCAATGCCATTGGCCACAAATGAATGGATGTCTAAATAAATATAATTACATATTATCAACTTGTCCCATCGGCGGGAATAAAATTCCTCACCATTATCAGATACAAAAGAATGAGTCAAGCCCATTCTAAGATGTACATCTAAAGATCACCATAACAAAAGTCCAGCCTCCATCAGTAGTTAGTCTAACTACTGCTAGCCACAAAAACCTGTCTCAAAGCGATCATTGCCTATTCTGAAAAGTTTGTAAAAGAATGGGATGAGACGGAACCTAGTAAGTAGCATAATTAATGGGGGTGGGGGAAATGTAAGTTTCATGATGAAGAACAATTTACAAAACGTGTTATAATTTGAGAATTTCCAATTAGATCATGCAAATCCATTTTTCTTAATAAAATGACAAGAATGATTAAAAGAATGTAGCACCAAGCTTTCTCAAAATATTTCAACATAAAACTACATACTATTTAATATTCCAACCCAAGGCTACATGACAAGCCACCATAAAGATGTTAGGTATGCCACAAAGACATCAAGGTATGCCACGAAGACATCAAGGTATGCCATGAAAGCATTAGTTATGCCACGAAGACATAAATTATGCCACGAAAGCATTAGTTATGCTACGAAGACATAAATTATGCCACGAAGACATAAATTATGCCACAAAGACATCAGTTGTGCCACGAATACATCAATTATGCCACAAAGACATCAATCAGCCACAAAGACTAGGTAACAAGATACCAATGTCACAAAGACTATAGCATCTGGCTAGGTAATCACATGTCACAGCTCAAAGGTTAAAACATGAAGAGCTCACAGTTTACATGAAATCAAAACACGGTTCAATTTCAAGTAGTTTCACAGAAACCTTGGAAATACCCAATATATTCACAAAGGTTCTCAAATTTTCCAAAATCGTTTCTTGTCAATAAGATTTTCTATCAATTTCTCAAATATCACAAGTCAAGATAAAAACATCTTAAGAATTTGCAAATAATGCAATAAATCTATAAAATCCATTCCCAAGAATTTTATAAAAGATGTCTATCTTTTCCAAGCTAACAAATCATGCATTTCCCCATTTGCATTACCAAATATGATGCACTTTCCATAAATAGTCATATATAATAAGGTCACAACACAATACTTTTTAAGAGACCATAATCTCACAAATAATTTTCCAAAATGTTTTTGACCCAAATACAACGTTTATGCAATATGATTTTTTTCCAAAAATCCCGTTAAAAAACCTACGTACCTTGCAACTTGCAAAAAGCTTAATTGTCCAAGCTCCAAAGGAAATTAGCTAGAACCTAAACAATACCAAGCAAACCTATCACGATAAGCATAAAGCTTGATATTGCATCTAGCTATGTGATGATGCCGAAAATATCACCAGTGAGTCACACAATGTTTGCACACTCGAAACGGCACCTGCACAACAAAAAAAGGAGAAGACCTTATAGAGAGCACCGGTGTGATGCCGACCAAATACTCTCCGAAGGTCAAGTTAGAACTTATTACAACTCTAGAGTGCTAGAGAAGGGTTAATTATGCATACCTCGATCTAATGAGGGTATTGGGGCTTTTTATAGTAGTAGAAAGTTGACCTCTCTTCCTTGGAGTAAAAGCCTTTTCCTTATAGGAGTCCTCATGAGCATAGAATGTGAAATTCTTTCCTTGTAGGACACTATCACTTAGCATGGGATACAAATCATTTCCTTATATACTCACACGTGGTGACCAAGACAAAGATATTATTAGAACTGTCAGCTTCAAGACCGTCAGCTTATCTTTTACCCTTCGGCCATATCGGCATCTACCCTAAGATGGAGTTAACCCCGTGGAGCAAGCTTCCTTCCATCTTGGACCCGTCACATCACTGTCTGTCAGCTATGGGGTCTCTAGCTTCTTACTTCAATTAATACCATTAGCCTAAGCTATAGACTTCGTCAGCTGTGGGCGTTTATAATTCTTACTTATCAGTTGTCCCCTACTCCATATCTCCATCAATTCTAACTGATGGGTTATGGAGTTACATTTTTCCGTTGTTAATTTCCACTTAAGCTAGGGGAGAGAAAATAATTCATAGGTGACTCCTCAAGCCACCAATCATTAAATGCTCGAACATGTGGCATACTCTGGTTGGCTCCGCATCTGGACGAGGGCATCGCTTCGTCTTCCGTGCCTTTTCCCCTTATATATAACCCACTTCTTCCCCCTATTTTTCCATTTTACCTTTACTGATTCTTGGAGAGAAGATCCGTCACCTTTGTTCCGTCAATTTCCTCAACATCGTTAGCCGAGTTTTTGCCGTCGCGTCCAAAAACCGTCACCCGTTTTGAGAAACTTGTAAGTCCTTTCTATTTCTTTATACATGCTCTATTTCAATCAATTTTTTATAGCGAGGTCGTCAACTTAGGTGCTTAGAATACATCCGTCACTTATAGGTAGTCAGATGTTAAGTGACGCGTCGATTGATCAGTCGTAGATCCGCGATGGAGCAGGCTATGACGAAGTATTTGGTTCAGGTGATGAGTCCGGGGGCTTTTCCCAGTCGTCAGAGAGAGAGTCATTTGCCGAATCTCCTGACGAGAAGGTAGGGAGTCACGATAATGAGGGTCAGGAAGAGGTAGTAGGTAAGGAGGGTGACATTGAGAAGGAAGGAGAGAGGGATAGTGATGGAGATGAAGGTGACAAGGAGTCTTGTGAGGGAACTTCAGGAAGTCCCGGAGGTAGCCGTCCCTTCATCCTTCCCGAGGAATGGGCCGTTAATAAATTTTTACCAACAATGAGTGAGGAGTTATTCAAGGAGTTATGCATTCGTTTCCAAATCCCAGACCACATCCCAATCCGTCTCCCCAGGGAGAATGCAAAGTGCTATATGGGGAAAACCGCAAATATTGGTATGTATGACGCCATGTTTGCTACGAGGCTTAGATTGCCCCTGACGGCCCTACACCGTTAGCTACCTGATTTTTTATGGTTGTCCATCAACCAAATCGCCCCAAACTCATGGAAGATCTTCATAAGTGCTGAGATCCTTTGGGGTCGTCTAAATGGAGGACACCGTCAACTCACTTTAGATGAATTCTTCTAGTGCTACAGACCCCAGCACATTTCTTCTTCCAAAGGGATGTACCATTTTGCCGGCAAGGATAGGGAGTTAAGGTTAGTGTCTGAGATGCCAGATTCCAATAGAGTGTGGAAGAGTAGATACTTTTTTGTTAAGGGGACGGACTGGGTATGCCATCAGGAGGAATAGGAAACAATTCCCCATGGTTATTTTGATAATACATGGGCTTTCGTCAGGGACTCAGGTTTTAACTAATAGCTATTAACCCCGTTAGTTTTTTTTACATATATTTTATTTATTTTTTATAGTGTCTTAACATCGTCAATTTACTTCTTCTTTTTTTCAGCCCATATTCGTCCTCTTATAACTGACGAGCAAAGAGACTTTATCTGTCGAGTTCTTGAGATCCCTCTGGAAGAGCAAAAGTGTTGGGATCTAATTACTCTTGACACTCTTTACGCATACTGTGGGGGTTCGGTACCATTGCCAAAAGCTCTCAAGTTAAAAGAATTTTCCCGTCATCGTAAGTAGTCATTTCTGTTATCCTGTTATTTTCTGTTGTTGCCATCAGTTTCCCTTATGTGTCCCATTTTTGCAGAAATGGAGGCAGCAAAACAACGAATAAGGCTGCAGCCACCCGTCAGAAGGAAGAGAAAAGGGCCAAGGGGGAGTTGGTATCTTCGTCAACCCCTAGGGCCATCACGAAGGGTTCATCAAAGAGGAAAACTGACAGAAAGGATGTCTGTCCACTCAAGAAGGTGGCCGTCACTACTAGGGATGAGCCCCCAGAAAAGTTAACTCCCAAGTCAGTCCATGGGGCTGGAAAGGGGGTAATGACTTCTTCTGGTCCCGCCCTTGAGGGGCCCCATTGCCTTTTAACGCATAAGGATTACATCGTCGAAGAATTAGGATCGTTCATAAAACCGATGAACATTGATCCTTGTGCTTTGCTAGGGACGGAGGATTTGGGGGCATCGACTTTGTTTGACCTAACACGGGTAAGCTGTCTCCCTTATCTAACTTTTCTTATCTTTTCCTTTCTTATTGATTGATGGTTATGCCCTTAGGCTTTGGTACATGTAAAAGTGCTCCAGGACCGGTGTGTGGCCAAGGAAGGAGTCGTCACTCGTGTTAGTAAACATAATGCTAACATGTTGAACCAACAGGTGCAATATAAAGAGGTCGTCTGTGTTCTGAATGTTGAGTTGAAAGAAGTAAAGCAGAAGCTGGAAGAGGTGGACCGTCAAAGGGGGAAATTAGAACAAGAACTGACGACCCTACGCGATCAGGTGGAGACGGCTGGGGCTGACGCAGTCCAAAATTTTAAGGCGTCAGATTCCTTTATCGATTCCTGCGGGGGATATTACAGTACTGGATTTGATGATTGCCTTAAGAAGGTTGTGTCAGCCTTCCTAAACTTGGATTTATCTGGGATCACGTTAGATGATGCTCCGCCAATGACGCCTGCTAATGACGCCATCTACATCGAGGGTTACAACTCTGAGGACACTCTTCTAGCTGAGGATAGTAGCATCGTTCTGGCCCAACCAGCTGCGAACCCTTCATCAACTACTCTCAATCCTTCTGTGGAGGTCCTAGACGAGGAAGACCCCCCTATTCAGAAAAAGTAAAAAGATTTCTCATGACGTCCCTACTGTTCACTCATTCTTTCTTTGTAATTAATGTCTTTTGTTCCTTTTTTGAAAAAAACTTTGTTAAATGCCCCTTGGGCTTTTATTTGTAATTCTTAAACAATTTTTAAGTGCCCCTTTAGGCTTTAATTTATGAGTGACTCACTCTCGCTTGCAATACTTCTAGTAACCAATGCTTTTAATTATGTGTATGGCTATTCAATCCGTGTGCTTCTTGCCTTGTAGACTTAGTTTATTTTCAAGTTGCAAGCTGAGGGTGTCATCCTGGCTATGGGTTATAATTTTAGTAGTGATTATTGATTCACCCATTCTAATTACACCATCAGCTTAATAAAGCCGTTGCCCCCACTATGGGATTTTTAGCCACTCCTTCACTTTTGAAGCTGCCCATGTTAATGTAGGGCTTGTTTTGTTTTAAGGGTTTGTTACATCCGTTGGCTTCTTGCACTGGACTTACCCCTTGCTAAAATTCCTTTGTTTTGGGACTGTCACTTTGTTGAGTCCGTTAATTCTGAGGAGTCCGTCACACGGACCGTTAGCCTTACGGCTTTGTCCATATCACGGAATTAGCGAAGCAATTTTATTGAGATAGTCATTTAATAAGCCCGTCTCTTTTGATGGGTTCGTCATATGGACAGTTAATTTTATGGCTTTGTCCATAATATGGACTTGGTTTCTAGCCCATCCTCTTGGGATTGGCTCGTCAGCCTTCAGGGCTTACAGTCGCCTAATGTTGCAGACCGAAGTTTGTTTACTTTTAGAATTCTTCACCTTTTGTGTTATTTGTCTTTTGCAAGTTTGTAAATAGAAAACATCATCCTTATTGCCTCATCTGTTTTATGGACTTGGCCAATACGTCAGTCTTTTTTATTAGACCGTCAACTATATAGCTACGTCCACTTTGTGGACTTGGCCAATTTTGTTAGTTTTTTATTAGACCCTTAGCCTTATAGATTCGTCCACTTTGTGGACTTGGCCAACTTGTCAGTCTTTCATTAGACCGTCAGCCTTATATATTCGTCCATTTTGTGGACTTGGCCAACTTGTCAGTCTTTTATTAGACCGTCAGCCTTATAGATTTGTCCACTTTGTGGACTTGGCCAACTTGTCAATAGAAATTTTAGTTGTTCTTAATAAACTCCTCTTATTGCCATGCATTTATATAAAAAGTAGTTTCGAAAAAGAAAACCTACCCTTTGGGCTTATTGTAGCAAAAACCAGAGACTAAAGTTTTAATTTGCCCCTTGGGCTTATTGTAGCAAAAACTAATGTAAATGATAAAACTGAGGAGTATAACTAAAATCTATGGCGGTAAACTATGAATAAAGGGGGGTGTCGTCCTTCACGTCATCATCTCCACTAGTAGTATTTTCGCAAGTGTTCAGCATTCCAAGGATATGGTAGTTCCCGTCCATCTATCGTCTCTAGATGGTATGTGCCCTTCCTCTACCACGCCATGACTCAATAAGGTCCTTCCCAATTTGGGCCGTGCTTTCCTTGGGTCGAGCCTCTTGCTGTGCCCATGACTTTCCTTAGAACGAGGTTTCCAACCTGAAAGTCTCTATGTCTAAACCGAGAGTTGTAGTGCTTGGCCATGCGGTCCTGGTACTGTGAGAGCCTTTGTTCTGCTGCTGCCCTGACTTCGTCCACCAGATCAAGCTAGAGACGCATGGCCTCATCGTTTTTTATTTCGTCATGGTTCTGCACCTTGTAGCTTGTGAGTCCGACTTCGGTTGGGATGACTGCCTCGCTCCCGTATGTTAGTCGAAATGGTGTCTCTTCTGTTGGTGTCCTTGCCGTAGTCCAGTAGGCCCAAAGTACGCTTGGTAACTCTTCTGCCCATATATCCTTTGCCCCCTCGAGTTGAGTCTCAATAATCTTCAGCAAGGATCGGTTCGTGACTTCAACCTGTCTGTTGGCTTAAGGGTGGGCGGGGGAGGAGTAGTGGTTCCGTACCCCTAACTGCGCGCAGAAGTCCCGGAAGGAGTTATTGTCGAATTGCTTCCCGTTGTCTGAGACTAGGACTCTAGGGATGCCAAACTTGCATATGATACATCGCCAAACAAAATTTCATAAGTTTTTCTTTGTAATGGTGGCCAAGGCTTCAACTTCCACCCGCTTCGTAAAGTAGTTGATACCTACTACCAAAAACTTCAGCTGTCGTATTGCTGCCGGGAATGGCCCCATAATGTCTAGTCCCCATTGAGCAAACGGCCATGGTGTCTTCATCGGGGTAAGTTCTTCGGGTGGTTGCCTAATAGCATTGTTGAACCTATGGCACTTATCGTAGCTTTTTACATAACCCTCGGCATCCCTCTGCATGGTTGGCCAAAAGTGCCCTGTTCGCACTAGCTTATGCACTAATGATCTAGACCCTGAATGATTTCCATAGATTCCTTCGTGCACCTCTCTCATGACGTAGTCCGCTTTCTCAGGACTTAAACATCTCAGGAATTGTCGGGAGAAACTCCTTTTGTACAAGACATCTCTTATTAAGATGAATCTCACTACTTGGACCTTCAACTTTCTAGCGGCCTCCTTTCCGTCCGGAAACGCGCCATTCTTCAAGTAGGAGACTAACGGTGTCGTCCAATTGCTTTCGGAGCCTACCTCTTGTACATCAATGGAATCTATTAGTGGTGAAAATTGAACAAAAGAGAGTACATTACCCAAAGTGGTCATATGTTCGGCTAAGGCCGCTTTGGCCAAGCAGTCGGCTTGCTCATTATCCCCCCTAGGGATTTGTACTATTTTGGCCTTCAGCTTGCCTACCCTTTCCCTTGCTTGGTCCAAATACCTTTTCATCCTTTCGCCTCAACATTCATAGTCCCCATTTATCTGGTTGGTGATGACCTGAGAGTCACAGTAAATGATCATATTTGCGGCACCTGCAACTTTGGCGAGATCGAGCCCTGCTATTAAAGCCTCGTACTCTGCTTCATTGTTCATGGTAGGGAAATTAAGGTGGATCATGCACTCAACCGTGTCTCCTCCGGGTGTCAGTAGCACAATGCCAGCTCCTCCAGCCTGTCTGTTGGATGATCTGTCTACATGTATGCTCTATTGTGGAAATTCCTCTGCCCCCCTGTCTTCGTCATTTGTGAATTCTGCTATAAAATCTGCGACAATTTGTCCTTTAATGGCGGTTCGTGGGCGATACTGGATATCAAACTCGCTCAATTCTATGGCCCATAGTGCTATCCGGCTAGTAGCTTCTAGGTTGCTCATTGCCCACTATAAGGGCTTGTCGGTTAAGACGATCACTGTATAGGCTTGAAAATACGGCTTGAGTTTGCGTGCTGCCGTAACTAGCGCAAAGGCGAGTTTCTCCATGGGTGGGTATCTTTCCTCGGCACCACGAAGTGCCCGACTGGCATAGTAAACGAGCTTTTGTACTCTTTCTTCCTCTCTGATCAGGGCAACACTGACGGCAGCAAGGGACACGGCTAGGTAGAGAAAAAGTTCCTCACCAACCTGCAAGGGACTTAGTAACAGTGGGGAAGAGAGATAAGCTTTTAACTCCTCAAATGCTTGCTGGCACTCAGTAGTCCATTCGAAGGATTTCTTCAGCGTGTGAAAGAAGGGTAAGCAATTGTCTGTCACCCTTGATACAAATCTATTCAGTGCCGCTACTTTGTCATTAAGGCTTTGCACTTCCTTCACATTTTTTTGGGGTGCCATCTCCATTATGGTCCGAATCTTATTCCGAATTTGCTTCGATGCTTCTCTGCGACGCCATGAATCCTAGGAATTTTCCCATTGTCACTCCGAATGTGCACTTTCCTGGGTTAAGCTTCATGTTGTAGGAGTGAAGAGTGTTGAATGTTTCCTTGAGGTCTTCCAAGTGGTCTTCCTCCCTTCGTCTTTTCACCAACATATCGTCGACGTAGACTTGGACATTTCTCCCAATCTGCTACGCGAACATTTTGTTCATGAGCCTCTAATACGTTGCACCCACATTTTTTAGGCCGAATGACATTACTTTATAACAGAAAAGGCCTTGACTAGTCACGAACGAAGTTTTCTCTTGATTGGCTTCGTACATCCTGATCTGGTTGTAACCAGAGAAAGCGTCCATAAAACTTAACAGTTGGTGTCGAGCTATAGAGTCTACTAGAGTGTCAAACCTTGGAAGGGGGTAGCTGTCTTTGGGGCATGCTTTGTTCAGGTTGGTGAAGTCCACGCACATCCTCCATTTCCCGCTGGCTTTCTTAACCATTACAACATTTGCTAGCCAGTCGGGGTAGTAAACTTCCCTAACAAAGTTCGCCTCCTATAGTTTACGGATTTTTTCGGCTATGGCTCGATCTTGTCCCGGGGCGAACACTCGCTTCTTTTGTCGAACGGGTGGAAAGGAAGGTGACACATTCAGCCTATGCACCATGACTGAAGGGTCTATTCCTGGCATGTCTTCGTGGCTCCAGGCAAACACGTCCCGATTTTCCTTAAGGAATGTTATGAGTTTTGAGCGAACCATCAAGCCAGTGAGAGTACCAATCCTTGTGGTCCTGTTCGGCCGGGAGTTATTAAGGAGTATTTTTTCGAGCTTCTCTATGGGTTCTGCCCTTGACCGCTGCTCTTCTATACTCATGGTTTGCAAATGATCATCCATTTTCAGCATTACAATATAGCATTCCCACGCGGCCACTTCGTCCCCTCGCAATTCCCCTACTCCGTATTCAGTGGGGAATTTGATCATCAGGTGATAGGTCGAGGTTACGACCTTCTAAGAGTTAAGGGTAAATCGCCCTATGATGGCGTTGTAGGCAGAAGCACAAACGACCACAAGGAACGTGACGTTCCTAGTGGTTTGTTGAGGATAATCTCCAATGGTGACTGGTAACATGACCGAGCCTAGGGGGTACACCTTTGTTCTGCCAAACCCGACGAGTGGGGCGTTGGTTGGAATGCCGGGTAATAGAGAATATCTGCAAAGCTTCCGTTGTCAACCAAGACCCGGTGCACGTTATAGTCTCCTACCTGAAAGCTAACGACCAGTGCATCATCGTGTGGATGGTGGAGACGTTGGGCATCTTCTTCCAAGAACCCAATAAGAGGGTTGTCGACTCGCAGCATCTTCAAGACAACGCTTGTGAGTTGGACATTCTGGACTACTCTGAGATAAGTCTTACAAGCTCTGTTTGATAGGCCGTTGGCGGCCGTTCCCCCTACAATCATCCTTATGTCTCCCAAAGGTTGCATTGGTCGTTCGTTGTCTCGTCGGGGAGCTTGCTCTTGTAGAGGCGAATTTGTTCTTTCCTTGTTGATGAATTTCTATAACTTCCCTTATCTAATAAGGGCTTCAATCTGCTGCTTCAAGTCATAGCAGTCAGCTGTGTCATGTCCGTGGTCACAGTGGAAGCAACAATATTTGTCTCTAAACCACTTGCTAGGATCCCCATTCAGTTTTCCGAGAAAGGTCAGAGCCCCTTCGTCCTTGATTTGCATTAGGACTTGATCTATCAGGGTGGTCAATGGGGTGAAGTTTGTAAACCTCCTTCCCGAGGGCTTAGAACGCCTTTCATCCCTTCGGTCTCCCGTCCTTGGCTTCTTCCGCCCTTGGTCTTATCGTGCATCCTTTTGCCTCTCCCTTTTTCTTGGCTTTTCCTCCTAAGCTTGCAGCGCGTCCTCAGAATTCATGTACTTGATGGCCCTGTAGAGTACTTCCGACATAGTCTTGGGGTCGTTTTTGTATAGTGAGAACAAAAATTTACCCTTTCGCAACCCATTTATGAAGGCTACTACAAGTATTTTATCGTCGGCTTTGTCAATCAATAGTGCTTCCTTATTGAAGTGCATTATGTAGGATCTCAGCGTCTCATCCTCTCGTTGCTTGATACTCATCAAGCATGCCGTGGACTACTTATACCTGTGTCCCCCAATAAAGTAGGTAGTGAACTGAGCGCTTAGCTCCTTGAAGGTGTTGATGGAATTCGGCGACAATCGGCTGAACCATACCCTTGTGGGGCCCTTCAGCATCGTAAGGAAGGCCCTACACATGATTTTGTCCGCTACCACTTGAAGGTGCATCAAGGTCTTGAAGGTCTCTAGGTGATCCAGGGGGTCTTTCACCCCATCGTAACTGTCTATATGCGACATACGAAATTTACGTGGTAAGGGGAAGGAATTGACGGCTGCAGTGAATGGCGAGTCGGTGCGATTTACCAGATCGTCAAGGTCGTTGGATACCCGTCCTTTGAAGGCATTCATCATGACCTTCATTTGTTCCTTTATTGCCTGTATCTCCGTGGCAATGTGTAGTTGAGTTGCATCCGTGAGGCATGGCATGCTCAAACTCTGACGCTCCGGTCTACTCAGAGCATTACTGCCCTCCAGCCTTTCTCGTTCTCTTCTATCGGCACTACTGCCTTCTTGGTCCTGTTCTTGAGTGCCGTGACCTACATTTTTCTGGTGTAACTGTTCCTCCAGATCGCGATTCTGCTTAGTAAGGCGATCTACGGTGGCATCCAAGGTCTGCACCTGCCTTTCGAGGGCCGCTGCACAGGTTTTTTCTCCCTGAATGTTCATTGTTGCCATCGAGCGAGTCAGCACCATGCAACTCTTTTGTCTGGAAAGCGTTTGCAATGGCTTACAAACTAGAAAACGTCCAATTTCCCACAGACGGCGCCAACTGATGATGCCAAAAATATCACCAGTGAGTCACATGATGTTTGCACACTCGAAATGACAACTGTACAACAAAAAAATGAGAAGACCTTACAGAGAGCACTAGTGTGGTGCCGGCCAAATACCCTTCGAAGGTCAAGTTAGAACTTGTTACAACTCTAGAGTGCTAGAGAGGGGTTAATTATGCGTACCTCAATCTAATGAGGGTATTGGGGTTTTTTTATAGTAGTAGAGAGTTGACCTCTCTTCCTTGGAGTAGAAGTCTTTTCCTTATAGGAGTCCTCATAAGCGTAGAATGCGGAATCCTTTCCTTGTAGGACACTATCACTCAGCGTGGGATACAAGTCATTTTCTTATATACTCATGCGTGGTGACCAAGACAAAGATATTATTAGAACTACCAGCTTCAAGACCGTCAGCTTATCTTTTACCCTTCAGCCATATCAGCGTCAGCCCTAAGATGGAGTTAACCCCATAGAGCAGGCTTCCTTCCATCTTGGACCCGTCACATCACTGTCCATCAGCTATGGGGTCTTTAGCTCTCTTACTTCAATTAATACCGTCAGACTAAGCTGTAGACTTCGTCAGCTGTGGGCGCTTATAATTCTTACTTATCACTATGAATTAGAGATAGCTAAATAAGCAATTAATTAGGCAATTCTAAGTATTTAACCTCACAAGTAATGTACCTCACTTCCAAAGTTTCTCAACAATTTAACTTACAAGGCATAGACTCCAATTTATAGACTTAAATCATTCAAGGTATTCTCCATAACATTAAAACCTCAACACTTAATAAGTAGTTCCCACAAGGACTACACAACATCATTAAGAGACCCATGAAACCAAAATCACAATATCCTCTAAGACAAACAATACAAGTTTTTAACTAGCTCCAAATAAACCCAATAGCAATGCAAAATTTTGATTTACCAACTATCACATGATATAACTCAAAACCCCTAAATTTCCACAATGACAAACCTTAGATAGCCACTATTGTAAAAACCATAAACCCACTCATCAAATTAAGTTCACCAAATAAAAACCCATATACATAATCACAAGAATATCACCCAAGAAGCTCATAAATCACATGAATATCATTTCCAAAGTTTAGATAAAGAGAAACTCTAGCAAAAGCATATAAAACCTACCAAAAAGATTAGAAATTTTTACCTCAAATAAAATGGATGAAGATGCTTAGAGGTTCCTAAAGATTTTTCTGATGATCTTGCCAAAAAAAATGATGGTGGAGATGGTGGTAGGTAGTGAGGTACCGGTGGGGAAGTGTGTGGGAGTGAGAGAGCATTGTTTGTGTGTTTGTGAGAAAAGAAAAGAAAAGAGAGCAAAGTGAGGTATGGTCGGCCAAAGAGAAGAGAGTGAGATATTTTGTAAGGATATGTGGTGGGGAACAAACAGGTAGGTGGGGCATGTGTGACTCTTTTTTTTTTATTATTATTATTATTATTATTATTATTATTATTATTTAACAATGGGCTGGGGCGTTACAAGCATTTTTTTTTATAAATGAATTCTGAGACATGATTTGTGTATAACATGAATTCTATGAATTTAAGTTTTTCTTTAGAGATATCCAATTCAATATATAGAACTAAAAGACATGATTTCTATATAATATAATATGAATAAGATTGTATTTTTGCCATAAAGGTGGATGTTTGATATCCAAACTCATATGTGAACTAAAATAGTTTTTATAAAAGATGATTTCAGTCTAAAATGAATACTATTTAATATTATTACTTTCCCACAACAAAATTCAAAGAAAAGTATTAACAGTTCATATTATCACTATTGTATTATTGAATATAGCTCTTTATTATCAAATCAAGACACTAATCGGTTTTTCGCGTAAGCAAAAATTGAACCATCAGATCTCTTATGTTAGTTGTGAATTCATTTATGGATTGATCTTTTCTTGTTCGGATGGGCATCTAATAATGGCTTTACTGGAATGCTTCCAGAATTATTTGCGACTCTTACAAAACTGAAGGACTTGTATGCATCAATTTCCCTAGCATTACTATCATTTCAATATTAATTTGAGTTTTCTCTACATTAAGGTATTTAAAATATATTATGTTGACTGCACTTTATCTTTTACAGTTGACTTCAGGCTAAATCACTTGAAGGCCTAATCCCAAGTAGCTTTGGTGCTCTAACAAAGCTAGAGAACCTGTAAGGCCTCAAAAACATGAGCTTCTATGATTTTCTGTGTCTTTTGCATTGCTAAGTGTTGCCATTAAAATTTTTCCCCCTAAAAAACCATTTCTTGCCTTCCATGTCACATCACATGTAGTTTTAAGGGGGGAGGCAGGGATTGGTGATAGAAGAGGAGAAGAATAAAGAAACACCTTAATTTTCATCTGCTAAAAATAGCTGATTTTGAATTTGCTAGAGATCTTAATCTTTCATTACACTTTGTATTGTTTTTTATATAAAAATGCCACATATTGCTTATTAGATAGGAATTGGTCTTGGTAAGGAAGACTAGTCTTGATTTCTTGGAGAACCAAACAAGATTGTCCATACTATGAGATTCTCTATGTTTTAGATCTTGAGTTTGTTTTTTTGTTTGAAGTTATTCCAGATTTGAACGTTAATTAATTGGAAGGAAATGGCCCTCATGCTTGGACCACTGGTAGATGCTCTTAACGCATGGTTGTTTGTCCCCTTGGATGATTGGTTTGCTTTGAATGAACAGGAAAGTTAGGCTACTGTCTGATATATGCATGATAAGAATTCTTGGTAAATTAATTTGAATCTTGTCAATTGGATTCATTCCCTGTTTAATATTTATGTTCCAAACTCTTGCTTCTCTCTTACTTTTAAGCTCCCAAAGCTCATTGCTACAGAAGCATAACTCGCCTTCATTACATATATAGGTGAAATCATACACAAATGCTATTGCTGCTATACACAAGTCCCTAGAATGTCTTTAGTGTTAAGGACTATGGAACATAAAAATAGGTTTTATGTTAATGTTGTATGTGTTTTAACTAAAAGAGGTGCTACGTTCGCAACATTTTCACAACAAATCATAAGTGGTTAGTTGTTATTGGTTCAAATTTAAATCTGACACTAAAATTACTTTTTTACCCTAACAATAACAACAAGTAATAACCTACCACTTAATATTTTTTGTAAAAATATTGTGAAAATATTGTAGACATATCATTTCTCTTTAAATAAGCTTGAATGCTTGAACATAAAAAATTTGTGTGGTTTCATTTATTGGGCATTTAATATAATTAATTATGAGTTGGTTTTTGATTAGTAGCTTTTATGTTTGCATTCATATGCTTATTTTTCATTTAATATAAAATTTGTGTTCTGCTATATATACTTTGTTAGAAAATAATTACATCATTTTATGAAGAATTTGAAATTAATATTTATAATTCTCATCTACAATTTTTATTTCTCATCTAATAAAAAGCATAAATCGTCAAATTTTTCAACATGAGTCTACGACCGGTCCGGCCATAAAACCCAAAACTTTTATGGGTTATTTAGCCCAAATAGAATGTGTGCTCTCACCTAGTAAAGATATGGGTCATTTAGCCCAGGTACAATATGTGTACTTTCACCTAACAAAAGTATAGGTCAATTCCCTTTTTTCCTTTTTGGGCTTCCGGGCCCTTCTTTCTCTTCATATATATATTTGCAGTTCACCCATTTCATCTTCCTTCACAGAAGCAATTAGATTCAAACCACACTTTCCCTCCAAAATGAAAACCAATACACCAACTTCCCCCTCTCAACCTCCACTGTCCAATAATCAAGAAACCCAAGAATTTGAATCTTCAAAGAATGCTTCTTTAGATCCATAGTCATTGTATGCTAGTAATTCTTGAATCGCGCCGTGTTGTATGATGAGTGAGGTTCAAGAATTTCGATTTTTTTCCTTCTTGTTATGGCTCTTTCTTGGATCTCTTCCTTTCTTTCTTGCAGTTCATGCTTTACAGTTGCCAAATACATGGCATCTTGTCTCTTCATAATTTTTCCTTTCAGAACCCGAAGTTCTTTCTTGGAGTCATCATTAATACTCATTAGGATCGATAGAGCAGATTTGCAAGTTTCCAACGCCTCACTGTAACGGGCTAATCTATAGAGGACTTTTGCATGGGTGATGGAGAAGGGGAGCGACCCAGGACAATTCGTCATGGCAGTGTTGGAGGATTTCAGGGACTCTATTAAGTGTTCCTGCATCGAGTCCTTAACAGTCATATAGATGGAGCAGGGCAAGTCATATAGATGGAGCAGGGCATTGTGAGCAAGAGCAAAGCTTGGGTTGCGGGATAGGATGGCCTTGATGCATGAACACTTAATAGAGTCCCTGAAATCCTCCAACACACGAATTGTCCTGGGTCGCTACCCTTCTCCATCACCCATGCAAAAGTCCTCTATAGATTAGTCCGTTACAGTGAGGTGCTGGAAACCTGCAATTCTGCTCTATCGATCCCAACGGGTATTAATGATAACTCCAACAAAGAACTTTTGAGTTCTGAAAGGCAAAATTATGAAGAGACAAGATGCCATGTATTTGGCAACTGTAAAGCATGAGATTCAAGGACTGCAGGAAGATATACAAGAAAGAGCTATAACAAGAAGGAAAAAAATCAAAATTCTTAAGCCTCACTCATCATACAACACAGCGCAATTCAAGAATTAATGGCATACAATGACTATGTATCTAAAGAAGCAGTCTTTGAAGATTCAAATGGCGGATCTTAAACGCCATTTTGAGAATGACAGATCAGCAACACATGCCCTGGAGGGCTTAAAGGAGATTAAGATCTGGAAGGTGGGGCGTTGCAGGTGCAATTTCCATTCGATGTTTTCCAGCGAAATTTGATGATGCAACACATCCTCAATGAGCATTTATGCACTTCACAAATTTTTTTGCGGGGAAACAATAGTACTGAATTAGAATCTTTCTACAAAATTTGTAAATCATCTGAGAAGTGGAGACCCGTGGACGGGGCTGCGGTTGTGAAAATAATGGAAGATCTGTCAAGAAACGAACAAGGAGATCAAGGTCAATATATATCAAAAGTTTTCATGAACCAAGACGAATGTCCCTTATTGCAATGATAGCAAGCGTGAAGAGATAATTAATAAAATTCAAGAAAGGTTACGTGAATTCTTGAATATTGGATGGTTTGATTCAAGTCAGATTTCAGTGTTCATGGATTTGATAATGGATATGATGAAGAAGCAAATCCCGGAACCGCTGCTTAAGGAACATAGGACGAACTGCACTCTACTCTGGGTATGCTTTCTTGACATCTCAGGCCTTAATCGTGTGTTCATGTTCTTGGATGATCTCTACAATATTTGTGGGTTACAAAGTCTCTGCAAGAGTCATGTGAAGGATGCGGTTAGAGGTGACCCGTGTGTTGCTAATCTTGAGAAGATTACTTATAATGAGGACTTCTCTTGGGTAGCTTTCGACAATAGAATGTTGCGTGGAGAGCTTTGTGCCAAATGATGGATTTGCTTTTAGGTTCAGTGCTGATGACGAAATCGAATTAAATGATGATGAATGTAAAGATGCTATTGTTGATTGGTTATTGAGCGGAGATACTAGTATTGAAGAGGAATTACAACAGTATACATCTTTTGCGTTATATAGTAAAATTCAAGCCAAGGAGCTTTTCAATATCTATAAGGCTGAATTTCAGCGGATGCAGAACATTCGTGCAATAAAATCCAAGTATTTGAAAGAGTTAGAGCATTGGAAATATCTGGAGTATCAACTGAAACAAATGGAAGAATTTCCATATCTAGACAGCAGAGCATCACCATTTAAGTCTTTTTTGTTAGAAAGTCAGAAAGAGATAAATGCTGATACTTTCGAGTCAGATATGATATTCGATATTTTGAGTGAAGAACAAGACCAGGACAACAAAATAATATTGGTGATCAGGAATCAGATTGATGAGATGACTGAAAAGGTATGTTACAGACAAATTTATGTACATGTGAAATTTTCCAAGTTGTTTGATGTGAAATTCAATGTGTTGTGTGAGATATTATAAATGTTGGCTTTAATTGCATGGTGTCCTTTGCATACATTGTCAACACAATCTGCTTATTCTTGTACCATGCTTACATAGTATAGACTAGGTGGCTCGAAATTTTGAGCCTAGCAATTAAATTCATGCATGCTTACAAGACATGCACAGGAAATTAGTTTCTGAATTTAGTTACTGTTAGATGCAGATTGTTGTTTAGTAAGAAAAATAGAGAGAGTGGTGCGGCAATTGCAAAGAAGAAAAATTTCTTCTCTTTGTATTTGTGAGATGTTGTATTGGGGTTTTGGGTTTAGTGATGAACTTTTATAGTCCGTAGGATGATTGAATCTCAGTATGTTTGTTGTTGCAGATTTACAAATTTGATTGTATAATCAGGACAACTATTATTGCCATGAAGCAGACAATGACGAAAATTGCTATGGTAACTGTTTATGACTACCGATCAATTATGGTACCCCTACTAAAGTCATACATGCGGGTTAGTGTAGGATTCTCCACGCTTGTTTTGTTCAAGGTTTCTCTTTATTAGTTGCCTTCTTTCCCATCTGTGATCTGATATTTTCGGGTTTTATAGGCACGCCTGGAGGATCACATAAATGCAGAAAAGAAGTCTAAAAAGGTTACGGTTCTTTACTGTGGCCACAACTTGATAGATTTTTATCAAGAAACAAAGCGCCTTGCTGAGCTAACCGGTGCAAACTTCCTAAGGAATGAGGCAGAGGATGTGCCTTTCAGTGGCTACAACTTTGGAACTGTTAACTGGATTGATTTTTATCGAGCTCAGCATGTCAGATGGGATGAGGAATCAAGTGAACCTGAACAACAGAAGGGCTCCAAAGCTCCTGAATCTGATTAGCACAATTCTACTTGTAGAAATATTACTTGGTAAGCCCAAAAAAAAAAAAAAACCAGCTACCCAGATAGGATAGTTTTGAACTAAACTTTCATCCAATGAAATCAAGACATTTCCCAATTTTCACACACTATAACATTGACAACCCTGCTTTTACGCTTGAACACAACAAGATTTCATTTGATTTAAGTGCTACATAGGATTAAATGCATTTTTTTTTCCCTAGTGTTGAGGCTTCTATATAACTGTGTTATTTTCATATTGTTAATACAAAATAGTATACAATACATGAGGAAGACATGAAAAAAAAAATAAATAAATAAAGAACTATAATCAAATTATTTCAGCAAAACAAAATTATTGACTCGCCTAAAAGGCTAAACCAATTCAAAAACCTTTTCATGTTTTGCTGGTTTACTCTGCAAAAACAAACATTTTTTTTTTTTAATTTTTTTGACTACTTAAATATTGAGAAATTGATGTTTGAGAGAGAGTGAGAGAGAGAGTGAGAGAGAGAGAAAGGGAGAGAGAGAGATTGTAAATAAAACTCCACATAGGCAACATGCATAGCAAGTCAATGACCATCCATCATTCTAGAAGCAAGCAATAAAACATATTAAATCAAAGGCTTCTTCATCCTTTGCATTTGAGATAATACAATTCATGAGTGTAACTCATTGTGAAGACCATAACTAAAAACCTGAAAGTAGGTTTTTTAATTTTCCATAGACATTTGAGTGGCAATTTGAGCTAACGTAGATTTACCTCCATATAATTTAATGAAATTGATTCTTGGAGCACATCATGGTTTTACTGCATAAGAGACCAGAAGATTGATTATAAAGCAATATCCGTTGATCTCTGCTTCCCAAGGTCTTAAATGTGCATTACAAAACCCATATGTTTAGTCCAGCAATATGTAACATACGATAGAAAACGCTCACTCCTCTATTTTGAAAATAATGATTTGTTTGATGTTTTTATGAATTGAAAAAAGAGAAAGGGCAGTGGGTGTTATTTAGGCAAACATTTAGAGTGAAAGACCAACAAATAGCACACATGAGAGAAAATTCTTTTTGGAGCATAGCATGTCTTGTTGGAGCAGAATAAGCAACAGTGAATCCTATGGCAAAATTAAAATCGTGAGAAATTAAAAATCATTAGACTTACAGAAAGTAGTAGATTACCTAGATATAATTACAAATAACGCAAGCATAAGTTGATGTAGTACCCTTTTGGTACCCAATTCACCACCAGTATATATTCAGAAAATTTGCAGGCACTGAAGAGCTTAAAGGGGAGAAGGTATCAGATAATTTGATGCCATTTTAATACTAGACCCATGTTATTTCGACTTTTGAACCAATAACTCATTGACTCAAGAATTTAAAAGGTTAAAACTGGACACATGGCAAAAAATTGGATCTCAATTTATGATATAGGTGGAACATTTTGATCAGTGAGTTTTATGATTATATCTCCTCATATACTTGGTTCAGCTACAAAAATATTGCCTTACATACATAAGAAGGGATGTGGCATTTACCTTTATTGATAAAGGAACAATGTCAGCACTGAATCACCCCGTTCTTGAGAGACTATTAAGACTAGTAGAAAAAAAAAATTATCGACACATCACAATCCATAAAAGTAGCAATATAGAAAGAGTTTATCTGTTCCTGTTTCAAAAAAGCAATCTTTAAGGTGCAAAGTCTCACTTCATGGTCAGAAACTCCATTCATAAGCCCACTATTTAATGTAACTATCAAACTAATGGTTCAATAGAGACAAATAGAAATGCTTATCATTAGTTAATATAAAGACATAGGCAGTAGGAACATTAAAAAATCTTACCAGATTAATATGGAATTGAAGTATTCTAAACATGATATACAAAGTTTGAGAAAAATGATTTGGCAACATCCTCAGAATCAAGAAAATGTAATCTTTGAAGTAGACTGAAATGTAAAGCCTAAAAATAGAAATTTTATTTTCAAAAAATAAACCAAAGAAAACTCAATTTTGCTGAGAACTATCCCAAATACATCAATTGACAAAATGTAGTCCAATGGATGAATCCAATGATACTAATATTGAGATAGAAAAGAAAAGAAGTCAATTGGAGAAACAATAGAATCAACCTAATGGAAGTCATACGATAGAGAATAAGAAGAATGATAGTCAGGCCATCCTAACCTACCAGTTTTATCCAGCAACGTTTCTTGAAAACACCTGGTTGCAAAAATACTTGGTGAACATTATATATCTGTCTAAACAAAAGGATATTCAATTTTTTTTTTTTTTTTGTTTAATGTAGGGAAAAAACAGTAAAAGAGAGACCAAAAAAAAGAGTTTGAAGTAATCGTTGTAGGGAAGTTGATAACAACGTCTAAAATTCTGTTGCAAAGTGTATAATTACTATTTATTTGTTATTTTAAAATGAAGTAATTAACCCAAAAAAATTATAATTACTATACACTCTAAAGCATCCATGTTAAAATCCGGTTATTAAAATCAAGGGTGAAAATCCCTAATGTTACCAAAACTTCCTTTGAATCTCAATTAGATCTAAAAGGTTGAAAAAAAGTTGTTAGAGTTTAAATATATATATATATATATATATTTCATACTAAAGGCCAAAGAAAAATAACAGTTTACACCTTGTACAAAAGAAAAAGTGTATAATGCAATAGTCAATTTTTGGCTGAATCACTTTTACAAATGGTTTAATTATTCATAGCCCACTGGCCCCATGTAAACATTCCTGGTAGAATTCCTTTCAAGCAAACTATAATTAACTATAAAATGCTTTTATTTTTTAATAATCTTCTCAATGTTCCCCTTAAATTAAGGAAATCACCATATCTAGAGGTCGGTTTGATTTACATATAGCCATTATTATATATGCCCTTTGGAGATGGCCTCTCATGATTCTAGGGGTCTGCCATTCTTGCCCATGCTGTAAGAATTAATATTGACAACAAAGCATCTAAAGAAAGAGAATAAATATTCCAATTTCAATTCAAATTCGAACGCACCATTGAAGAGAAGCAATGCGTACCTTTTGCTGGTCTGTGTTTAGTTCCGTCAATCTCTTGTTCTTCCTCTATCTCCACACAGCAAGCAAGTCTTCTAGTTGATCAAACTTTAAAGTTTAAAGGATGCAATTGCGTGAATAATTATGTTGGTCACAAGGTAGTTCCAATCCTCAATCTCAATTCCTGCGCACCTTATGGACTGTATCTAAGTCTCTCTCTATCTCTGTCTCTTTATTTCTCTGTATCTGTCTCTCTATCTTTGTATCACAATTCCTCTATGGACCTTTCATCGTATTTAATTTTGGCCGGTGAGTTTTTTTTGAACTGGGAAACTATGAAAACGGTGTTTTGTCGCTGCGAAACAATATAAAGTTTCGCTTTTTAATTGCAAGCGTGGCAGAATTTTAAATAGGCATTTTTTTTATAGGGCAACACCTTCTTAATTACAAGAAAAGACTTTTGCTATTATATATAGTATATAATATATGATATGATAATTCATTAGATTCACATAATTTTTAGATAGTTTATTTAAATATAACGTGGATAATGAAAATAAATATTATTCGTAATATAAGTATATTATATGTCTTATCATTTTTTGGTGGGATGCATCATAATATGAAGTATACATTATGCAGAATTTTGTTCATTATTTCAACTTCTAAAATCCAAGTGGTCAAGGGGAAAAAATTCTACAATTGCTAGAACATTTGAATTTTCAATCAAAGATTGGTTCTTTGGTTTCTTTTCATTAGAGCAGATTGACAAAGAATTTGGGCTCTCAGTTTTAGGTATAGTGTAACTTTTTCATGGAACTGGATGCTTAGGACATCAATGGTTGCAAAAGTGAGGTACCAACATGTTGATGGAGAAGAGGATAATAAAACAAAATTATCATTGCCAAATATAGACATTCTTCTTCCACTTAAGAGAGACAGATGATGCCTAATGGTATATATATCATCTTTTTTATTTTATAGGGGTGGTGGCAACTAAATAGGTATGAATTGGTTGGCTTCAATGAGTAAAGGAAGAGGTAAGAAAAGAGGAGATGAAGAGTCTCTGCTTTAAAGAACATGCATGGGAAGTTGAAAACAATAGATAGAAGGAGTTAGAGGTGTTATGGAAGCTAAAATGGAAATTTTGGAATTATTAAAACACTAATAGAAAAGGAATGAAAATAAATAATATTTTTTATGAATAAAAAGAAAATAGTAATATGGCCATTGATGTGAGCATAGTAATAATAAATTCTACATTTTTGTTTTTAGATATATAGAATATAGATTGACTTATGAGTTCCCATTAACTACCCATATATGTCAGTACAGGCTGCTAATCCTCCGGCACTAGTCGTAGATCAAAGTCTTCGGTCATTGGATCACTGGCATCAATTGCCGGAGCAGTGTGTCCAACTACCAGACCAGTGATCTAGCAACCAAATGGGGGAGGGGAAGCTACTGTGTTTTTTAAAACTATTTTACCAAATTTTCAAAGATAAAACATTTTATAACTTTTTATAAAGGATTTTACAGTAAATGAGAAATATTATAGTTTGACTATATATATTTTTCCTACAAACAAATACTTGAAAATTGAAAAATATTTTCCGAAATATATTTTACTACAAAACAAAGCATAGTGTCCTATGTATTAGATGGTAGACACTAGAGCATCTCAAAGCTAAGTTCCTTAAACTCCTAGCACTCTATAAAAATTTGTCAATAAGTTAGGGAACAACTCAGAAAAGAGGAATCAATTGTTTTCTTCAAAAACTCTATCGAATTTGTATCTCACCATCACACACTCAAAGTACCCCAAAAGAACATGAAACTCCCAGAGAAAAATCTCTCATTTCAATACCAAAAAACCATCTTTCATCCCTTAAAGATCAGTATATCACTAAACTTTACAAATTACAATACAAATAAAAGACGTAATTGATCTGGGCATACTATTCATCAAGAGGCATGCATACATCATGACTTCAACTATGGTAGTCAATGCATATTTACTTTGCGGACATGATAGGGAAGGCTATATTAATATTAGCGATTTAGAAAGGGAAGATGGAACATTGTGATCATCGAAGTATTTTCTTTTTAACCAGATATGCATTATTGGAACGATAAAGAAAGCTCAATAAACACTCGTCCAACATCGTCATCGACACATGGTGACTACACGAGTCAATACTTACTAGATTTAGGGGCTTTGTCTAATGAGTTACAATCCGTCATGACAGAAGAAGATATGTCAAGAAAAGTTTTTGAGTTCTTGGATGATCTCTATAATATTTGCGGGTTACACTTAAATAATCTTGCTTTGCTAATCATGAGAAAATTGTTTTGATGGACCAAATTTGACCAAAATGGACCGAGTTGGTCGCTACTCTCTCTTGGAGACTTAAATCTCAACCCTAACCTCCCACACCCCACAAGTATTTATACTTGTGAAATAACTATCACCCTAAAAGTGTGCAATAATACTAATGTTTGACTTTAAATTTGGTGTGTTGTAATGGTTTTTATTGGCTATTAATGAAAGGCTGATCTTCCCATAAAAAGAAAATATATATCTCTCTACGTTTTGACGGAATTTTCTTATTTTTATTTTATTTTATTTTTGTTTGTCCGTTAATATGTAGTGCTCATGTCCATGCGGAGTGTCCTGTGTCCTATTAAATCCTATGTAAAAGGGAAAAGAATACTTTGCTTCTTATCATATTGACAAAAACACAGTCTGGCCTAAGGCCTAGGCCTCAGGGCCCATTACAAATCGTCCTACCACTTTTATAAAAAGGCTTCAGCCCCCAGTATAAAAAGACTTACAATTTTATGATAATTAATTGTCTGAAAAATAAAAAGGACCATGCATTTTTTTATTTATTATCAATTTCGAAAAGGCCTCAAAAATATTAAACTCAACCCAATTGAAACATTAAAATACTTTGCTTCTTATCATATTGACAAAAACACAAGCTGGCCTTAGGGCCCATTACAAATCGTTCTACCACTTTTATAAAGAGGCTTCAGCCCCATTATAAAAAAGACCAATTTTATGATAATTAATGATTTAAAAAATAAGGACTATGAATTTTTTTAATCAATTTCAAAAAAGCCTCAAAAATATTAGATCAGTAGAAACTCAACCCACTTGAAATATTAAATTGCTAGGAGAAAATGATAATAAGAGTAATGCTAGAAATACTATTTTTTTTCTTTTACAGACTGCTAATATACTAAGTGGCTATTAGTAAATAAAAAAGTGATATTAATAGTGGGTATAAATGAAAACCAATAAGAAATTAGTCATATTAACAGTTTGTAAAAATATTGTAAAAACATACGTAAATGTAGCATTACTCTAATTAAATGCATCAAATCATCAATGATGATTAATTTTCCTAGATAGCTAAAGACATTTATTTTTGTAAACTAATATCGAATACGATATGGTAGATTATCAACAATAACAACCTAATCTCTCACATTACCACACATCAATTTCTATATCTTTCTTAACACCAAAGTCAAAATTAAAAATTGGACCTAATCTCTCACATGACCACACATCAATTTCTATATCTTTCTTAACACCAAAGTCAAAATTAAAAATTGGAGTACAACTTTATTTAACCATTCATCGTCTTATCAATGATAAAGTAAACCACATTTAAAAAATTAATAATAAATGTTCATTTATTTTTATTAAATTTTATGCTTAACCCATGATATAAAATTTTCTATACGAAATTAACCTTAGGTTTTTTAGTATTAATTCATATATCTATCTATATATATATATATATATATCAATTAGCAATTATCCTGAAATAGCACTAAAAGGAAAATTGACAATATCACTTTAATCCATTTTATTTTCTTTTCGTGTTTTTGAACAAGAAACTATGGTTAATACCATAATTACTCAACCACTTATTATTTTGAAAATAATTAAAAATTCACCATCCCATCAGATTGAAAATTTTCAAATCTCTGTCAAACCGGTTTTTGAAGAACTTTTGGAAGGTAACCATATATGTATGAGAAAATTTTGGATATTGGAAGAGAATTCAATATCAAATGGGCATTGTGATGTTAAGAGAGAAAACTTTTCTTAATATCAAGAACCACCAAAGCACCATTAAAAAAAAAAAATTTGATTTGATCCAGAATACAACAAAGATTTTTCAATCTGTGTGAGTCAAAATATTCAACAATTACCTTAACGAGTCTAAGAAAAACGGAATATATGCTCTGTATTAGTACTGTTACACCTTAATCTACCAACCTGTGTGCTATAAAACATATCATAGTAACCTTACCATGAAAAATTCCTCAAGCTTACAATCTTGCGATAAATAGTCTTTTCAAACAAGTGACCTAAGTAAACCAAATACTGATTAATATGTCGTATGTTAATTGATTAAAAAATAATTTTGTAAAAAAGATATTAAAAATATATATGTTTGGAAAAACATAGTCTAGTTGCATAGTTTTCCATGTAAAATATTCAATTTTAAATTTAAATACAATTTTAACAAGTCTTTTTTTAACAGTTCTACTTGGGTCATATGCAAATTTTTATGTCAATTAGTTCCTGCTCTTTTTTAATATAGTGGACCAAATAGAATAAAGTGGACTAAATGGAAAGAAGTAATTCAAAATGGACCGAAGTGAACTAAGTAAACCGAAATGGACCAAAATAGGCCGCATGGACTAAAGTGGACTGGATAGACTAAAATTGACCGAATGGACCATAATAGACTAAAATAGACCGAATAGGCCATAGTAGACTATAATAGACCAAAGTAGACTGAAATAGACCAAAGTAGATCGAAATAGATTAAATAGACCATAGTAGACGTTAATGGACCAAAGTAGCCTGAAATGTACCAAAGTAGCTCGAAATGGACCAAAAGGGTTCGAATTATTTTCAGAAACAAATCTGCCACTGATCACAACTTAATGGCTACAGGTTTTTCTCACTCACTATGAATCTGGATTATATATATATATATATATATTGTCGAGAGGCAAACTCATATAAGTAGTTTTTTTTCACTAGTCAATAATATTCATCAATTCAAAACACTTTTTTTTATCCTCCATTTCCCACCAAAATGAGCAGAAGATGTGATGCACCCCACTATCCCTCTCCCTCTCCCTCTCCCTCTCAACCTCCACCGTCCAAAGATGATGATGATCAATTATCCACCATCACCAGAGAAATCAATCACGCAATCAGATTACTCCACAGTGACCCAACCGAAGCTTTGAATCTCTTTAAGTCCATCCTTTCCCGCCACCCAAACCCGACGCTTACTCAGGCCAATGCAGTCTACAATTTAGTCGAATCTGGCCTCCAAGACGAGATCCATGCGTCCGAGAATGTCTTGGCTTCCAGACAGTACCACCTTGAATCACTCAGAAAGGAACTCAGAACCCTCAAAGCGCAAAAGAAGAAGATCTTGTATGCTAAATCTATGGCAGACATGAAGAATGATATTCAAGAACAACAAAACAGAAAGAAAGAGATCGAAGAGAGAGTTAATACAGCGAGAAAGAACTTCAAAATGCCAGAGGATGACAAAAGAAAGCTCAAGAAACACGCGTCCAAGGTTGTAGACATGGTGACTACACGGGTCAAGGCTTTTTGGAAAGACACCATGAGTATGGAGCTAAAGAAAGAATTGTTGAGGATTCAATTAGAAGACCTTAAACTGCATTTTGTTAAGGATATTAAATCACCCGTGGCTGAGGCTGTGATCATGGAGGCAGTGGAGTATGTGAAGGAGGCAAAGAATTGGAAGTTTTCTACGTGTTGTTGTTGCAGCCAGCGGTTTTTTGACGTCAAATCCAATGCGGAGCATATAAAGAGCACGCATTTAGGGACTTTTCCCGATGAGTTATCAGTCGAATCAGAAGTTGTATTTGATTCAGTCCATGACACCGTTGAATCCGGCAAATGGAGACCTGTGGATGTGGCCGCCGCTGTAAAAATGATGGAAGATTTGTCAAGAAACGAGCGTGGAGATGAAGGCCTAGATGAGTCGAAAGTTTTCATGTACCAGAAGGAATGGCCTCACTGCGAGGATAGCAGGCGTCACGTGATCATTAATAAAATTCGAGTAAAGTTATTGTTGTTCTTGAAAATTAGATGTTTTGTTTCAAGTCATCTTTCAGCGTTCATGGACTTGACAATGGAAATGCTTAAGAAGCGAATCTCAGAACAGCTGCTTAAGAAACATTGGATGCATCGCACACTGCTCTCCGTATGCTTTCTTGACATCCCAGAGCTTAATCGTGTGTCCAAGTTCTTGGATGATCTCGACAGTATTTGCAGGTTACAGTGTCTCTGCGAGAGTCTTGAGAAGGATAAGGCCAGAGGTGAGTCTTGTGTTGATAATCATGAGAAGATTGTATTCAATGAGGACTTCTCTTGTGTAGTTTTTGACAAGAGAATGTTACGTGGAGAGCTGGTGGTGCTGAATGATGGAGCTGCTGTTACTTCTAGTGCTGATGATGAAATCGTATTAAATGATGATGAGTGCAAAGATGCTATAGTGGATTGGTTAATGAAGGGTGGTACTAATATTAGTACTGGGGAGCAATTAAAGCAATGGACTCATTTTAGGGAAACAAGTAGAAGTCAAGCGATGGAGTTTTTCAAGATCTATGAGGCTGAATTTCACCGGATGCACAGCATTTGTGAGAAAAAAATAGGGTGTTTGAGAGACATAAAGCTGTGGAAGAATTTAGAGACTATCTGTGTTGAAGAAGATAAGAGAAGAAAAAGGTTTTCCGCATACAAACCATTGAGTTACAAGTATCTCTTGTTAAAAAGACACAGAGAGATTGAAAGGACAAATTGTGATACTTTTGAGTCCGATATGATATTAGATCTTTTGAGAGAAGAACAAGTGGAGGACAACGAAATAAAATTGTCGATCACGAATCAGATTAATGAGATGGATGAAAAGGTATGTTATAGCCAAATCTATGAACATGTGAAATTTTCCCAGTTGTTGGTTGTAATATTAAATGTGTTGCTTGATGAACTGTTATATTCTATAGGATGATTGAATCTTTATGTTTGTTGTTGCAGCTTTACAAATTTGATGCTATAATTAGGACAACTTCTATTGCTATGCAACAGACGGGGAAGAAAATTGATTCAGTAACTGCTTATGACTACCGATCAATTATGGTGCCCCTGCTGAAGTCATTAATGCGGGTTTGAGTTGGATTCTCCTTGCCATTTTGTTGAAAATTCTATGTAGTTACCGTCTTGCCTTTCTATGATTTAATGTTTTCAGAGTAATATTATTTTTTTATAGGCACGCCTAGAGGATATGGCTTACAAAGATGCTGAAGAGAAGTCTAATGCTGCAAGCGAAGCATTGTTGTCAGCACCTGTTCTTAGTGACAAGAAGGGTACTCACAGAGGAGGAGGTGGGGCAAGACAAGGACAGGGAAAATCCAAGACTAAAAAGAAGAAAAAGGATCACAGAAAGACAAAGGTATTAAAGGTGCTATATGCTGGTTATTTTTCTGTTTCCTCTTTATGGTAGTTAACAGTTGTCCAAATCTACATATATATAAATTCACCGGAAAAAACGGAGAAGGGGCAGGAACTAAAAGTAGGAAACATGTTAAATATTAATATAAGATGGCAGAAATTGTAGAAATATACTTGAATTGGATTCTAAAAACTTATGATATGGAGGAGCTAGAGTTAAAAGGTGAAACAAAACCGGAAGAGAGTGTAAAAGAAACGGATATTTTAGAGGAACCAAGTTAGGAAAATGCGGATCATGGTTACATGAATAGTAGTAAATAAGGATCTGAAAGAGTAATAAATTGAGCAGTCTAATACGTTTGAAATACAACAGACATTGAATGCAGGCACTTACTGAGAGATTATCACAACAGCTAGTTAATTGCATAAAAAATCTGCATAGAATTGTAAACCTCAATTGTCTTTCCTTCATACTTTGCCTTTGTCTCAGCCTCTGCGTAGGGTTTGAACTGTTAATTGTTAAACAAAATTCAGGCGGCTTCCTTATACCGATTACAGCAGATCTGGATAAACTTTTTTTTTTCTGTTACCGAAAAAAAAAAAAAAAAAGGATTGCAATTACTGGATATGACTAATAAATTAAGGAACCAGAGACAAGAATGCAGCTAAGATCGTGGTTGATAAAACAAGTAGCTTTTCGAAATAGAAAGAAAGAAAGATACATGATATGCTGAGAGTTCTGAGTTCCCACAAAATATAGAAATTCTATTATGAAAATAAATGTCCCAAACTCCCAATAAAATACAATTTGCTTTTTGTAGGCAACTGGATTTAGCGAGGAGCTGCAGGAAAATGTGCAGCAAATGTAAGTCTTTGATCATACTTTAACATTGGCATTGACTAAAACATATGTAAATTGGAATTGCATATATTTTTGGCAGTATGCTCTCTCAATCCCTAGGCTCAAATAAAGCTCATTATATTTTCTCCTGTTCTGTGCTTCAGTTCCTTTCCAGATGCACATGGTGGAGATGATCATCCGAATCCTGAGATTGTGGATCCTGTAACCACTGACGAATTGGAGCAACAGGAAAGGAAACTTACATCTGAGGTGGAGAAAGAGCAAAGAATGCTTAAAGAGCATTTGGAGTACCAGAGGCAGATTGAGAATGAGGCTAAACAAAAGCGCCTTGCTGAGCTAAATAAAGCTGGAAGCAGTGCAGGAAATATGTAGAAAATGTGCCTTAGTCGCATCAACTTTTATGACTTAACTGGAAATATTTTTATCAAGCTTAGGGTGTCAAATCAAATGAGAAATCATGTGAACTTGAACAAGAAAAGCACCCCAAAGCACCTGAAGCTGACTGGCATATATAGTTTTACAAACTAGGAAAAGAAAACACAGAGACATTTGATAAAGGTGAGGATTCTCTGGATTCATTTGTTTCTGGTTTTGAGATTTTGCTAGTGCGACTTTCCTGAGTTGAATAACAGGAAGAGCGTTTCTCAAACTCACATTCACCATATTTCCTTCTAACCTATTTGATTAAGACATTCTTGATTGCTTAGTTAACTCCATAGATTTATTGCACCAATACATAGTGGGACCACCCACAATCTTCTCATTATCTCCTACCACCCCCCATAAAATTATCACATCACACCTACCATGGAAAAATTTTGGTCTCAACATCAGAAATACAAATTTGCTTCAACCAATTAGCAGTAACAGCTGTAGCAATATACTATATTACAGGGGAAACCCCTCTTTTTTACTGACTGAACAAAAAGGAGAAGATTTGTTATGGGGCAGCATGTAATGTAGCAAATATATATATTTCCCGTCATTTCCTGCCCTCTGCCACGCTCTTAAAGCATATCCAATTTTGAATTCCAGATTTGATGCATAAGGGCAGCATTTCTCAGCACCATTGGAATATGGAACATTTGCATTAAAATCTAGAATTGATGCATAATGGCCACACTCTTAATGCATATCCAATTTCGATTTTCAGATTTGACGCATAAGGGCAGCATTTCTCAGCAATATTGGAACATTTGTATTAAAATCTAGAATTGCAAGTTTACATTTTACAAAGTCCCCTTATTTTACTCCCCTTAATATTTTTTGTGTATCCAACAGGAAGTATCTACGGAACTCTTTCAAACCTTGATTTGTCAGGCCTATAAGAGTAATTTGAATTTCTAATTATCATATATAGAGAAGAACAATAAAATGGGCTTAGAGTCAATCCTTGAAAAATGAAAAACATAGATGTGTCTTCAATGTATTTGCTAATTCAATTAGCCAATGAAATACCTCCATAAGCACATCTCAAGAGCAGCTAAATGAAACATGTAACTGGTGGCTTATTATGATATAAATGGAAGTAGAGAGCATGAAGTTGAGCAAGGGAGATTCCAGGATTTGGATAAATTCACCAGAAAAAAATGGAGAAGGGATTTGTAGGCGTAAATAAAACAGCATAAATACAAAATTGCTACGTCTATTAGGAGAGGAACCCATGAGTAGAACCCACCCTTGAAAACCGGATGGCAAGGGAAGGGTGCCCAAGGGCAGCTTGATTGGCTTCAGTGAACTCCAATGCATACCTTGTGGCTTTGTGGAAAGTTTGTTCTGGAGTTCACGATGGATTCACTCAGGCGAGATTCATTTCAACAATTCCACAACATCCAGGCTCCAGTGAAGAAAATTTCAACTGTCAACAATGTTGTTCTCTCAGCAGAGCCTCCTCAACATCTGAATAATAAATCTTCCCCAAGTTGCAACTCTCTCAATCCATCATGTAATGCCTATATCAATCTCACAAAAGAGCGGCTCCACAGTAAATGATGCACAGTTTTTGGCTCCGCTGATCACATCCCAAATGAATAGCTGGAAATAATGCATTTTTCAAAGAGTTTTGTTCCTGTAGGTAGGATTTTTTTGGCAAGCTCCCCTTTTGGGGGCTTCATCTGCTAGAACATATCATATGTGCACTCTTTTCTGTAAAAATGCCCCCACGCAGTTCCAGCTCAAAAAATTCTGTCGTCCCTTCTATTTGAACTTAAAGGGATGCTTTTAATCCGAATGGTTTCATAGGGCAAGAAAATTTGATCAATTAAGTCCACACCCCAGCAATAAGAATCTGGGTTAATAAGCTCATTCACATGAGAATTTTTCAAAATAATTTTAGGTGGAGAGATAACACTATATGAGGTTGATGAATCCACTTGTCTTGCCAGGCACGAGCTGAGTCTCGATTCCCAATCCTTCATCTTGAACCTTTTCTAATCACATCCATGGCCTGTGCAATACTATACCAAGCATATGATGCATGCTAAGGGTTTTGGATTAGCTGCCACCCTTGCTTTGGCAACAAAGGCAGATTAAAAGACTTCAAATTCCTAAACCCAATGCTTAGTTTGTCCCAGCTCAACCAATCTCTCACTACTCTATTATCCACACCAAAACTTGCTCATCATTGCATTTAACTCTACATAAATAATTTGGGAAGGGAAAGCTACACATAGCATAAGTCAGGATTGCTTGGGCTACACTTTTAATTAACAGCCCTCTACCAGCAGAAGAAATATATTTCTTCTTCCAAAGTTCCACCCTTTGATTTTATCCTAGATTCAAATTTTAATATCCTCCAAATCTTTCCTTTTCCCTCTCCCAATCACAGGAGGTGAGCCTAGATACTTCTCAAAGTAGCCTGAACTAGAAGCACCCCAAAAAGTACTGATATCACTGTAGTATTGGAACTGAAATAATACATGGAAGTTTTTCATAGAATGTAAAGACACACCTCCACTAAATTATCAGTTATCAAACCACTGGGCACAAAAGCAGTTTAACTCTAAGAAATAATAGATAGAAGTATTTTTTTTTTAATTCCAACCTATTAACCAATACCTTTTCCGATATTTTGTAAATTACATTACAAAAGGTTATGGATCGGAATTCGGAACTGAGTTATAGCGACATGATACAGTAACTCCTAACATAGGCATGTTTTATGTTTTTTTTATTTTTAGCAGTAATTATAGTAGAATTTATTTATTCAACGTCGCATTGTATAGTGTATTAGAGAAAATAGTGGCATTTTTTTACTCAAATAATGGCCTGTCTCATTTTCTTATGCGGGTTATTATTAGGTAGTCTAGGAGTATACTTCTTCCCTCTCACATTTCTCTCACATAAGAGTGAGGATCATGAGTCCACCCCATGTGAAAGTTTGCCCACTAAGCTATTTTTTATGCACAGCAAAACATACAAGAATTCTGAATTTTTCTTGTAACACAGTCAACTAGTTTTGGCCCAAGGTCTCTTGTTCTATCAGAAAAGAATTTACCAAATGAAATGACTGAACAGATTCTTGCTTTTCTTACTTGCATCAATAATTTTTCTTCATATTCTTTAAGCCCCAAATTTTGTTTCCCTAACAAATGTGGAATATATATATCCCATTATTGCTATTATGAAATTTCCTCAGTGTTCTCTACAAGTTTATTGGTTGCTTCTTGGGTCTCAACGGAAGATCCCTGTAGAGATCTATCCCAAATAATTTCAAAAATCAGTCAGTAACATTCATATGTGCGAAACAATGGAAATCCTTTAAATAGGACTCAAATTTATGCCCAGTAAGAAGGACAATGCAGTCATTTAGTGCTACCAAACGTAGCTCCACTATAAATTTCTTAAAATAATAAGAGTTTTTTATTTTTAAATGAGGGATTTAGATTCTATGATGTCATCGATATTAAAATCAATACTATTAATTATACTTTAACTCTATTTTAACACTCATTAAAAAAAAAAAACACACATCTAACATTTATCTTTATATATTAAGAAGAATTAGAAAGTTAGTTATAGTATTTTTGACTTCCAAAAATGCCCCTAATTTAATTAACTTATCATTATTTCTAAACCATAAAAAATGAGTAGGTTCCAATTAACTTAATTGATAAAATTTCTAATGGTTGAATAAAAAATCTAAAATTCAATCCTCGCCTACACTAAAAACTGATTATGCTGAATCTAGCTGCAAAAAAAAAAAAAAAAAAAAAAAAAAAGATTATGCTGAATCTCTCTCTCAAACAAAATTAAGTTAAGAACTTTTGCCCTATTTGGTGAGTGAGTTTAAACTCATATTTTCACATTTTAAATAACATTACACAAATTTTCACACATTTTTTCACTCACATATTTTAAAAAATTACAAAAATTTTATCTCAATCTATACTCCCAAACACCTCTAATTTTCAATTTGAAATAAAAACAAACATCCAAGATTCCTTTGTATGACAACCCAACTAGGCCCATCTCAAATAGCCCACGTACTTGAAAATAAAGGGCCTAATAACTCATCTTCTATCATAGCCCAATTACTTATAAAATACCCTCTCTCATTAGTCATTTCTTTAGAAAACAACTCTCACAAGTCTGTCTGATGCATAAGCAGTGCTTTTCTAGGAGTACGAGGTAAGTAACTTCCTTTTTCATCGTATTCTTGCTCATATGTATATGTGTTTGTATAATTCTGAAAAAGGTTGTCATTTCTTTTTATTGTTGATGATGATGCTTTGCTTTGTTTAGATACCAAGAAATTGTAGGAAAACTAAGGAAAGTAATAATTTTTTTTTTTTTCCCTCAATTGTTTGGGACCCAATTGAGAAAAATAACGCCTACCCAATTGAGTTTAGTGCGATTTCTTCTCATCGGAGTTTTGTTTTGATGGATTCACGTGAGTAAAATTGTCATGAAGCGTATCAGTCGGTTATTTCCTTGGAAAAATTGTGACTTTTTAGATTCTTTAAAAAATAAATAAATAAATAAATAAAATGATGGAGCTTTGGTTGATCTAAACATATTAATTGCTTATATGAGTAGGGGATATTTGTTTTCCGGAGACCCTGAAAACACATAATTTTTTGAAGTAATTGAAAGGACAGTAGTAAATAATACATTTGTTGAGTTTATGGGGATTTCAATATTTTTTTTTTTTTTTTTTTGCCTTTTATTCTTCTGTTATTGAATTATATTTTTATTTTTTAGGGATTCAATGGGTTTTATAGAAGAACATCTTGTTCCATATCAGTATTTGTATTTTTATTTGAAATTAGAGAAAGTGATTTCAATAGAATTTCCAAAATGGGTTATGTTTGAAGAATTTCCCTATTTTTATGGTTGAATATTCTGACACTGAATATTAAACCTCTATTTTCTTAATGATACTTTTGTAATAATTTGTTTCAACAATCTATGGTTTATGAGCAAGTAAGACTAAAACTAAGGGTTAAGTTTTCTAAATTCTAATTTGTAAAACGATTTTGTAATAATGTTTTTTAGCATGGCCATTCTATACCTTTTAGGAGTGAAGCTTTATCAATATTATTTCCATCTATGAAAAATAACCCATGTACTCCTTTTTTGCCTTATAGTGTAGTATTTGCTTTCTAATTTTTTGTTTTTTGACTTTCTATATCAGCTTATGATGATTTCTAAGGTCGTTAGTTTTTTTCCTTGCCTTTAGTTTGCATTAGGACTTCCTAATGTTAAGGTTTACCATTTACAGGAAAAGGCTATACACACACACTCATGGACATGCACGCACATGCACATGCACATGCACATGCACACATATATAGTTTATGCTACAATATATATATATATATATATATAGCTGAGCCTGTATCGTGCAGCTAACAGTAGATGCTAGGAAATGTAAATGCATTAGTATTCAAATTTTGGTGTAAACCCATAAGAAAAGTATTACCCCTATCGTGGTAATCTTTATTTTTTGTTTTTGGAATTTCTGGTTTATTGTTTTTTTTAACCTATATTGGATTTATTATCTAAGGGTATTTGAGATCTACAATTGTTTATTTTTATTATAAATCTCCTAAGGAACTCATAGTTTTAATACTAATTTCAACTATTGCTCTCCGAGGATTTAATTCCAAAGTTTTCTGATATTCTCATTAACATTCTTGCTTTTTTTGAAGAGTACCAGATGAAGTTCACGATTTTATAATTCTGGGAGAAAGTAGTCCCACTACCTGTCTTTCACCCCCATTCTTTCATTTCATTGTATATTTATCTAGAAACATTGGTTTGAGGACCATGCATATTCTTAACATTTCATGGAAAATAGTGATATAGGGAGGAAGTTGCATATCTTTTCAAGTGCATTTAGTATTTATGAACGGTCATGTCTAGTCTAAATAATGGCAAGAAGCATCTAGAAGTAGAATATAATCAATATATTGAAATTCACTTCATATGGCTTTCAAATCTTTGGTTTAGTGATTCCATATTTCCAAAACTTGGAAGTTTATTATTAATTACAGTTAGTAACTAAGGTGACATAAATTTGTTTCTCTCCTGGAAGTGGCTTATATATAGTTATTTATCTTGTGATGTATTGAAGTAGATTATATAAGCATTCTGTGTTCATCCTTATAAACATCCTAAGGTGCAAATCCAATTAGCATTTGAATTGTGAAATTGGCCAACGAAGTTATTATGAAGATTTTGATAAATTAAATATTTGAATTGTGACTTTCCTCTCATGTTAGTTTAGTCTGGGTGCTTTCTTTAGAGGTTGACTATATGGAAGTATTTTTGCTTGTTTTAACATTCATGAAACCTCAATACTTGTGCTTGTTCATTAGAAAGTTATGTTGTAACATTTTATATGTATTCTTTCATTTTTCACATAGTGGGGATATTCTTCTCACTTTTAACTTCTGTTGTTTGAAGATGCCATGGAAAGCTTTGATTTTTTTTTTAAAAGGTAATTAAGTTTAATAAAAAGCACAATAAGGGGCACAACTCTTCTACACAAGATGTATGCAAGGGAAACACCCAATATGAAATCTAGCATCTAAAATTCAACAGATCAAATAACTCCAACAAATTTGGAAAAGAAAATGCAGTAGCTAATATCTAATCATTGAAGAGATCACAAGAACAAAAGCTTTGGCCTCATTACTGATGATTTACAACCTCAGGAATGCTGCATTCCTTTCTCTCCAAAGGAACCATATAGCAAAACAAAACTACCTATCAAATTCCCCACTACAATATCTACCAATGTTCCTTTCTAGGAATGAAATAAATCAACTACCATCCTTGGCATGAGTCATGACCCATTTAACTCAGTAAACAGAAAGGAACTTACCTTCCAATTTTTACCACTGCAATGCCTACCTGATAAGTGTCCTTTGCAACAATGCAATAAAGCAACATGACCCATTTAACACCAAACAAGAAAATTCAAGATTATAATTTTCTAGCAATGTCGAAATGAAGAAATTGATGATCCACTGTCTCCCAATTTAATTTACACAAATAGAAACAATAAGCAGTGATTATTTGACGCATTTTCTAGTTATCTATTATACGGATTTTTCCCAATGCTGTTATACAAGTGGAAATCCCCACTCTTGAGAAGTTTTGACTTTCCATATGCTTCTCCTAGGAATGAGCTGCCACCCTCTGAATTTAATTCATTATAATTGCTCTTAACCTTAAAGCCATGGCTTCTGGCAGGAGAATCATTAAATCCTACCCTCTTGACATCCCTTGGTAAAGTATACTATCTAAAAGGATAAAGAAAACCTAAGGACGCTAATTCCCAATCTTGCACCATTCTTAGAAATCTTGGATTCCAATTAAAACTGCCATCAGACGTAACGAGTGTTGTGTGCTGAAAATTGCTCTAAGGATCTTATTTGAATGGGAGTAATCCTTTTTTTCATGCCTTTGCTTTGTGCAGATTTCAAACATCTTTCCTAACTGTTTTGTTTTTCTGTTTGCCAACCCCTGCCTGCTGAGGGTGTTTGATTTTGATTTTGATTATTTCAGCCATTTTGTAATATACTTTTCTCCTTTCATGAATAATATTATCACAAGGGAAAATTTAGCCTAATGTAATATAATACTACTGCAAACAGGAGCTAGAATTGGATAAGAAAGTAGGATGAAAGGCGTCCATCACAAAAGTTCAAGGAACAAATTGTCTACTAGGGACAGAAAGAAGCTAAGTGGAGAAGATTTAAACACCGTTGACGAGACTGTTGGGCAAAGAAAGAAACTAAGTGGAGAAGATTTAAGTGAGTTGGACCATAGAGTTGAGTCCAGGGATATAATCTCCCAATTGCCTGAACACATCATCCATCACATCCTTTCTCTACTTCGTGATACAAAAGATGCAGCTCGAACCAGTATTTTGTCAAGAAAGTGGAGGCAGATATGGACTTCATTCTCCATTTTGAAATTTGACCAACAAAAGATTCAAGAACAAGAGGGATGTCTGGAAATCAGGAACAAGACTAAGACATTTAAAGACTTTGTTGCCAACTCTCTGAATAACCACCTCAAGAAAAAATTAAGCATACAGAAATTAGTGCTACATATTACCTCATATGATTTAGAACTGGCCCCTCACATGGACCATTGGATCAATATTGCAATTGAAAACAACATGAAAGAGCTAGATCTGCATGTTGTTGTCAAGAAAAGTAGATATTATTATTTGCCCCAGACTGTTTTTGCTTCAAATACAATCACTGGATTAAGGTTACATGGGTGTAAGTTGAAATTTCGCAGCAATATAAAGCTTCCGCAACTGCAAAAATTGTATCTCCACGAAGTCCATGTTGATCAACAGATAGTTGACAATCTGATCTCCAGCTGCCCTTTAATTGAGGATTTGAGATTCATACGCTGCACAGGGTTGCAGAATCTGCAGGTTTCAAGTCTTCTCAAACTTGATAGGGTTGAGGTCCACCATTGCCATGTACCGAAAGAGATCAAAGTCAATGCCCCAAATCTTCAAACATTTTGGTATTGTGGGAAGAAATCCTTACCGTGCAAAATTGACTTGGTTGCTTGTGTATTTTTAAAAAGATTAACATTGGAGGATGCCAACATGACAGATGAAATGTTTGAAGATCAGTTTGCTAGATTTCCTTTCCTTGAGATATTGGACCTAAGCAAATGTAACAACTTGAAGAATTTAACGATTTCAAGTACACAGCTAAAAAAACTTGTCTTGAGAGGATGCAAAAATCTAATGGAAGCTGACATAGATGCTCCAAATCTTTTTTCATTTGAGTATAAAGGTGATAAGATGCCTTTCTCATTTTCAAATCCTTCATCTTTGAAGGCAGCCAAATTTTCTTTTGAACCAGTACAGATAGATAGCCATGAATTCCACCTTGGAGATGCAGATCCTCTCTGGTTTTTTAGATTGAGAGAACTTCTTGAGAAGTTAAAACACTCCATTGGCTTAAAATTGATTGTCCGCTCCAAAAAGGTAATTGCTTTTCGACTTTCTGAAAATTTTTGAACCTTAATCAAGTTTCTACATCTGACAAAATATCTACTTGCTGTGTTGATTTAGAATGTCATTATACATGAAGAATTGGAAGAAGTCTTACTTCCCCCAAAATCTGATCTCAAGCTTGAAATAATCAAACCTTTAACATGCTTTGAAGATTTATTAGATAATTTGTTGAGGACATGTCACCCAGAGATTCTTTCAATAGTATCATCCTCCAGCAGTGAATTCCCCAAGGTATGACAGGATCTCACAAATACTGTACAAAATGCTTTATGCGTAGATTCCCTTTGTATGTAAATGTGTGTGGGTACTGGGTTGTGCACATGTGCTGTCTGTGTGGTGTTTTTTTTTCCTCTATACATCATGTTATGACCTTTCTCGTAGTTGTAATGTGTACTAGGGAAGAATAAACTTATGATTTGTGCCTCCTGGAGACATATTGTAACTGTATTCCTTTTTTTCTTTTTCTTATATGATGTATAGTTGGTATATGAAAAGATGATGCACAGAGGAGAGAACCCAAACTGCTGCCCATACAACACTCAAAATAAATGTTGGCGGCACTCTCTGAAGGGCATCAAGATTGAGAAGTTTGAACCAGCTTATGGTAAAAGTACATCTGACTGGATTGCTTGGTTGAAGTCATCTCCGACTTTGCAGTACCAGACAACTAGTTATCGGTTATCTTGGTAATCTGATGAACGTGGTAGGAAACCAAAGCCCATTTTATGTTAATCAAGTGGCCTTTCTTTCCAATGTAATTGAGAAACAGTGGGTGATTTCGTTGGTTCAATCCTATATAGGTGTCCAACAGTACAAGTCTACTTACCTATAAAATAGAAAAATCATCCGAAATCAGACTTTAGCATTTAGACTCTGTTTTTTTTTTTTTTTGGTTAAAACTTTAAAATATAGTTTGGGACACATTAGTAAGATGTTAATGGATTATGCTTTGAATCTTATTATGATTGGTTTTCAGTAGCAGGAATATGTTCTTGCCATTGCCAAAACTGTTTGACACAAGCACATTGCATTTGAGCATAAGGCATCTAATTGCCATGCATTGTATATGCATACATGATTGCATTAAGTAGTTTTCTGCTATCTGCAATAATAGGGAACCATGACTGGCAGCAACACCCACAATCATATTACATAATGAAATGTTATTTCAGCTTTGAAGTAGAATGGTATTTTATCTCCTATATCATAAAATGAATGTTACTGTTAACTGTGAATAAGAATGATATTCTATGATTTTATCTCCTTTCCTTTTCCCTTCTCTAAGCCAGTTGTGTGCTAACCGGCGGTATCTTTATAACGGCTCCAATTGTGTGGTTTGAGTAATCTAATTGGGGCTATTGTCTGCCCTTATATAAGTTCAATCCTCAAGAAGGTATGGATTTTTTGGCCCTGTCAACTTGGAATTTGGAAGTTGGAACAAATATGGTTATCTGCGTAAAGCAAAAGCATAATTGCTAGTCTTTAGATAGTGCTGGAAATGGAATCAGATACTGCAAGGGATGTACAGTTTATCATCTATATTTAGTATCTCATTCCACCACAAACTACACCCATTCTCTCATAGCACTATGCTTCTATTACCCTCTATACTCAGTATCTCCTCTTTCCAGCCATGTCAACTTATATTATATGGTAAGAAATCCATTTTTCTATGATTTTTGAATCCAATACTTTCATTAACATCCTGGTTTTTTTTTTTTTTTTTTCGACTCACATAAGTTTCAGTGACTCAAAAACTCTTCATTTTTTTCCCTTTCTTTTATCTCATTTATGGGTTGTTTGAAGGTAAGATTGAACCCAATGTTATCTGGTGCCCCTTTCAGCCATAGCAGCCAGGATAATTTCTTTTCTTTAACCATTTACTCATCGCTTTGTTTTTTCTTTAATATTATTTTACAAGAATTTGAACCCCTTTCTAAAAGAATGCTTAATTGATAACCTCAGTCTTTTTTTCTTTTCTTTTTTTTCAATCCCATCTAAATCAATTACATCCTTGTCATATGTAAAATTAGTTCTTTTTTATCCTAAATTTTGCTCAAAACCCATATTTTATTACAATAAAAGTCAAATTCCATGAAAATAAAAATACCTAAATATGTTTACTTCCCTTACTACTAAAACAAAATTCAAGATACAGATATTTCAAATAAAAGATGAGCCAAGTATTGATTTTTTTTCTATACAAGATCTTATAGATTTTTTAAGGACTACTCTATTATGGAATTCTTAAAATTTTACCCCTTCATTTTGAAACAAGTATTTGTTTAAATTGTGATACTACTCCATCTGTTTCATAATAGATGAATATGATATCTAAAATTAAAACTAAATGATCCTAGTCCAATTTTTCCTTTATGTTTATATCCTTCAAACAGTAAATATTTGGACGTGTGGGGATTAAATGTTGTATAATATGAATTTCATGTTTTTGAATATAGGAAGGTGGGATAGATCGTTCAAATGGAAAAAAGAAAAGTATAATATTGCTGGGACCGTGGGGTGGAAATGGTGGGACCAATTGGGATGATGGGACCTATCATGGGGTGAGTGAAATCACAATAGTTTATGACCGTTGCATTGACTCAATTCGTGTAGTGTATGAAAAGAATGGCAAATCAATCCCAGCAGAAAAGCATGGAGGTCTTGGAGGCAATCGAACGGCTGAGGTTAGCTCAATTTTTAGTTTTCTATTCTGCCCGCACTTAAATTCATTTCCCTATTTTAGATTTTCCCCTAAAATTAGAAATTTTTCTTAGATCCCATGATGATGGATTTTTTTTTTTTTAATTGGAAATTAGCTATTGATCTATAAATGAGCCTGATTCAAGTATTCAACTAATGGATTATATTCTTCAAAGTTTCTAAGTAATTCTTCCATAGATTTTTTTTTTTTTTTTTTTTTTTATAATTTTGATAATTCATTGATAGATGAGTGGTATAAATTTTGTCATATGATCAATAATTTGTTTAAATGTCAATAACATGGAAAAATCTAAAATATTTATTTATCAATGAATAGTCCAAATTTTAAATTGAGATTTCGCTTGACTCTCACTTCTCCTTCGCTTGAACGATTATTTAGCTTGGGCAAAAATCAAATCTTTGATCAAACGAATTATGCAAATTTGATTTCCCTCACTTCAACAATTGGATTCTTAATCACTTTCAATTTCTAATATTACAACCTACGTATATTTTTCAACATTTGTAATATATGATTCTACGACCATTTATATTTTGTCCTTCAACCACCAAACAAATAATAGAAAAGAAACTAAGGAACCATATTTTCCTATTTCAAAAACAATACTATATATATTTTTTTAATGTATTCCAGATTAAACTGCAATACTTAGAAGAGTAATTCTTAAATACTCCCGAAACACAGAGAATGGTGCTCCCTGCTCTCACATTCATGGTGGGGTATATTCATTAAATTCATGGTGGGGTCCACCATGAATGTAAGAGGAGTGAGCACCATTTCACTGCACTTCGGGACCACCTAAGAATTTTTCTACCTAGAGGAGTTCCTAGTCACTGTGAGTGGCCACTATTGTCCTGTAGTGCACGGTGGCAGCCCCAGTTATTCGATCACTCACATTCAGGAGCAATAAAAAGACCTTTGGGCCATTTGGAATCGAAGAAGGAACCCCATTTACTTTCTCAATGGATGGGGGCTTAATCGTGGGCTTCAATGGAAGAAGTGGTTGGTACCTAGATGCAACTGGGTTTCGTTTATCCCGTGTCCAAACAACAAAACTCTTCCAAAGGGTTCAGAAAATTCTTAGAAAGCTCACAAGCACTGCTTCAAAATCTTCAGCCCCCAAGGATGGTGAAATCAGTTCTCAGACTTAAAATGCTGGTGTAGCATTGACAGCTCTTTATGGTAGTGTTAACTATATTATATGTTATATACTTAAGCTAAAGGTTACAACCTATTGTATCAAACACTTGCATTTTCATTAATTTATTATGAAAAATGTTAATGAATACTCTTAAGGCATGAGTTTGGGAATTGTTTTTAGAAACATTTTATAGGAAAATAATAAAGCAATTAATTTTATTAACAGCTTTTTATATTTCATATAAAAATGATGTCAAAACTTTTCTATTATAGTTTATTAACAATTGTCCTCCTCACATAGTATATCTTTATCATGGATAACAAGTTATTATCCAGGATAAAATAGCTATCATTTTATCTATTATCACCAACTTGAGATCCCAATCAAGTTGGGTTATGTGTAAATATAATGGATTGAACTCAGCCTATGGTTATAAAATAGATTCGTTTTTTTTAGAGAAATGTAAATAGATTCTTAGCATAATAAAATAGTTCTTTATGCTAAATTAACGATTGTGCTCTAATACTATATTAAATTATTGATTATTCTTAAAGTTTAAGTAATTAGGATATAATAAATTTAATTATTTAACCACATACTAACACTCTATTGTATATACAAAGATTTTTTTTTTTTTTTTTAATTTTTTTTATAGTGCAACCAAAAAATCATCTGAAAGCAACATAGAACAATGTTTTAGGACAATGTTCCCCTACCCCCTCAATATTTAGAGCAGCCAAGTAATGTTCAGTTATCATAGTTCATAGAGATCTTGAAATTAAAATCATTTGCATGATGAAGATTTTAAAGGGTGTGCAGCAATCAGCAAACAGAGTTGGTCAATCATGGGTTAATTTAAAATTATATTCTTTCGAACTTTATTTGTGACTATAGACATTAATGGAAAAGATTTTACCTTTGGGCTTGGGCCACACAACTTGTATGAAAGCTATAATTCATCAAAAAAGAGTCGTAGGAAAGCTATAAAGATAGACTTCCTAAAGAGTCCTTCAAAGCAGCAATAAACCTGAGAAAGTGCATTACCCCAAAATCGTAAAAATATTAGGGGTCCACTGGTTAGTCCCTTCCCCTTTTCACCCACAGAGATGGTGATAGCAAGTTTGCTTATCCTAGGCCTATCAATATTCCGGGCAGTTCTGAGTGCTTAATGGAATGAAAGAAAAATGTAAGAGACCAAGTCAACAGAGGGAGGCAGTAGCTCTCCTAAAGGTAGACTGATTGGCTTGAGGATCATGAAGAATTCAGAACAGGAACCTTTTCCTTAGTGCTATTGTCCATGACATGGCAGCAATAGCATCTGATTCCGTGCTACCTAGAATGCAGATTACTATGATATGCAAAGCAAGAACTTTTTGCTAAATGTAAGCTTACATACTAGTGTACAAATTTTTATCATTGTTTTAATTTCCATTACAACATAATCAGTAAGATTTAAGTGAAAACCTTCAAATCAAAAAGCATGGATTTGCTATAAACTTTATGATCTATATAAGACTCCTTTCACTTTGGAAAGTGTAAACAAAGAAAATTTGCATCAGCAATCTTATTGTAATAGAGCGAGGGGATCCTTATCATGGTTCACTAACTCCTATCATAGTACATAGTTGCCTAATTTTGATTTAATGAAAACTTCAAAATTCAATAAAAACCAAAATGTTCCAGTAATTGATGCTACTTTAAAACAATAAAGAGGACATATAGCATACACAGTGTGCATCAGATACCAAAATGATTATAAGGAATTCCCCCAAAAAAATTAACTACTCCAGAAATCCTATTACTACAGTCTAACAAGTAATAGCTAATATATCCACCTCATCAAAAGCAACCTCAGGATAGCATGAGAAGAAAAAACATATAACAAGAATGGTTTCTACAATATTAAGTTTGTTTGAAAAACTAAAAGCACTATTTAGCACCCTCATTAGCCACTAGTGAAAACATAAATAGTAAGATTGAAGATTATAAGAAATAACTAAATGTTAATACCTCAAAGGTTAATTTGTCAAAATTGGGATTTGACTCGTGACTGCATGATTCAATTACTAACAATTCTGGAAGAGGAGAAATCCAAAGAAAGTCATCTAGAAGTTCACTGATTTTGTAATTTGTAAATGGTGGAGGTATTATAAGCTTCAAATGCTTGACATTATATAATGGTGATGACAGGGTTACTCTCAATTCTTCTGGAATAATCACATCCTTTACAAAGAAATTAAACAAAATAACTGATTAGAGTTTATACATAAAATAAAAATAAAAATAAAAAAGATAAAAAATGAAATGAAAGAAATCAATGAACAAGATAATCAAATAAGGAAACAAATAAATAAAAGCAGAAATACCTTATAAGTAATAATTTTCAATTTGAAAACTTTTGAATTTCTCATCTTTGAAAGGAATTCAATCTTCTCAGCATCCCAAGTACCATAGCGAGGCCACAGCGTGTACTCAGCTTCCAACAAACCCAAAGCATTCAATGAAAAGGATATTGCAGTTTTACCCCAATATGAGAGTATACATAGTTTAGGATTATCAATCATGAGTTCAACCAGATTGGCACATAAAATCAATTTCAATGATTTGAGATGATGATGACTTGAAATATTTATTCTTTTGAGCTTAGAGCACGATAATAGATGTGAGTTCTCGAGGAGTGGAAGTCCAGAAAGATGTTCCTCAAGCCACTTCTCTGTTACATCTGGTGTATTTAGACTAAAATTTTTTAGATCTTTAAAAGGAAGCAGGTTGAGATTGCATTGTAACTTGCACTCATTTATATATAGAGAGTGAAGATTTGATGCTTCCAACTCAAGCCTCCCAATGTCAAAATTGTTTCCTACCATAATTTCCCTGACTGTAGGAACTCCGAAAAACTTTAACCTTTTGATCCCCCCACAGCCTGAAATTCTCATGTATTCTATCACAGGACACCCAGCAATTAGATTCTGAATACTTTGATCATCTGCATAAACGTTAGATAATTAGAATCTTTTCAGAAATGGTAAGTTAATATCACCTTCACCACCACAGGTTGACACCAACTTACACTTACGTAGAGTCGACACACAAAAGGATTTGCAACCAAAACACTCTGAGGCAAGCAATTAGGTATATTAGACCATCCAAACGAAAGGGCCAGCTCTTCAACCTCACTCTCAAGCACCAAGTTAATCCAGCGGTCAACACGAGACATCCATTTTTCATGAAGCAAGCTGTCAAAAAGGCTAAGAGTCTTTATACGGAGACTCTGGTTTCGGCGGTTTTGTAGAGTTTTTTCCACAAATGTATAAAAATGGCCTTTCTTTCTCATGACATCAGGCTTATTCTTGTTTTCTGAACGCCAGGAATCTGAGGCTGAGAGCCCTTTTTTTTTTTTTTTTTTTTTACGTTTGTTTAAACAGCAGTTTTTAATTTTTTTAGAAATATGTTAGGTGAAAAAATGTGTAAAATTAAGTGTAATTTATATCTATATATATCTAAAAATTGAGATGTAGAATTTAATGTTGATGTACTCCTGTTGAGCCACCTCATCAGCCACATCATACTTTTTTTTTTTTTTAATTCCTTTATGATTTTTCTATGTTATTTTATATAAAATAATTAAATATAGTTAATGGACAATCCTATTAATGCACTCCATTATTATTGGTTCTCAAAAAAAAAATGTTACTATTCATTTGTTTTAAATGCATATATTTGACTATTCAGCTACCCAAATTGATTTCAACTTTTCATTTTCTTCTTTCTAATTTCAAATAATAGTTAAAATTGAATAATTCATTATCATTTTAGGGATATACGCACATGTTTACTATTCATTACAAACACTAGTATGTAGCCCTGTGCTACCGCATGAGAATGGATATATTATTAATCATGAGTTTATTCATGTTTAAAAGGCTCAGTTAAGTCTAAATTCATATTATTAACTAGAAAATTTCATTAACAAAACTTAGCAGTGTATGTATTTTACACAGAAAGATGAACCTTGGTGACAATGTTTATCCAAAATATCCATTCACACTTTTGAATCTTCAATCTCTATTGGTGATTGAAATTTTTGTAACTTAAAAAATTAAAAAATAAATAAAAATAAATAAAAAAACCCTCAGAGTTGTACTCATTTTATAATTTTACGATAGGTCATTTTGTAATATGATGGACATTTGTGTGAAGAAAAAACCTTTGAAGTTCCATGGCTGATAAAAGAAATTCTCTTCAATCTCTTTTTATAGAGAGATGGGTTTGTGCGTGTTTTTATACATCCTTCATAGTTGTATTATCACGAAGCAGGTCCAATGGATTTAGATTGGTACTACCGATTTCCCAAAGTATGAGTGTTTAATGTATTATTAATTTCATCTCATTGGCTTCTACACATGACAGCAAAATTAAAAATAATTAGATTGTACACGTGTATAGTAAAATTGGACTCCAATTTCAAATTCTAATTGAATAATTGAAATGATAATATATGATAATAACAACAATAGGAAAATTTAAATAAAATTTTGGATTAAATTGTAACAATCTGAATAAAAAATTCCAATAGAAAGATAGGGTGGAGTAATCCATTCCAAGAAGGTGACCAAACTTGCGTAAATATAGAATAATAAATCTCTCTCCGGAAAATTTACATTATTCATAATCTTTACCTTCACTGAAAATTTTAAAAACATAGTGACTCACATCTGCTATCCAGACATCTACAACCAGGTCCTCTCCAATTCGCGTGAGATTCTATTGATCACTAAGTTCCTTTGCAACCTGCAAAAAGTATCATCCATCGGTCCACAGCAGTGCTTTCTTCATTGTTATAGGTGCCAAATCTGAACAAAAAGCCAAATATAAGGATAGTGAATTTTAGGCATAATGTGCATCTAATTACATATTAGAAATTTATAACAAATGTAAAGATGCAAACTTTGTAAGTGAATAGAAAACAAAACTCAGTGTCAGAACCAAGAAGAAAGCATTTTAATCTGAAACTCAGTGCAAATGTAAAGATGCAAACTTTGTAAGCAATTTATAACAAAAATGCAAACTCTGGCTTTGCTATCTTTTTGAAAATTATGCAATGTACCCAAACCAAGTTCTTATCACCGATATTAATCTCCTTGATTTTCACTTTTGACTGCAAAATCAAGAAAAAAATTTAATTAGCATAGTAACTCATTTGACCCGATACATAGAAGTGGTTTTAATGAGAATGAGTCCACATATATTTAGCCACATGATGCAAAACTCAACTTCAATTTCACCGATATTAATCTATTTGGATTTCACGTTTGACTACAAAATCAAGAAAAAACTTAATTAGCACAGTAACTCACTTGAACCGACACATAGAAGTGGTTTTAATAAGAATGAGTCCACATACATTTAGCCACATGATGCAAAATTCAACTTCAATTTTAGATTCTAGACACATGACACAAAATTAGAACTCTAATTAGGAATTCTAATTTGGTGTGTACACGTGGCACACAATTAGAGTTCTAATTTGGAATTCAATTTCACACTCTCTCTACTTCACCTTTTATTATACATATAGATTACTATTCATTAGATGCAAATGTTTGACTATACTCAACTATCCAAATTGATTTCAATTTTTCATTTTCTTCTTTCTAATTTCAAGTGATTGTTAAAATTGAATATTTAAATTTTCTAATCTAAAAAGAAAAACTCTTCTTCTCTTCTTTCAACCTTTCCCCTCCCTCTTTGCCCCTTTATCTCCCTACTACTCTTTACTTTACCATTAAATTTCTTTCATTATTTCCTCTTTCTTATATTTTAACTCTTTTTCTCTTCATCTTATTTTGTATAAATTTGATATCATTTATTCTATTCAATCCATATTTTTTTTCCACACAAAAACTATGAGTACTCTCTCTCTCTCTCTCTCTCTCTCTCTCTCTCTCGATTTTTGTTCTTTCTTATAGCTCTAATTTAGGTTGATGGTTTTTTTATTTAATTTTTTTGTGTTGTATTTTTTAAATTTCCCATCATAGATCACTCTTATAGCTTTGGTTGAATTTTGGTTTAGGTTAATATGTAGTTTTTTTACAATAGAAATTTGAGATTATATCAAAACAAAATATACATGGCTATGAATTTGAATGTGCCTACCAATGGACTTCTATTGAACAGAGATATATTCACAATGTTGTTAGCTTCATATACTTTTTTGGTAATATGAATTTGAGAAAAAAGAAAGAGCAGGCATGTATGATCTTTCATAATCCCCTATGTCTTGAAGAAAGTGGAAGGCCTATTAGTCTTCTTTCTATTGGAATTTTGTATAGAAAGCCTTTTGCTATAAGTTTCTTGACTTTTTGTTATTTTGTAATCACTCTATAGTCTATACTGTGACAAAAAGTGAATAAATTTTTTTAATTTGTAGAGTAACAGAAAAGTCAAAAAATATTCAGTGTAGTAATTTTGTATTGTTGCATCCTATGTGTTTGGTAAAATTTCTTTTAGAAATCTTATGTGTTTTTCTCAAATCTATTTGTTACTTTTTATTTTGGTCATTTTATTACAAATAATTAGCATCTCCACCATCAAATTTTTAGTTAATTTGAACTTTCTTGGTAGGATTTTACTTTGCTTAGTTGATCATCTTTAGTGAAAATGCCAAAAAGAAAATAAGATAAAATATAATTTATTTGGGATAATTACACTATACCCACCTGTGGTTTGCCTCTAATTCTATGTGCCAACCTGTGGTTTCAATTTTGACACTTTACCCACCTGAGGTTCAATTCGTTACTGCTCCGTAACCCACCTCCCTGTCTGCCGTTACTCTAACACGTTTTCTTTCAAAATCAAAACACAAAATGGATCAAACACTCCTCTCCAGCAAAACACTTTCATCCACGTTTGCTCACCCACCTGAGAGCTTAGATGCTACAATGCTACCCACCACCTTATTTACTAGACCAAAAATCATCTGCATTTTCATTTGGACAGACACTTCTTGTTGTTTAATTAATGTATATTGGTAGATTTTGTATTACTGAGTTTTGCTAGCAAAGCAGTAGGAGAAAGTATGTAAACCAGTAATGAGTGAGCTACTCCCAAAATTTGGTGCTTGACCCAACAGATTTTGTACTCTGATGTTTGGTAAATAATGCAATGACTTCATCTTTGAATTGTTTTCAAGAGCCACTAACAATAGCAAGGAAAATTGGTTTTCAAACATAAGTTTGGAGCATAAATTTGCAAGAAGATTCCAAGAATTTAGAAATTGGCAACTTTTCTAGCATTCTTTGTGTTATTCTTTTATGCAAAGGTTCACAGCATTCCTTGAGGCAAAACACAACAACAACATTGAGGCAAAAATGAAAAATGCATAACTAATCATGCCCAGATCAAACCCAGATCAAGAAACCAATCACAACAAGCCCAGAAAACACAATCAAACCCAAATCCCACCACCACTAACCAACACAATCAAACCACCACCACACCACCCCGCCGACCAAACAAAAGATCCACCCCACCGATCAGTCACCAAACCCATCGAACCAGTTACCAAACCCACCGATCAGTCAACAAACCCACTACCACCATCGTTGATTAAAAAAAAGAGAGGAAGAGGGATTTCGAAATCATCAACGGACCGGACGGAGGCCGAGATCAAGCTCCATTTTGGCCGAAACAGAGGCCGAGATCGAGCTCGATTCTCTCTAAACCACCGTCGGCCCTCTTCTTGGATCTGCTCCAAACCGCAGAGACGGAGGCTGAGACCGAGACGGATGTGAGAACAAAGGAAATCAAATGAAACCCATGAGAAAATGAAATCAGACCGAGAATGTTGTAGAAAATGAAATCAGACCGAGAATGATGTAGAAAATGAAACCCATCGGAGAGAACCTAATAGAAAAGCCTAACGCAGAAAAAAAATGAGCAGCATGAGAACCCAGATGAAAAAAAAAATGAATAGTTGCACGCGCTTATTGATTGCTTTTGTATTTAGTTGATTTAAATGTTTTATTATTGATTTGGTTGGGTTTTGAATTACTAGATTGGGACATGTCTGGGATGAAATTTCTTGTATTTAGTTAAATTTGTGTGCATGAGTAATGTTGGAAAATAAAATATTTGAGTACTGTGTTCTTCGTTCTTCAGTGTTTGATGTGTTCTTCGTTCTTCAGTGTTTGATCTGTTTTAGGTTATTTTTTGATGAGTTTACGTGTTAGAGTAATGGCAGATAGGGAGGTGGGTTGCGGAGCAGTAACGGATTGAACCTCATGTGGGTAAAGTGTCAAAATTGAAACCACAGGTAGACACATAGAATTAGAGGCAAACCACAAGTGGGTAAAGTGTAATTATCCCAATTTATTTTTTTAGCATCGTTATGCTATTAATGTTTTTATGTATAGATACTTGTAGGGTTAGGATTTGTAGCCCAAGCCCAAAACAATAAATTTGTAGAGAGTTGGTGAAAAAGCTAGATTGATTATGGAATTAACAACGGTTAACTACAACCTCCAAGCATAAACCAGCATAAAGATACATGTAAAGACAAAATGCATTGAAGTCCAAAGAGGATTATGACTAATTGAACAGTGATCACAATTCTTAGAGCTACATTAAAGCTTTTTGATCGGTGCAAAACTGCAAGTGCACAGTATCGTAGTTTTATAGTAAAGTGATGAGAAGAGTATCGTCCTCAGGGATTGGTCACTTACTTTTGACAAATACCAAAATTATGCTAATCTCGATTTTATCTAGAGAAGTCACTAAGGTTTTTTTTTTTTTTTTTTTTTTTTTTTTTTGTAATATGAATTTAAAATAAAATCAATTTAAAGAAAATGTGCAAAGGAAAAGAAAGATGTTGTTCGAAGATCAAATTGATGGGAAGAAAACTTTTAGGAAATCGATTTCACCTAATTCCTCACTATGCTTTACTCATCTAGCTAATTGAATTTAATTCTCTCTATTTGTTAGTAATCTCCACACTCTTCCAAAAGCCTCTTTTGATAGTCAATTGAAAACCATCTTGTTCATCAATTTACACAAGAGTATGCAATTTAATAAAGCAAGAAAGCATTAAGACCAACGATTGTAATACTACATAGGTTCATACAAGTCTTTCGATCTCTATATTTACCTATGCTAAAATATTCAAGATCTATCCTATAATTCCTCTTTCGACAGCAAATCACAAGATCAAAATCATCTAATTAATGGTCAGTTAATTAGAAGCAATAAACTCAGAATAAGTCAGACAAACATGAAAAGAATTAATTCAAATTAACATAGAAAAGCAAGCATAATTCGGAACTAGATTACATCGTTTTCCTAGAATAAAGAAAATTTAGTTCATGCTAAAAATTAAATTCAACAATAACGAATTCACCATAATTTTTCTGAGAAGATTTGAAGGGAAAATAAACGCTAAAAAATCTGCTTCAGCGTTCCTCTGTTCAGCCTTTTTCTCTTTCAGTTTCAGCGCCTCCTTCTTTAAGTTTCAGCCTTCTCCCTTTTGTTTCAGCCCCCAGGTTTTCTTTTCTTCGTTCAGCCCCCTTTTTCTTTTCAGTTTCAGCTCAGCGCCCTCTTTTCTTTCTTTCTATTTAGCGCCTTTTTTTTGTTTTTCAGCGCCTCCCTGTTTCAGTTCAGCGCCTTCTTCTTTTTCAGCCAAGAAGCCCCTCTTTTCTTCTTTCCTTCAGCATAAAAACCGTCCTCACCCTATAGCCCCAACGTGTTGCTCAAAAGCCCAAAACATTCATCTTCAGCCCAAAGAACTTGCTCTCTGTTCAGCCCACTCACTTAATTTTTCTTTTCAGCCCACTTACTTAATTTTTGTTTTCAGCGCCCCACCTTTTCTTTCTCAAATGTGTTGCACTTTTTCAGCCCAAAACCTTGCTTTCTTCAGCCCTTTGTTTCAGCATTTTTCCTCTTTGTTCTGTTTTAGTTCTCTTTCATTTGGTTAAATCTTTATTTCCTTCAAATCTGAAATAAAATTTAAATAACAATAATGAAGTCTAAAATCAACAAAAATAAATAAAATTAGACTAAAGTTTAAAGTTGGGAAGTGATAAATTATGTCAAATTATGCAAGTCATCACTTTTCTCTACTTCTTCTTCTCTTTTTTCCGATCCCCCATTATCAGTGACTTCTTTTCTTTATATAGCACCATTCCCTATCATCCCCATCGTCCACTTGTTCTTCATCCGTGTACCTGCTTGAGTATACGTCCCATCAAGCATCTTCTTTAGCTCTTTGTGAGTGGCGGTAGCTGAGGTTATACTGTTCAGGGGTCTTCTCCACATAAATGCGGCCAGAAAAGTTGCTGCAGTGTATTAAATACGGTGGTAGCAGCTTTTCCTTTAGATATTTCTTTGTTCTTATCATCTCCAGACGTACCCAGAGCTTATCTTTATCATTGGGGTTGCTAGGAAGATCATTTGGACCTTCCACACGTTTGATTGATCAAGACTATTCGTATATGAGGAGTAAGACCTCTTCGAACCACTGGTGACCTCTTCGGATTGCACTCCTCCTTCATTTCCAGGTATCTTTCTTCCAGATGTACTCCCTCTCAACCGATTCCTTCTCTTCGGACATATAGTAATCTTCAAACAGGGCCCTAGGCCATATACGTATAGTTGGGCTTTTACCCCCCACAATACTTACACTATGTTTGGTTGGAGGGATTATAGGGAGGATGGAAAACAATGGGTGGAAAATGATGTTTCCCACACTATTTTCTACCGTTTGGGAAGCAAGGGAAAACAGAGAGGATGGAAAACCGGGAGAAAATTTTCCTCCCGGGCCCACCAATTTTTTTCCTCCCAAATCGAAAGGAAAACTGTGGAGAGAAAACTGATCTTACTGTGGAATTACCCAAATACCCTCTCCCAATGTCTCTAACAACCCAACGCGGCAAAATAACCACCAAGGAAGCCGGAAATAACCACCAAACCCAGCACCACCACCAAACACAGGAACTTAGCACAGACATTCCACAATCAAAACAAAAACACAAAACCCAATCAAAAGATTTGAAACACAAAAACAATATTTCTCATAAGTCTAATAAAATCTGAACAATAAAATAAAACTAATCAAACCAAAACAAAAAAAAAAAAAACACGTAGGCCGATCTGTGTAGAAAAGTGGAAGAGAAGAAGAGAAGAAAAAAAAAAAGTGGAGAGCACCAGTGGAGTAGACGAAGAGAAGAAGAGAAGAAGAACGAAAAAAGAAAAAGTTGAGAGCACAGTAGAGTAGACGAAGAGAAGAAGAGAAGAAAAAAAAAAGGAAAAAAGAAATGGAGAGCACCAGTGGTCCAGTGGAGCAGAAGAGAAGAAAAGAAAGAGTAAAGTGGAGGGTGCTTACACAAGTGCCAGAGAACAAAAGGATAAAGACAAGTGAAGATAGAGATAGGAAAAGGTGTGGAGGAGAAAAAAAGAGAAAAGAAAAGAAAAGTAACGTGTGGATAAAAAAAAAGATAAGGGAAAAATAAAATAAAAAAAAGAAATTAAAATTGAGAAATGTTACTACAAGATTTTCACAATATTTTTACAATAAATTTTAAGTGGTGGATTGTTATTAACTAATACTGATAAAAAAAAATATTTAAGTGATGTGTTCAAATTAAAATTAGTAATAACTTATCACATATGATTTATTGTAAAAATATTGTAAAATGTTAAGGATGTAATATTTTTTTTTTCAACGTAATCTGATCAAGTTGTACATTATTGCAATTTTTTCATTATAATAATAAAAATAATAATATAAATTTATATATATGACGTGATAAATTTTATATTATGTAATGAGTACAAATAAATCTATTTTTTACATATTATGTAACAAGGGTATAATAGTCAATTTATATAAATTACATTTTTCTTCCTTTCCTTTTTCTCTCCAACCAAACAAAAGAGTTTTCCACTCTCCCACTTTTCCACCCTTCCAACCAAACACACAAGAAGGAAAACTAAATATTTTCCATCCTCCCACTTTTCTATCCTCCCATAATTTTTCATCCTCTCACTTTTCTACTCCTCCATCCAAACGGACCCTTAAGGAACTTTTTCTTTTTGCATTTTATTTTATTTTATATTTCCACTTTATGATATATGATTTATATATAATGATTTATTGCATAGTTATCTTTAATTACTTTTTTACTTAGTTTCAATTGTGAGGAAGAAAGAGATGTGGATCTATGTTTTGGAGAAAAATATATCTATAATAGTTAAATTGCATACATCTATATAGTAATAAACAAAGGATACATAGTTACAACTTGGTCTAATAGTTCTCACATTATCAATTTTTTTTTTTGAAATAAAATAAAATTATTGCATTGTGTTTTCATACATATCTTACTACATATAATACCTAACTACAAAATATATTTTGTTACACTACAAAAAACTTCTAATTTAAAACATAATTTCAAATAACACATATAGAATTTTTAAAAATATACAATCTAATATATTAATTTAATAATTATCCGATAAAAAATAATTATATCATATTTTCCTGCGCAACGTGTAGGTTTGCGACTAGTGTTGTTTAAAAATTGTAAACATGTGTTTAAACATATGTACCAAATGGGCCCTAAGTCATTGAAGACTCGATTAAATCGCAGGATCGAGAATGTAGTTATTACGTGTTTCCAAGTCTTGGACATTAGTGCAGTTTGAAAAGCTTGTTTGCCGGGAAGGAATGAAAGGATGTGATGAAGAACATGGTCAGACAATTCGGATACACGGTCAACTACATCATCATCGACTTTATGATCCATAATAAGGTTTGAAAACTTTGTTCAATCAATGCTAAAAGGATTAGCCTTAAACAGAATAAAAAACTCGATAGAAGGGAAAAAAAAAGTTTGCTGCATACATGCATGAATGATAATAATAATATATTATTAAAATTCAAAGTATTAAAAAATAAATACCACACTAATAAGTAATTAAATATTAAATAAGAGACATGTATATGTAGGTAATTATGTTTATGTCTTTTTTTTATTATTGAATTTTGATAATTGATACTAGTAATATTTTGTCTTCACTAGTCCTGGGGAATTTAGTTGTAGGCCTTATACACTCATTCAAGCCCAATTATTGTAAGATAAAGAGTCTATTCACCAAAACCCACTAGACAAATCGCACAAACCCTAAAAGAAACCTGAGCTTTACACAGCCTAAACTTATGCCATTTATTCCGGCCCAATTACTCGAAGGTTTACTATTCCCAAGCACAAAACCAATTGGACATAAGCCCTAATCTTTATCAAAATTATAGCAAAAAACTTAAATTCCACCAAAATCACAACAATGTCCTCATCCACCAGAGACATATATATATATATATATATATTCGGTGTGGAAAGAGTAATTTTACAATATTTTTAGTTTTCTATCCCACTTAAATTCATATCCCTGCTTTTAGTCTTCGATTCCTTTCTTCGATCACTCACATTCAGGAGCAATAAAAGGACCTTTGGGCGATTTGGAATCGAAGAAAGGAACCCCATTTACCTTCCCAATGGATTGAGGCTTAATTGTGGGCTTCAATGGAAGAAGTGGTTGGTACCTAGATGCAATTGGGTTTCGTTTATCTCGTATCCAAACAATAAAACTTTTCCAATTTTCCAAAGGGCTCAGAAAAGTCTTAGAAAGGTCACCAGCACTACTTCAAAATCTTCAGCCACCAAGGATGGTGAAATCAGAGCTCAGACTTAAAATGCTGGTGTAGTATTAATAGCTCTTCGTGATAGTGACTGTGAACAATATTATATGTTGTACTTAAGCTAAAGGTAACATCCTAACGTATCAAACACTTGCATTTGCATTAATTTATTTTGGAAAATATTATCGAATGCTCTAAGAGTATTAATTTGAGAAATATTTTTAGAAACATTTTGGGTAAACTACATATTTGGTCCCTAACTTTTACACCATATTTCAATTTAGTCCCTAATCTTTCAACTGTATCAATTTGATCCCTAACCTTTCAATGCCGTGTCAATTTAGTCCTTGATGTTATATCTTAGATGAAAATTGCTAACATGACAAACGGCCAAAATAAAATTTAAGTTTATTGTCTCATCAACGTAAGCTAATTTTTTGTTTTGACCATTAGACACTTTATAAATTTTCATCCAAAAAATAATGGTAGGGACTAAATTGGCACGATGCTAAAAGGTTAGGGACCAAATTGATACAATTGAAAGGTTAGGGATTAAATTGAAATATAGTGTATAGGATAGGGACCAATTACGTAGTTTACCCAAACATTTTATAAGAAAATAATAAAGTAATTAATTTTGTTGATAGTTTTTTATATTTTTCATGAAAGTGATGTCAAAATTTTCCTATTATGGTTTATTAACAGTTGTCTTAAAGATTCCCATTAACATGACCCATTTATTATTATATCAACCATTTTCAAATATTTTCCCTTGCATTCTGATTTTTTAAGTTTACATTGTCTCATATTAAATTTGACATATTTACGTCTTAAAAATATTGACCGTTCAGTTAGTCCAGTTAGTCTCTCCAGGAAGTGAACTAGCTAGATCCTCCGGCAGATACAAAGGCCAATGATGAATCAAGCCTGGCTATAACTGTTCCAAAAAGAGAAACTTTTCTTTTGAGCTTGACCAACCCTAGTTTGCTTTGGTAGTTGGAGACCGGAGTTGTAGCAAGCAATATAGTACTATGAAACAGTCATTTGAGTTTTTTTTTTTTTTTTTTTTTTTCACTGAAGAAATTATATTATGCATCGCACTCAAGATAGATACTCTATGGTATCATGTCCAGTTAATATATCATCCATTTTAGAAATTTTTTATAAAAAATTGAAAAAGTTGTCAAATAAAAAGTTAGTCACTTAAAAAAAAAAAAAAAAACTTTCTTAAATGGTTTATTAATATATGCTCTAAAGGGCATATGTTACTAAAATCGTAATTGAAAAATGTCTAAAACTTTTGTCACAGCTAATTTTGCAATGAGTTGTAAACATAGTTTTAAAAATCGATACGAGCAAAGAATTGGTTGAACTAGTTTTTGGTTCCAATTCCCGATTTTTGACCGATTTTGATCCTAATGAAACCGACCCAACTCAACACAATTCCTTTGTTGTGTTTTTAATTGGTTAATGGGTTGGCTTGGCTTGGGTTTTAATTTTAGTTTTTAGGAACCTTGGGTTGGGTTGGGTTTGTATTGGAAAAATTTTCAACCCAATTAACCTAACCAAACTTGTGCTATTAATAGTTTAAAAAATGTATGGATTTTAAATTGATAGTTTGATTTATTTTGAACTTTGAGACAAGTTAAATTGTGTAAATTATAATCATTTATTGAATAATTCGCTTAAATGAAACCCAACATTTTAATTAAAATTAGAAATCATACAATGATCCTAACCTTATTCTTTCTCTAAAATATATATGTAAACCTATATAAATTTTACTCGTGACATACATGATAAAAGGAGTACATGAGATTGAGTAAAGATGTTTAGATTTTAGAGCATCATAAAATAAAATATCTAATGACAATTTTGTTTTCAACTGTTAATATGTTTTATTGTTATTTTTTTCTTGGAAAACAAGTTTTATTGTTATTGATACAGAGTATAATATAGGAGTGCATTCAAAATAAGATTCATGATCCTCATTTCCTTCCTTCATTTTAAGATAAGATGAGAAAAGCAAAGTTAGAACCAAACACATTGGTTTCTCATGTTTTTCTTTTATATAGGTTGCTATGTTAAAGTTGAAAAGGTTGAAAACCAATTTAACTATCTCGGTTCATGGTTTTCATGGTCTAATTGGCGATTTACAGTTAAAGTTGCTTTTTCTCTAATTTTCTATTTTTGATAAAAACTAGATTGGATTAGTGTTCGATTCTTGGTTGAACTAGTCAAACCGGCCAACCGGTCCGGTTTTTAAAACCGTGCGTGTATACACTATATATCAAAGTTGTCATTAAAATATTTTGAGTTTATTGTAACAAATTTTTTTGTTGCACAAGCCTATTACCTTAAATTTTATTGCAACACCCAGTATCAACTATTGCAATAACTCTAATGTTATTGCAACAATTTTTTCGTTGCAATAAACATTTTTTATTGTAGTGATCTAACGTAGTAAAGGATTAGAAAATTTTAAGTCTTAACTAACAAATATATTTGCACAATTAAAATAAAAAAGTGATTGTTATACCTTAAATTTCCTCAAACCTTTCATTTCTCATTCCAAGCAAATACAAATCTCTTGATTTCTTCTACAATTTTAAGTCTTAAATAAAAAAGATATTTGCATGATTAAAATATAAAAAGTGATTAATATAACTTAAATTTCCTCAACCCTTTCATTTCTCCTTCCAAGCAAACACAAATCTCTTGATTTCTTCTACAAAAACTACATTGATCCTTGTTTTGAAAAAAAGACAGCGACACAAATTAGAGTCACAGGTACATATGTATTAGCCACAAAAAAAAAAAAATTGTAAAATAAAACCCAAAAAGAAAAAATTATGAATAAAAGATCTACCTCCAATTTGTAGTAAAAAGATCACTCTCTACACCACCTGTAGGCTAGACAATTCCAATACCTTGAGTGCTTTTTCAGAATTGTAAAGTAGCTAGTGGAATGAATTTGTTTAGGGAAAACTGAAGTTAATTTATAGTGTGAGATAACTTGGAGGCCAAGGAAATCCATTGCCCTTGGATAATTTTACTAAAAATGAAGAAATCGTTGCAGTAAATTGATATAAATTATTTCTGTATTTTATTGTAACGAAAATTTCAAACTAATAGCTTATTGCAATGAAGTTATCATTGCAATAATTTGATATTAATTCTTTTACAATCTATTCTAATGGCAAACACAAAACTGCAATGAATATATCATTGCAATAACCTAATATTAATTATTTCATAATATATCACAATGAAAAAAATAAAATAATTATCTATTACAATAAAGATATCATTGCAATACTATAATTCAACTTATTTTGGTCAATTATTTGCAATCTATTGCAATAAGATTCACGAAGTGATTAATAGCCTATACTTACAAGATATTCAAAACAATAAATTGTTATATATCAAAGTTGTCATTAAAATATTTGAAATTTATTGCAACAATTTTTGTTTTCAACAAACCTATCACCTTAAATTTTATTGCAACACCTAGTATCAATTACTGCAATAACTCTAATGTTATTACAACAATTTTTTTCGTTGCAATAAACATTTTTTGTTGTAGTGATTTAAACGTAGTTAAGGATTTGAAAATTTTAAGTCTTAACTAACAAATCCTTGGTCAAACGAATTATGCAAATTTGATTTCCCTCACTTCAACAATTGGATTCTTAATCACTTTCAATTTCTAATATTACAACCTACATATATTTTTCAACATTTGTAATATATGATTCTACAACCATTTATATTTTGTCCTTCAACCACCAAACAAATAATAGAAAAGAAAGTAAGGAACAATAATTTCCTATTTCAAAAACAATACTATATATATATATATATATATATTTTTTTTTTTTTCGATGTATTCTAGATTAAGCTGCAATACCTAAAGGAGTTCCTAATCACTGTGAGTGGCCACTATTGTCCTGTAGTGCATGGTGGTAGCTCAGTTATTCGATCACTCACATTCAGGAGCAATAAAAGGACCTTTGGGCCATTTGGAATCAAAGAGGGATCCCCATTTACTTTCTCAATGGATGGGGGCTTAATTGTGGGCTTCAATGGAAGAGGTGGTTGGTACCTAGATGCAATTGGGTTTCGTTTATCTCGTGTCCAAACAACAAAACTCTTCCAAAGGGTTCAGAAAAGTCTTAGAAAGCTCACAAGCACTGCTTCAAAATCTTCAGCCCCCAAGGATGGTGAAATTAGATCTCAGACTTAAAATGCTGGTGTAGCATTGACAGCTCTTTATGATAGTGTGAACTATATTATATGTTATGTACTTAAGCTAAAGGTTACAACCTATTGTATCAAACACTTGCATTTTCATTAATTTATTATGAGAAATTTTAATGAATTATGAGAAATGTTAATGAATGCTCTTAAGGCATGAGTTTGGGAATTGTTTTTAGAAACATTTTATAGGAAAATAATAAAGCAATTAATTTTATTAACATTTTTTTATATTTCACATAAAAATGGTGTCAAAACTTTCCTATTATAGTTTGCTGTGTACTTGCATAAATTATATATCATTATTAAAATTCAAAGTATAAAAAAATAACTCCCACACTAATATATAATTAAATATTAAATAAGAGACATATGTATTTGTAGGTAATTATTTTTATGTCTTTTTTTAGTGAATTTTGATAATTGATACTAATATTTTGTCTTCAAAAGTCCTAGGGAATTTAGTTGTAGTACTTATACACTCATTGAAGCCCAATTCTTGTAAGATAAAGAGTCAATTCACCAAAACCCACTGGACAAATCGCACACACCCTAAAAGAAACTTGAGCTTTACATGGCCGCCTAAACTTAAGCCATTTATTCCGGCTCAATTACTCAATGGTTCACTATTCCCAAGCACAAACCCAATTGGACATAAGCCCTAAACTTTATCAAAATTATAGCAAAAAACTTAAATTCCACAAAAATTACAACAATGCCCTCATCCACCAAATTTTTATATATTTTTTTTCAATGTGGAAGGAGTAATTTTACAATGTTTTGTATTTGAATTAAACTCCAGTCAAAAGGGGTAATTAGCTTGTTTTTGGACCAAGTTGATTATTAGATTAATTATGCAAAGCTTTAGTGAATCAAGCAAACATCAATATCCTTCATAGTAGAATATAAATATGACACAAGATATGATGATAAAAGAAAACTAATGAAATGAACCAGTTTTATAGTGAAAGAAAACTTTGGGGGTATTTAACCTTATTAATTCTAAGGTGAACAAATCTACCATCAAGTAGAAGCTTATAGACTGAGTAACCATATTCTTAATTAGTAAACTTAACTATAGTTACCAAATTGAGGTTTGAGATCTACTGACATCTCTGATATGGATATGCTCCTAACGTAAATCTCCAATCCACGACTTCAAGATCACCACTTGAAGGTTTTCTCTAACGTAAACTTCCAATTCACAACTTCAAGATCACTCTTGAAGGTTTAGATCCAACATATTTTATGACTAATATGAGGCAGTGACTTTTACAATAACAAATCTTGAGTTTCTTCAAAAAAAATATTATTGATAGAAGGTATGAGAAAGCTTTGGATATAAAAATCCTAGATACAAAATAGGAGCACTACTTCAAAAGATATTACAAGACATGTTTTGCTCATGGATTGAAAACATAAATAAAACCACACTTTGGGTGCACAGTAAATGCGCATCCCTCTTTTCACATGAATAATTTAATTAGTGGAACATACTAAATCACACATTCATTGTGCTTTAAACTCCTGTCCAAGGGGTGCATTGTGCAACTAAATATCTTAAAACCATTATATGCAATATCAGGGGAATAATAAAATTATGAGTTATAGTAGACATGTTGATTGAACAATGTACTTGCAATTTTCTCAATGTTTATGGCACTTGCATGGTTTCTAATTATTCCATATTGCTCCTAAAAAGAAAAAGAAAAAATCTCCATATTAATGTGCATCATAAATACAAAGTTGAATTTTGATTAATTAGCTTACATTAATGTGTTATTTTAATTATTTATGTTGTACTATGTCACACCTTAGCGTGATGGTTACTTTGTAAGTACAAAATTCTTATGGGGTGAAAGGCAAGGAATATAATTCAAATCTCTAGCAGAGAGCTTCACACATATATACATTTAGATTAGGCTGTAATAGATTTTTCTATCTTATATATTGGAAAAAAAAAATAAAAATTCCTATTCATGTTATTAAGGTCTAGCCATGGGAATTCACTGAAAAATCTTTCTCTATTTTTTTTTTTTTTTTTTTTAATTTTAAAAAGGTCTCCACGTGCCTTTCCCTTTCCCTTAGTACATGGCTAAACTTTACAGTTCAAGAAGTAACGTGTTTGTTAGAACTAAAGTTTGGAGTGCTGGGCCCATGACCTTTCTTTTTTGGAACTAGCCCATTGGTGACAATAAGGGCCCAGGGTAGGATAGTGCTGATGGGTATGGTTCCCCAAGTCTTACAAGAGGAGGCCTAACGAGCCAAATTGTGAGCGGAACCTAATGGATACTTGAATCATTCTTGGCAGTGAAAGACGGCCCATGTCCTTCTCACTGTGTCATTAGCATTTTTTTTTGTTTTTGTTTTTTTATCGGGGAGAGTTTGAACTTGGACATTCCATTAAAATATTAGAAATTATTGGTTAAAATACAAACTCTTGGCATATTCAAGGAATTTTGATATTAAAATGAAGTAAATGTATAAATCTATATACAAGCTTGATGTGTGACTCTTCAAAATTAAATCTTTAATTACGGTATATGTATATATAATTTAGGAGATTAAATTCTATAAGGATGGAGTGTAAAACCTATGTTTTACACTATCCAATAAGTGATTGTCATATCAGCATTTTACTTAAAATTTATTAAAATTCAATATATCTTACCACACCTAATAACATCTCGATAGATTCCCAATTTGGTTGGATATATATATGGGTATTAGAATTGATTGAGTGTAATTATGTTTATTCTTATATATGTGATAAGATGATGTGGCATGTTGGAATTGGAGGGGTAAAACATGAGTTTTATACCAGGTCCTTATAGAATTTAATCTCATAATTTAGTTTGTATGTACACTGCATATTGTTATATTAAATAATAATATAGGATGTATTTGTAACAAAACATCCTAATGGATACTTGAATTATTATTAGCAGTGAAAGACGGCCCATGTCCTCCTCTCTGTGTGGTATTTTCTCTTTCGCATTAGCAATTTCTTTTTTATTTTTTATTTTTTTATTTTATTTTATTTTATTTTTGGGGGGTGGAGAGGTTGAACTTGGACATTCTATTGAAACATTAGAAAATATTGGTTAAAATACAAACTCTTGGCATATTCAAGAGAATTTTGATATTAAAATGAAGTAAATGTATAAATCTATATACAAGCTTGATGTGTGACTCTTTAAAATTAAATTTTTAACGATGGTATATGCATATATACTTTAGTTTGGATGTACATTGCATGTCGTTATATTAAATAATGATATAGAATGTATTTGTAACAAAAGGCAAAATACTATTATTTTTTCTTAATAATTCAATAATGGGGAAATGAAAGATTTGAACCCCTAGAAATCTTTGTTGAAAATGTCAAAATTTTCAATTAAGTTATAAAGCTCTTGGGAAATATTTAAATAATTTGATATATTTAGTATTAAAAAAATCATTTGATTTGTGAGGTGTCTAAATTTTTTAACATTAATTAAAAAAGTCTATTTTTAAAAGGGGGAAAAAAATCCTGATTTGTGTGGTGTCTAAAACTTTTAACATTAATTAAAAAACAGTCTATTTTTATAAGGGAAAAAAATTCCAAAACTTAGCTATTAATCTATTATTCACGGATTATTTAAAACCAAGAATAAATAAGAAAATTCTATAAAAAAAAAATGAAAATGAAAATGAAAGGAATTATCGATCAAAAACTTTATTGATATTCCCTCCACACACAAAAAAAAAAAAAAAAAAAAAGCTTTATTGATAAATCTACATCATAAATGTCAAGTGAAACTAATATGATGTTAATTAATATGAAAAATATATAAAAGATATCACATCTGTCACGTACAAAAAGTAGAGGTTGATCACAGAAACTGAAAATGTTACCTATGTTAATTAATTTTTTGATTGAGATATTTATTAATGTAGGATTTAAAAGATGAAAATAGATTGATGCTCACAAATTAAATAATGAAAACATATACTTCCTTTCTAAATTTTTATGTGACATATCTTCCCTTTTCCCCTTCTTTCTACAGCAACCTCTAATCCTTTCAGTTTATAATCCTCTCAGTTTATAAACCTCAACCAATTAAGAGAAAATAAAAAAATCCTATGACAAGATGGATTACAAAAAGAAAATTTACCCACATTCCATCATTTTCCCTTTTTTTTTTCTTTTAATTAATTATATTTAAGTTACAAACTTTACACTTGCCAGTAAAGTTTTCACATACTTTCAGACATTAAAGTGAAGGCATCTTAAGGTCATATATACATGCATAACAGCCAAAAAATAGAATTCGTTAAGTAAATCATAAGAATTTTAAAAATTTTCTTGTAAAACATCGGCTTCTCACTAGCTTGACAATGATAAAATTAATATTATTGCAAAGAAAGGGAAGTAAACGACAAATGATATATCACACATATGGTTAATGATAAATCTAGGTATCAATGAACGATATTAGGGTTACACTTAACTAACACTCTAGGAATTGCCTAGAATTAATTCATTCAATACATATTATTTTTCTTGTGAGACTGATGAAAAATTCCCCATGGGGTTGCCTAGAGTTAGACAAATAGGACTGAATTTCTTTCAATTCATATAAACTTCAGAAGATAATTTTTTTTTTTCTCATAAGTGATGAACAAATACCAGCAAGTAGATTAGCCACTAAAATTACCAAAGTACAGCCGTGCGTTGAAATTTACCGAGTCCTAAAAATGTGCAATGGGAGAAATTACTCTTCAATCAAACAAGAGACATGATAAGTGTTATTCAGTAATACTGTTTATAGTAATCATAATTATCATGTGTAGCATTCATGACACCATATATCATTGGATGCCCTAATAGATGCATCAAAGAATTCATAAAGATATAGATATATATCAAGAATCAAACAATAGGTATAAAGTGTATCAAGAATCTAATTGCCTTAATAGTTGTGGATGCTCTTAGGTACCCAAGATAGTTATAAAGTGTAAATAGTGTCCAAGCACTTCCCTTATTTGAAGTAAGCATTAGTACATTAAATCATTACCCAAAGGAAGCTTTAAAGGGATTTCCATACTTCCTTGTAAGTTGTAACACAGGTTACACAAATGTATATATGGAATGAAATTCATGTCCAACTCCACATAAAGAGATAGCTTCAAGCATGTATTAACTATTAAGGCTATTAGATTTGGTAGTCAAAACATGTACTAGAATTCAATATTAGCATGTGGATCAGAAGCCTAAAAGTTTAGGTAAACTCATGATGGGTATTTTCTTTTACTATATTCAGAGTTATATATCAATAGAATGCTAGCAATGCTTTTAAGAATAAGAGGAGAAAACCTCCCTGAGACTATGGCTCGGGAGGTTCAAGAACAATCCCACCATTGACCATTGGCGTTAAGGTTCCACGGCATTTCCATGGATTAGTTATTAGCCACCGGTTGCACCCTAAGGCTGTTGGGGCTCAGGCCTTACAAGTCCGCACCTTCGTTGTCATACCCAAGTCAAGCTGACTAGTTCAAATAGACATCCAAACAATATAACTTAACATCTTAGGTGATTGGTTTATAATAGAGGTAGTCTTACAGAATCAATGGCACTTCATAATGGAGAAATAGTTCAAGAAGTGTTCCAAGGCCTATGCATGTAATCCAAGCATTTCTGCACGTGATTTTCTAACTTTTGGCATGTGAGGGGTTCTTGACTCAATCTTGGGGACCTTTTTACTTGTTAATGTGAACCTAATACAAGAATACCAGGGAACTAGCAAAGTAATTTATTTTGTTTAAAGCAACTGATGGGGAAAGACAAGTGTGGCTCGTCCTTGAGTAATCATCCACAGAATGAAGACTCGTCCTTGAGTAGCCGTCCATGCACCATGGTAACTAAACCTACTACTCGCCCACTATCTCCATGGGTTATTAAGAGGAGCTCATCCAAAGCTAACGAGGTCGTTTGGATATGGACAACTCTTAACACAAGGTTCGTCCATATGAGCTTGTGAACCGAACCATGTGGTGAAATCTTGATGCATCATTGTAACCTCTTGTGAAACACTTAACTTCTATAGCGGTTATAGGAAATAAGTGTAAAGCTTCTGAACTCCACAAATGTGGGGGAAGTTACAAGACAAGTAACTGCTTCTATAGCACTATATAAACGCTCATTACCGACAAACAAAGGCAAGTTTTCTCTTTTACTAAATTCCCAAAAATTTGGAGTTCTAGATTTTGAAGATAGAAACTAACTTCATCATCGGAGGGTTATTGGCGCGTCAACCTGGTCTCTTGTGATTCTTTGTTTTCCTTTTTCAGGCCCTCCAGATCATTCAAGTCCGAAGCATCCAACCTACTGATTTCTAGCATTATTAGTTGGCGCCATCTGTGGGAAAGAAAATTTGAGTTTTGCAGTTTATTTCTCCGACAAAAGGCTGTATGGTTCAGATAAGATCAAGAGCCACTAGCTTGGGCCATCAAGAGAGTAGGGATGCCTTTAGTAATCCTCACCGTGATCGTCAGTTAGCGCCTGTCATGCAATTGCCTTTCGTTCAACATGTGCAGTCCATGGCAGCCGCCATGGCGGAATTAATCCGCTAGAACTAAGAGTTAACTAGGGAGATTAATCTAAGGAGACAACGGCATGAAGGGTACGCCGAAAGACAAGTCCAGAGTCAAGAAGATAAAGGAAATGTTGAGCCTTAAAGTTAGTCAAGGGGTACCACTTCGCGAAGGGTGCCACACTTGGAGAGGGAGATGGACCAAATGAGGAAGGTTATGGATGAGATGAGAGAGAATATGAGAAAGGTGAATCTCATAGAGGATTTAGTTCACTGAACAAACTCCCTTTTCATGGCTTCTATCAATGGTCACCCCTTGCCTTCGAAGTTTAAGATGCCTTCCCTGAATTCGTATATTGGGACGCATGATCCTTTTGATCATATTGCTACTTTTAAAACTACAATGCACCTTCAAGGGGTTCCAGATGAGATTATGTGCAGAGCCTTCCCTACCACCCTTAAAGGGCCAGCGCGAGTGTGGTTTAGCAAGATACTTCCGAACACAGTGAATTCTTTCGAAGAGTTAAGTAAGATGTTTGTTAATAATTTTATCGAAGGACAAAGGTACAAACGTTCCTCGTCCAGCTTGTTAACCATTGAACAAGGAGAGAATAAAAGCTTGCGATCCTTCATTACTCGTTTCAATAGGGAAGCCCTGATGGTAGACGAGATGGACGATAAGTTGTTATTGGTGGCCTTCCATAATGGAGTTAACTCTGACTTATTCATCCACAAGTGTTATGAGAAAGAGCCTTAAACCATGGCTGAACTCGTCCATTCGGCCCAAAATTTTATGAATGTAGAAGACACGATTGTAGCCAAGAAGAGGAAGAGAGCTAAGATAATGGAAGTAGATCCCCCGTGCCACTCCAAACAAGGTCTTTGTCCAAAGAAGGGGCAGATGGGAGAGAAAAAATACTGAGACAACAAGAGGCCAAGCTCTTCAGCATGGAGTCAACAGTACACGCCCTTGAATATGCCGCTTGAACAAGTTCTCATGCAAATCAAGGACGATCCTTCCTTGAAGTGGCCGGAGAAAATGAAGCGAGATCCCAACAAGTGCAATAGGATTAAGTATTGCTATTTCCACAGAGACCATGGGGATGACACGGGCGAGTGTTTTGATTTGAAGTAGCAGATTGAAAATTTCATCAGGCAAGGAAAATTGAGAAATTTCCTTAGATGAGACCACAAGAATGTGAAGTTAAAGGGGAAAGTAGAAGAGTTATCATGACCCCCGCTCAGAGAAATAAGAGTTATCATAGGAGGAACCTCAACAAGGCAATCTTCCAAGTCCAGAAAGACATATCTGAAGGTAGTACAGAACGTCCAACTCTCTGGATGATCACCAAGGACAAGGGTAATAGATGAACAAGCCATCACATTCACGGATGAGGATGCTGAAAGGGTTTACTACCTCCATGATGATGCCCTTGTTATCACTTTGCTTATTACTAATTATACGACCAGAAAGGTGTTGGTGGATAAGGGAAGTTCGGCAGACATCTTGTATTATCTTGCTTTTCAGCAAATGAGGCTTGGATGAGATCAACTTCATCCAATGAATTTGCCCTTGGTAGGGTTCGGAGAAATGAAAGTGCAGCCTGTAGGCACCATTACATTACTTGTGGTGGTGGGAGCGTACCCACAACAGATAACCAAGGACGTGAATTTCCTCGTAGTAGATTGTTCATCCTCTTATAATGCCATAATTGGAAGGCCAACTTTAAATAGTTGGAAGGCGGTTATGTCTACTTACCACTTATTAGTCAAGTTTCCTATAGAGTATGGGGTAGGACAAGTGCAGAGAGATTAGCTAGTAGCGAGAGAATGCTATTTGGCCATGTTGGCCATGGACGAATAGGTTCAGATGATGAACATTGAGGAGAAAAGAGTTGTGGCATAGCCCACTAAAGCATTGTGAACGGTTTTAGACCCCTTAAAACAATCAGATTAACTTAGTTAATTACTCAAGTGATTAACTTAGTCAAATTATGTAATTCTAGGTTATCACAAACATACAATCATATCAATAATATAAAGTAGCGGAAATATAAAGGACACAATGATATGATCACCTAGGAAATCACACGGTAAAAATCTAGGGATGATTTGACCTAACTATTCTCAAGGTAACCTAAATTCACTATGCGAAAGAATCGAAGTTCATACAAAAGGACTACAAGCTCCCCGCTTGACTTCCTAACCCACCAGTAGAACTTACTGACATGACCACGTGCAAGTTCCGAATCCACAGTCTCCTTCTTTCTTGGATTCTCCAATCAGCTACAAGCACCCACGCTTGATATTCTTTAAGCTTCAATGGTAGCAACCGAGTTGATCATGAAGATGTGGAAGTAATCTCTACCTTGAAAACCCTAAGTTTTGTGTAAAGGAAAGCTCCTCTAGATCTCACAAGAGATTTACACAAAACAGAAAAGTATGAGCAACAACTCAATTGGAGCAACTCTAAAAACGTGGCTAGGGTTTTTCTTTATATACCTAGGGTAAAAACAGAAAACCCAAAACGTTTAATGAGTTAGGGCTGAGCTGGAATTTTCTGCAGAAAAGCATTCTGCCCGAGATTTGATTGATCGAGCCTTTCCTTCGATCGATCGAGCCAGGCCGAAATGCACAAATATATCTGCAGCCTCTCGATTCTAACTTTACATGAAAGACCCAACTTTGAGCAAGCTTAGACAAGACTAAACAACCTGTTTTGATCATGGTTTGCCAACAATACAAATTAGAGTTCTAAATACATAAATTCCTAAATTTTTAGAACCTAACAAACTCCCTTTTCGGCAATCCATGACAAAACACAAACACTACGCTCAAAGTTTTACAATTAAAAAGCCCTTTACAAAAATAATGCTCATAAAGACTAAATTTCAATCCTAAGTACTATCCATCAGTTGCAAGTGTAGACAGCAGCTCAATTGAATCAACCTGTATATTCCTGAAATACTCAACAAACGTATAAATATATGTGTGACAGCAAAAAGTATATAAACAGGTATAACATTCTTGTATGATTCACACAACACATAATAATGACATATATCAATGAATAACTCATAGAATATAAATCAATAAACAGTGAATCCAAAGAAACAAGAATCAAATAAAATCATGTATATCAATCAATGTTACTCCCCCTAACATGAATATCCAAAAAAAAAAAAATGATATACAAGGTGAAGCGCCTAAATACAATCTACTCCACAAAAGAAATCTCCCTAACTACAAAAACTCCTCTACAAACTCTACTCTCCCTGTTTGTGACGGAATGCCAAAGGGCAATCACAATCCATCATCAAAAGGAGGTGGTGAGGGTGATCGAAGACGTGTTAGATCAGCTCGTAAAGCTCGGATCTCGTCAAAAAGGTCCACCAAAAGCTGACCATGAGCCGCCTAAACAGTCATGATAGTCTCCAAGGTACGACGGATATCAAAGTCATCCGATGGAGGTGGAGGAACAACAGCAGCATCAGGATCAGGAACATCCTCACCAGCAGGACCTGTAGAAGAAGGGGGAGGAGGTACAGACCCAGAAGGTGTAGACCTAGGGTGTTTAGAGCCAGCTCGAAGGTGAGCAGCCCTCTGTTTAAGAAAAGACGCACCTATCAGACCAATGACATGCACAGGCTCCGAGGAAGGGAAATCACTAAGATCAAGAAAAAAAGGAATCCTATGGATAAAAATAGGATGTACAAGGGCATGAGCAGACGATGAACTCCTATACACTTCATTCAAAGAACGAAGGAACAAGTGGGGAAAACTGATAGGAGCATCAGTAACTATAGCATACAAAAATACACACCTCTCGAGAGGAATGGTGTGCGGATGAGAAATGGGTCAAAAACAGTGACACGCTATCCTAAAGAAAAGATAGTGTAGTTCAGAAAGCTCAGCAGTGGTGATCCTAGGATCAGAACCCCACTGGATAGATGACCCAGTGATGTAAGACACGACATCACTCAAAACAGGAGACTTATCATAGGGATAGACAGGATGCTAGACCAAAGGTACCCCTAGAACATCAGCCACTACTGTAGGAGTAATGGTGTACTCTATGCCTCGTATCCAACTCTTTACCAAAGTGTTGGAATCATAGATGCGGATCGAGATGTTCGAGTAGAATTCTCGAATCAAGGTAGCAGGTGGAGGAGGATCAGAAATATCCACCAAGGGTAACCAGCCCCTACGCTCTATGTTTGCCCTAATGACAGGATCTAACTCATCTAAAATGACAGATTGCTCAAACCATATTTTACGCTTATGGTTCAGCTTCTCAAAGTTTTCCTGGTTTTTATCACTAGGAAATTTCTCATGGTCAAAAGATGGAGGGGAAGGAGTAGGTGCAGGGACAGACCTATGACCTCTAGTTTTCCTAGGCATGATGCTAAGGAAAGGACAGAGACACAAGAGAAAACCAAAAAGAGAAACAATAAAAACCAAGGGCAGACTGCAAGTTAGCACAAAAACAATATAGAGCAAAAATCTATATGATGCATGAACAGTTAAAATGGCATGATGCATGTACTAATGTAGTGAACAAAATCCAATTTTAAGTTCAGTTGTACAAAATTGGCTTGAGTAGAGTTTCTAACTAAAAACCCTAAAATTTGAAAACCACTTGAAAAATTTGGAAGCACATTGATGAATTAAGCATTACAAAACACATTTCATAGATTATAATGCCTAATTACAATCAATCAACAAGCCAATTTCAACAATTACAACCTAATTGAACAAAAACCCCAATTCAGAACTAAACATAAACCCTAGAAATTTCAATTTCTCACAAAACCCAAAATTGATCAAATTAAACTATCACAATCAAGTTTATAACGTGTCCCCATAAAAACCCATTGATCAATTGCACAAAATTGGGCATGAAACATCAAAAATCCCAAATTTAGAGAGGTCCAAAAATTAGAGGAAAAATGCATGAAAAATGCAAATAAAACCAAAAATGAGGGGCAAAAGAGACTTACCGGCTTGAGGAAAGAGAGACTTTGCAAAAAATTTGGAGGAAAACGACAAAAAATACTATAGATCCTTGCCAAGTAGGAGAGAGAAATAAAAGTTTAAAAGAAACTTTTGAAAAGTGAAGAGAACTAGTCAAAGAACACTATTTGAAAAAGCTGATTCACGACTTTTGATCGATCGAAAATTACTCCAAAATTTTTAAAAGGAATTTTAAAATTTTCGATCGATTGAAAAACAGACTGGATCGATCGAAATAGGCAGCGGATCACTGTATTTTGGGAAAAATTCCAGTTTTGAAAAATTAAACCAAATTAAAAAAAAAAAAAAATCGCTCCTCAAAGCATTAAAAAGAAAGAAACACAATGCATGAGTTATGAAATGAAATTTCAAAGAAAAAAAAAAAAAAAAACCAAATTTGTAATCCCAGTTTCTCTAAAGAAAGTTTCAACCAGTTCTTCCTTTAATATCTCAGGCAAAAAAAAATGTTTTGCAAAATTCTCAAGATATTTTCAAACTTGGTTGGTCAGACCAAAAACACACACAATAACATGTACATTGTTTAGCAAAGAGTAACTCGTATAGTGTGTGCAAACTAGTAAAAACTTGAGATACATGTGAGGTGATATGCGAATAGAAATCAATCACAAATCCTACAAAATTCATCACACAGAATTTAAAAGAGACTATCACCTAAAGAGTTACATCATATAACTCCCACATCTCCTAGACCATAAGCTTGCAATCATGTAAGTTTCTTGAATTTTTTCCTCATAATTATGTGAAATGGCATCAAGCCTAATAGTACACACCAATTTTAATTATGCGAGATGGCATCAAGCCTAATAGAACACACCAATTTTAAGCATTAAGCAATTAAGCCGAGGCCTCACCTTATGTTCTTTTTGTGCATGTGTAACAAGTACACAAAATCTTATGATATGCACTAAGGTGTTTATAATTGGCTAGTGAACAGTGGTGAGATGGTTATTTATGCATTTCTCAAAAGGATCAAGTCCGACAGTCAAATAACACGTGACTTTAAGATTAAGACAAAGTGATAAACACCATAAACATCTTTCCCACACAACATGCACTCCAAAGCTTCAACTAGTTAAGTGCAATAAATAAGCTCATCAAAGCTAAACAAGGTACATAAGACATGATATGTGTAAATAAATTGACCAACTATATTTTCAAAAACCAAGAAAAAAATGTCAAACACATTTTTGCTTTCTCCTTTTCTCCTTTTTTTTTTTTTTTTTTTTTTTTTTTTTTTCTTTTTTATAATAAAAAATAAATCCTAGAATGAAATGCATGAATGTAATGTAATGCAAGTCCTAGAAAAAAAACACAAAAACACAAAAAAACAATGGTCACAGAGGAAAGAGCAATGAAGCACAAGGACCATGTCAGAAAGACTCAATTAGATCAAGTCTTTTGCATCCAAAATCTTTTAGATGCACCATGAGCATTGGAGTTTTTATTCACATTCGAGTGATTTCCAACTCTAGGATTGGAATAAAGGTTCAAAGCCTTTACCAATTCACCAATGAGTGCCATAGGATCTTGTGCTTGAGGTACAGGCACCTTTGGTTTGTTTGCTCTCTTAGCAGCTTGAAGCTTGTAACATTTAGGACGAATGTGTCCAGACTTTCCACAATAATGACAAACCCAAGCAGGTTTACCTTGCATCTTATCCTTAGAAAGGGTAGAATCCTTAGGTTTAGACTCTCCTAGATCAACCCTAATCTTCTTAGGAGGTGAAACTTCTACAGATTTGACAATCTCACTCTCAGGAGGTTTGACAATTTCACTCACAACCTCATGCACAGAAGGTTTAGAAGAAGAAGAAGGAACAAAGTTCGTGAAATGTGGTGCAGAATCAAAGATGCTTTCAACATATCCTAAACCAGATTAATTAGAAGGATACTTCTGAACATTCAACATTTGGTCAAGTTTGGAACTAGCAGATCTAGCAACAGATAAATCATGTTCCAAAATTTTAACTTTATCAAGCAAAAGCATGTTCTCAAATTTAACATTGTTCAAAAGATCATTAGCATCAAACAGTTTGACAAGCAAATTCTTCTTTTCAAGCTCAAGAGATTCAATTTTCTTCAGGCCAAGTTCAACATTCATAGCATCCTTTGCAGCAATTTTGCAAAGTTTATTGTAGACCTCTTGAAGATTTGCATCCTCAGAGAGTTCCCATTCAGAAGGGTTCTCTTCAACAGATATACTTTCATTGACTACAGCAGTAGCAGTGAAAGCAATGAAGTTTCCATCCTCGTCACATTCGGACTCATCATCAGAAACCTCATTATCACTAAGGGTTACAGCTATAGCTTTACCCTTAGACCTCAAGAATGCAAGACATTCAGATTTCACATGACCATACCCTTGACAGCTAAAACACTGAGCACCCAAAGAATTGTTTGAAGATTGACCAACTTTTTCTCTAGGTTTTTCAAAATTATTAACCTTAGTGGGATCATTCTTCCTAAAGTTTCTAGGTTCAACAGTGTTTGTACCTCTTGCCTTTCTGTTGTTATTCCTAAGAAAGTTTTTAAAGTTCTTGGCAAGGTAGGCAATCTTTGTAGCAGAGAGCTCATCATCAAATCCACCACCATCAACATCATCAACTGACTTAAGAGCCATTGATTTGGATTTGTTCACTTTGGGTAGGTCAGACTCATAGGATTGAAGAGATCTTACAAGCTCATCAACAGGAATGGAGTCCACATCCTTGCTCTCAGTTATGACAGTCACTTTGGGTCTAAAATCCTCAGTTAAAGATCTAAGTATCTTCCTAGCAATTTTAGGTTGATCATAGATTTCACTCAAATTAAAAGCAGAATTAACAATGTCATTTAATTTAGCATAGAATTCATCAAAAGATTCATCATCAGACATTCTAATGCTTTCAAATCTAGAAGTCAATTGCTGCAGTTTATTGATCTTAACTGCCTTTGTGCCTTTATGCATAGTTTGGAGGATTTTCCAATCAGTATGAGCAACCTCAACATTAGAGATCTTCTTAAATTCCTCAATAGAAACAGCATTGAAGATGACATTCATAGCTTTGCTATTGAAGCCTGCTGCTTCTTTTTCAGAAGTTTGCCATTCTCTCACAAGAGTAGTGGGCTTCTGCCATCCGTACTCAACGGAATTCTAAACTCTCTCATTAATGGATTTCAAGAATTTTTTCATCCTTACTTTCCAATAAGCATAGTTATTCCCATCAAAGTGAGGAGGAACAACAAGAGAGTATCCATGCTTTATGACAACAGGGGTCAAGGATCAACTCGGAGATCAAAAAATCTCTAACAAGAGAGCTACCTGCTCTGATACCACTTGAACGGTTTTAGACCCCTTAAAACAATCAAATTAACCTAGTTAATTAGCCAAGTGATTAACTTAGTCAAATTATGCAATTCTAGGTTATCACAAACATACAATCATATCAATAATATAAAGCAGCGGAAATATAAAAGACACAATGATATGATCACACAGGAAACCACACGGTAAAAACCTGAGGAGGATTTGACCTAGCTATCCTCAAGGTAACCTAAATCCACTATGCAAAAGAATCGAAGTTCATAAAAAAGGACTACAAGCTCTCCGCTCGACTTCCTAATGCTACCCACCAGTAGAACTTACTGACACGACCATGTGCAAGCTCCGAATCCATGAACTCCTTCTTTCTTGGATTCTCCAATCGGCTACAAGCACCCATGCTTGATATTCTTTAAGCTTCAATGGTAGCAACTGAGTTGATCATGAAGATGTTGAAGTAATCTCTACCTTGAAAACCCTAAGCTTTGTGTAAGGGAAAGCTCCTCTAGATCTCACAAGAGATTTACACAAAACAGAAAAGTATGAGCAACAACTCAACTGGAGCAACTCTAAAAACGTGGCTAGGGTTTTTCTTTATATACCTAGGGTAAAAACAGAAATCCCAAAACGTTTAATGAGTTAAGGTTGAGATGGAATTTTCTGCAGAAAAGCATTCTGCCCGAGATTTGATCGATCGAGCCTTTCCTTCGATCGATCGAGCCAGGTCGAAATGCACAAATACATCTCCAGCCTCTTGATTCCAACTTTACATGAAAAACCCAACTTTGAGCAAGTTTAGACAAGACTAAACAACCTGTTTTGATCATGGTTTGCCAATAATACAAATTAGAGTTCTAAATACATAAATTCCTAAATCTTTAGAATCTAACACATTGGAAGACATTTCTTTGGTCAAGAATAACCCTGAGAGATATACAAGGGTTGGGGCAGATATGGAAATGAAGACGAAGCAAGATTTTGTGTAGTTCTTAAAGAAGAGTATTGATGTGTTTGCATGGAGTCATGAGGATATGTCGGGTATAGACCCTAGTGTCATTACCCACCATCTAAATGTATATCATTCCTCTAAGCCTGTACGATAGAAGAAAAGAGTGTTTGCCCCCGAGAGAGACAATGCCATTAAAGAAGAGGTTCAAAAGCTGACTGTGGTAAAGTTTATTCGAGAGGTTTATTATCTAGATTGGTTGGCCAATGTAGTAATGATCAAGAAGGCTAATAGCAAATGGAGGATGTGTGTGGACTTTACCGATCTAAATAAAGCTTGCCCCAAGGATAGCTATCCCTTGCCGCATATTAATCAATTGGTGGATTTGACTGCAGGTCATAGATTATTAAGCTTCATGGATGCCTTCTTCGAATACCATCAGATAAGGATGGATGAGGCAGACCAAGAGAGGACATCCTTTATCACCAGTCAAGGCTTGTTTTGTTACAAGGCAATGCCCATCGGTCTGAAGAACGCATGGGCAACATACCAAAGGTTGGTTAACCATATGTTTCGTCCACAGGTTGGACGGAATGTAGAAGTCTATATAGATGATATGCTACTGAAAGGTCTAGACGAAGTGAAGCACTTGGAAGACCTGCAAGAAACCTTTGATACGCTTAGGCAGTACAACATGAAGTTGAATCCTAGTAAGTGCGCTTTTGGAGTTTCATCAGGAAAATTCCTTAGATTCATGGTTTATATAGGGGAATTGAGGCAAATCCTGACAAGATACAAGCAATACTGGATATAAAGCCTCTGTGAAGTATAAAAGAAGTCCAACCCTTACTGGACGAGTTACTGCCCTAAACAGGTTTGTCTCTAAAGCTACTGACAAGTGTATGCCATTTTTTAAGGTTCTCAAAAAGGCATTTGAATGGATGGATGAATATCAGCAAGCTTTCCTAGACCTTAAGACTTACCTCACTATAGCTCCCTTGCTAAGTCAGTCCGTGCCTGGTGAAGAGTTGTATTTGTATCTAGCAGTGTCCCTACATGCAATAAGCTCAGCTTTGATTAGAGAAGAAGGAAGGGTGCAGAAGCCGGTCTACTATACAAGCCGAGTGCTAAGTGGGGCAGAAGGATGGTACCCAATGATGGAAACATTAGCCTTCGCTTTGGTTACAGCTTCTAGGAAGTTGAGGTATTATTTTCAAGCTCATGTCATCTACGTCTTGACAGATCATCCACCAAAAAAGGTAATGAACAAGTTAGAGGCCGCAGGACAACTAATCCAATGGGCCATAAAACTCAGCGAGTTTGATGCTAGGTACCAACTAAGAAATGCAATTAAGGCACAAGTATTGGTAGATTTCATTGCAGAGTTTAGTCCAAATCAAAGTGAGCTAAACTAGGTAGACGAGGTACGAAAGTGGGTTGTTAATGTGGATGGTTCGTCCATGTTATACGTAGGAGGAATTAGAGTTATACTTAAATCGATAGAAGGCAACAAGTTGAAATATGCAGCCCGTCTACAATACCAAACCACCAACAATGAAGTTGAATATGAAGCTCTCTTCAAAGGATTGGAATTGGCTAAGTTCCTAGGGGTGGAGTTAGTTATCGTCCAAGGAGAATCTCAATTGATCATTAATTAAGTAAATGGAATGAGTGAAGCCAAAGAAAGCCGGATGAAGAAGTATTTAAATAAGGTAAGGAGTTTTGTTCAACTCTTGAGGGAGGAAAACATGGAAGCTGATGCTTTAGTGAAAGCAGCCTCAACAGGGGTGGATATGGACGAGTTTGATAAAGTCCAATACATGCCAAGCATAGATCTGCCAAAGGTACATCAAGTCGGAGGAGAAGGAAATTGGATGACTCCAATAATCATTCACCTCAAAGACACGAGGCTCCCAAAAGACAAGAACGAGGCCAGGAAGTTAAGAATTAGAGCTGCCAAGTATGTTCTCATAGACGAGGTGTTGTATAAACGGGGTTTCTCTCAGCCCTACTTAAGGTGCTTAGTCTCGGATGAGTCGAACTATGTATTAAGGGAGATTCATGAAGGAGTGTGTGATAACCACTCCAGAGCAAGGGCATTGGTTCATAAGGTCGTCCATGCAGGTTATTATTGGCCAACTATCCAAGTAGACGCAAAAGCTTACGTCAAGGTGTGTGACCAATGTCAATGTTTTAGCAATATTCCTAGGTAACCATTAGAGTATCTTACCCCAATGATGGCTCTACGACCTTTTGCACAATGAGAGTTAGATATCTTGGGTCCCTTCTCACTTGGAACCAGGCAAATGAAGTTTTTGGTGGTTAGAATTGACTATTTCACAATGTGGGTGGAAGCGGAACCCCTAGCAAAGATCACGCAACAGAATGTCAAGAACTTTGTCTGGAAGAACATTATGTGCAGGTTTGGGGTGCCCAGGGTATTGATATCGGACAACAGACGACAATTTGATAATGCACTTTTCAAAGACTTCTGCGAACACTTCAGAATTCAAAATCATTACTCCTCACTCGCCTACCCTTAAGCAAACGGTCAAGCAGAAGTGGCAAACCGATCCTTGTTGAAGATCATCAAGACTCGGCTTGAAGGGCAAAGGGAGTATGGTCAGACGAGCTACCAGGTGTACTTTGGGCCAACAGGATGACTGTGAGAACCCCTATGGGGGAAGCTCCTTTCAAGCTAGCCTATGAAAGTGAAGCAGTCATACTTGCAGAAGTGCATATGGCCAATCACAAGGTAATGAAATATCAAGATGAAGATAACGAGGAGTAACTCCACCTGAACCTTGATCTAATAGACGAGGTGAGGATGGATGCAGAGCAAAGGACAGCAAGGTATAAGAACCTCATAGCTAGGAAATACGATGCAATGGTAAAACTTAGGTGCTTTAACATAGGGGACCCTGTCTTAAAAAGGGTATCTTTGGCAACCAAAAACCCGGCTCATGGGAAATTGGGACCCAATTGGGAGGGACCCTACAAGGTTACCAATTGCAAAAGGCAAGGGTCCTACTACTTGGAAACCTTGGATGGGAGGAAATTGGAACATCCTTGGAATGTTGAACACCTGAGAAGGCATTATCAGTAAAATGTCAGCCTAGACGAGCATTGTCTTGGACGAGCATTGTCTTGGATGAGACCTGTCATTCTAGACGAGCCAGAGTTTATGTTGCTTTTTGTTGCATGTGTGTTGTTAGCATTATATGTTATGTTTTAACTCCTTGAGAGTGTATTAATTTTAAATTAATTATGGACGAAGTCATAAACTTTGATGTTTGTATAAATAAGGCACTAGCTTTTAAGCATGTGCCATACTTGTGGACGATGTTTATATTATGAATGTGGTTTGAATTTTCAAATACATGTGATATATAAATCTTATCTCCATAATTTCATTCACAAAAAGGCTAAAGCCCAAGATGAGTAAATTCTCTGAACGCAGAGATGTAACGTCTATAAGCTTTCCTTAATAAGGATAAAGCAAAGTGAACCAAAGGTGTATTCGTCTAATCAATGGATGAGGTAAAGCCTAATATTCGCCCAACCAATGGACGAGTAAAAAAAACATGCACGCAAAAGATTCAAAATCCATAAAGGAATTTGATTAACCAAAGTCCAATCTTTGGACGAGTGAAAACTAGCAATTTACCCCAAGACGAGCAAAGAATCGTCAAACCTATGGACGAGGGGCAATGCTGTGTTAATCTATAAGGCTAACAAAAGAAACACCGTTCATGAACGAATTATACTGCAAAAATTTAAAGAATGGTGAAAGATGCTGAACATGAACGAGTTCTTATCATGGACGAGCCAAGGTTGAGATCAATACCCTGGATGCAAAAGGCGTTCGTCCATGCAACATATTCAGTAAGCAAAAGAAAAAAAATGAAGGAAGTGGACATTTGTTCATTAAAGAAAAGGGTGGACGACCTACATCCAAAAACCCTTTAAAGTAAAGATTAACAAAACAATTGTTTGAGAAACTCGTCCTAAAACTGTGAACGAGATAAATGTACTTGAATTACATTTAATAGTCCAAAACAATGGACCAAAAAAAGAAAAGAAGAGAGGGAAAATACAAAGAGAAATGAAAATATAAAAGCTTCATCTTCACTGGGCGGTATCAGCATTAGGGTCGTCCTGGTTAGGCTGGGTGGTGGCATCGTCTTCAATGTTGACATCTTCTGAGTTTGTCTGAAGGAAGGAGCTTGTAGCAGCTCCACCAAGGTTGAGTTTGATGGAGCTAAAGTCAACTTCAGGGAAGTTTTCCATAGTGTCCATCCTAAAATCTTCAAACTCGGCTGCATAGTTGGTATCCAGCAAGTCAGTGTATTGCTTGGACGCCTTGAACTCTGCAACCGTGTCTCCCTTCGCTTTTTCAAGAAGCGCACTCAACTCGTCATTCCTCTTTTGGAGGTGATCAAGATGAGTATCCTTCTCTATAATATCAGTCTTCAGTTCCTCAACGTGATTTTGCAGCTCCTTAGCTTCTTCCTTGGACTTAGCTGCCACCTCAGCCTACCTCTTGCGCTCGTCCTTCACCTCCTAAACCCTTGTCTCCAGCAAGATCCTCGTCTTGTCCAATTCTGTGGCTTGCCTAGATGCCGCAATGAATTTTGACATTTCTTATGAAAAGGTAAATGTAAAAAATGATGGTTAGACGAGAAAAAGTATAAAGTAATGAAGACAAGGCAAAAATGAAAATTACACACCTTAAAAAGATCATGAACACCAAAGTGTTCAAAGTCCTTTAAGGACATGTCATAACATGCAGCTATGTCCTCGTCAAACACAACCTTCTCAAAACGTTGCCAAGCTAAGTCTTCATTTCCAATGAGATTCATGGGAATCCTTTAAGGAGGCTGGGACGAGGCAGGCGCAGTAGTCTTAGACAGAGGAGTCTTGGATGGAGTAATCTTAACAGGAGTAGACGAATCTACATCAAAGACCTGGATGAATGGTTAAGACATAGGGGGGTGGGGGTAGACTTGACAACTCCTACTTGGGATGACCCATGTTTAGCCTTTTTCCCTCGACGATTGGGAAGATTTACCAAGTCAAGGTTCTTGGATAGGCTTTTCCTCTTGTCTCCAACAGAAGGATGAGCTTGGGATTGGGTTTTAGGCCTATTCCCCTCGTCCACAACTTCCTTTCCCCTATTTTCATTCATAGTTGCCATCCCTAAATAATAATAATAATAATAATAATAATAATGATAAATAGAAATTAAAGTTAAACTAGAAAGCATCACATATAATATTCAAATAAATCTAAAATAAAAACTTACATCTACGAATTGTAACCTCGTGAGCAAGGGCCTCAGCGGACGGTTCAGGGCCAAGTCCCCACCTGGTAAGACGTTGAAGGGTAACCAATGAATGGAAAATCCTGTTAACGTAAAGACGAGCCCTATGGACGTGGTCACGGTGAAACTTGCTCAAAGAAGGTCGTCTAACAACTTAAAAAAAAAATATATAATAATAGAAGTTAGACGTACATAAATAAAATAAAATTGAAAGAGAGGAAAGGGAAGGGGCATACCTTCAGGACAAAAGTTCCCTAATTCCCTAGTGTAAGGGGCAAATGTGTCCCTGCCAACCTCCACAGGGTTCCCAGCCTAGAAACCAGAGACGAAAAAAAACTTCGTCTTCCAATTTTTGTCAGACGAGGCTAGGGACTTTATTAACCTACAATTTGTACCCCTAGCTGTAAATTGATAAAAGCCAAGGGACTGATTGATTTCTATGGGTTTATAGCAGAAAAGGAACTCATCTCCAATAAGAGGACGGTCCCCTCCGGACACTTCTCTCCACAAAATTTGCATAGAGATAATCAATCTCCCTGCATTAGGATTAAATTGACACACTGCTAAACCTAACTTAACGAGTAATTCCCTAGCAAAAGCATTAAAAGGTAACCTAAACCCCCCTAAAAAGTAAGCCTCATAGACGCCTATCCCAAAATGGGAGTTACAACACCATTCTCCATGGACGGCTAACCTAGGGTTAAGCTTGTTTGGAATTTGGTACCACGTCCTAAGATTGTTAAGTCTTTGTTCATTTGTTTTGGAGTGGATGCCTACTGCACAACTGTAAACTGTTTCCACCTCGTCCAAAGGAATAGATGGAGGGACGTTCGTCGAGGTGCCAGCTTGAGACCCAGAGGCTGCCCTCTTCCTAAGTTGTTCTTGAAAAACTTCTAAAGGGACTTTAGCAACACCAGACGTGTATCTCTCGTCCGTGGTATTCCCCCCACTACTACTATTGCTAGTGCTGCTACTGGAACCACTGTAACTAGTTGTGTCGTGATACTCGTCTATAGCCTTATCTATACTATTGTTAGATGAGGAGATAACAGTTTCAGACATTTTGAGGAAAAATTAAAGGAAAACCTAAAGACAAGAGGGGAGAGAATACCTGGCTCTAGACGGAAGAGGACTATGGATGCAGAGAAACTTCTAGACGAGGCTCTAGATGACAAATGTTAGGGTGGAAAATTTTTGAAATGAGAAGGGTAGGAGAGGAATTCCACAATTTATAGGCAATGGGGTTCAACATTCGAAGCAATGTGACCAACTGGGATAAGCCACGTGGCATCTATCTTGGAAAATGAAAAGCCATGATCGAAGCATGCTAGATTGGACCACGTGTCAAAAAAAGAAAAAACAAAAAAGAGAAGAAGAGGATAGAAGGTATCCTTAGGATGGACAACACAAGGACAAAGAGGCAGCTGATGGGGAAAGACAAGTGTGGCTCGTCCTTGAGTAATCGTCCACAGAATGAAGACTCGTCCTTGAGTAGCCGTCCATAGGATGTAAAGCACCATGGTAACTAAACCTACTACTTGCCCACTATCATCCATGGGCTATTAAGAGGAGCTCATCCAAAGTTAACGAGGTCATCCGGATATGGACAACTCTTAACACAAGGTTTGTCCATATGAGCTTGTGAACCGAACCACGTGGTGAAATCCTAATGCATCATTGTAACCTCTTGTCAAACACTTAACTTCTATAGTGGTTATAGGAAATAAGTGTAAAGCTTCTGAACTCCACAAATGTGGGCGAAGTTACAAGACAAGTAACCGCTTCCATAGCACTATATAAAAGCTCATTATCGACAAACAAAGGCAAGTTTTTCCCTTTTACTGAATTCTCGGAAATTTGGAGTTCTAGATTTTAAAGATAGAAACTAATTTCATCATCAGAGGGTTATTGGCCGGTCAACCAGGTCTCCTTTGATTCTTTGTTTTCCTTTTTCAGGCCCTCCAGATCATTCAAGCCCGAAGCATCCAACCTACTGATTTCCACCGTTATCAGCAACTAATAAAACCATTAATACATTTCATTTTGAAAATAATAAGATGTTATTAGAAAGAAAACCAACTGTGAACTAACTGTTAAGGAAACGATATTATTGAATGGCAGAGCGTTTTTGTATCTATAGCAATTGAATGACATCGCAAGCAACTGCTATAGGTTTTAATTTGTTATTGGATTTCAGCAATTACAAAAGACAACCATAGAAACATGTTGGGGAATTTTTGTTTTTATTTTTTTTTAATTAAGCTGTTGAGATTATAGTGTGTAGTTGTGCACACCCTTGCATTTCTCTTTCATGGAACCATGGGTATAACTTGATATGGAAAGCCCTATGGATAAAGCTATTTTTACATCCAAATTCACAATTTGCTTAGATGTTAGCTTGTGATTGGTGCACCCAAATTTACTTTTTTACGATTATCAATGATTGTTTCATGTGCTAAGTGACGATATCCAACCACAAATTAACACTCGATCATATTGTGGATTTTGGTGCGGAAATAGTTGTGTCAAAATGAGGACTTGTGAGAACTGGGAAATTAATTAGTATGTGGACTTTTGGATTTGTTTGAATAATAGACAACATGATTGATGGAAGAAAAGTTAAGGATTTAGGCTGTCAGACTTGTCTTATAGGTGGGTTTTTTAATTCTTTTCCAGATTATTATTATTATTATTATTATTTTTAATGTTACTTATATAGTACTTAAGTTATTAAATTTCAATTATCATAAGACTAAATATATTAGAAACTCTCAAACATACAATTAAGTTCTGAAAAATAAACATTCTCAAAAAAAAAAAAAAAGTTTTGAAAAATAAAGATAACGTTCAGAAAACTAAATATTAATCATTACAACCAAATTCTAAAAAATAAAGATAAAGTTTAGAAAACTAAATATTAGTGCATTACAACCCAACATCAATAAATTTGAAATTGGAACAAATGTTCAATGCTGAATCAACATAAAATTTTGGCTCCAAGTCATCAGCATTAATAGAGGAGGTTATTACCATGTACCACTAAACCTAAACATGTTTTTAGCACAACTCCATTGCACTCAAACTGCATGAAAGGAGCAAATGCACCAGGCTGGATGTCCATCTTTCAGAAAGACCATCCAAGGCCTGGGACCATTGTTATCGGGTATCATTGTTATCTTGGCTTTTGAATAACAAGGTAATCGGTTATAGCATGAAAAGAAAAGAAAAACATAAAAATCATATAATAAAAGTTTTAGACACAAATATTAAAATTCCCTTTTGTGTATAAGTTGCAGTTTTGGTCATATTATATCATTTGATTTTACTTGTATTGAGTAATATATACACAGTTAATTTTTTTTTTTTTCAATACTTGAGTGTAACAACTGCAATGATAATCATGACATATCTGTAACCCTTGGACGTATGATCAGGGTTAGTATCTGTGAACAATAGTGATATGATTAGGACTGGTCATACCACCAAGATCACAGATATGTCACAATTATATCATTGCAGTTGTTACATTTAATATAAGTATTGGAAAAAAAAAAAATTAAACTGTTCATATATTATTCAATCAAATAAAATGAAATGATATAATACGACCCAACCTGCAAAAACTGCATTCCAACTCGGATTTTCAGAGCAACACCATTAGAATTTTGGATGGTGCCAAGCAAAGTTTGGAGTGACAACTTACTGTAGTAACAGATTTCTACAAAGGAATTTAACTCTTACAGTGAGGGCATTTCGAATTAGATATATATTTTCAAAGCCACATACCAGATTTCTACCAGCAAAGTTATTATGATTTATAAGGATCTTTACTTGTGATGAATCTGATCTGCAATGTGACTCAACAGAAATAAATGAGATATTTGTGAGGATTACCGGTCACAACAATTTTATTTATTTATATTTTTTTTTGAAACCAACAATTGTATTTGTTGTGACAGCTTTTGAGCATGACATATATATATATATATATATACATATATATATACTACTATATATGAAGCATTTGTGAAACTTTTTTTTATCTATCAAAAATAACATTTTTTTATTTTATCTTTAGTGAAGACAATAAGTCAAATCGACACAAGTATAATTTCCATAATAACAACTCCTACGTCGCCGCCAGTTCATTGGAATTGCTATAGTTTTGTGTTAAGAGTTATATTTATTTATTTATTTTGACAAATGAGGGTATCAAATTCAAATTTCTTCAAATATTTGACTATTTCACTAGGTATATGCAGTCTCTCATCCCATACGAACTGAATTATTATAGGGAGAAATCTTTTAAAGTGAGTTGTGTTTATAGAATTACATAGTTATGATTATTGTGTAAATTAAATCCACAGCAAAATACTTGCAAAAATCATATGATAAAGAGGTACGATACTACCAAAAATCACATGATAAAGAAGCGGGAGAGGCACACAAGATGCAGAACTTAAAACTATGCTAGTATTAACTCTTACCTTACCGAGAAATAATCAAGGACGTGGACGACATAAATTTAAACTACTATCAATCCAAAGATAAAAATAAAAATCTTACCTTATCATAAGAATGTTATCAATGAATTTTTGGCCACGTGTGATAGTTAGATTACTATGATAAAAGTAAAGTTGAAAAATTCTTATCCCAAATAAAATGGAGTGAAAAAAGAGAGGTTAAAGTGGAATAATTAAATTTACACTATAGAGGGATTTAACCATTTTGTAAGAAGGTAATCTATTTAAGAAGGAAATTCCCAAAATGATATGGGTCATTCCTATTTTGCATTTTAGACTTGGGCAGCTCAATAATCATATTGAACGCAATAAAAAGTCTAAATATAATGACATTTCTTGAACTTGTAACAAATTACTTATCTTTTTTTTTTTTTCCACCCTATAATGTTTACTCATGTTGTTAATTGATTCTCGTTAAAATAACTCAAGAAGATACATCCAAAGTCTCATTTTGTACTATTGTAATTATATCCAACTTATTTTCTAAGAATAGTAAATCAATGAAAATAAGTTAAACCAAATCAAGTTAGACTTGAGCATAAATATTACACTTAAATATAATTACATGCATATGCATGTATGCATTTAAAAATAAACCTAAAACTTTATAACTCGTGATTTAGTAAAAATTCTAACTCGTGAAGATATCATTCGAGGTACCACACACTAAAAAGGCTAGAAAACTAGTAGGAGAAACTACTATTAGGAATTTTTTGAAATGGAGCTAAATTTAGTGTATTAAATTACAAATAACAATCATGAGTAAAAATCCAATTCATACTAAATTAAATTAATAAATACATTTGGTTTCTAAACTCCATTGAAAATGCTAGAAGTTGTCAATTGAGTTATAAGAAACTTTGTTCAAGCAATGAATAGCACGAAACCATTACCCTTGTCCAATAATACGGAATTAAGGACCGGTTACGAACAAAAAACGTTGGAGTTAATTTGCAATCATTAAGCATTAATTACTCCAGCTGCAACATAACAGTATACTGAGTATTAACTTAGCTTAAGGCTATATAAAGCCAAGGAAGATAGGTAAAAAGACATGAACACACAACTGCTATACAAATTACAGAGTTTCCAAAGAGAATAAACTAACTTAAGTATCGGAGGGTCCTTGGCAAACTCCAAACCAGTACCCTTATCTGTTAAGTGCTTTCTGTGACACAGGATTTTCAAGTCATCCATCATAGTGATGAAGGGCATACTGGCGAAGCAAATTTCTGCTTTATTAGTACTAATAATTTCAATTATTTATTGCTGTAATATTTTTTATCAATTGTGTTGTTACCATCTTCAAAAAAAAAAAAAAATTTGTTGTGACCATCTAGGCTTATCCTTAAAAATAAAAAAAATATAAACTTATACGTGTGGAAAGCCCAGCCCATATTTGTTATTCATTCCTTTTATATGCTTTGTTTGAGCATGGATCTTGTGCTTTTGGTTCAAAATTTTCAAATTATTTGTGATTGAAAAGCTCTTTGAACATACACAATCAGAGTGAAAAAATAAACAGATCTACACATGCTCAAATATTAAAAAAAAAAATGAAAAAAAAAAAAAAACAAAACAAAACAAAGACCTACATAGTTTACTAGATCCAATTTTATTTTTTTAAATAAAATAAGTGGGTCGGGGCGGGACTGAGTTTGGATATCCACGGGTAAAAACTCCAAAAGGAATCAAGTATGGGTATTTACTATTTATTGGGTTTTAGAGATGGATATCTATGGATAAAATTTTGAGTCGGGTTAGGCTATACCCTACCTAAACCCAAGTTCAATCCATGGCTACCTTGTCCAATAAAACCTGAAAATTTATTATATTTAGAAATATTTTATTGGGAGAATGATAAAACAATAAATGTTGTTAATTTTTTATATTTTTCATAAAAATGGTGTCAAAATTATTCTATTATAATTTGTTAACAATTGTCCTAAAGGCATCCGTTAACATGACAAAAAAAAAAAAACCATTACATTATATTTAATAGTTAAAAGTTGAAACAACAAGAACACTAGGCTAGAATCTCAACTGAAGCATGCGAAGTAAATGGGTATTATATTCAAAAGATCACTAGGCTTAGTGTGAATATATGGGCAATAAGGTGTGACCCTAATGTGTGAGAAAAACCATTGGATTTCACATCTGAAAGGTTTCAAAATGGGAAAATGCAAAAATTGATCCAAGACGAAATGATTTTGAATTAATTCCATTTTTTATAGGACTAGGAAGGGAATCGTGCTAGTTGAGTACATTAAATTCAAAACATATAAGTTAAAATGTAATTTCCACTGAAATATTTTATTTAAAAAAGTAAAGTCAAAATCATACAATTATCAAAGATTCAAATATTCAAATAACATATTTAGCAAATGTTGCATTCCATTTTCCACGCCCATGAGCAAAAGAATTCATATGATACCATATATTCCAAGCCACAATTGCAAAACTAGCAAGATCATTTTTATCCAAACGTTGCAGCAAATTTGAGAAGACATCTTTAAACTCATCCTAATCATTTAGCATGGGATATAGAAAAACCTTGAATTTATTATGAAGTTGGAACCACCAAAGACCAAATAGTTCTCCATAAGTTCGTAATATTAGAATTCCTATTCGAAGAACCTGCCATAGCATAAGCAAATTGAGAACAAGCAAGATAGAAAGCACTAAGCACACTAGCTCCCCAGTCCAGAAAGTGGAATTCAAATAAACTTCAGAAATATAGACCAGAAAGTGGAATTTTCTTGATCACTTCAACATCCATAGGAGTATAGTATAGAGCCCTATATGAAGGACGATGACCCAACTTTGCATTCATGAAACTATCATTTGGCAAAATATTTAGGCTTTCAAACTCAAACTAGAAGAGAGTCCTGGCTCATGAGAGTTAAGAATGCACTAGAGTATATATTCATGAAATCACATTTCACATTCCACCTTGCTTCTTATATGATAGCATATTTTAGACCATCCAACCCAATGAATTCTTCTTTCATTTGCCTTCTGACCCCACCAAAATGAATTCATATTTCTTATTAAATCCTTACATAATTCTAATTGAAGCTTGAAACAACTCATAACAAAAGTAGGAATCGATTGTTCAACAGATTGAGTCAATACCTCATTCCCGGCATTAGAGAGACACTTTTCCTTCCATTCATTAATTCGATTCCAAACTTTATTCTTCAAATTTTTAAAAACTGGCATCCTTGATCTACCCACATTAGCAGGCAAACCTAGGTAAAGTTTCAAGAGCTTCTAATATGGCATGCATAGTCCCATAGAGTTGATCTAAAATTTCTAACAATTATAAATTTTTAATTAAGAATAGTGTTTATTACACAAACTCCTATACACACACTAAAAATAAACATAAATCGTGTGTGAATTGGCGCATGTGTAAATTTATTTTCCCTATAATTAATTCTATTTGTTAAATAAAGTTTAGTTAAGAATGTTAACAATATTATTATTATTATTATTATTATTATTATTATTTTCTTTAGAGAATGAGAAAGTTATGTTTATTGAATTTTTAAATAATACCATATTTTAAGACATCTCAAAATAAAATAGAGGACCAACAATATAGTACAGGTGACATATTGAATGGTTTATATTCAAGAATAAACAAACTTTTACATTTAAAAAGTGAAAAGGTATCAAAATTGATGAAGTGCAAACTCGTCAGTCGAAGTAAGTGCATCTAAATGGAGCCAAGCCCTCGTATATGTGATTATAGAAGTGGTAAGGTAGCTCCCTTAGAATGGTCACCGGTGTGGTGCATGCCACAACGTCTCTGATGCCAAAGTTAGTATAAGGAAACTCTTTGGAAAAGAATAATGTAATGTAATAGAACAAGAAGTATTTCTGAGTGTGTCTATGTACCTTGTATTGATGCTGTGAGGGCTTTATATATGTTTCCACAACCCCTAGTTGTTGTGGCTATTAATGTGGTTTTAATATCTCTTTTGGTAATGCCTTTTGGTCAATGATGTAAGTTTTGATGGGCTTCCAATGATCTGTACAACTGTCCCTATAACCGTCCGAGGCATTTATCTGACCGCATTGAATGACTTCTTTTCCTTGGTGTCATCCAGCTACCTGTGCTCTGGATTGTGAATGTGGAGATTTCCTCAATGCTAGGGTGTTTCTGGACTTCCATCACCAAGACCATGCTCGCCGCTCCTTCTGACTATGCTAGCTTCGCGACTTTGTCTGCTACCATGTTCTAGCTTCTAAGGATCTGCACAAACTCCACTTTATCAAATTCCTAAGTCAGATGCTTTGTCAGCCTGAGATATTTCTGCATTCTCTCCTCCTTTGCTTCATATTCTTCCTTAATCTGCCCTATCACTAGTTTTGAATCATTTTGGACTAGCAGGTTCTTAGCTCTGAGTGCCCGTTCGAGTTTCAGTACTGTCAGTATTCCTTCGTACTCGACCTCATTATTGGTAGCTGGGAATTTCAATTGAACTCCATATTTGAGCACTTCTTTGTCAGGGGCGGTTTTGACGACACCTACTCCCCACCTCTTTTGGGCTGAAAAACCATTGGTTTGTACTGTCCATCTTTCTGTCTCGTTGGTGAGGCTGTCCTCGTCTCGGAGGGTGAACTCGGCGATGAAGTCCGCCAGAGCTTGTGCCTTAATGGCTGTCCTAGGGTGGTACTCAATGTCGAACTGGCCGAGTTCAATTGCCCATTAGACCATTCTCTTAGTTGCCTTGGGTATGTTCATGGACTTTCTAATGGGTTGGTCCATCATTACCAGGATGGGGTTCGCCTGAAAGTACGATTGTATCTTGTGCGAAGCTACTATTAGTGCAAATGAGATCTTCTCAATCCTGGGATATCTAGCCTTTGCTCCTTGAAAAGCTTAACTGATGTAGTAAACTGGGAGTTGTTTTTTGTCCTCTTCCTTAATCAGAGTTGCGCTCACGATTGTGGCTGATACTACTAGATACAGATATAGACTTTCTCCTTCCTTGGACGGACTTAGGAGGGGTGGATTGCTCAGGTAGCGCTTAAGTTCTTGAAACGCTATCTCACATTCGTCAGTCCAGGCAAAAGCTTGCTTTAGTGTTTTGAAGAAGGGTAAGTATTTCTCCGTTGCTTTAGAGACGAACCTGTTGAGCGCTACTATCCATCCTGTGAGCTTCTGGACTTCTTTGACAGTCTTGGGTGATGCCATATCGAGTATAGCTTGTACGTTCTTTGGGTTTGTTTGTATTCCCCTTTGGGACACCATGAATCCCAAGAACTTCCCTGAGGCTACACCAAAGGCACACTTGCTAGGATTCAACTTCATCTGGTATTGTCTGAGGGTGGCAAATGTCTCCTCCAGGTTAGATGGGCAAGTTCTTCTCTACTCTTGATGAGCATGTCATCCACATATACCTCCATGTTCTTGCCAATCTGCTTGCTGAACATTTTGTTCACTAACCTTTGGTAAGTTGCTCCTGCATTTTTTAGTTCAAAAGGCATTACCTTGCTACAAGGCATTACCTTGTAGCAATATATCCCTTGACTTGTGATGAAAGCAGTTTTCTCCGGATCTTCTTCAACTATTTTTATTTGGTTGTACCCTAAGAAAGCATCCATGAACATCAGTAACTTATGCCCGGCTGTAGAATCCACTAGCTAGTCTATCATTGGTCTAGGGAAACTATCTTTCGGGCAAGCTTTGTTCAGGTTCGTGAAGTTCAAACACATTCTCCATTTCCCATTTTTTTTCTTCACTAGGACAACGTTTGCGAGCTAGTCAGGATAGTTGACCTTTCGGATAAAGCATGCCGATCACAGTTTGTTAACCTCGTCTGTAATTGCTTGGTTCCATTCCGGAGCGAAGACTCTTCGTCTTTGTTGGACGGGTTTTCTCTTTGGGTCCACGTTCAGCTTATGCTAAATGACTTCTAGAGATATACCTGGCATGTCTTCGCGACTCCATGTGAAGATGTCCAGGTTTCCCTTAAGGAACTGGACGAGCTTTGTTCTAATCTCGGAACTTAGTGTCGTCCCTATTCTTATCATCTTGGTTGCCTCTCCTTCGACCAGTTCCACTATCTCCAAGGCTTCCACTTTATCTTCCTCCTTCTCCTCGATCCTCCATGTATGGTTCTCATTTGCAGCCAAGACGGCCTGGTAGCACTCTCTTGCTAGGACCTGATCTCCTTTTACCTTGCCAACACCATTTTTCGTTAGGAACTTTACCTTTAGGCAATAGGTGGACATGGTTGACTTCCATCGGTTGAGTGTGGTTCTCCCAATAATCACATTGTAAGATGAGGGGCAATCTACCACCAAGAAGTCTAACTGATGAGTCAATTGCCTCAGGTAGGTCCCCACTATTATTATCAATGTTACTATGCCCTTGGGATACACTCTATCTCCACTGAAACTGACAAGGGGGGGGAGTCAAATGGGCGCAGTCTCCCTAGATCTAACTTCAGCTACTAAAAAAGTGGGAAGGTAGATAATGTTTACTGAGCTACCATTGTCCACGAGGATCCTTTTAGTATTGAATCCTTCTATCATGAACATTATGACTAAGGGATCGTTATATGGCTGCTTCATTCCCCTAGCATCTTCCTCGTTGAAAGACATGTCTTGGTTCGTCCATCTATGCTTATACGGGGGTGTCATGTAGACGTTATTCACCTGTCTCTGACATGCTTTCATGAGGGATCTGACTGGCCCACCTATGAATGGTCCTCCTATGATCGTCTTTATCTCCCCAATTACATTCTGTGGAGGCTAGAATGTGTGGTCCTCGTCTCTGGGGGAAGACTCACTCTTATTTTTGTTTCTGCCTCTAAACTTGCTAGACTCCCCCTTCTTTACATACTTCTGTAGTTTCCCTTTTCTTATCAACTCCTCTATCTGCTCCTTTAGGTCCTGGCAATCTTCCGTATAGTGACAATGGTCTTTGTGAAATTGGCAGTACTTCTTTTTGTTACGCATGTTCGGCGACGAATGTAATGGCCTTAGCCATTTGAGATAATGCTCGTCCTTAATCTGTGTCAAAATTTTGTCAACAGACATAACTAAGGGAGTGAATTTTACCATTTTAGGAGTTTTCTCATCTTTCTGTTTACCCCCATTACTGATCCGACGATCTGGACGCTCCTATTTTTGTCCTCTACGATTGTCCTCCTTCCTTCCCCTGTTTGTTGGCTTCTTTACATCCCTTATGGCGGCTAAGGCATCTTCAGCATTCATGTAATTCTGTGCCTTCAGGAGCATTTCTGCTATCGTCTTAGGAGGATTCTTCGTGAGTGAAGCCACGAACTCACTGGACTTCAGCCTTGCCTTGAAGGTCGTCAACTGTACTTTGTCGTTAGCTTCGTCTACCTCCAGGGTCTCCTGAGTGAAGCATTTCACATACGACCTCAGGGTTTCTTTCTCCCCTTGTCTAATGGTAAGCAAGTGGTCCGCTGGCCTCTTAGGGCGTTGTCCTCCAATGAAGTGGCGTAAAAAGGTGTTGCTCAACTGCTCGAAGTTGTCGATGGACAATGTTGGCAACTTTGTGAACCATTCCCTTGCCATTCCATTGAGAGTGGTGGGGAAGGAACGAGACAATATCTCGTCAGGGGGCTGTTGAAGGCCTAGCATCGTCTTGAAGGTGTTGAGGTGGTCCTGGGGGTCCTTAAGCCTGTCAAACGGCTCAAGTTGAGGCAGTCAGAATTTCGACGACACTAGACATTCTAGGACCGCCGTAGTGAAAGGCGAATCTGTTGCCCTGACCATTTTATCCATGCTTCGGTCCGTTTTCTCCTTATTGGTGTTCCTTAACTCGTCCATCTCCCTCCTCATCTCTTAAAGAAGATATGAGCTCTGTTCATCTGGAGTAGCAGACCCTTGGTGGTCATTTCTTCTATGGCTATTTCCCTCATCCTCCTAGTTGGCTCTGGACTGATTCTCCTCATGTTGAAGCTATAGTCTTATTTCCTGATTCTGCCTGGTGAGCTCTTCAATGGTGGCTGCAAGAGCTTGGACTTGTTGAGCTAAGGCTATTGAATCTAGGTGGGACTCCATCTGAATATGGAAGTTGACGGAAACTACATTTTCAAATCTGAATAAGAAAATGTCGTTCCCACAGACAGTGCCAAACTGATGAAGTGCAAACTCGTCAGTCGAAGTAAGTGCGTCCAGATGGAGCCAAGCCCTCGTATTTGTGATTATAGAAGTGGTAAGGTAGCTCCCCTAGAATGGTCACCGGTGTGGTGTCTACCACAACGTCTCCAATGCCAAAGTTAGTATAAGGAAACTCTTTGGAAAAGAATAATGTAATGTAATAGAACAAGAAGTATTTTTGAGTGTGTCTATGTACCTTGTATTGATGCTGTGAGGGCTTTATATATGTTTCCACAGCCCCTAGCTGTTGTGGCTGTTAATGTGGTTCTAATGTCTCTTTTGGTAACGCCTCTGGTCAATGATGTGAGATTTGATGGGCTTCCAACGGTCTGTACAACTGTCCCTATTACCATCCGAGGCATTTATCTGACCTCAATGAATGGCTTCTTTTCCTTTGTCAGTAATGTGGCTCATCTCGTCAGAGGCACTTGGTTAGTCTGTCTGTCAATATTGCCTCGTTGGTTTCGATAAGGTCGTCTAGAGAAGTTAAGTTTGTCAATCCTATCAAAAATCAAAATCAAACTCAATATTATGATTATTATTTTTAAAAGCAAATATTATTATTATTATTATTTGATAATATCTAAATTATCATTAGTAACACAATTCATGTACAAGAAAAATGCTAAAACAAGGGCACGTTCCTTCTTGTATATATCTAGAATGAGACCATAGACTCTTACCAAACATGACCGAAGCTCAAAGTTGCGAACCTTGCTACGCTTACTTTGCAGTGTTCTTACTAAGGGAGTCAATCTCGTACCGGAGGCTATACCGATTTGATCAGTAGAACGATATATTTCGGTACCGGTCAATACTGGTATACCGTTTCGGGTTTACCGTTATTTTTTATATTTATAAATATATATATATATATATACACACACACACATGTGTGTGTGTGTGTGTGTATTATAATAAATATAAAATTTTACTATAAAACATTGCTTTAATTCAGAACAAATTATTCATGGTTTTAGACTTTAGCATCAATTAAATGAAAAAAAAAAATTATATAAAAAATAGAAAGCTTAATTGTTCATTGCATACTAAAAAAAAAAAATAATACTAATAAGTTAATACAAGTAAGTCACAATTCTGCCCTTACAAAAATTCAAAAATTACAAAATTAAAAAAAAAAAAATTTTTTACCTGCCAATATGGCCCGATATTGGCCAGTATGGCCAGTACATGGTCGGTATGGCCGATACTGGTACGGTATCGACTATCTTGGTTTTTACTTCTCGCAATCACATATTATGACATTATGTAAAACTGTAAATCAAAGTCAACATCATCAAAAAAAATTGTAATCCATGCTAGATTGTAAAAGCATAAAGTAAATTTATAATTCAGAAAAAAGATATATATAAATATATATAAAATTCAACACAATTTCTTTAAAAGAGTTTTGCTAAACACATAATAAATTGCTACAACATATTCACAACAACGAGGATGTCAATTCCTCGTAGGTCAAAATAAAATAATAAAATATTTAATTGGAATCTATCACAATTAAAACTAAGGAAGTATTTCAAATATATATATATATATATATAATTTGAAAAAAAAAATTGCTAAATGAATGTAAATTTTTTATTATGTATAGCGTGACTTGTTAATTCCCCAACGCCAAAGTTCTCCTTTCACAACTTAGAAAAGAGGTCACACATTATTAATCCGCCAAAAACAAACAAATCTAAATTCTTTTACTCGGATAATTGATATATATATATATATATGTATATTTTTTTGTGAGAATAATTTGATAGTTGATACTTGATACCAATTTTGCCTTTTTTTTGGATTTGTTTAGTTAAAAAAAATTCAATTCATTATTTAAAAAAATTCTTATAAAAAAATTAAAAAATATATTCTTAATGAAACTCAACATTCAACAACCAATTGTGACGCTTGTAATGTTTTTTTTTCTATGGAAAATATGGTAACTTCATAAAGAAAAAGATAAATAAAAAGCATCTTGAATCACAAAGGACTCAATAATAGATGAATTTCCTTTATTCAAGTTAAAAAAATTATTAATTCCTATGTCAAGCTGCACCAAAATATGTGTTGATTTATTTTCTTGTTACCTCACTTGCAAATTGGGTTGTTCTGAAATCTTTTAGTTTTTTTTTTATATAATTTTTTATTATATATATATATATATATATTTATAAAATAAAAAAGACTGAAATTCTTATTATAGCGAAGGCAAATCTGCCTGATAAACATTAAAAGTGTATAATGGGACATCTTCCATCTATAAAGAAAAATCAGTGACATGTTGTGCATGCCTAACTTGGTTGTGAGAGGGGGGTACTTTGGGAAGGAAAGATTGTGGTTTGTGGAAATCATTGCGTTTCGTCAATTCTAATTTGCATAAGTACTAACACAAATCTTTGTGAAAACAGTTATTTCTATGGGGTTCACCGATGACACTCCAATGATAAAGTCGGACTTAGTTCAGTTCAATAGAGTATTAGTTTTTTGTGAGTTTTTATAGTTATACTTTTTATGAAAGTGGCTCTCCCCTTTTCAAGCTTAGATATGTCACACCAACCTTAGGTTTTGAGGTTGACCTGACTTTTATTACTCTCACATCGGTCGATAGAGCATAACTAGGCATCTTTGACCTGCCCAATAAGAAAATTAATCGTATCACATTTAATGCGATGTGAGGTAATTGTGACGCATTATATGTTGAGATGGTCATACCTAAATACCCAGCTTTTCTTTGAGGCAAAGCTAAATGACCAAGGCTTCTTTTTAGGTTAAGCTTATCAACATGATGTTATGAATGGTTAACTCATGAGGTCGGTATCCCTTTGCAGCTTTATTGATTGGTCTCTCGTTGTCCTTGGCTTCATTTTTACCCTCCACGTTACCTTCTAACTGGAACAACATAATTAATTAACTTCAACCACATTGTTACCTTTGAGCAGTTGTATGAACAACAGTTACAACATATCACATATATAGAGACAGTGTAAGTTCGTCACACAACGTGATGCTATACGATGCTATATTCTCAATGAGACTAGACATTGAACAACCAGTTGTGATGCTTTTCATGTTCATTGTGTTGTAGATAAAGTAAAGAAAAAAGAAATACTCAATTCTAAACGCGAGAGAGAGAGAGAGAGAGAGAACTTTTGTGAAAGGATAAAATTAGATTATATAATGAAATAAATTAGAAATCTAAGGGACAAAAGGTGTTGAGAGAGTGCAATGATTGTGGAAAATAAAAATAAGAAACTGAATTGATGTCAAATTCTTCCCAATTAGTGCAAATTACCCATCCAGAGATTTTGGACTTCCTCATCCATGACAATTGGCTAATGGTACCCTTGAGGTGAAGCCATTCTCTGTAAAACATTTTAGCTCATCGGAAGACTTCTTTTGTTAGAAGGGAGTAGACGAAGAGTGATGCTAAAATGGTATGTTTTTTAATTAAAAAAAAAAAAATCAAGAACATATTTTTTAATAATCAATTGGTTTTTATTTTATTTTATTTTATTTTAATTGTCAAGAAAATATTATTTGCAAAAAAATCTAGGACCACGACTTTCTCTGTTTCGTAAACTCATACTGAAGTTAGAGGACCACAAAATTCAATCGAGTCCTTTAAGTTTGACCATAAGAGCATATTTTGTAGCTAAAAATTTGGTTTTGACATAAAAGTTCTCAATGTTCTATTTTATGTGTATAGTATCGTACCAAAACATGAGCACATATGGAATGAATTTTAAAAGTTATCTAATTTCTTTCGTACGTTCAAACTTCAAGTTTATGCGCCCCCCCCCCCCCCCCCCCTCTCTATATTTAGGGCAGTTCACAATTCCCTCCCTTATCTTTGAAACCTACTAATTTTCCATTCTATGTTTCCAAAATGAGCAAATACTCCCATTCCAAGTAAAATAAAATGGGGGAAAAAAAAAAATTAACCCAACCCATAAATTAAACATAACATATACAATTTATTCACTTCATCTTGTTTCTCCAAAAAAATAAAAAAGCCCCTCAAAAGTGATGGAGATTGTTAGGAATCAGTTGCAAGATGTGTCCTTAACAGTGAAAAGAAATCCTAAAGTTGTTAAGTTAGCACTAATTGTTGAGTTTTAATCTCAATAAATGCTCAATTCTTTATAATATTACATTAGATTTTCTTATTAAGATACTTCAACTAATCACAGTTATATTGCATTATCTAGGTTTGATAAGTATTATTGAGACGTTCCCGACTAAGAACTTCAAAGGTTTCCCGTGGTATAAATTTTTTGGGATGGAGTCAAAAACTAGACCAACAATTGAAATGTGAAGAGAATTACACTTGTAGTCACCAACATTATATTCACATGTTCAAATTAAATTTACAAGTTGGGTTAAGTTTACTGGGGTTTAAATTACATGGGTTAGTTTATTTGGGGTAGTTTTGAAATTTAATTTTTTAGTTGTGAGTATTTTAGACTAATACTCTAGGATACAAAAGATTTCGTTGGACTTAACTGAGGGAGTTTTGCTCATTTTGGAAACAAAGAACATAAAATTTGTTAGTTTCAAAGATAAGGAGGGGGATTATGAACTATTCCAAACATAAGGGAGGAAGATAATTTTTCCTCTAGTGAATTTAATAAACATTGTTTAACATAAATTTGTACTTAAACATAAACTTGAATTTTATAAATATGAAAGAAATTAAATAACTTTTAAAATTCACTCCATATGTACTTGTGTTTTTATACAATGCTATACACGTAAAAGAAAATATAGAGAACTTTTATGCCAAAACCAAAATATTAGGCATGTGATCAAACTTTCTGTTAGGTTCTAAAAGTTTAGAACAATTGGCAAATCGTGAACACACACGAACATATAAGCTACAGAAAGAAGAATTCAGAATTTTCCTGGTTCGATCGATCGAAGAACAGGCTTGACCGATCGAAAGTTGTATCTGCAAAACTTTAATTAAGCCCAAACAGCAGTTCAAGCCTATGAAGGATTAGGATTTCAGATCTACTTCTCCTAGTATATAAAGGAAACCCTAAGCACATTTTTGTAAGGCTTTTGAGAGAGAGAAGAGGGTGCCTCTTTTGTATTTAGGGTTTTGTACCTAAAAAGCTCTCTCATATTTTCTATCGGTGTTATTACTTGAAGAATCTCAAGATCCGGTGTTGTAGAAGTTGTTGCCTTCTCTAGTCATCAAAGGTGCTGATGATCTAAACCTTCAAAGGTGGTCTTGGAGTCACAAACAAGAGAGTTTGTGTTGCTAAACCTTTGAGTGGGATCTCAAAGTCACAAACGTGGATGTTTGTGTTTTGCAAAGGCCAAAAAAAGAAGCAGTTCGTGGACTCGGAGCTATCATGGGGTCGTGGTAGTAAGTTTTCTACTCGAGGTAGCAATAGGATGTTAGTGGTCTAAGTCGCTATTGTACAAACTTCAATTCTTTCATAGTGTTTTTGCTGTTTTACCTTTAGGATAGCTAGGTTAAATCCTCCCCAGGATTTTTATCAGTTTGGTTTTCATAGATCATCATATCTTTGTGTTCTTTATTTTTTGCAGTTTACATTGATATGATATATTTGTGTTAACCTAGATCTGATAATTTGACTAAGTAATCACTTGACTAATTAACTAGGTTAATCTAGTTGTGTTTTAAGAGGTCTAAAAATATACAAGTAGTATCAGAGCAGGTAGTTCTTTTGTTTTAGATCTTTTGATCTAAGAGTTGATCCTTGACTACTGTTATCATGGATAATTTTAAGTGTCTTACTATGTTTGACTGTGATGATTTGAATAAAAAGGACACTAGTGTTTCTATTGATCTTATTGATGCCTGTGAAACTTTTTGTAAGAAATTATTGAAATCTATGAAAATTGCTAAGAAATTCAAGGAAGAGTTAAAATTGGCTAATCTTGAAAAAAAGGAATTGATTGTTAGATTAAATGAATCTAATAAAAAGAATGAATTTTTGAGAAATCAAATTTCCTCTCAAGATGAGAAGATGAAAAGTTTGGAACAAGAGTTAGTTGAATCTAAAGCTAAAATTGAAAATTTGACTAGTACTAAGTCTGCTATTGATAACAGACTGTTTTTCTTAAGCCTAAAACTAAGAAAATTTATATCTCTTCTTTCAAGAGGAATAATATAGAAAAGGCTTATTTTGCTAGGTTAGATAAAGGTAAAAGTTTTGATGTAGATGCTGAAATTTCTAAACCTATGTCTAAACCTACTATTAGAGAGCATTATAAATCTGTTTATGTGCCTATATGTCACATTTGTGGTGTTGTTGGTCATATTAGACCAAATTGTTCTTTGTTGAGGCAAAAACCAAAATCTGAGACTAGATTTGTTGTTAGGAATATTGATATTCCTAAATTTATTCATGTTTGTCACTTTTGTTTTGTTTCCAGTCACATTCGTCCTGATTGTCATAAATTAAAATTTAAACATTCTGTATTTCAATTTAGGATATGTGATGATATTTCACCTGCCATAATTCCAGATAAATTATTTCATATGCTTTTGAAAAATTTAAGCTTGTTGGCTTGTGAAAGGAAATTGTAGGATTTTAGTCTTTCTCAGAAGATTGGTGTAATCACTCAAATACACTTTGCTTCACATGAATTTTCACCTACAAAGCTGAACACTCGTGCTATATGGGTGAGAAAAGATTCTCTAAGGTGAGTGTTGCTGACTTATCCTTGATTTAATTCTTTCAATTATTTGTGGACATGTTTTATTTCAGTTTTTGGTTGTTTTGTTTTTGTTTAAAAAAAAAATCCAAAAACATTGAATTTTTTTTTTTTCAAAAAGACAAAAATATTTTATTTTGTGTCTTGTATTATTTGTTTTGAGGATTACATGAGTTATAATATCTCTCTCTTAATTTAGAACATGCTTGATATTGTGGAGAAACTTGAATAGTATGTGTAATATAAGTGTTAAACTATTTTTGATTTTGTGTGAGTATGTACTAGTTTGTACATGTACTCAAGGGTTAATTAAGGAATTGATATTTCTTGTTTGTGTACCCTCTATAGCTTAGTTAAGCACTATCATGCATTGCATTTGCATTTTTAATCATTTAGCACAATGTGTGCTTTTTGTTCTTGGTCATAAATTTTTTTAAACTAAAAAGATTTTTGTGTTTTCTATTATAGATCTTGGATTTGAAATCAAGATTTGCCATATTATCTTTACATAACATGTTTATGTACCTTGTTTAGCTTTGATGAACTTATTTCTTGCACTTTACTAGTTTGAGCTTTGTAGTGCATGTTGTGTGGGAAATATATTTATACATTTTGATCACTTTGTCTTGATCTTGAAGTCACATGCCTTTGATTGTCGGACTTGATCCTTTTGAGAAAGGCATAAATAACTATCTCACCACTGTTTTTTAGCCAATCATAAACACCTTAGTGCATATCGTAAGATTTTGTGCTCGAGAAAGTGTATCATATGCACAAAAAGAATATAAGGTGTAGTCTCGGAATAAATGCTAGAATTGGTGTGTACATTATTTCGGCTATTTTAATAAGTTTCTGATTAAATAAAATTGGTGTGTATATTATGAGGCAAATTAAGAAACTTACATGATTGCTAACTTTTATTCTAGAAAATGTGAGAGTTATATGATGTAACTCTTTAGGTGATAGCCTCTCTCAAATTCTATGTGATGAATTTAGTAGACTTTGTGCTTGATTTCTATTTACATATCACCTCACATGTATCTCAAGTTTTTGCTAGTTGCACACATTATACAAGTTACTCTTTGCTAAACTTTGTACATGTTATTGTGTGTGATTTTGGTTTGGCCAACCAAGTTTGAAGAATTCCTTGATTTTTATGCAAAATATGTTTGAAATTTGAGAATTTAAGGATAATTGATTGCAAATTTTTTTGTAAGATCTGGGTTGAATTCAAGTGTTTTTGGAAAACTTTCATCTCATACTCAAGCATTTCATTCATAAAACTTTATGCTTTGAGGAGTTTCCACATTAAATTGCTCTGTTTTTCAAAATTTTAAGTTTTTCAGATTTTTGATCGATCGAAGCTATTTCTCGACCGATTGAAATTGTGATAAAAATTTTTGGTTTGAATCTGCTTGGCTCGATTGGTATTCGATCAATGCTCGACTGATCAAAATTGAAAATTTTCAGTTTCTAATTTTTTGACCAATCAATTTTTTATGCATCTTTTGTGTTTAGGATTCACATGCATTGCATTGTTTTCTGTATTCATCTTGCAGTTTAGCGGTCATATCTTTCATTGTTTTCACACATAACATGCATACACTTTGTTAAATTGGGTACTTAACTTGATTTAAAAATTGATTGATTAATTTTTGAGTCCTTGTACATTTTACTATATGCTATTTTTATGTGTGAACTGTAAAAAATATTTTTCTTAAGAGATATGATGGATAATTAATGTGCAAATATTTTCCCTACTCATGCAACTGTTTATGGGTCACATGGTGTCATGTTTGCATTTATTGAAAGAGAGTATTTTTCTTCATGTGTATCCTCAACTTGGTTTTAAGTATGGTTTGTGTGTTTTTATTTCCTCCCACCTCCTAAATTTTCTCCAAAATTGTTTTTCCTAAAACTTGTTTTGTTTTTCCTATTTTTATAGGGGTAGAAGCTTGTTTTTAACCTTTGCTCTTCATAAGGAAAGTTGTTGCTCTTTTAGGGGGAGTTGTCTCTATTTTCTATAGAGTTGAATTGTTTTGTGTTCTCTTAATTCTCTATTGTCTCCTGACTTTTGTTGTGTATATTTTTTGTTTACTCTTTGTTTGAGTAGTCTTTGTCAATACGTGACAAAAATGGGGAGATTTAGATGAAATGTGGGAATATGTGGGAATCCTGTTTGTTTTGTTTAGGGTGAGATAAATTTGTTTTTCAAAGAGGAAGAATATAAAAACTTTTTGATGTATCTAACTTAGGGGGAGAGTTAGAATTTACTTTTGTTTTTTATATTCTGTTTCATATTTTTTGTTCCACAAATGCAGTGATGTGTTTGTTGAGTGTTTTAGGAAAGACAGGGACATTCTGATCAAGACCTTCTACCTCTTCTTGCAACTTCTAGGTTAGGAGTCTTAGATTGGGATTTGTGATGTAATTGGGCATTTTATTGTATGGGGTTGTTCTTGTATTTGAGCATTTCATTTTGTATGAAAGTTTTGTCACGAATTGCCAAAGGGGGAGATTGATAGGTTCTAAAAGTTTAGAACAATTGGCATATCGTGAACACATAAGGACATACAAGCTGTAGAAAGAAGATTTCAGAATTTGCCTGGTTCGATTGATCGAAGAATAGGCTTGACTGATCGAAAGTCGTATCTACGGAATTTTAATTAAACCCAAACAACAGTTCAAGCCTATTAAGGATTGGGGTTTCAGATCTACTTCTCTCAGTATATAAAGGAAACCCTAAGCATGTTTTTATAGGGCTTTTGGGAGAAAAGAGGGTGCCTCTTTTGTATTTAGGGTTTTGTACCTAAAAAGCTCTCTCATATTTTCTATCGGTGTTATTGCTTGAAGAATCTCAAGATCCGGTATTGTAGAAGTCGCTGCCTTCTCTAGTTATCAAAGGTGCTGATGATCTAAACCTTCAAGGGTGGTCTTGGAGTCACAAACAGGAGAGTTTGTGTTGCTAAACCTTTGAGTGGGATCTCAAAGTCACAAATGTGGGTGTTTGTGTTTTGCAAAGGCCAAAGAAAGAAGTAGTTCGTGGACTCGGAGCTATCATGAGGTCGTGGTAGTAAGTTTTCTACTCGAGGTAGTAATAGAATGTTAGTGGTATAAGTCGTTATTGTACAAAACTTCAATTCTTTCATAGTGGTTTTGCTGTTTTACCTTAAGGATAGCTATGTTAAATCCTCCTCAGGTTTTTTACCGGTTTGATTTTCCTGGGTCATATTATCTTTGTGTTCTTTATTTTCCGCACTTTACATTGATATGATATATTTGTGTTAACCTAGATCTGATAATTCGACTAAGTAATCACTTGGCTAATTAACTAGGTTAATCTGGTTGTGTTTTAAAGGATCTAAAAACATACACTTTCTCATGCTCATGTGCTAAGTTACAAACTATACTTATGTGATCAAAGTTAGAGAACTGAGTGTGAGGAAGACAAAGAATCCATAGTTAAATAAACATACAATTTAGATGACTTAATTGTATTTCAGCCAATGTTAGAGGGTATAATTTATAATTTAGCCTTAAGTGTACATATTTAGAACTATATATATATATATATATATATATATATATCTGTGTGTGTGTGCGTTTGGGGGGGGGGAGGGGGAGAGGGGAATTATAAGATCCACATGGTGGACAAGTGATGTAATCTACCATTCTACTAAAAAACTGCCACTTTGTACAAAGTTTGGCAACAAAATGGTTGTAGACTAAAATTACAACTTTACTCAATATTTTTTTATTGGATATGAATTTTGACAAACCTTTATTTGATTAAATTTTCTTCTTATAATTATATTCCATGCTTGCAAAATTTTAAAAAGATCGATGATCAATAGCTATGTCAACAATCAAATGGTTTAAATTTCAAGTTTTTGTAATCTAAAATTATACATAAAAAATAAAGTTTATGGATTAAATAGTAAATAACATACAATTGATATGAAATTCGACATGTTTTTTAAGAACTTAAAATAAAAAAAAGCAATTCCACGGTTAGATTTTCAAAATATGTAATCATGTTAATTTGTTTAGTGACAGTTATATCTTTAGTTTACAACTAAGTTTTTAACCAAACTTGTAGCTTGCAGAATTGATAATAAAACTATTATATAACAATTTCAAGATAAGAAAACTTGTAGGGAGAAATTGTGAGATTTATTGCATTTGCTTTTTTTTTTTTTTGGGTCAATATATGAAGTTCTCTCTTTTTTTATTAGATTTTGTATAAATTAAGTTTCTTAATGAGCATCCTGAAAAAAAACTCTTGGAGTTGACATGATTGAGATTGTACAAGAAATGTGTTATAAAGAACATCTGCAAAGCCAAAAAAAAAGGCAAAGTAGCGGCTTTCTGCCCATTAAAGTACAGACCAGTAGCATCAGAGTTTAACATATTTTAGAGAACAAAGTTTCTTTCGAAATTAGTTTGGAGAGAAACTCTACAAATTCCTCATATATCTCTATATTGAGTGTAAATTTTGGAAATCTAACCCTTAGATTGTATGTTCTTATTATATTCTTCATGCATGTAAAATTTTAAGAAGATCAAAGATCAATTGTTATCTCATCAAACAAATGTTAAAATTTCAAAATTTTATGATCTAAAATTGTGTATAAAAAATAAGTTTATTGATCGAATAGTAAATAATATTCAATTTGAATGAAATTTGATATGCATGTTAAGAATATAAGAAATATGAAATTCAACGGTGAAATTTTCAAAATTCACAAAAAAAAAAAAAAGAAATATATGAGAAATTTGAAAAGTTTCTCTTCAAACTAATTTGGAAAGAAACTTTGTTCTATTTTAGAGAGTTCAACAGAGGGCAAGGAATTAAAAACAACAAAATCCCAATTTGCTCAATACAACGTGGGACAGCGAAGAAGTTTAGGGTATCTAGTTTAACTGAAATATACGAACTACATCCTTGAAAATTCGTAATGCCTATTACTTCCTTGCAAATTCATAATGCCTATAAACTTTTCAGGTTCTTCCCAGTTCAAATACTAAACACATCACATCCAAATCACCACTAGAGTTCTATCTCATCCGATTTTCTTTTTCTATGAAATGACTATTTCTCAATTTCTCTTATGACAACGTGTAAGAAACTAAGAATCCCATTGGGTAGATAATTAGGTTTCTAAAGAATCTCATTGGGATTTTGTTAAAAGTTACTTTTTTCTACTCAATGAAAGAATCAATTGCTCTAATATCTTTCTAGAATTCTTCCTTGACACATATTATTTAATGCCATTAGCATTCATTCAGTATTCTTGGTCAAAACTTAGATCAATACCTTAGATATTATTTTTTAGATACCCTTCTTAAAATTTAGCCAAAACTTAGATATAATATCTTAGAAATAACACCTAAGCTGAGCCACATATTCATGAACATATCATTATTTTTGAGCTTGGCTCATTTAAATAGTTGAGTCTAAATTTAGGCTTGAGCTTGACTAGTTTGCTGAATAGACAAACATAAGCCAAGTTTCTTTTTTTACATTAATATGAGGCTGAGCCAAGCGGTTTAAGGACTATATTTTAAACCCCATTTTGTTTTTGCCACAAAAATGAGCAACATAGGTTGCCTCTCTTATCACCCAACAAAGGAAATATCAACAAAATTCAAAATTATTCAGCCAAAAAAAATCATAACTCTACTTTCGAGATAGATTGGATCAAGAATTGGGTATTGAGAGTTAGGAAAATGTTTGGCATTCATTTAGTATTCTTAGCCATAAACAAACTTGACTTAGGTATAAATATACCTTATTATTCCCACTAATAATTCAATATCTACTTGTGGGAGGTGGGATACTTTGGGAAGGAAAGATTGTGGTAATTATCGTATTTCATCAATTCTAATTTACACATGTACTAACACAAATTTTTGTAAAAACAGTTGTTTCCACGGGGTTAACCGATGACACTCCAATGTTAAAGTTAGACTTAGTTTAGTTCAACAGAGTAATAGTTTTTTTTTGTGAATTTTTATGGTTATACCTTTTATGAAAGCATTTCTCCCCTTTTCAAGCTTAGATATGTCACACCAACCTTAGGTTTTGGCTTTGACTTGACTTTTATTACTCTCACATCGGCCTGTAGAGCCTATCTAAGCATCTTTGACCTGCCCCATGTGAAAACTAATCGTATCACATTAATTGAGATGTGAGGCAGTTGTAACACAATAAATGTTGAGATGGCCATACCTAAATACCCAGCTATTCTTTGAGGCAAAACTAAATGACCAAGGCTTCTTTTTAGGTTAAGCTTATCAACATGATGTTATGAATGTTTAACTCATGACTTCGGTATCCCTTTGCAACTTTACTGATTGGTCTCTCGTTGGCCTTGGCTTCATTTTAACCCTCCATATTACCTTCTAACTTGAACAACATAATTAATTAACTTCAACCATATTGTTACTTTTGAGCAGTGTATATCACATATATAGAGACAGCGTAAGTACGTCACACAACACCTATTTTTTATGGTTCATATGTTGTCTTGTACTGTGTATAGCCCAATATAGTCCAAAACGATGTGAACCCAAAAAATGGCAATGTATGCCCATTGAAGTTCCTTAAAACCTGTCCCCTCTCCCCCCCCCCCCCCCCCCCAAACAAAATTTATAGCTACATAAATAAGATGCATTCCATGTTTGCAATTGGTAAAAGAGACTAATTCAAATGGTCCTATAAAACTGGATTTCATTTTTGTAATTGCTGCTGAGTGTAAACTCTCATTCATCTCTCTCTCCAGTTTCCTTTTTCTATCTTGTTTAGCCCCTAGTTTGCACTCCCTTTCTTTGTCAACTAACAGTCATGCATTAAATTTTTATGGTAGATTTTTGCTTTAAAAAAAAAAAAAAAACTAAAATATGATGTTTAAAATCCTATTGAGTAAAAACTCAAACAGCTAATTACTCTTCTTCACATGTGATTTATCATGTGTAATATATATATATATATATATATCATGTGCTTTCGAAGGTTTCAAGTTTATTCAATCAAAACTATCCTATCAACTTCCATTAGATGTTGCCGCGAAGTGTCCCAATTTTGTTTTTTGTTTTTTGTTTTTTGCTTTTTTTTTTTTTGAAATTTTTAAGTTTTAAAAAAAAAATCCAATTACTTAATAAAAAATAATTTATGGGAAATTTTTTATAAAAAAATATTCTCAATGAGACTTGACATTGAACAACCAGTTGTGATGCTTGTCATGTTCATTGTGTTGTAGATAAAGTGAAGAAAAATATACTTAATTCTAAATTGGAGAGAGAACTTTTGTGAAAGGATAAAATTAAATTAGGTAATGAAATAAATTAGAAATCTAAGGGACAAAAGGTGTTGAGAGAGTGAAATGATTGTGGAAAACAAAAAAAAAAAAAAAAAAAAAAACTGAATTGAACCCAACAACAATCAATGATGGATAACATTTAGAATTTGATATTATGGGTGTGATGGCAAATTCTCACCAATTAGTGCAAACTACCCATCCAGAGATTTTGGACTTCCTCTTCCACAATAATTGGCTAATGGAGCCCTTGAGGTGAAGCCATTCTCCGTAAAAAAAATCTAGGGCAAACACAAATAAAAATCACAGGAAGACATCTTTTGTTAGAAGGGAGTAGATGAAGAGTGACGTTAAAGTGGTATGTTTTTTAATAAAAAACTCAAGAAAATATTTTTTGATAGTCAATTGGATTTCTTTTTAAAATAAAAAACTCAAGAAAACATAATTTTAAAAAATTCGAAAAAAAAATCTAAGGCCACAACTTTCTCACACTCATGCTCAAGTTAGAGGACCACAACATTCAATTGAGTCCTCTAAGTTTGACCATATAAGTATATTTTGTAGCTAAAATTTTAGTTTCAACCAAAGGGTATGGTGTCAAGAGTTCAGACCGTCAAATGAATTGTGGCCTGGTGGGAGGACTTGTGTTACGATGCAGCTGGCACCTTGGGGTCTCGTTTCAGAGTGGGCAGCAACTCTTGCGTGCACTATACACGGTTGGCGCCTTCGGTGTGTAGACGAACAATTGGCACGGTTGTGATAACTCAATGGAACTTTGGAGTGGACCATATAAGTATATTTTGTAGCTAAAATTTTAGTTTCAACATAAAAATTCTCAATGTTCTCTTTTATGGGTCCACTTAGGAACAACTTATTTAGTTGAAACTGAAAACTTTTTACTGAAAGTACTATAGATAAAGGTAAAAATTAGTTGAAATAGTACAATAAGATTTATGAATAGTACTACCAAGTGTAATGAGACTCATGAATAGTAGCAACAATAAGTTAAATAGGAAAAGAAGCTATCCAATATAAGCTTATTCCAAACGCAACCTATGTGTGTATTATTGTACAAAAACATGAGCACATATGGAATGAATTATAAAAGTTATATAATTTCTTTCATATGTTTAAACTTCAATTTTATGTTTAGGTGCAAATTTATATTAAAAAATGTTTTTTAATTCCTTAGGGGAAACAACATTCCCTCCCCCTATATTTAGGCCAGTTCACAATTCCCTCCCTTATCTTTGAAACCTACCAATTTTCCATTATATGTTTTCAAAATGGGTAAATACTCATATTCCAAGTAAATTAAAAAGGGAAAAATTTAATCCAGCCCATAAATTAAACAAAACATATACAATTTATAATTAACTTCATCTTGTTTTTCCAAAAAGAAATCCCCTCAAAAGTAATGGAGATTGTTAGGAATCAATTCCAAGATGTGTCCCTGACAGTGTAAAGAAATCCTAAAGTTGTTGAGTTAGCACTAATTGTTGGGTTTTGACCTATAAGAGCTCAATTCTTTATAATATTACCTTAGATTTTCTTATTAAGAGATACTACAATATATATATATATATATATATATATTTTGTATTGTATTGCTTAGGTTTGACTAGTATTATTGAGACATACCAACACTAAGAAATTCGAAATTATTTCGGTCTTTCTTATATTTGGATGGAGTCAGAAGCTAGACCGGCAATTGAAATAGGAAGAGAATTACACTTGTACTTACCAAAGGTATATTCCTGTATTTAAATTAAATTTACAAGTTGGGTTAAGTTTACTGGGGTTTAATTTACATGGGTTAGTTTATTTGGGGTAATTTTAACATTTTATTTTTTTAGTTGTATGTATTTTAGACTAAAATTGGGTATTTGCTCACTTTGGAAACATAGAACGGGAAATTTGATAGTGTCAAAGATAAAGAGGGAAATTATGAACTATTCAAAACATAAAGGGAGAAAAAGTAATTTTTCTTCTAGTGAATTTTAAAAAAAAAAAATTAACATAAATTTGTACTTAAACATAAACTTGAATTTTAAACATATGAAAGAAATTAAATAACTTTTAAATTTCACTCCGTATGTGCTCGTGTTTTTGTATGATGATATACACACATAAAGGAGAATATTGAGAACTTTTATACCAAAACCAAAATATTAGCTACAAAAATATACTTTATGTGGTCAAACTTTATCACACTCACATTCAAGTTACAATATATATTTATGTGTTCAAAGTTAGAGGACTAAGTGTGTGAAAGACATGTAAGCCTTAATTGAATAAATTTAAAATTTAGAGAACTTAATTGAATTTTGGTCAAAATTAAAGGGTATAGATTATAATTTAGCTAAAGTAAAATTGTTATTAAAATATATATTGTTAGTAAGTGGCTTAAAGATATGAGTTAGGATGTAATTCCCACCAAAATGGTGTGTGTGTTACAGTGTGTATATATACATATACGGATTCAAAGTATTGAAGTTTGAAATGTAAAATGTATTATTAAAATAGATAAAGTAATTTTTTTGGATAGGTGCATATTTTTATAACAAGCTAATGCTTAAAATGCCCCTTTTTGTTTCTTGGACATTGAAATGTCACGACCCACGTGAGTGGGATCTCTTTCGGACACCCAAATTGTAGGCCTATTCTAAACATGGGCTTAGAAATACATATCAGGCCTTCTGCCCAAGAGGAGAAGTGAGGAAGTCGATCACCACTTGGTTTACAATCCAAAAAAACCGACTATATGATTCCCATATGCAAAATTATACTTTCGAGACTGATTGGATCAAGAGTTGGGTATAAAGAGTTCGGAAAATGTTAGGCAATCATTCAACCTGGCATGTGGGTTAGCATTCATTAGTATTCTTAGCCATAAACAAAGATGAAACTTAAAATAAAAGCAATAATTGACTTAGGTATACAAATACCTTATTATTCCCGCTAATAATTCGATATCTACTTGGGAGGTGGGGAGATACTTTGGCAAGGAAAGATTGTACTAACACATGAAAACAGTTGTTCCTGTGTGGTTCACCGATGACACTCCAATGATAAAGTCTGGTTGAGTCTAGTTCAAGAGCGTAACAACTTTATTTTTGTGAGTTTCTATGGTCATACCTTTTATGAAAGTAGTTCTTCATTTTTCTAGCTTGGATATGCTCCACCAATTTCAGGTTTTCCAATTGACATGACTTATACCACTCTCACATCGGTTTGTAGGGCATAATTAAGCAGCTTTGACTTGGCCAGTGAAGAGAGTGATCATATCACTTTAAATGCAATGTAAGGCTGTTGATGCGCAATAAATGCTTAGATGGCCGTGCCTAAATACCCAGCCCTTCTTTGAGGTAAAGCTAAAGGATTACCCATACTTTTCTGGTTAAGCTTATCCATATGAGATTATGATTGGTTAACAATATTCATGAGGTTGGTGTTCCTTTCAGCTTTACGGATTGGTCTCTCACTGTCTTAGGCTTATAGCCTAGAACGATGTATGGACCCAAAAAAAAAAAAAAAAAAAAGGCAATTTATGCCCATTGAAGTTCCAAAAAACTTGATCCCCCCATTTAAAGTTACATAAATAAGATGCATTCCATTCATGCAATTAATAAAAAAGACTAATTCATGGCCCTATAAAATTGGATTTCTTTTTTCTAATTGCTGTAGACTCTCATTCATCTTTCTCCACCATTTTCCTTTTCGTATCTTGTTTAGCCTCTACTTCTCCTTTGTTAACTAACAATTATGCATGAAAATTTGCCATTCTTGATATCCTATTTTGTCTGCTCTCGATTTGCGTGCCGAACTCCAAAAAATTCAAAAATGTTATTTTCTCTCCATGGGGCTGCGAGAACATTAAGAATGACATGGTGCAACCCATTTGGATATCAGAGCACTCAAAGTGCATTTTTCAGCTAAAATGATCAAAATGCCCCTAGTCAATCTAGGGTTGACTGAAGATCAAATGAGGTCAAAATCCTCACAAAAAAACACTTTTCATAGTTTTACATCAAACTCGAGCTTTTCGGAGATTTTTGGAAACTTTGACCAAGTTTGACTTAGTTCGACTCAGAGTTGACCTTGAATGGCCCCCAAAAAACCCTAATTTTTATCCAACCATCAAAATGAGTTAAAACCAGTGTCATTGCGAAGATTATCAAATTCTCAGTCCAACGATGATTCATGGATCGAAATCAAAGTTAAAACGGTCAAGATATCACGAAAACTGGGATAACGCACCAATTGATGCACTGCTAACTTCCAACAGCCATAACTTTTGATCCAATCATTGAATTTTCAAGTTCCATACCTTTTCAGAAACAAGAAATCAAGATCATTCCAAAGGTGTCAAGATCAACCCGATCTGAGGCCATTTGCAGATGGCGGCCCTTGAAGGGCTGCTGCCTCTTAAAGCATGTCGGGGCAATAAAAAGGCCCCAGGCACCCCCAGACCAAAAAAAAAAGAAGACTTCTTGGTTGCCTGCTCTTTACTTGGAGGTTTTCCACACATTTCTCCTCTCTTCTGAACACTAAAAACACATCAAACTTTCTTAATTTTTCTCTCTTTTCCAAAAATATAAGCTATTATTCTTATACCTAATCTTTTTTTCCTTGGTTCTATACCTTGGGATTTGGGGTTTAGGAACTTGGATGTAGCCTTTTAGCTACTATCGATACCCCTAACTTTCTAAATCTTTTTCTAGCATTTATTTTACTCATTTTTCCCTAATAACATGATTTATTGCCTTCCTTAGCATGTTTCTTGCTTTATCTCACTCTTAGCATGTTCTTAGTTTAGATCCATGTTCTTCCATGCTTGTTTATGGGTTATTTGTCTTTCCTACATGCTTTATGCTTTATGCCATATTTTCCTATGCTTTGTTCCTTTTGTTCCATGTTGATGTTAGGGTTACATGCTCACATGCTTGTATGATATTTTCGGTCACGCCTTGCTTAGATCTACATGTTTACATGTATGTTTCTATGCTTATATGTCTAGATCTATGCCTTCACATGCTTGTATGCTTGGATTTGTGTTCGTCCATGCTTTTATGCTTATATCCACATGCTTAGATGTATAGCCACATGCTTACATGCGCATTTCTGTGCTTATATGTGTAGATCGGTGCATTTACTTGCTTAGATCAATGTTCTCTACATGCTTTATGCCACCATCTATGTGCTTGCGCGCTTCTTGCCATGTTTATGTGCTTAGGCCTAGATCTTGTTTGTCATGCCATGTGCTATTGTAGCCCATTTTGTTCCTTTTATCGCTTTTTCTTGTGTTTTGGCCTATTGGTTTGGACTCGATCTAGACCTTATGGTCTTTGTCATCGTCCATACACCAAGGTCCACATCAAAGGGTTTGGATCATTCTATTTGCATGTCTATGCTTGCTTGCTTCTATGCTTTATGCTTATGTTAGCCTCTGTTGTCCTAGGCTTCACCATGCTTGACGCCCTCCATGGGCTTGATCTTGTTTGGTTACATCTGACGCCCATGAGGCCGTGTTTGGGTGTAACCACTTGGGATGCATCTCTGGATGCCAGGTTGCTTCGTGCGTTCCCTTCCCTTTTCCACTACGTGTGATGATATGCTTGCCATGTTTGTTTATGCCACTCGTTGGCTTTCTATGCATCTTTACGTTCTTGCTTACTTGTTCATGCATGAGTCTTGTTTGTAAGTGTGTCATCCATACTTCAACACAATGAAGCCATGTACACCTGATCCAAACCTGCATTTGTCCCTCGTGGACACCACCTTTTATTTGCCTTTTTGCTTGTTTGTATTCTTTCTTATTTGCTTGCTTGCCTGTTTGCCTTCTTCCTTTCTTGTTTGTTTTTTTATCTCGTGGCTCATCATGCCTCCTGCCATATGCTATGCTTGCCATGTCTATCATGCTTATCTGCTTTATGTCTCTTTCACATACTCTTTGCATCTTTGTTCCTTCCATTGCTTGTTTGCTGGTTTCTTGTCTTTGCCTTTGCATGTAAACACATAGAGCGAGGAAGCACGGAGCTAGGGCACGATCTTCTAGGCACAAGCAAAAAGGGCGAGGATGCGAGCATGTGGATATAAGCCAAGTGGCTACATTCAGTAGATTTAGGGTTTTAGCCTCTCCCATTTGGTTACGTACTCTTTTAGATGAGTTGTATAAGGTATATCATGTCATGTACCATTTGTCCTCATCTCTAGAGTATGGCGACCCCTGCTTACTTTCCTGCACCTATATTTTGGGTCATGCTTTAAGGATGTAGGCATTTGCTTTCCTACTCTATGTGCTTGCATTGTGCATTATGTATGTATATATACACCTGCTCGCCCCTTTCGGTGTGATTGTCACAGTTCATGTCACCTAAGGCAAGGCGATGCCTAATTTTTGCAGCGAAAGTAAGGTGACATGTCGCTAGATTTTTGCCGTGGAAATCTGGTACTTTGCCCGAAGGCCTTAGGAAAGTATAGATTGGGACCACACCCATTCAAAAGCCAAACCTCAAAACCTCATGCATGCAAAGCCCCGAAAGCTTGTGCCAAAACATGTTTTTTACGGCCAATCTCCAAAAATTAAGATTTTCTTAAAACAAAGGACTGTACTTGGACAGGCGTTGTGGGGTGCCTAACACCTTCCCCACACGTAACCAAACTTCTGGATTCAAGAATTAAGATTTTTTGCCATCCACAATAGATTAGAAAAAATTTCCTTTTTCCTAGCCTAAGATTGGTAATAAAATTAACTAGAAACAGGTGATCAATCACACCTTAGAAAAACCCAATGATTGGTGGCAACTTCACTTACCTTTAGTAGTCCCTTAAAATTTGGCTAAGATTCCTGCCATATTTCCAAAGGTAGACAAATACCTTCATCCACTGAGAGAGAGAGCACCCAAAGCACCGCGCAAACAACCACACGCTGATCATAGAGAAGGGCCTCCAATAGGCCCCACGCACGAGAGAGCATCACCACGACGGATGGTCGAACGAAGGCCCGACGAGGATTTTTCGTTCCGATCAAGGCCGAGCGTCGACATCCATTTTGGCATAGAATTTTTTTTTTTAAAACTAGCATATGATGTTTAAATTTTGTGGGTTTTTTTTTTTTTTTTTTTTTTTTTAACAACACACAGGCCCAAGTAGAAAACAAGGATCCTAGGTCTTGTGCTTAAGTTCAAAGGACTGGTCTTTGTTCACCGTAGCTAAGTGGGGTTGATTTCGAACCAAGTTGTGCTCAAAACGTGGATCCTACAATACATACATACTAACACATAGAAAATACATATGTATTGCAAAGTAAGAAACAGTAAAGAATAATATAAATAAGGGGAAAAATGAAATAAAATGTTAGGGATCATCAAGATAATAAGAAATGCTTTATTATTTTTCTTAAGTTTTTTTTTTTAATACATTATGATCTCATTGCATTAGGATATATCACAAGGTCCAAATAAGTTCAAAAATCACAGACTTAGATAGCTCCTTTAGGCTTCCAAGACTTATGAGGTTTAAATCCCTTTGAATTTAATTGTATTCTCTAGTGTCTGTTTTAAATTCCCAAACGGTGTTTTCCCTCTCTTTTCTCTTTTTAAACTCTAGAAGAGTTTTCTAAAAAAAAAATTTCCCTTTGATTCACTATTGCTAAATGATTTTTATTGTTGGCCCCCCCCCCCCCCCCCCCCCCGCTTTTATAGTGCCATCTTAAGGCTTTTGGTGTACCACTAATTCCCTCCATTTGCTGTCCTGGGTACCAAAACCAATGTGGTGTCAGCAACATTGGTATCTGGTCCCTTCCTTATTTTCTCACTATTTTCCTCTTTTGAGGTTCCCTCTCCAAAAGCCTCTAGTTGACTTTCCTATTCTGGGAGGTCCTAAAGGACTGACTTCTAATCTTTCTTTTCCCAAAACTCCTAGATACCATTTTTTAGACCCACTTTTTGGCTGCTTTGCCTTTTGTCACTTTCTTTAAATGGGCAGATTCCTTTTCTATTAGGTTGAAAGATCCCCAGCCACCTTCCTTCATTGCCCATCTCCTTGGGTTCCTTGAGGTGCTAGACCCTTTTTATGAAGTGCTGGTTCCCAAGTCTTCTGCCCTTTTTCGGCATCATTGGGTGGTTGATGGGACACATCTGCTCTCATTCTTCGTGTTCCTAAGCATGCTCCCTTGAGCTGTCTCAATTCCAGCTTGATCCTGCTGCATATCCCGAGGATCCCAGGTTTCTAGGAATCCCCAAGTATCCTGATTCAGCTCTCTCTAGGTTCCCCAACGATTTTCTCCCTTAAGGGCTGGGCTAAGCTTCTCCTTTTCTTTGTTTCATGAGGCCCAAAGCTTACCCATTCAAGGGCTTGGCCCCCTTCCTATTGACTTTTAATGAATTTGGGCCTTACCTTTTCCTTGAAAGCCCAAACGGTTCTTATATTTCAATTTTTTGTATTGTTTTGGGCTTTGATACAATATTGTAATATTTTGGACCTCAACATTTAGCCCCTTGAGCTCATGGGTTGCCTACAGCCCACGCGTGAGTAGACGAGATTCTTGATTTTTGCAAGGATCTCCACTTGTTGTCCTAGTCAGCTTTAGGATCCTTTCTCTTCCCCCTTTTTTCCATGAGATGTGGCAGTTAAGTGTCTGGGTAAACTTCCTCCTCTACTTTTTATGTTTCCCATAACTCCCATTAATAACTGACAATAACTTTTTTTAATAAAATTGAATATTGGCAACTAATGCGTTTTTCTATACTTCGTCTTCTTCAACTTTTCTCTGTGCCATTATTGCAGTAACTTCAAGCTATCTTTTCACTTCCAGAGATATTTCCTAACTCACCTTCTTTCTTTTTGCTCTTTCCTTTGTCGCCCTTTTCTATTCTACACTCCCTTAACCTTTCTACTGCACCATCTTTCCCTGGTTTCTTCCTCTTCCTCACAAAAAAAGAGAGAGCGTTCTCCCACTTCCTCTGAAGGCGAAGGTTCTTCAATAGGGTCGGTGCAGGGCGAGGTACAGGAAGTTGGGGATCATCTAGCCTTCCCTTTACGGGATCCCTAGTACACTCCAAGTCTGTTTTTTCCTCAAGTGTCCCATGGCAAGGCTCCTCCTTCCCCACATACTTGGGTGTTTTTTGGTCAACTTAGGTTTGCCAATTCCGCTTAGATTTTAGATCCAAGGGAGATTTTGGACCTTCAAATTAGGCAAGGGTCTGTCGAAGCAAATTCCTATCTTTTTCGATTTTGTCCTTGAAAAGATTATTGGTTGGTCCAACTGGGTGGATAAATAACTTTTTGATGGCGAATTTGTTAACTATTTGGAGCATGCCGAGATCCTGAAGTCAATAGCGATTTCCAAGAATCTCGAAGGTTTCAGGGATGCTAAAGGCCTTAGACATTTGGTGTGTCATTAGTGTTCTTCTCTTCACACGTTCTTCTTCTTCGTCAGTGAGCTCACCATAAATTTGGAAGATGTGGTTAATAACTTTCTCCTCCCAGTGTTTGGCAACGAAAACCCCTTTGATATTAGCCTCTCTGGTAAGGATCTCAAGGTTGAGGATAAGCTTTTTAGTCTTTTTGGTGGGTGTACTGCTTCTTCTGGGGAGAAACCAGCTAGAATAGGCAAGTGGGTAGCAACCCTTTCTCAAGAAAAGGACAATATGGTTAGGCGAGCCGAGTTCTTGACATTGTGTCTGAGTAAATTCCTTTTCAGCGAGTTTCCTGGATATGGGATTAAGTCCACCTTTCTTCCTCTTGCTATTAGGTTGGTTGGGGGGGGGCCTAGTATCCTTTAGCCCCCATGTTTTTAGGCCACATATACTCTCAGTTGGACTTGCTTCATGGTGACGAGGTTGAAAGCAATTCCTGTTACACCATTATTTCGTCCCTGCATTATGCCATTCTTCAGGTGTTTACGTGGGACCGCTTTTTTGTCACTTTGGCGAAATGCAGGAACTTGAAGTATGTGAAAGATAAGTTCCAGGGATCCCTGGATGTGATCAAGGGTTTGTGTGGCAGCTCTACTAATAACCACCCTATCATCTTTCTCTAGTCCAACCTGAAAGGTGGTACCCTCACTTTGGTAGAACTGTTTGACCATGCGGGGCATCTAAGTTAGCCTTCCCCCTGGGAGTTTAGCCTTGGGTTTACGTGTGATTCCGTCTTGTCTTCCTTCCTCAACTTTCCAGGGCATACTTTTGACCTCCATCGAGGAGACCAACTAAGTTAAATGCAGCGGAAAATAAATTTGACAAGGTGATTTGTTTAAAAATGGGGAAAACCACCAAGGCAAAACCCCACTGGGTGAATTTTAAGGTTACCACTCCCGAAAATCCACTATTATCAAAACAAGCAATTAATAGTAGAAGGAATCCCAATACCTAATACTAGCCTACAGTTGAACCCTTACCCCAATACCTAATTGGACTTGTGATGTAGTGACAATCTCTCATTTCAATGCACGGCTCCCAGTACATGACTAACCAATGATGCACGAATTCAAGTACGTGACTAACCAATGATGCACGAATTCAAGTACATGACCACCACATCAACTTGAGGAAGATGTTAGCTGTAAAGTTCTTTAGTTCATCCAACGATGAAGATCAAGAAGCTCCTTGGTTACAAAACCCTTGGCGCAAAGACGCAGTAGCTTCTACAAGGGATATGATGAACTAGGGCAAATTCTATCTTCGGTCACAATTTGCATGCGCAATCAATTTGCATTAAGTTGCATCACTTTGCATCAATTAAGACGGCTCTTAAAATAATTTTTATATATGTCTAGGGTTGTGAGAAAAGAAACCCTACACAAATACACATGAATATGCGTGAAATCAGATCCAGTAATCTGAATTTCGTAATTCTCAACAGATACAACTTTTGTCAAGCTGCTGTCAAGCTTTATCATTAAACCTCAATGGATATGAATCTGTCGAGTTTTAATGAACAACATTTCTTCACTTGTTTTTTGAACAGATTTGTATGGCTTTAATACTAGACTTGAACTCTTGTTCCTTAAAGTACTAAACCCATCCTAGATCTACCCAATTACAAATAAAGTGCGTTTTGTCAAAGGATTAGCCAATTTACATAACATATGTTTCTTAACAATTTTCACTTATGTCCTAATAATCTCCCCCTTTTGCAATCCATGACAAAACCACAACAAATAAATAAAGTATAAGAGAAGTCTTAAATCACTAAACTCATAATCACTTGTTAAATACAAGAAAATCTAACCCTAACACAAAATCTTAAAAAACTTTGCAAGAAGAGAGTTCATGGCATGATAGATTTTCACAACCAATCTTTCTGAAACATGTTAAACAAAACTCATCAAGGCATTTTAGTGTGAAACATAAATAAAAGATTGCATGCATAAAGAAACATGCGTATAAAGAGAGAAAAGAAACAACATATGGAGAGGTAGGTGAACAACAACAAACATCATCATATATATATGAGAAATAAATACAATGTATGTCATAAATAAATAGTCACAAGACTAGTGTACAAGAGGATAATGTAACTACAAGGAAAGAAAAGAAAAGTACATAAAATCCTCACTACATCCCTCTAAAAAAAAAAAAAATAGACACTCCCCCTAACAAAAATGTCTTATGCTAACTCTCCCCTTAGATACAAGACTACTCTCATCATCCTAAAACTACTCCCCCTTTTTGTCACAAATGACAAAGGGTGAATCATCGAGAGGTCATCATCTCATCATCGCTGGACGAGCTAGCATCCTCATCCTCAGAAGCCTCTGGAGAAGGAGATGGAGAAGCAATGAAGCCACCAAGGTGAGCCTGTTGTCGTGCGATACGACTGACATGTATGTTCACCTGACACAACTTATCATTGAGAGTGTCAAGGGAAGCATCCATACGCTAAAGTCGCGGCATGATTGCCTCGAGAGTCACACCACCACCTGAAGAAGAAGAAACGAAGGTGGAAGGAACAATAAGGGTTGAAGGATCAATCATCTCCATTTGTGGCCACTTTGGTCGAAGTTAGGCCTTGCTCCATCGAACAGACACTGCGCTAATGGCACCCATGACAATGCAGTAGGGAGAATTAGGGATAGGAATAGAAAAATGGCAAAGGATTCGCATGGTAGCCGAAGGAAAAATGAGCTTCTCACAGGTTGCCGTATCCCTATAGACATCTATGATGGAAGTGATAAAGTGAGAAGGGAAGCCTATAGAGAGGTCCTCTAAGATGGATAACAAAAATTGAGCACGAGGGTCTATGATGGAGTTATAGTGAGATAGTGGATGGAGAACAAAAGTCATCACCATATTAAGGAATCTCGAACCTTTTGCAAAGCCCAAGCATGGGGTGTTTTGATGCTCACCCCATATGGAGGGCGCCTCACAAAAATAAGATAGAAGCTCATCCTTGGACACAGTCCTCAAACGTTGACAAGCAGGGTAGTCAAGATGCGCTACTCGTGGGACGTGTAGTATCTTGGATACAAGATCCGGAGTGACTACAATACATGTACCTCTAAGTATCATAGCAAACTGAGGTACAGAGGTATCGATATTGTGTATATTGGAGTAAAACTCCTATATGATCATGATGGGACACCTCAAGGGTATCTCACAAAGAGATTCCCATCCCCAAGTGTGAATGACACCAGGAAGAGAAGTATCAAAGAAGTCCAATAGAATCACATGGTGCTCCGAATGAATGCCACGTTTAGAAAAGTTCTCAGAGAAGTCTTGATGGGCCTTCTCATCATGGAACCAAACGTCAAGAGGGGGAAGATCAAAAGAAGATGAAGACCTAGAAAGAAAAGGGTTCTGAGTCGAAGTAGATTTGTGTTTGGGTGCCATACGCAGTCTATTCAAGAGAGAGAGAGTGAGAGAGAGAGATAGACAGATAAACAGAAAGAACACATCACAAGAGAGCAAAATAGAAAGAAAAGAAAAGAAACGGTACGTATGCATGAAATATGTATAAACATGTGACGTGCTACAAGTAATTGCGTCATAGGTTGTAACCCAATCTAAACCTACCAGAACACAATTTTCAAAATTCAAGCACACATCTAAATGCATGAAACACTGTTGTACGGTTTTAGACCTCTTAAAACGCAATTGGATTAACCTAGTTAACAAGCCAAATTATTACTTTGTCCAAATTAAACAAATCTAGGTCAACACAATCATATGATCATATTAATGTAAAGTGCGGAATATAAAGAACACAAAGATATGATGACCCAGGAAAACCAAACTGGTAAAAAACCTGGGAAGGATTTAACCTAGCTATTCTCAAGGTAAAACTGAATCCACTATGAAAGAATCGAAGTTTTACAATAGCGACTTAGACCACTAACATCCAATTGCTACCTTGTGTAGAAAACTTACTACCGCAACCACGTGATAGGTCCGAGACTACAGACTCCTTCTTTCTTGGATTCCCAACAAGTACAAGCACTCCCGCTTATGTATCTTTAAGCTCTTATTGCAGTAACTGAATTAATCATCAAGCTCTTGACATAATTTTCTTCTTGATAATCCTAAGCATGTGTGAAGGCAACCACCTCTCAGATCTCACAAAAGATTCACACACACAGCAAGTAGTGCAACCTTACAGAGCTTTTGGGTACAAAACCCTAAATCTATAAAAGAGGCACAAGATGCACTCTAATCTCTCTAAAAGCCTGAAAAAACATTTTAGGGTTTCCCTTATATATAGGAGTGTTTTACTTGAAACCCAATACGTTTAAGTAGAGTTTGGGCTGAATTGGAATTCTACAGAAAAATAAATCTGCACGTGGTTCGATCGATCAAGCCTTGCAGATTTAGTCCAATAAATTCTGCAATCACTGAATTCCAATTTTACAAACAAACATACTTTGAGCAAGCCTAAACCTAGACTAATTGTTTTGATCATGGTTTGCAAACATAATACAAATTTAAGTTCTAATACATTAGTTCCTAAAGTCTTAGAACCTAACAATTGTGAAAATGCTTATGGAATGCAATGCATGATCATATATCATCAAATAAACAACACCCAACCTAAAGATTTCACAAAAATCTCAAAAAACCCAAAAATTTCCAAAAACCCAAAACCTAGGTCTAAAATGCTTGATTGCATGAAGAATGAAGGATTTAGGACACTTATGAAGTGATTTGATCTTGGTCTACGCCGAAAATCACGTGGGTAGAGGGATTTAAGTGAGAAGAGAGTGTTTAGAGGGAGAAAAAAGATTTTCTTTCCAAAGAGAAGTGAGAAAAATGAATTTGATTTCACATAAAAGATATATATAAAAATCACAGCTCGATGGATCAAGGAGCTGTCAAGATCTATCAAGCAAAAGTACCTCGATGGATCGAGATTTTGTCAAGAATCTATTGGCCAGACAGAAAGTTTCTCGATGGATCGAGAAGCTATCAAGAAGATATTGAGGCAAATTCTAGAAAGCTCGATGGATCGAGTATGCACTAACTTTTGTTGAGAAAGGAAGTCCAAGGGGCTCGATAGATAAGAAGCTGTCGAGGACCTGTCGAGAAGCTGTCGAGCTTGAAGAAAAGGAGTTTTCAAAGAGAGAAAAAACACACAGAGATGAATGCAACAAGCAAGCTACTCAAACATAGATCCAATCAACATTTTAAGCTCTCAAAAACATCTCTCAACAAGAAAAATACAAAGCATTCATGATCCAAAACACACACATACACATACACACACTAAACAAGTCTAAACAATTTTATATTTCAAAAACAAGTTAAGACAGCTTAGTGAGCATACATTAACATATGTATTCCTTGTGATGGCCAAATCACATTGTCCCTGCACATGTATCAAAAGTAACAATGAATTTGCGTGTTGTGTGTGAAAACATAGCAATAGTATAAATGTCTCATATTATGACAATTTAAGATATGAGAAAATCAATATCACTCACACACAATCATAACTGCTTGATGGGGACTATCACTTTCGAGGTATATCCTATAACTCCCACATCTTCTAAAAACTTGCTTGCAGCCATATTCAAAAGCATTTTGATTCTTTTCGCTTTTGATTTTCTTTGCATATTTTTCTTTTTGAGCTTATCATACGTGGGAATATAAAAGAGAGAAAAGAAATACCCAATTATGTTAAGCCAAAAATATCACAATTTTTCTATGCCAAAGCACACATATGTTATTCTTGATTGGCAAGCTTTAGTGGTGAGATGATTATTTATGTCTTTCTCTTAGGTTTTTTTAGTCCCTCCCGTAAATAAAAAGTGATATGAGTGTTAAGTATAAGAAATTACTTAATCTTACTCATCACAAACAAGAGCCACAAAGCTCACTTGCTTAGTTGTGCATTGAGATGCTCATCTAAGTTACAAAAGATACAAAATTTAAAAAACTTTGTTTCAATGGCCATCCAAGTTACACAAGTACCAATGTACACAAAACACACACTGTTTTTGTATTTTTCTGATTTTTCAATTTTTTTTTTTTATGAAAACAAAATAAATCAAAATTGAAACAAACAAACAAAAACATGTTAAACAAAGCAAAGCATAAAAACTAGATGCAAATGCACGAAGAAGGAGGAGAAGGAGGAGAGATCACTCAATTGAGATTACCCCAATGTTTTGGCGTAGGAATTCAAACCATTCTCTATCAAGAGGCTTAGTGAACTAATCAACCTTTTGATCATTAGTGTGGATGAACTCAAGAGTGAGTCTGCTATCTTCGACAAGCTCCCGAATGAAATGGTGTCGAATCTCTATAGGTTTTGTTCAATAATGTTGAACAGGATTTTTAGAGATGTTAATGGCACTGGTATTGTCACAATAGATGGTAAGACGTTCTTGACGAATACTATAATCAAGAAAGAGTTTTCGCATCCACAAAAGTTAGGTGCAACAGCTACTGGCAGCAATGTATTCACCCCTAGCAGTGGATAATGAGATGAAATTCTGTTTCTTTCTCTTCCAGGAGACAAGATTATTACCCACATAAAAACAACCCTCCGAAGTACTTTTTCTATCATCAACATTCCCAGCCCAGTCTGCATAAGAATACCCAGGTAAGACATCATTGGTGTCCTTGCTATACCACACTCTGAAATTAGTAGTGAATTTGACATATTTTATGATTCTTTTCAAAGAAATCGTATGAGACTCTTTGGGGTTAGCCTAATATCTAGCACACACTCCCACATTATAACTAATGTCAGGTCTACTAGCAGTAAGGTAAAGGAGACTACCTATCATAATTCTATATAGAAAAGAATCAACACATTTGCCTAAAAATCAACCGTGAGTTTAACATTTCAGCTCATGGGGGATTTAATAGAACTATCAGATTCCAATCCAAACTTTTTCATAAGATTTTTAGCATATTTAGATTGAGATATGAATATACTTAACTCTTGTTGGCGAATCTGCAATCTAAGGAAGTGATTTAACTCTCCAATCATGCTCATCTCGAACTCGGCCTACATAAGCTTCAAAAGGTTATGAGCAAGTTCATCCTTTGTAGATCCAAAGATGATATCATCAACATAGACTTGAGCTACTATCGACTCGCCATTCTCCTACTGGATTCCATGCAAGCTACAGGAGCAAATGTCTCATCAAAATCTACTCCTTCCACTTAAGAGTATCCTTGGGCCACCAAACGAGCTTTGTTGCGGATCACATTTCTCTCATCATCAGTCTTATTGCAAAATATCCATTTTGTGCCAATGATGTGCTCTTATTCCGATCTATGTACTAAGGTCCAGACATCATTCCTTTGAAACTAGAGTAGTTCATCATGCATGGCCTCAACCCAGCTTTCATCCAGGAGAGCATCCTCAACCTTGGTGGGTTGAACCTGTGACAAATAGCAAGAATAAGACACAAAGTTAACAACACATTTATCAACTGTACGCTTTCTTAGTGTAAGTTCATTTATATTTCCCACAGTAACTTTAGGAGGGTGATTCAGCTTGGTCCTTGAGGAAGGTCCTTTCTTTACATGAGATTTAGAATCAGGTGATGTAGGAATATCTATTGAGACTTCTACAACACTTAGAGCACCTGGCGAGACAAGCTCTTGATCAACTACTTCTTGAACAACCTTAGGCTCTGGAGGAAGAATTGCCTTGGGTACTTCCTCACTAATTTTCTCAGAGCTAGAATATGAAGCTTCATCAATAACAATATTGACAACTTCCATCACCTTCCTGGTTCTTTTGTTGTACACCCAATAAGCTTTGCTAGTGAAGGAGTATCCCAAAAATATTCCTTCATCACTTCAGGAGTCAAACTTTCCCACATTCTCTTTATTTTTAAGGATGAAACAAGTACTTCCAAAGATTCTGAAATACTTCACATTTGGCTTTCTTCCCTTCCACAATTCATAGGGAATCTTCTTTGTACCGGGTCTGAAATACCTTGCTAACCGTATGAAATGCGATGTTGACTGCTTCTCTCCATAAATTTCAAGCCACATCCTTGTTGTGTAACATGGCTCTAGCCATCTCCTAAATGACTCTTGTCTTTCTTTCTACTAGACCATCTTGCTAAGGAGTAATAGGCACAGAGAACTCTTGAGATACACCAGATCTAGTGCAAAAGGTTTCCATGTTTGAGTTTTTGAATTCTTTACCATGATCGCTACAAATTCGATCAATCTTCAAGTTCTTCTCATTTTGCATTCTTGTACACAAAGCTTCAATGTGCTCAAGAGAATCTGACTTGGATCTTAAAAGAATGACCCAAGTATACCTGGTGAAATCATCTACCACAACCATGATGTATCTCTTTCCTCCAAGAGACTCGATTCTAGTTGGACCCATGAGATCCAGATGTAGTAGCACCAAAGGTCTAAATGTAGCTGATGTCTGAGTGCCTGGATGTTTTACTTTCGTCTATTTCCCAAGCTGACACAGTCCACACACAATATTGTTAACTCTGCTGAGCTTTGGTATTCCCAAAACTAATTCATGCTTAGATATAATTGACAGGTGTTTGTAGCTAGCATGTCCTATCCTTTGGTGCCATAGGTCTTCATTTGGCAAACGAATACTATTGCACATAATATCAGCATCAGGAACCAATCCATAGCAGTTATCCAAAGTGTGGACACTGCTTATGAGTTTCTTCCTAGACTTATTCAACACAAGGAATTTCCCTTTTGGAAACAGCACCATGAAGTCTTGATCAAATATCTGACTAATGCTCAACAAGTTCACTCCCAAACCTTCTACATACAACACATTCGTAATGTCTAGCAGTCTAGGTAGAGAGATGGTTCCCTTCCTTTTTATTTGTGATTTGCTCTCATCACCAAAAGTGACATTTCCACCTTTCTTAGACTCGAAAACCTTAAAGAGAGAACGATCTCCAATTATATGTCGTGAGCATCCACTGTCAAGGTACCACAAATATGTGTCAATTACCTTAAATGCAAACTTCATCATAAAGCACACTTCATGCTTGCATGACAAATCAGTAGTAATGGTTTTCTCTCTCATCTGCCATTTTAGAATAAAACCTTTAAGTTTCACCCTTCTCAAATGAACTCCTCTGCACATTTTCATTTTGAACAGTCTAGCTTCTTCTTTGTCAGACCAAGACCTTTTTCAATAATCATCAAGATAGCTTTCAAATAACTTCTAGACTTGCATTTTCTAAAACACTCAATCAAATAGAGATTAGAAAAGCAAGATGTATTTGAAATAAAAGATCTTTTCATGCCATTTGCATACTTTTGACCTCCGCCAAGGAGACCATCTAAGTTAAAGCCAGCGGAAAATAAATTTGACAAGGTGATTTGTTTACGAATGAGAAAAACCACCGAGGCAAAACACCACCGGGTGAATCTAAGGTCACCACTCCCGAGAATCCTCTGTTTTCAAAACAAACAGTTACAAGTAAAAGGAATCCAGTACCTAATACCAACCTATAGTTGAACCCTTACTCTATTACCCAATTGGACTTGTGATGTAGTGACAATCTCTTCTTTCAATGCACGGCTCCCAGTACATAACTAACCAATGATGCATGGATCCAAGTATGTGACTAACACACCAATTTGAGGAAGATGTTGGCTGCAAAATTCTTCAGTTCATCCAACGATGAAGATCAAGAAGCTCCTTGGTTACAAAACCTTTGGCGCAAAGATGTAGTAGCTTCTACAAGGAATATGTTGTATTAAGGCAAATTCTATCTCCAGTCACAATTTGCATGCACAATCAATTTGCATTGAGTTGCATCACTTGAGACAGCCCTTAAAATAATCCTGATATATTTCTAGAGTTGTGAGAAAAGAAACCCTACACAAATACACGTGGATATGTGTAAAACTGAAAATTTGAATTTTGTAATTCTCGACAAATACAGCTTCTGTCGAGCTTCATCATTAAACCTCGATGGATATGAATCTGTCGAGCTTTAATGAATATCACTTCTTCACTTGTTTCTTGGATAGATTTGCATGGCTTCGATACTATACTTGAACTCTTGTTCCTTGAAGTACTAAACTCATTTTAGATCTATCCAATTATAAGTAAAGTGCGTTTTATCAAAGGATTAGCCAATTTACATAGCATATGTTTCTTAACAATTTTCACATATGTCCTAACATATATGATAGCAAATTTTAGACCATCCAACCCAATGAATTCTTCTTTCATTTGCCTTCTGACCCCACCAAAATGAATTCATATTTCTTGTTAAATCCTTAAATAATTCTAATGGAAGCTTGAAACAACTCATAACAAAAGTAGGAATCAATTGTACAACAGATTTAATAAATACCTTATTCCTGGCATTAGAGAGACACTTTTACTTCCATTCATTAATTCGATTCCAAATTTTACTCTTCAAATTATAAAAAACAGGCATCCTTGATCTACTCACATTAGTAGGCAAACCCAAGTAACGTTTCAAGAGCTTCCAATATGGATGTACAGTCACATAGAGTTGACCTAAAATTTCTAACAATTATAAATTTATAATTAAGAATAGTGTTTATTACACAAACTCCTATACACACAATAAAAATAAACAGAAATCATGTTTGAATTGGTGTATGTGTAAAATTATTTTCCTAATAATTAATTCTATTTGTCAAATAAAGTTTAATTAAGAATGTTAACAATATTATGTTTTTTTTCTTTTGAGAATGACAAAACTATGTTTATTGAATTTTTAAATAATACTATATTTTAAAACATCCCAAAATAAAATAGAGAACCAACAATATAGTACTGGTGAAATAATGAATAGTTTATATTCAAGAATAAACAAACTTTTACATTTACAAAGTGAAAAAGTATCAAAATCAAAATCAAAATCAACATTATGATTATTATTTTTAAAAGGAACTATTATTTTTATTATTATTATTTGATAATATCTAAATTATCATTAGTAACACAATGCATGTACAAGAAATATGCTATAACGAGGGCACAGTGGCAGAGCCACACACAAGGGTGGGGACGCCAAGGCCCCCCAAAATTTTAAAAAATTATTTTATAGTATTTATATTATTTACATTTTAAAAAATGTAGCATGTAAAAATTGAAGTTGACCCTCCTAAATTTTGACTCATTTCAATGGTGCTCTTAAAAGAAAGAGAAATTATATTAAAATTATATAATTCAAGAGGTTTAACAAATTAAACTATGTAAAAAATGATAAATTTTTGCACATGTCTAATAGAAGAAATACATGACTTTTGTATGCTCAATAAAATTTAGAATATGATAAATTCTCTTAATAAATAATTTTTATATGTGTGTGTATAGATGTTTGTCTTAACTAATATATTAACATCACAAATTGGCCCCCCTAAACCAAAATTTCCGGCTCCGCCCCTGCGAGGGCATGTTCTCTCTTGTATATATCTAGATATGATGCAAAGGTCTCAATGCTTATTGATCCTCATACTCGGGCATGGAGGACTGACATGGTCTTGTAGTTCTTCTCACCAATGGATGTAGCAACTATTCTAAGCATTCCTTTAAGTTATCAGCTCACTTATCAGATGGTTTGGGCTTTTACACCTAAGGGAAACTTCACAATTCAGAGTGCATATAGGTTGGCCTTGGACATGGTAAATAGCACTGCCAATGGGGAAGCTTCAGACAACAATCAACACAGTCTATTTTGGAAGACACTTTGGCACCTAAATGTCCCTAACAAGATTAAGTCTTTCACTTGGCGTGCGTGCAAAAACATCTTACCCACAAAAGATAACTAATGCTGAAGGAAGGTGATTGATATTCCTACGTGTGAGGCTTGTGGCTCTGGTGCAAAGAGTATAGGACATGTCTTTTGGGAATGTGAGAAAGCACAATAAGTTTGGGTATTGTTAGGTATTCCTTTGGATCCACCAGTGCTCCTTGCTCCGAATTTTGTGTACTTTCTTTGGCATCTAAAGTTTAGGTAGAAGAGGAGGATGAATTGCTAGAGTTAGTGGTTATGGTGGCATGGTGTTTATGGTTTAACCGCAATGAAGTGAGGCGAGGTAAGGCTTGACAATCAAGGTTTGCTATTCTGAGCAAAGCCCGGTACTTACTAGATGAGTTCCAGATAGCTAACCTTAAGTTGTCCCAGACCATGTCAAAGGATGAGATTCAATGGGCACTTTCGAATGATCCATGGTACAAGGTTAATGTGGATGCAGCGTCTTTTCCAGCACAAATTCAATCAGAATAGGAGCTCTCATCCGAGATCATGAGGGACGTGTTGAAGCTGCTATCAACAAGTCCATCCCCATTCCGACCGTTAGTGGCTAAAGCCAAGGCTTTGGAGGAAAGTGTATTTTTTGCATGGGATGTGGGTGTTAGAGATGTGATATTTGAATGTGACTCCCGAATTGTTGTTGATGCAGTAAATGATATTTGTGAGCCACCTACTGCTATTGGAAATATAATTGACGACATTCAGCAAAAGCTGCAGGATTTCCGTAGGACCAAAGTTTCTCATATTTGTCGACTAGATAATCGCCCTGCTCATATTTTAGCTCGATATGCTTCTCATATCGTTGGTTTTACAATTTGGATAGAGGAAATTCCTTATATGATCGAGTCTACTATGACCCAAGATGTATTGTTTTTGTCTTCTTCTTAATAAAAGTTATGGTCTTCTTAAGGAAAAAAAAAAAAAAAAAAAAAAAAAAGACGAAACCGCAGACTCTTACCAAACATGACCCAAGCTCAAAGTTGCAAACCTTGTTACGCTTACTTTGCGGTGTTCATACTTCTCGCAATCACATATCATGACATTATTTAAAATTGTAAATCAAAGTCAGCATCATCAAAAAAAATGTAATCCATGCTAGATTGTAAAAGCATAAAGTAAATTTATAAATTCAGGAAAAAGATATAATATATATATATATATATATATAGGTTCTATGATTCAAAATTCATATTATTAAAAATAAAAATTACTAACATTTATTTGATATGTATTAAATTTCCATGCGTTCCAACTCTTGCTGGTTAATTTCTTCAAGCCCCACGTAGACCAAAAATTCAACACAATTTCTTTAATAGAGTTTTGCTAAGGGCGTAATGAATTGTTACAACATACTCACAACAACAAGGATGTCAATCCCTCATAGGTTAAAATAAAATAATAAAATATTTTATTGGAATTCACCACAATTAAAAGTAAGGAAGTATTTCAAATCTATATAATAACTAATAGCCGAAACGTTTGACCTTTTGTTGACCTTATCTCATTGCGCCATGTGGCTACACAAACTAGCGCCATGTCTACGTTTAAAAACACGAAACATTATGCCTTTTGAGATTTTAACTTCGGTTTACTTCAATTCGTTTCACAACATTTTTAAGTTTCAACTATAAATAACATCTATATAATAACAACACATTCCCTTTTTTTTTTTTTTTTTCTTTTTTTTTCTTTTATTTTATGAACAATTACTCATTCATTTAAAAAGTAAAAACTGCCTTATTGATCACCCATTGACACCGTTTGGTCCCTATAATAAACTGCCTATAATAAACTAGGGACAACGTTTGGTCCCTTGGGCAGTAGTTGTAAAAGCCGAAACGTTTGGCCTTTTGTTGACCTTACCTCATCGCACCATGTGGCTACACAAACTAGCGCCATGTCTATGTTTAAAAACACGAAACATTATGCCTTTTGAGATTTTAACTTCGGTTTACTTCAATTCGTTTCACAACATTTTTAAGTTTTAACTATAAATAACATATATATAATAACAACAAATTCCCTTTTTTTTTTCTTTTTTTTTCTTTTATTTTATGAACAATTACTCATTCATTTAAAAAATAAAAAACTGCCTTTTTGATCACCCATTGACCTCGTTTGGTCCCTATAATAAACTGCCTATAATAAAAACTGCCAATAATAAACTAGGGATAACGTTTGGTCGCCCTACAAATCTCTACTCAGAGAGACTTGGGAAAGGTTTACAAGAGACTCAATGATGCTGACTGAGTTGGCTGTACGATTGAAAGAACAAAGGAAGCTATAGCAATGACCTTCTTGCTATTGCCTTCAATTGAACAACAAGATCTGCGATTCGGGCACCGCAATCTATTGTGATTTTTGTCGAATTTGATCAAGGACATAGAGGAGACCATCAATTTTTGCATGATTAGAACAGTGTATGTGGCTTGATTTTTACTCTGAAAAATATCTTATAGACTATTAATTTCTAATGAGAAGTCAGATTCCTCTTCGATAATAGAACATTCTAATGTTGATTTTGTTTTTTTAATGGATCATTTTGAAGTTTTTTTTGGAGGGATTCATGTTGTTAAATTGTCATTTCAATCCCTTTAAGAACATGTACACCATGTGTTTGACAAAGTGTCTCACCCACTCTTGCATTTTTCTTTTTTTAAATAATTCAATAGTTATACTCTTACATTAGTTTAAGTCAACTTCATGGTTTACGATTGTTTAAGGTCTCGGATATTGCCAAGAACTATTCTATAAAACTACACAGTAAAAACACACAATTTTCTTTCCAGAAACTAGTCAATGAACAGTGAGACTGACATGTTCTTCCATTTGGCTTTTGAATTTGATTGTTTTTCATATACTTACTAATATATTTATTGTTTCTGTGTCTTATTGTGGTAAAAGATGAATACTTTAGTGGGGTTTTCAAACTTGGGCTTCTTCCTCTATAGGATGAAGATTCTTCTATATTTTTCTTTAGTTTTTGGTTATTGGTTTCTGATTTGCATTACTTTCTTATTATTGTTATATATTATTATTTTCATATGTGATGTGTAGAATTGGATCATGGTTGAATTAGAAATTGAATTCATAAACTGATGAGTTGGATGTAGAAGGTTTTGATAATTCAAATTATTGGATGCGTTGTATTTTTATGTTCCTATTTGTGTTGTGATTTTGATACATATATGTTTGTTTTTTTGATTGACTCAAAAAATATTTTATTGTTTTAATCATCAACTGCCCTTTTTAGTTGGTAGATTTTGGATCAAGCTGAATTGTTTGGTTCCTTATTTCAAAATTCCAGACCTTTACATAAGACTCATTGAGACAAAAGATCAACCACTGAGTACTACCATTAAAAAAAAAAAAAAAATTACTACCATGTTAAAACATATTATGTTAGGTTCTAAAGATTTAGGAATTTATGTATTTAGAACTCTAATGTGTAATGTTGGCAAACCATGATCAAAACTATATGTTTAGTCTTGTTTAGGCTTGCTCAAAGTTGTGTCTTTCTTGTAAAGTTGGAATTGAGAGGCTGCAAATGCATTGGTGCATTTCGGCCTGGCTCGATCGATCGAAAGAAAGACTCGATCGATCGAATCTCGGGCAGAATGTTTTTCTGCAGAATTTTCCAGCTCAGCCCTAACTCATTAAACGTTTTGGGTTTTCTGTTTTTACCTTAGGTATATAAAGAAAAACCCTAGCCACGTTTTCAGAGTTGCTCCTGTCGTATTATTGCTCATACTTTTCTGTTTTGTGTAAATCTCTTATGAGATCTAGAGGAGCTTTCCTTTACACAAAGCTTAGGGTTTTCAATGTAGAGAAAGTATCAACATCTTGATGATCAACTCGGTTGCTGCCGTTGGAGCTTAAAGAATAACAAGCGTGAGTGCTTGTACTTGATTGAAGAGTCCAAGAAAGAAGGAGTTCGTGGATTTTGAGCTTGCACGTGGTCGTGTCAGTAAGTTCTACTGGTGGGTAGCATTAGGAAGTCAAGCGAGGAGCTTGTAAGTCCTTTTGTATGAACTTCGATTCTTTCATAGTGGATTCAGGTTTACCTTGAGGATAGCTAGGTCAAATCCTCCCTAGGTTTTTACCGTATGGTTTCCTGGGTGATCATATCATTGTGTTTTTTATATTTCCGCTACTTTATATTTTTGATATGATTGTATGTTTGTGATAACTTAGAATTGCATAATTTGACTAAGTTAATCACTTGGCTAATTAATTAGGTTAATCTGGCTGGTTTAAGGGGTCTAAAACCATTCAAGTGGTATCAGAGCCGGTAGATCTCTTGTTTGAGATTTTTTGATCTCTGAGCTGATCCTTGACCCCTGTTGTCATGGAACATGGACACTCTCTTGTTGTTCCTCCTCACTTTGATGGGAATAACTATGCTTATTGGAAAGTACGGATGAAAGCATTCCTGAAATCTATTGATGAGAGGGTTTGGAATTCCGTTAAGTACGGATGTCAGAAGCCCACTACTCCTGTGAGTGAGTGGCAAACTTCTGAAAAAGAAGCAGCAGGGTTCAATAGCAAAGCTATGAATGTCATCTTTAACGTTGTTTCTATGGAGGAATTTAAGAGAATCTCTAATGTTGAGGTTGCTCACACTGCTTGGAAAATCCTCCAAACTGTGCATGAAAGTACAAAGGCAGTTAAGATTAATAAACTGCAGCAATTAACTTCTAGATTTGAAAGCATTAGAATGTCTGATGATGAATTTTTTTGATGAATTCTATGCTAAATTGAATGATATTGTTAATTTTGCTTTTAATTTGGGTAAAATCTATTATCAATCTAAAATTGTTAGGAAGATACTTAGATATTTAACTGAAGACTTTAGACTCAAAGTGACTGCCATTACTGAGAGCAAGGATGTGGACACCATCCCTGTTGATGAGCTTGTAGGATCTCTTCAGTCCTATGAGTCTGACCTACCCAAAGCAAACAAATCCCAATCAATGGCTCTCAAGTCTGTTGATGATGTTAATGTTGGTGGATTTGATGATGAGCTCTCTACTTCAGAAATTGCGTACCTTGCCAAGAACTTTAGAAACTTTCTTAGGAATAACAACAAAAAGGCAAGAGGTACAAACACTGCTGAACCTAGAAACTTTAGGAAGAATGATCCCACTAAGGTTAATAACTTTGAAAAACCTAGAGAAAAAATTGGTCAATCTTCAAACAATCCCTTAGGGGCTCAGTGTTTTGGATGTCAAGGGTATGGTCATGTTAAATCTGAATGTCCTACATTCTTTAGGTCTAAGGGTAAAGCTATGGCTGTAACCCTTAGTGATAATGAAGTTTTCGATGATGAGTCTGGATGTGACGAGGATGGAAACTTCATTGCTTTCACTGCTACTGCTGTAGTCAATGAAAGTATATCTGTTGAAGAGAACTCTTTTGATGGGGAACTCTCTGAGGATGCAGATCTTCAAGAGACCTATAATAAACTTTGCAAAATTGCTGCAAAGGATGCTATGAATGTTAAACTTGGCCTAAAGAAAATTGAATCTCTTGAGCTTGAAAAGAAGAATTTGCTTGTTAAATTGTTTGATGCTAATGATCTTTTGAACAATGTAAAATCTGAGAACATGCTCTTGCTTGATAAAGTTAAAACTTTGGAACATGATTTGTCTGTTGCTAGATCTGCTGGTTCTAAACTTGATCAAATGTTGAATATTCAAAAGCATCATTTTGACAAATCTAGATTAGGATATGTTGAAAGCATTTCTGAATCTGCACCACATTCCACGAACTTTGTTCCTTCATCTTCTTCTGAACCTTCCGTGAGTGAGGTTGTGAGTGAAACTGTCAAACCTCCTGTGAGTGAGGTTGTCAAACCTGTAGAAGTTTCACCCCTTAGGAAGATTAGGGTTGATCTAGAAGAGTCTAAACCTAAGATTTCTACCCTTTCTAAGGACAAGATGCATAGTAAACCTGCTTGGGTTTGTCATTTTTGTGAAAAGTCTGGACATATTCATCCTAACTATTACAAGCTTTAAGCTGCTAAGAGAGCAAACAAACCAAAAGTGTTTGTGCCTCAAGCACAAGATCCTATGGCACTCATTGGTGAATTGGTAAAGGCATTGAACCTTTATTCCAATCCTGGAGTTGGAAATCACTCGAATGTGAATAAGAACTCCAATGCTTGTGGTGCATCTAAAAGATTTTGGATACAAAAGACTCGATCTAATTGAGTCTTTCTGACATGGTCCTTTTGCTTCATTACTCTTTCCTCTGTGACCATTGTTCTTTGGTGTTTTGTGCTTTTGTTTTTTTTCTAGGACTTGCATTGCATTACATTCATGCATTTCATTCTAGGATTTATTTGTTTTCTTCATTTTAATTAAAAAAAAAAAAAAGGAGAAAGCAAAAACATGTTTGACATTATTTTTCTTGGTTTTTGAAAACAAGGTTGGTCAATATATTTACACAAAACATGTCTTGTGTACCTTATTTAGCTTTGATGAGCTTATTTATTGCACTTTACTAATTGAAGCTTTGTAGTGCATGTTGTATGGGAGAGATGTTTATGGTGTTTATCACTTTGTCTTAATCTTGAAGTCACATGTTATTTGACTGTCGGACTTGATCCTTTTGAGAAAGGCATAAATAACCATCTCACCACTATTCACTAGCCAATCATGAACACCTTAGTGCATATCATAAGATTTTGTGCTCGAGAAAGTGTAGCACATGCACAAAAAGAACATAAGGTATAGTCTCGGTTAATTCACATAATTAAAATTGTTATGTACTATTAGGCTTGATGCCAATTCACATAATTAAAACTGGTGTGTATTATTAGGCTTGATGCCAATTCACATAATTAAGAAGCTAAATTCAAGAAACTTACATGATTGCAAGCTTATGTTCTAGGAGATGTGGGAGTTATATGATGTAACTCTTTAGGTGATAGTCTCTTTTAAATTCTATGTGATGAATTTTGTAGACTTTGTGATTGATTTCTATTCACATATCACCTCACATGTATCTCAAGCTCTTGCTAGTTGCACACAATACACAAGTTACTCTTTGCTAAACACTGTACATGTTATTGTGTGTGTTTTTGGTTTGACCAACTAAGTTTGAAAATATTTTGAGTATTATGCAAAACATTTTTTTTGCTTGAGAATTAAAATGGAGAATGGCTGAAACTTTCTTTGGAGAAACTGGGATTAAAATTTGGGTTTTTGAAAAAGTATTCCATTTCATCTCATACTCATGCATTTTGTTTCATTGATTTTAATGCTTTAAGGAGTTATTTTCAAAAATTGGTTTGAGTTTTTCAAAACTATAATTTTTCTCAAAATACGGTGAGCCGCTGCCTGTTTCGATCAATCCAATCTGTTTTTCGATTGATCGAAAATACTTAAAATTCTTTTAAAAGTCTCGGATTGATTCGACTGATCGAATGTGATTTTCGATCAATTGAATGTCACGAATCAGGTTTTTTAAAATACTGTTCTTTGACTGATTCAAACACTTTTTCAAAAAAATTTTCAAACTTTCTTTCTCTCTCCGACAAGGCAAGGTTCTACAGTCAATTTTTTGTCGTTTTCCTCCAAAATTTTTGCAAGGATTCTCTTTCCTCAAATCGGTAAGTCTCTCTTGCCCTTCCTTTTTGCGTTTATTTTCATTTTTCATGCATTTTTCATGCATTTTCTACTCAAATTTTCGGATCTTTCTTATTTGGGATTTTTGTTAATTCAAGCCCTATTTTGTGAAATTGATAAATGGGTTTTTGTGGGGACATGATATAAACATGATCTTGATGGTTTAACTTGATCAATTTTGGGTTTTGTGAAAAATTGAATTTTCTAGGGTTTGTATTGAATCCGAATTGGGGATTTTGTTCAATTAGGTTGAATTTGATGAAATTGGCTTGTTGTTTTGATGTAATTAGGCATTATAATCTGTGTTGTGTTATGTAACACTCAATTCATCAATTTGTTTCAAAATTTTCAAGTGGTTTTTCAAATTTTTGGGGTTTTTATTAGAAACTCTATGCTCAAGCCAATTTGTGAAATTGAATTTAATTTGAACTTTGTTTACTGCATTAGTACATGCATCATGACATTGTTATTGTTCATGCATCATATAGATTTTTGTTCTATATTTTTTTTGTGCTAACTTGCAGTCTGCCCTTGGTTTTTATTTGTTTCTCTTTTGGTTCTCTCTATGTGTCTTTGCCCTTTCCTTAGCACTATTCCTAGGAACACTAGGGCTCGTAGGTCTGTCCCCACACCTACTCCTTCCCCTCCTCCCCTTGACCGAGAGAAGTTTCCTAGTGAGAAAAACCAGGAGATATATGATAAGCTGAACCTTAGGAGAAAGATATGGTCTGAGCGTTCTGTCATCTTAGATGAGCTTGATCCTGCCATTAGGGCAAACTTTGAGCGTAGGGACTGGTTACCCTTGGTGGATATTTCTGATCCTCCTCCACTTGCTACCTTGATTAGAGAGTTCTTTTCGGACATCTCTATCCACGTCTATGATTCCAACACTTTGGTAAAGAGTTGGATACAAGGCGTAGAGTACACCATTACTCCTATGGTAGTGGCTGATGCTCTGGGGGTACCCTTGGTCCAGCACCCAGTCTACCCTTATGATGAGTCTCCTCTGTTGAGTGATGTAATGTCTTACATCACTGGGTCTTCTATCCAGTGGGGTTCTGATCCTAGGATCACCTCTGCTGAGCTTTCTGAGTTGCATTATATCTTCTTTAGGATAGCATGTCACTTTGTTTGGCCCATTTCTCATCTTCACACCATTCCTCTCAAGCGGTGTGTATTTTTGTACGCTCTAGTTACTGATGCTCCTATCAGTTTTCCACATTTGTTTCTTCATTCTTTGAATGAAATGTATAGGAGTTCATCTTCATCTCATGCCCTTGTTCATCCTATTTTTATCCATAGGATTCTGCTTTATTTAGGTCTAGATGATTTCCCTTCCTCGGAGCCTGCTGATGTTATTGCTCCTATAGGTGCGTCTTTTCTTAGACAGAAGGCTGCTCACCTTCGAACTGGCTCTAAACACCCTAGGTCTGAGCCTTCTGGTTCCACACCTCCTCCCTCTTCTTCTACAGGTTCTGCTGGTGAGGATGTTCCTGATCCTGATGCTGCTGTTCCTCCACCTCCATCGGACGACTTTGATATCCGTCGTACTTTGGAGACTATCATGACCGTTCAGGCGGCTTATGGTCAGCTTTCGGTGGACTTATTTGACGAGATCCGTGCGTTGCGAGCTGATCTGGCACATCTTCGTTCACCCTCACCACCTCCTTTTGATGATGTTTTGTGATTGCCCTTTGGCATTCCGTCACAAAAAGGGGGAGTAGTGTTTGTAAAGGAGTTTTGTAGTTAGGGGGAGAGTTTTTTTTTTTTTTTTTTTTTGAGGAGTTAGTGGAGATGTTAGATTGTATCTAGGCACTTTACTTTGTATATCATTTTTGGGGGCTATTCATGTTAGGGGGAGTAACATTGTTTTTGATATACTTGATATTTACATGATTCTTGTTTCTTTGGATTCACTGTTTATTGATTTATATTTATGAGTTTTTCATTGATATATGTCTTTATTATGTGTTGTGTGAATCATACAAGAATGTTATACTTGTTTATTTACTATTTCCTGTCACACATGCGTTTATGCGTTTGTTGAGTATTTCAGGAATATACAGGTTGATTCAATTGAGCAGCTGTCTACACTTGCAACTGATGGATAGTAGTTAGGATTGAATTTTGATTTTATGAGCATTATTTTTGTAAAGGGTTTTTACTTGTAAACTTTGAACTTTGTGTTTGTGTTTTGTCACGGATTGCCAAAGGGGGAGTTTGTTAAGTTCTAAAGATTTTGGAATTTGTGCATTTAAAACTCTAATGTGTAATGTTGGCAAACCATTATCAAAACAATATGTTTAGTCTTGTTTAGGCTTGCTCAAAGTTGTGTCTTTCTTGTAAAGTTGGAATCGAGAGGCTGCAGATGCGTTGGTGCATTTCGGCCTGGCTCGATCGATCGATCGAAAGAAAGACTCGATCGATCGAATCTCGGGCAAAATGTTTTTCTGTAGAATTTTCATCTCAGCCTTAACTTATTAAACGTTTTGGGTTTTCTGTTTTTACCTTAGGTATATAAAGAAAAACCCTAGCCACGTTTTCAGATTTGCTCCTGTTGCATTGTTGCTCATACTTTTCTGTTTTGTGTAAATCTCTTGTGAGATCTAGTGGAGCTTTCCTTTACACAAAGCTTAGGGTTTTCAAGGTAGAGATAGTATCAACATCTTGATGATCAACTCGATTGCTGCCAAGAAAGAAGGAGTCCATGGATTTGGAGCTTGCATACGGTTGTGTCAGTAAGTTCTACTAGTGGGTAGCATTAGGAAGTCAAGCGAGGAGCTTGTAAGTCCTTTTGTATGAACTTCGATTCTTTCATAGTGGATTCAGGTTTACCTTGAGGATAGTTAGGTCAAATCCTCCCTAGGGTTTTACTATGTGGTTTCCTGGGTGATCATATTATTGTGTTTTTTATATTTCCACTGCTTTATATTTTTGATATGATTGTATGTTTGTGATAACCTAGAATTGCATAATTTGACTAAGTTAATCACTTGGTTAATTAACTAGGTTAATCTGGTTGGTTTAAAGGGTCTAAAACCATTCATATTAGAATAGTGAACTCTTTTCTACCATGTTGAAATAATGCAGTGAAATGAGACTTAAATTTATATTACTAAAATAACTGTCTTTTTCCCCTTTTGGGTATTTGGATTAAATTGGTTTTGGGTACCTTTCTATTTTCAATAAGGCTGAGGACAACTGCTATACAGCATGAGACTGAAATTCATATTGGTAAAATAACTCTATTTTCTTCCTAGTTTTGCTAATTACTTATCATGAGTCATTGATTTCTCCATTGACATTCTTATGCCACAACAAAATCGTTTTCCTCATTTTGATATACATTAGATAGGCTCATAGGCATTAGGACACAGGTTAAAATATTCATGAAAGTTATGCCACTATGTTCATATTTATTTTTGTATTGTAGACAATTTAGCCTCACTATAGCACTTTATCTTTGCATCTTATAAGCCTTCAAAGAGATGAACGACAATAACTTCTTTAATCTTGAAATATTGCTGGTATGTCTTGAGCCAAGTTGAAATTACTTAATCTTGCAATCTTACTTATTTTAAGATAATATCTAATACCATTCTCATCCTGCATAATCATATTTAATTGAGTTATATTTTAGATCAAGTTAATTTTTTAACAACAAATAAATTCATGTGTATGTATGATGCAGGACTGTATGCACCATAATATGTTTGAACAATGCAATTTGTTTCGATGGCTTTAAAAAAATAATAATAATAATAAACAAATAAAATTTAGATACTGTGGGGATTGTTTTATATATCTTTCAGTTCAATTATAGGTACATAGTCATGTTTATATTTCCTACTAAAGTGCCTTATAAAATCTCACCTTGCCAAATCATGCCACTATTCTTTGAAACTTTGTTCCCATCTGTGGTGGTGGAGCTTATTCCTTACACTTGGCTTCTGCAAAATACTGAAAGCTCGAAAATGTATCGAAAACACACGAGCAGTTTAGACCCCCAAATTAAAGTTACAGCTTGGTTGATTTTACACTAACTTAATACTAAGTGCGGAATAGTGTAAACACAAGCATATAAGCAAGACAACTACTCTAATCCATATTTAAAGCAACACAGCAGTTAAAATGAAATGAACAAGAGTAGGGAAGAGAGATGCAAACACAGATAACACTGAGATGTGTTATCGAAGACGAAACCGAAGAACTCGGTGAAAAACCTCTCCACCCCCCTCCAAGTGGAAATCGATCCACTAGACAATCAGTTGGGATACATGGGTTAGCAAGAGACCCTTCAAGCCTAATTTACCCGATGTACCTAAGCCCTCCAAGCTCTTACTCCAACAAGGCTTTTCGGAATCGTGTCTTGTCTTAGTTCTTCGAATCCCACAACAAGCTCCATGTTGCATCTGCCGTCATCAGCTTCTTCCAATGATTCCCAGCAGAACCAAAACGTCACTTGACACTCTCAAAGGGTGTAATAAGTGTTTGGGCTATCAACCTCTCAATAGTATGGAAATGGAGAGGTAGGAGATGAGGAAATTCCCAAAAAAAATGTGCAGAGGATTGTGGGTATAACAATCTCTAATTCTCAAGGTGTTTGGCTAGGGTTTTCTCTCAGAGGCTCTCCTTTCAATTGTGGGTAATGTGGGTATATATAGTGTGGGTATAGATAGTATGAATCAGACTGGATAGGCTGGTATAACGGAATGCCTCGCAAGTGTCTCGCGGGAAGGCCTTACCCGCGAGATACTCGCAAGACATAACTGTCTCCATCTGCCTTGACTCTTCGCATTCTATCATGTGCAGGGCACATGTGTCACTTCGCAAGAAGCTAAGTCGTGAGATACACGCGAGAAATCTTCAGTCTTCAAATGCTTGAGTCTTCACACTCTCTCTCTCTCTCACACAACCCGTACAATGAAATCCCACAACAAATATAGGGTACAACAGATTGAATATAATTACAATCAAATTTGGTACGGAATATAAGCCAACAAAACATATAATTGTAAATAATAACTTTACAATCTCCCCCTTTGGCTATTCCATGACAAAACCCCTAAAGCAGACTCTAGACTTAAACGTGAGTTTGGGAACATTGGCAAAACTCACTCACACCTAATCTAGAAACTGTGAAGCTCTTGAACCATAATGACAAGTATCTCCTGAAACACAACAACACAATAAGTTCATTGTTATGAAGAAAACTTGTAATGAAAAAATGTGGAACAAAGAAAATGCGATCAAGCAAAATGGAATAAAGCAATAGACCATGGCTTGACCAAACACGCAATCACCATACACTAGTGATCACGATGCTCATTCACACATGGAATGAACATCCGGACATGCAAACTAATAAGCTCAATTGCAAACTTTCATTTGCATGTCCAACACTCAACCAATGCATAAAAACATATATGCATCTAGGAACAATCCTACAAGGGTACAAGAGTGAGGTACTTAAGACATAATAGTAATATCTTAAAAGTACAAAAAAAATGCTACAAAGCATTGAGAGAATCACAAATTAACTGAAATAAAACTGAGATTAAAACAGAGTATTTAAGTTTTAAACAAAAACAGTAAAAACTGTAAGCATAAAACAACAGTAATAAAAACTAAAATAAACAAAGGTAAACCGTTTATGAACCAATAACCAATGCTTACAAGTCTAGAACTATACTCCCCCTAACACTGTGTAAGCTTTTCCTCAACTCCCCCTCAAAATTTACTCCCCTTTTTTAACAGGAATGGCCAAAGAGGCTAGAACTGATCCGACTCTGAATCTGATCCCTGCGCCATAGACAAGTCTTGTATTTGTGAAGACAATGCAGTGATCTGTCCTTGGAGGTATGCAAACTGGGTCGCGGTGTGTTGCACATGGGAATCAAGTACTATAGACATCTGGTCCATTTTAGCTAGTAATTGATCAAGTTTGCTTAAACCTTGTGATGGAGCAAAAGATGATGGTTGAGCCGTGACCTCTGGAGCAGAAGTGAACCTATCAATCTCCTCCTCTGTATCTCCACCTTCGTCCTGCTCAACATGTGGTTGTGGTATGGTATGCACACCAGTCTTGGAGCCTTTGATGTGTGCTGTGCTCCTAGTCAATGTATGACCACCAATGGGGTAATCCCTCTGAACTACTATAACGCCACTGGGAAGTTTGAGCTTTGCCTTACCAATCAAGCCCATAATTAGAGAGGGAAACGTCATTACAGTCCTTGAATTCTGCTTTGTAATGCTTTTCTTCAAGACATGGATGATATGGCCATAAATGTCTATCTCCTTATGGGTAAAGAGATCATACAGAAATCTCGTTCTTGGAGCTGATAGTGTGGTAAGGTTGGTAACCGAATACAAATTATGAATCATCACATAACTCATTGTCCTCATCTCTGGAGGAAATTTGATTATGTTCATGGATGATTTCTTCGGTTCGCCGCCAAGAACTTTAATCATCTCATCAATAGAGCCCAATCTGTCCTCATATGCCATTGTAATTGGCTGAGATGGAGGATGAACTTCCAAAAAATCTTGGATGATCTCTCTGGTAATCACAAATTCTTTGTGCCTTACCTAGCACTCGATATGATCTCCGTCGACAACCGCATTTGAGAAAAACTCCTTGATTATCCCGGAATAAACAACCCCAACTAGGTTCAACAGCTTGGTCCAAGTTCTTTCTTTGAACACCTCAGGAATGAATGTGTCCTCAAGAGTTTCTAACTGAACCACCCTTTCCATGATGATTGTTGCTCTCTTGTAGCAATCATTGTATTTCATGTCAGCTTCAGCAGACTTGAAATGATTTGAATCTATACGTGCATGCTTTGAGGATGATTTCTTGGAGGCTGCATGCTTAGTGGGAGACATCTGCACAATTTCACAAAGCAGACAGAAAACAAGTGCACAAACACAAACCAGAACACAAAACTTGATTAGATTCAAGTTAGTTCCAAAACAAAGTAATATAGCCTAAAACAAAGCATAACCAACTCAACAGAATGCTTAAAGCATATAAAACAAGAAATTATAACCACAATGCATGAAAACAAGTAACTGTGCATGTGTGTGCATATGTGTGCATGTGCTGATGCATGTGTGTGTGTGTGTTGATGCATAAGGGTGCAGCACCAGATGTGTGCAATATGGGCAAAGAGTGTGAGACACACAAACAGTGACCAAAACCAATTAAGCAAGGTCATATAAATATAAACTCATAAATTGAAGCCACTTGAATCCAATTTAGCACAAAAATGTCACTAGGACATTTTGTCAAACACCTAGCATGCACAAATGTACTCTAAGTATGAACAATGCATAAACATGGTGAAAACTAGCCTTAATACATGCTAAAACATCTCATGGGGCCAAACAGAAGCACAAAAGACAAATGGGACTCAGCCCAATTAGAGAATTTGAAAAATATGCACAAAAACTAGAAACCCAACCCAATTTTTTGAAAATCCCCAATTTTCAAACCCTAAGCATAAAAACTGCATAATCCAAAAATAAAAGATGAGAAAAGTGTAATGGGTACATACCTTGAAAGGATTGTGTAGAAAGTTTTCTTGAAAAATGATGGGGTTTGAATGAAATAGTGATTTGGGTTGAAAATGGTTTGAGAGATGCTAGCGAGGGAAATGAGAGATTTTGAAAAAACAATCACATCTGCTACATTAAAAACTAGGCGAAAAGCACATTTTAGTCCCTACATTTTCAGGCGATTCCCATTTTAGCCCCTACATTTTATTTTCACCGCTTTTAGTCCCTATCTTGAAAAACGCTTCCTGTTTTGGTCCCTGCCGTTACATCAGAGACAGAAAATACACACATGGCAAACGGCAGAATTAAAAAATATTAAATTAATGCCCACGTGGCCCAATTTAATAATAAAAAATATTTTTTGGCATTAAAAAATGCCACGTTAGCATTTAAATTAAAAAAATTAATTTATTAATGTTAACTAAATAAAAAAAATTAAAAACAAAATTAAAAAATAAAAATCATATGAATTGAGATCTAAGTGTGTCTTAAACAAGAACAACAAGAACACAAACCCAAATTCAAGAACACAAACCCAGAAATTAAAAAAAAAAAATTATAAAAACCAAACAAACCTTCAGAGACCAAGAACGCCAACTACAACCCAACAACACCAAACAAACTTTCAGAAACCAAACAAACTTTCCAAGCGTGGCCTCTCATCTCCTCCTCCACCTAACCCAAAATGATCCAAGGTACAATCTTTTTTGATTTTTTTTTTGGTAAATTTTTTTTTGGAGGGTCTGATGAAAGATTTCTAATCTAGGTTTTGTGCAAGTTTGGATTTTGTGTCCTCATCCAAAATCTCTATCTTTGCTTTTACTTTAATCTATGGAGCAGTTCAAAGGGCTCCATCGCCATCCACCTCCACATCGTCACCGATACCACCTTCATCATCCTCAATGCCGCCGATCTCGCCGATACCAGCTTGCTTTCGTTTGCTGCGTTTTATTTTCTTCCTTCACTGTTTTCCTTTGTACGAAGTTGTTTGTTTGTTGGGTCTTCAATGGCACACCTGGAAGGGAGTCCTAGCAGCTCGTCGATTTCTCAAGTGGAAAAGGGAAAGGAAGCTTTCTGGGTTAGCCGAGAAATTTGGAAAAAGAGAGTAGAAATGAAAGCCTTCTTTGTTTGGTTGCCGAGAAAACGCCGGAAAATAATTTGAAAGTGAAAGTTTTATTCTTTTCTGGGTTTGTTGGGTCTTCAATGGCACACCTGGAAGGGAGTCCTAGCAGCTCATCGATTTCTCAAGCGGAAACGGGAAAGGAAGCTTTCTAGGTGAGCTGAGAAATTTGGAAAAAGAGAGTAGAAATGAAAGCCTTCTCTGTTTGGTTGCCGAGAAAACGCCGGAAAATAATTTGAAAGTGAAAGTTTTATTCTTTTTTGGGTTTGTGTTCTTGGATCTGGGTATGTGTTCTTATTGTTCTTGTTCAAGACACTTTAGATCTCAATTCATATAATTATTAGTTTTTAATTTTGTTTTTAATTTTTTTTATTTAGTTAACATTAATAAATTAATTTTTTTTTAATTTAAATGCTGATGTGGCATTTTTTAATGCCAAAAAATATTTTTTATTATTAAATTAGGCCACGTGGACATTAATTTAATATTTTTTAATTCTGCCGTTTGCCACGTGTATATTTTCCGTCTTTGATGTAACGACAGGGACTAAAACAAGAAGCGTTTTTCAGGATAGGGACTAAAAGCGGTAAAAATAAAATATAGGAACTAAAATGGGAATCGCCTGAAAATGTAGGGACTAAAATGTGCTTTTCGCCTAAAAACTAAAAACACGCGTTTTTCGCGGGTTAGAAAGTAGTGGCACAGTCGCGAGAAGGACCCCTGATGCACAAAAACTTTCACGGGAAGCTTTAAGTCGAGAGACAATAGCGAGACAGTCACAATAGCTTCTGTCTGATTTTGTAAAAAAATCCAATTTTGGCCAAACAGCATTTCACGAGAAACTGTTGGTCAAGAGGTAGTCACAATACAGTCACGAGAGTTTTTGTGTGACAAGATGAAAAATTTATTTCCCTCAAGCCCTTATCGCGGGAAGCTCTAAGTCGCTAGCTTCTCACGAGAAAATCTCTGAACCAATTTTTGAAAAGAAACACAAAAGTGCATTTTGAACAAAAACGAAGAACACAAAAGTATAAAATCACTTTAAAAAACAAATAAAACACTCAAAAATCTTTTTGGGTTTGATCATCAAGTATTTGAGCATACACATCACATTTGAACATGTACAATCACACAAATAAGAAAAGCATTCATTGAATCAAAGTCTTGTGTGTTGTGGGTGAGTATTAAGTGTGAAATAGTCCTTAGACCAGAGGGAAGCTTCAATGATAAATTTAATCAAGTCATACACAACTGATATGAAATCAAGTGGACTATCTCAATTATAGAAATGAGTATATATGACCTCCCACAAATTAATTACATAGCTTAGAAGCTTTTCATTTGGCTTCTGCATAAATCATAAACTGTTTACATTTGATCCATTTTGGATGATACATTTCCTTTTTGAGATCGGTGCTTGATATTTTTTATATAACAACATTTAGGATTAGCCTTTGGCTTTTTGAGCACCATACATTTCAAAACACAAGTCACTTTCCCTTTTTTCTAGTCAAATACTAGTATGTGCGACAAGCTTTTGCAGTTCGATATCTCTTTTCATTTGGAGATTTACATTTAGTGAGCTCTTTTGCAAAAAAATAAATAAATAAATAAATAAATAAGGTGGGAAGAGATAGAGACACAAGTCTATGCATGTATCAAGACCATCAAGACTATTGACCAATCATTCATGACAAGTTTGAAGATCTATTTACAACAATCAAACATAATTTTCAAGATTTCTTCCACAAAGATAAATGTGCATACATAACAAGCTAAGCTCGTAAATGCACTATGCCATTAGTACGAAGGTATTAGGCCAAACTCACATGAGATATGCACAAAACAAGTGATCAAACTTTTTTTAAGACTTTTCAATTTTTATGGGTTTTTGAATATTTTTTTTGAACGCACTAAGAAACAAATCAAAACAAAGTAAGATCAACAAAACAAAAAAATAGGCACGAGTCAAACAAGTAGAAGAAACATGATCGAATGAAACATGTGAAACCAAACAAGTATACAACAAAAAGCATGAAGGTTCACACACGAGATAGAGTTCAAGGAATGATACCGACACCGATGGTCTTACGCAAAGATTCAAACTTTGGACAATCAAGAGGTTTAGTAAATATGTCTGCCTTCTGGTTGTCAGTGGTGATGAACTCCAAATACACAGTCTTTTCCTTCACCAAATCAAGAATGAAGTGGTACCGGATCTCGATATGCTTTGATTTCGAGTGTTGGATTGGATTTTTTGATAAATTTATGGCACTTGTGTTATCACAGAACACACACATAGTATCTTGAGTGATTCTATAATCATGTAGAAGCTTCTTCATCCATAATAATTGTGCACAACAACTTGTAGCTGCAATGTATTTGGCTTCAGCCGTTGAAAGAGAGACTGGATTCTACTTTTTGCTCATCCATGACACCAAGTTATTTCCAAGATAAAAACACCCACCGGAAGTGCTTTTCCTATCATCAATACATCCGACCCAGTCAGCATCAGAATATCCAGCTAGGCACTCATTCGAGTCTCTTGAATACCAAATTCCATAATCGGATGTGCCATTTATGTAGCGGATAATTCGTTTGGCCGTAGTCAAGTGTGATTCTTTGGGTGCTACCTAGAATCTAGCACAAACTCCAACACTGAAAGCAATGTCTGGTCTGCTAGCAATGAGATATAAGAGACTACCGATCACGCTTCGATAGAGTGTTGGATCCAAAGACAATGTCATCTACATATACCTGAGCAACAAGGAGATAATTCTCATCCCTCTTAACAAACAAAGTTCAATCGGCTTGACCTCTCATGAAACCATGATCTAAGAGATATGTAGTGAGGCGATCATACCAAGCTCTCGGTGCTTGTTTCAGCCCATATAATGCCTTCTTCAGCCTTAACACATGGTCAGGAAAGTGAGGGTCTTGAAACCCTTTTGGTTGTTCCACAAACACTTCTTCATTTAAAAATCCATTCAAGAAAGCACTCTTTACGTCCATTTGATACAACTTGAAATTCATAATGCATGCTATGGAGAGATCCATTTGATACAACTTGAAATTCATAATGCATGCTATGGAGAGAAGAATTGTAATTGACTCTAATCTTGCAATGAGTGCAAAAGACTCATCAAAATCTATGCCTTCAACTTGAGTATATGCTTGGGCCACCAATCTCAACTTATTTCGAACAACTTCACCATCTTCATCAGTTTTGTTCTTGAAAATCCACTTTGTGCTGATGACATGTGTATACTTGGGACTTGGTACCAGCTCCCATACATCATTTCTAACAAACTGGTGCAACTCTTGGTGCATGGACTCTACCCAATTCTCATCCTTCAATGCTTTCTCCACTTTCTTTGGTTCAAACTGAGCAAGGTAGCAGTTATATGTCACATGATTCACAATAAAAGCTCGTCCTTTTCTCAACCGAAGTCCTTCATCTAAATCACCAATGATATTGCTTGAGGGATGATTGAGGATTACCCTTGATGATGGTCTTTTGGAAGTGGAAGGTTCCTCATCACACGAGATTGGAGGTTGAACTTCCGAAGGGGTGAATGGACTAAGAGATCCTTGAGTCAATCTAGTCACCCTTCTTGGTATAGGAGGTGTAAACTCCTCTTCCGGTGATTCTTTCTCAGCATCTTCACCTTGAGACATTTTATCATCTTGCTCATTCTTAAGGGTTTGACCTTCACCATCATCATCAATACTTTTTTCAGAGATAGTGTCATCGATGACCACATTTATTGATTCCATCACCGTCTTAGTGCGCTTGTTATACACTCTATATGTTCGGCTATTTGTGGGGTAACCTAGGAATATCGCTTCATCACTTTTAGCATCAAATTTTCCAGGATTCTCTCTATCATTGAGAATGTAGCACATACTTCCAAATATTCGGAAATATTTCACTTTTAGTTTCTTCTCTCTCCAAATTTCATATGATGTCTTCTTAGTTCCTGCTCGGAAGTAGATTCTATTCCCAATGTGGAACGATGTATTCATAGCTTCAGCCCAAAACTTTTGTGAAATGTTTTTGTTGAGTAACATTACTCTTGCCATTTCTTGAACCACCCGGTTTTTTCTTTCAATCACCCCATTCTATTGTGGAGTTTTGGCAGCTGAAAATTCCTTCTTAATGCCATGTTCATTGTAGAATGCTTCAAACTTAGCATTTTCAAACTCCTTCCCATGATCACTTCTGATTCTAACTATGGGAACTCCTTTTTCATTCTGCAGCCTCTTGCATAGCCTTTCCATCTTGTCACATGCTTTTGACTTCTCCCTAAGAAAGTCCACCCAAGAATATCTTGAGAAATCATCAACAACCACCATTATATAGCGCTTTCCACCCATGCTTTCTGTTCTAGTTGGACCCATCAAGTCCACATGTAGTAACTCCAAGGGACGAGACGTAGCAACTACATTTACTTTAGGATGACTTGACTTTGTTTGTTTTCCCAATTGACATGGACCACAAACATTCTTTTCAGCTTTTCCAAACTTTGGTAAGCCAACCACAGCTTCAAGCTTAGACACTTTTGCCACTTGTTTGTAGTTAGCTTGTCCAAGACGTTGATGCCACAACTCCAAAAGATTCACTCGAGCACTTCTACATGCTATGCTTGGTTTAGGAATGACTCCGTAACAGTTGTCAGTGGTCTTTAATCCTTTCAAAACTTGAACACCTTCTTCATTCAAGATTAGACATCCTTTCTTTGAGAATTGGACTAAGAAGTCTTCATCACAAATCTGAGTAATACTCAGCAAGTTCACTTTCAATCCCTTAATATACAGCACATCGGTCAACAAAGGCAGTCTCGGAATATCCACCATTCTCTTTCCAAGAACTTGTGAATGACTAACATCTCCAAATGTCACAAAACCATCTTCCTTCTCTTTAATAGTTTTGAACAGAGACTTATCTCCAGTCATATGCCTTGACCATCAAAGCAGGACTCATTTTTCTTTATTTCATTCAAAGATGAGTGTAGTTTCCTTTTTAGATAATCAAGTTTATCACACAAGTGTCTATTCCTTCTCTTATATTCATGAACTAAGGAATTTGACTCACATAAGCTATTATGTATATCATGGTTCCTATGAACTAAGGATTTCAGCATGTGACTAAAGATTCTAGCATGTTTCTTTGATTTAAATAACTCTAAAAGTGCATTACTAGAACAGTCTTCAAATATGCTCATAGAGTCATTTTCATAAACACCTCTACTATCCTTCATGTTGGCTATTACCAAGGGGTCAAGGATCACACTTAGGTAATGAAATCAAAACAAGTGTACCCGCTCTGATAACAATTGAAAGCTCAGAAATGTGTCGAAAACGCACGAGCAGTTTAGACCCCCAAATTAAAGTTACAACTTGGTTGATTTTACACTAACTTAATACTAAGTGCGGAATAGTGTAAACACAAACGTATAAGCAAGACAACTACTCTAATCCATATTTAAAGCAACACAGCAGTAAAAATGAAATGAACAAGAGTAGGGAAGGGAGATGCAAACACAGATAACACCGAGACGTGTTATCGAAGAGGAAACCGAAAAACTCAGTAAAAAACCTCTCTGCCGCCCTCCAAGCAAAAATCGATCCACTAGACAATCAATTAGGATACATGGGTTAGCAAGAGACCCTCCAAGTCTAATCTACCCGATGTACCTAAGCCCTCCAAGCTCCTACTCCAACAAGGCTTCTTGGAACCGTGTCTTGTCTTAGTTCTCCGAATCCTGCAACAAGCTCCATGTTGCATCTGCCATCATTGGCTTCTTCCAGTGCTTCCCAACAGCACCAAAATGTCACTTGACACTCTCAAAGGGTGTGATAAGTGTTTGGGCTATCAACCTCTCAATAGTATGGAAATGGAGAGGTAAGAGATGAGGAAATTCCCAAAACAAATGTGTAGAGGATTGTGGTATAACAATCTCTAACTCTCAAATGGTTATTACAAATGGTTATTAAATCAATGCATGTAGAAAAAGGAAAGTTGCATAGTATGCTACATTATGATTCTTTTATTTATTTGTAAAATATTCATGTGGTTTGAAATGTTGTTTATGAGTTTTTCATGTAATTCTTTTATTTATCTAGGAAATTAATCTAGAAATCCACACAACAAAAGCAAATTCAACCTATATATTTGGCCTAAACAAAACATTACCAAGTCAAATTTAGGGATACATATACTTCGAGTTATCAAATATGCTTAGACCATATTCATGTGATTTGAAATGTTGTTTATGGGTTTTTCACTTGCATATACTTCTCCAAGAATTAATTTAGAGAGAATCCACACAACAAATTTAACCTATATATTTGGCCTAAACTTAATATGACCATGGCAAATTTAGGGATGTATATTATTTGATTTATCAAATATGCCTGGACGTTATGAGTTTCTAAGTTTCATTTATTCTTTGGCTAAGGTTAAGAGTTCCTTTCTGAAGTATTATTGTTAATTTTGAATTGAAAAGCTTGATAATGTTCTTCTTTTCTTTTCTTCGCTTTTTTTTAACATCTTGATAAAGTGGTTGATGTGGTATGACTAGCCTTATATTACGCTATAAACAAATGCAAGTATACTATTTCTTTTATTAATCCAACAAGACCAATACTAAATAAATTTTGATCAAATTAGGATTGATTTTCCTTAAATAAATTTTAAGTAAATTAGGTAAGTTATTTTTTACAAGTAATCCAATTTCACAACTAGCCCGTGCATTGCACGGGTTAGCGACTAGTATATATATATATATAGAAATAGGTTCAAGTTACACTTGGTGGAAAGAATGAGGAGAGAGAATGGTATTATAAGCACTCCAACAAACCATGCCTTAATATCACTTCATCGTAGATTTGTTCTATTTGTCTCTCCTTGATAATATGTTTAGCATATTAATGAAAAAAAGCAAAATAAAATTTCCAAGGAGTAAGTACTATTGTATCTAGTTTAAAAGCACACACAGCAACAAGGAGAAGGAGTCGTCAAATTTGTACAAGGAAATGTTGGTCGAAAACAAGGCTAAGGTGGTGGACACATTAAAAGCCTTGAACGAGTACAATCTGTTCTTGGCGGGAAGAATGGCCCCAACAGTACCCTTGGTGAACAAAACCGATTGTCCAGAGTTGGGACCAGTGGGAAGCTTTTTAGCATCGTCAAAACTTTCCACCACGGCATCAGTTTTGGTGGTTCAACAGCATAATCCTCTGCAAATCTTCATCCACTCGTGGAGGAACAAGCTTATTATGGTGAAACCTCTAGCATGCTTGATTCACCTCATGGGGTACCACCAGTGTAAACGGAGAGCTACTTGAATATACGTATTCTTCCAGAACACCTACTGGACATGGGTGGTGTTTTACTTTTATTGATTTGATGGTACTTTAAGGAAATGCGAGCACCCTCTATGCAGTTGTATGAAAACCATTCATGTCATGTGGGTGAGAGAATTGGCTAGGTTCGCAAGTCACTACTACCATAGGTGTATAGGGGTTTTAACAAGATCTACTATAATAAATGAAGCTGAGTAAGTCATGTACAGTAATTAGTGATCTTGAGGATTTTAAAAATTTTACTATATTAATCTTACAAACTTCTTTTTCTACCAAAAATTTATGTTCTGACTCAAATTCGAGTGAATTGGATGTAATCTGCACTACCTCAATTAAGAGGACTTTTGGAAAAGAAAGATTGAACAACACAATAACTATAATAAAACCAATGCAAATAGAATAAACAACTTAGAAGTTGAAGAAACTTGCATTAACGAAATCTCCTTCGTCCGCTTACTCAAGAAACTCTGCAAAGATTGCTCCCTCATCATCAACAAATGAATTTGTGGGGAGTTGAACCTGGGGGCTGGGACCAGTTATCTTCTACTATAGATTTTAACCAACTCTTCCACATTAGAAAGTTTACAATTAAGACATTTAAGAAAGATATTATGATCAAAGCACTAACATTGCTCCTACAAATAATTGTATTATGTAATGAGTCTAATCACTCTACTAATAATATGATGCAACAGATATTATCAAAGTTCTTTGAAAAATAAAAAATAAAAAAGCAAAATATTTGTCCTATTGAGATGCCTAATGCACATTAAAGAAATCTTAATATAGAGTTTTAAAGAGCAATCAATTGACAACAGAATTAGTTTTTCCATGTAGAGAAATACTCTTTTGACCGAGCCCAACAAGGTGTTTTTCGTTTGAAATGATTCTTATTATTCAATGATCACTTGAGTGGTGCCTAAAATCGTGAGAGAATTACTATTAAATTTATTCCATTAATATTTCCCCAGTTAAGAGAAATAATTTAAACTACAAAATGTCAATGCCTCAAGCGAGTATTAGGATTACTCTAGTGACATCAAACAAATATGGTCATATAAACATTAAATTTCATACAAAACAATACAACTGCTACAAAACTCAAAGGTGAGAGATTCTACAAGGACCTCTTGCATATTTAGCACTAGTTATTAGAATTAAAATGACAGAGGGAGAACCCAAAGATGCTGCCTCCAGTTCATGCTTTGTCAATAGCCTGGTTGTGGGACAAAATTTTGTATTTACAGATGCAGTAGTCTCAATGGATTCTGCCTCTGCTGATCTTAAGGAAAAATGGGTTTTAGTTGCATCTATAGTTCTACTAATAAATTCTGATCTTGACATATAGTCCTTCATGCAACACTATAGCAAGTAAAACCCTTCATCAGCACATTTGGGCTACTACTATAACAGTCCCTTGAAATGAATCCAGCCAGGCCCTTTATGAAAATAACCAGTTTAAGTGCAATAGAAAAGAGAACGTACTTCCGTATCATGGAAATACGCATAAAAGAAAATTCAATTCAAATAGTACATCCCAATAACATCTCCTCATTTGGTTGTCTGATGCCATTTGCAGCTCTTGCCATGAATATTTTTGCTTGAACATTTTGTAAAACAGATATAAGGAAAGTGATATTCAGGGAGAAAAAAACTAAGGTTATGTTTAGTAACAGTTTTGTTTTCTATTTTCAAAAACTTGTTTTTAGGAATATAAAGAAAAAACAATTTTCTTGTACTTTTGAAACCAAAAATATGTTTGGTTAGTTGAAATTAAAAAGATAGTTTTTTTAAGAAAAAAATAAAAAATACTAAAATATGTACTAGGATTTGAACTCTAATACTAACTCATTAAATGAGGCAGATTCATTAAATTAAATGTCTTTATTCATTGACTATTGAAAATTACAAACTGAAAACAACATTTTGCATGTTTTCAGTTTCCTTCACAAATTGAATTTTGAGAACAGTTTTTATTTTCTATCCATTTTGGGTTGCTAAACAAGTTTTTTAGTCTCAAAAATAAAAAATTGTTTTCAAAAACAAAAAAATAAGAGGAAAAAACAGTTACCAAACATATCCTAAGAAAGTAGAAACGTAGGAGAAATAGCAAAGAAAATGGAAAGAAAGACTTAATAAGGAGAGAGAAAAAGAGACATAAGAAATATTTAATGAGGGGAGAGATAATGAGGAGACTATTAATTAGATAAGTATTTAATGTTGTAATGGATAATGGTGTTTTGTTTTTATCTGTTGGATCTCTCATAAATCTACGGTTTAGAAAATGTGTAACTCTTGTAGAATTACACCAGGTGTAACTTGAATCCATCTCATATATATATAGGCTTGAGCTTGACTAGTTTGCTGAATAGACAAACATAAGCCAAGTTTCTTTTTTAAATTAATCTGAGGTTGAGCCAAGCTGTTTAAGGACTATATTTTAAACGCCATTTTGTTTTTGCCACAAAAATGAGCAACATAGGTTGCCTCTCTTATCACCCAACAAAGGAAATATCAACAAAATTCATACTTATTCAAAATATATATATATATATATATATAATTTGTTCAACAGTGGCATCATGATTCACTTAAATGAATCATTCTAGAAGCTTACCCCAAGCATGGAGATGCTTCTTTTGTTTTGAAGGTGAAACCCATCAAATCCTATTATGCTGTTAAAAGCCTAACGGATCTTTAGCTGCAAATCAATTTTATTCAAATTAACTGCCCCTACTTGAACACTGCCCTAATTCAATTCTAAGCTTCTAGATTGAGTTAGTTATGATTATAGCCATTAACGTGAATTGATCTTTAGGCACATTTTAATGCCATCAGTCCCTACTGCTACTCCTAAGAAAAAAGAGACCAGAGTAAGCCCCATTCTTTGTTTCTTGGACATTGAAATGTCACGGCCCACGTGAGTGAGCTCTCTTTTGGAAATCCAAGGCGTAGGCCTATTCTAAACAGGGGCTTCTGGCTAAGACGAAAGGTAATGAAGTGATCACCATTATGGTTTTACAATACAAAAACCTAATATGTGATTCCCATATGCAAAGATCTACTTTCGAGATAGATTGGATCAAGAGTTGGGTATTGAGAGTTAGGATAATGTTAGGCATTCATTTAGTATTCTTAGCCATAAACAAACTTGAAAATGAAAGGCTGTAATTGACTTAGGTATAAACATACCTCATTATTCCCACCAATAATTCAATATCTAATTATGGGAGGTGGGATACTTTGGGAAGGAAAGATTGTGCAAATCATGGTATTTCATTGATTCTAATTTACACAGGTACTAACACAAATCTTTGTAAAAATAGTTGTTTCCACGGAGTTCACCAATCACACTCCAATGATAAAGTTAGACTTAGTCTAGTTCAACAGAGTAATAGTTATTTTGTGAATTTTTATGGTTATACCTTTTATGAAAGCGGTTCTCCCCTTTTAAGCTTAGATATGTCACACCAACCTTAGGTTTTGGGGTTGACTTATTTCTATTACTCTCACATCAGCCTAGAGAGCTTAACTAGGCATCTTTGACCTACCTAATGAGAAGACTAATTGTATCACATTAAATGCGATGTGACGTAATTGTGACACAACAAATGTTGAGATGGCCATACCTAGATACCCAGCTCTTCTTTGAGGCAAAGTTAAATGACCAAGGCTTCTTTTTAGGTTAAGCTTATCAACATGATGTTATGAATTTTTAGCTCATGACTTCATTATCCCTTTGCAGCTTTAATGATTGGCCTCTCGTTGTCCTTGGCTTCATTTTAACCCACCACATTACCTTCTAACTTGAACAACATAATTGTTAGGACATATGTGTTTTCACTTGTTAAGAACATATGTCATTTGTTTATGTAAATTGGCTAATCCTTTGACAAAACGCACTCTACTTGTAATTGGGTAGTTCTAGGTGTTTTTAATACTTCAAGAAATAAGGTTTCAAGATCAAGTGTTGAAGTCATCAATTCTGTCCAAGAAAAACAAGCTAAAGTGCAAATTCATTAAAGCTCGACACCTGCTCGATAGCTCCTCGGCACCTTGCTATCTGTCGAGATTTATAAAATCAGATTTTCTGATCTGATTTCTTGGGATTCGTGAATGTGTCTTTGGGCCTTCTTTTCTCCTAACCCTAGACATATAAAAGGATTATTTTAAGAGCCGTCAAACTGTACACAAGTTGCACAAGCATTGAGCAAACTCTGTTCAAGCAATTTGTGATCAAAGACGAAGTTCTTGACCTAGTTCATCTCTTTTGAAAAAGTTGCTATGTATTTGCACCAAAGGGTTTTGTGACCAAGCATCTTCCTGATCTTCATCGTGTAGGATGAACTGAAGAACTTTGCAGCCAACCTCTCCTTCTAAGTTGGTGTTGAAGTCGCGTACTGGGATCCGCGCATTGGTTAGTCACGTACTTGGAAGCCGTGTATCAAAAGGGGGAACTGTCACTACCGATCAAGTCCAATTGGGTATTGGGGTAACGGTTCAACTGTAGGTTGGTAAGGTACTTGGGATTCCTTTACTTATAACCGCTTGATTTGATAATAGTGAAGTTTTGGGAGTGGTGACTTGAAAATCACCCAGTGGGGTTTTTGCCGTAAGGGTTTTCCCCATTCGTAAACAAATCACCGTGTCATTTAATTTCCGCTGCATATTTAGTATATTGGTGATTTGTTTATGCTTCCACGCATTTGCATGATAAATTGATTAATTAATAATTTGACTAATTAATTAATTGGTTTAATCACAAGGGGTCATTCAGTTTGTGGCCTATCAATAATTAATTAACTTCAACCACATTATTACTTTTGAGCAATGTATGAACAACGTAACAAAAACTTTTGGTTTAATAAATCACTTTGAAATTTTGAAATACATAGTACTATAGATAAAATCTCTTTTTTAATAGTACTATAGTCTAACTGTGCATTATTCCATATTTCAAAATAGAAACGGACAATTTGTTCAGATGACTCTGGGGAAATTATATGTTTAAGAATACTGCCATAACCAATGTCAGAGGCATCGATTTCAACAATTTTGAAAACATCGACAATATGAATACCAAGACAAGGCAATGTCTTAACATAAGACTTGATTTGTTTAACAAGGGAAGTATAAACATCAGACCAGGGAGGAGGATTACTTTGTAACCGATCAAAAAGGGGTTTACATTGTTTCCTCATATCCTTATAAAAATCAGCAACATAGTTCAAGGACCTAAGAAATATTTGGAATTGAGTTTTATCGGTGATAACATTAGGAAACTTATCAACAAATTGAATGGCTCTATCTATAGGACAAATTTGTCCTTCAAAGATGTCATAGCCAAGGAAGTGAACTTTTGTTTGAAACAGTTTGATTTTCTTAGCAGAAACAACAAGACCATTTCTTTTGATAGTATCTAGAAACGAATACAAATGTTGCCAGTGTTCGTCAATAGAACTGGAATAAACAAGAACATTATCAATCAGAATTTTTTGAAAATGATCAATTTTTTATTGTAACAATTTATCAAAAAGTTGTTCAACAATTTTCTTGTATCTAACTTCTTGTTGAAGGAAGTTAAGATGCTTGATTTTAGCATGAATCAGATTTAAAGCATCATCAGTATCAATTTCAAACTTTGAAGCAAATTTGAATTTTACTTTCTGTCTAAAAGAATCAGTAGTAATTCCATCATGTTCAACAAGATAGGGATACAAAGCATTTATAAAAGGCAAACCAAGAATTACTTTATCAGTCATATTCTTAACAAGAACAAAAGGAATCTTGAAATAGACATTACATGACAAACATGTGCATTATTCAATTCATATTTGATCTTCATTTGAGTACCATTAGCAGAAACCAATCTTTCAGTTGATTTTTCAAAATATTTTGAAGGAATCAATCCTTCTTGGATACAGTTCATATCTGCACCGGAATCAATCATGGCAATAATAGTGAATTAATAATCATGAGAAACAACAATTTTAACTTTTGTAAACCATTTTGGAGAAAGTACTTTATTAACAAGATTAAGTTGAGAATTATCAATAATACCTTTATCAGAAAGAAGAGTCTATTAACTGGATTCATCTTCATCTTTGTGCTCATCTTGTTCATGTTGTTCATTATCAGATTTATCAAGATTTTTATCAATTTTTAACAATAACAATTCTCTTTTAAGATTATTATTATCACTTTTAATGCTTTTAAATTCATGTTTTAATTCACTTATCTCTTGTTTAACAACATAAATTTCATATTGAAGATCATTAACAGTTAAATCTTTGGATTTCTTTTTATTAAATCTTTCCAAAGCTTCTTCTAAACTTATAGTTGATTTTAATTTTTTACGAGTTTCATCTTTTATCAAATTCATTTTAAGCTTATCCAAATATTCTTTTTGTAATTTAGGGTTTTCAATTTGACTTATCAATTTAATCAATAAACTTTCATTTTCTTCATTTTTGGTGAGAACATTAATAGATTTAATAACATTACAACAGGAATCTCTACAACTAATTTTAACATTAGGTGAATCAAAAGAATCATCAGTAGATTGATAGCAAGAATCAGAAGAAGAAGAAAAAACATCTTCTAAAGAATCAGACGAATTGTTTGATTCAAGGATTCTAAATAATTCTTCTTGATCTTTATCATCAATATTTAACATGTTAAACTTATTTTTTAACTTACTAGGTTTTTGTTTACAATCTTTACTAAAGTGTTCAGGTTTTCCACAGTTAAAACATTTACTTTTACCTGATATTTGTTTATCATATTTTTTAGAAACATTTTTCTTTTTAAAATAAAAATCATTAGGTTTAACAAAATTAGTTCTGTATTTTTTATATTTTTTATGGTTATAATTTTTGTGACTTTTATCATTTTTTTTCCTTTTTGCCTGGAAGGAGCAATAGGGGGCAAACCATGTTGTTCACAAAAATTACCAATTTCATATTTAGCTTTTCTTTTGTTCTTTAATTGGTATTTTAATAGTTTTTCATCATTACACATATTAATACCAAGTTTTTTTAATAGTGCTTAGAATATCACCACAAGTTAAATTATCATAATCAATGGAATCATTTTTACCAATTAATTCTTGTTTTACCTTATGAGCAAAGATAGGAGGTAGACCATCAATAAACTTTTCTTTCCAATAAGGCTTGTAACAATCTTTTCGATGCATTACTCTGGAAAGGAAAACATCCTGATACCATCTGTAATCAAACATAGTGGGACATCTCAGATTATTCAAAAAATCAGAAATTCGAGATGAAATATTAGACGGGGTACCAACAAAATGTTTGAGAATAGTATAGATCAAGGTATTGACACCATCAGGGATACCTCGACCAATACTTTCATCAAAAATAGGCAAACATTCATCATTCTTTAAAACAACATGTTTAATAGATTCTTTGGAATCTTCTGTGAGATATGAATCCCACCATCCACAAAGAGTGCCAAAAAAACTAGTAGCAAGAAGGTTAACAATTTCAGGGTAATCAAGATTATGGTTATTATTATAAGCAATTCCATCCATAGACATGTGACCCATTTTATTAATGATTTTTTGTTCAGATAAACCATCAATATTCCATTCATAAATTTTATCAGTTGAAACAGAGAATTGAGTTTGAAAAGGTCTTTCTTCAAACTGCATATCAAGAGAAGTAGGTTTTGAATACCAAATTATTATTATTTTTTTTTTAAAGACATGGGTTTGGAATTTCTAACAAATCTTTTAATTTCTAGTAAATCATCATCAAAAACTTTCTTTTTTTTTTTTCTTTTTTTTGCAGAAATAGAAGATATAGTATCAAAATCTGTATTGTCTTCAGAAACAATTTCTTTTTCATTCGTTGAAATAGTGCAAGCAGTATCTTTAGAAGTACCTTAAGTTTTAACTTTTAAATTAGAAAGCATTTTCTCAACAATGTCAAGAGTTTTAGCTTGGGTAGTTTTAAACTTCAATTTTTTATCTTGACAAGGTAAATCAATCAAAGGTTTCTCAGTTTTTGAAATAGGAGTTTTTTCAATAATTTTTTCTTCAATGCGGTCAAGCTGTTGACCAATAATATGTAAAGATTCATTAGTAAAATTGTTTTGTTCAATAAGGCTAACAATGGGAGTTTGATCATCAGTAATTTTGAAAGGGGAGGCCTTAACATCAGTCTTTTAAGTAGTTATCAAAATTGTCTCAAGAGGCGGATGACTAGACCTGACAATTGTTTTATCTTCTTTGACAAAATTTGATTTCTTTATCACATTCAAATGATTTTTTGAAATTTCATCTTTTGGAACATAATGGTTTTCAAGAAAATCAAAAAACAAAATATGTTTTTTCAATTGATTCATCTTTTCTAACCATTTTTGTTTGTTTTTAGACCCCTTAAAACACAACCAGATTAATCTAGTTAATTAGCCAAGTGATTATTTAGTCAAATTAAACAGATCTAGGTTAACACAAATATACCATATCATTGTAAAGTGTGGAAAATAAAGAACACAACAACATGATAACCCAGGAAAACCAAACCGGTAAAAAATCTGGGGAGGATTTAACCTATCTATCCTCAAGGTAAAACAAATCCACTATGAAAGAATTAAAGTTTACACAATAGCGACTTAGACCACTAACATCCTATTACTACCTCGAGTAGGAAACTTACTACCACGACCACATGACGGCTCTGAGTACACTGACTACTTCTTTCTTGGATTCCCAGTAAGCACAAGCACTCCTGCTTGTATGTCTTTAAGCTTGTGAATCTGCAACTAAATTGATCACCAAGCTCTTAGCATCAATCTAGATCTTGATAACCCTAAGTGTATGTGAAGGCAAACACCTCTAGATCTCACAAAAGATTCACACACAGCATAAAGAGCACCTTAAAACGTGACTAGGGTTTTCACTTTTATACTTAAGGCAAAACATAAAACCCTACACGTCAAACGGGCTTGGGCTGAGTTGGAAAATTATGCAGAAAAACAATCTGCACAAGTTTCGATCGATCGAGTCTAATTCTTGATCAATCGAGCCAGGCAGATTTACACAGTAAATCCTGCAGTGCACTCGATTCCAACTTTACACTTTAAACGTACTTTGAGCAAGTCTAAAACAAGACTAAACGTTTTGATCATGATTTGCCAACATTACAAATTGAATTTCTAATACATTTAAACCTAAAGTCTTAGAACCCAACAATTTTCTTTAACACGGTCTTTTTCAGACTGGCCAAAATTATTTTGGTAGTATTTTCTTTTATCTCTGTTTTTAGCAAGCATGAATTCATTGTATAGGGAAACCATATCAACTTCAAAGCTTTCATCTAAAACATTCAAAACTCTTAATTGACTTTGAAAAACAGGGTTTTCAATAGGAGAAAAATCAGAATCAGATGGACAAATAGATCTAGTGTCATCTTCTTCTTCATAAGCAGTTCTACCATGTGGAGAGGAAGATTCAGGTTTAGTGGAATAGAAAATAGAGCTAATTTGAGATTTATTACTTGCACCTTTTAGCTTTAAATCAGTGGGTTTTTTGAAATTCTTTTGCAAAAATTCATTGATCTCTTGATCTCTTTTTGAAACACTTTCAGATCCAGCAAATGAATGTCTTCCTTTGTTGATCCGCAAAGGTTGATTATTTTGAAAACTTATTTTAACAGTACCATCAAGATATTGTTGAATATGTGTGAGATTTAGCTCATCGAAAATAAGTTTAGCAAAAGGGGATTCTTGTTCCAACAACCATTCAGTGGGAAGCTTTACGTCTTGCCATTGAATCATTTTTGGAACTTGAACTTTAGCATCAGGGGTTGAACATTGAATTAACTTAGTTTTACCAGAAGGCTCTCTATTGATCTTAGCACCGAGATTCAATTGAGTACCTAATAGTCTGTAATAAATGCAATAAATCAAAGCAAAAGGCTTACTACCTTCTTCCATGTGATAACCAAATGAAGCAATATTCAAAGTCAAAGCTTTAACAATATTAGGATCATCCAAAGTAAGAGTAAAAGCAGGATAACAGTTGAAATATACAAAACCCATCATACAAAGAAGCAGTAATCATACCAAGAATGCTATCTTTAAAGTTCTTAAATCTAACATCTCTTAAACACATGAGAACAAAAGCATTTATTCCTTTTCTAGTAAGTGGTTTGACAGCAACTTGAAACATACCAATATGCAAATAAGTGAATTTTTTAACAATAAACTCATTAACATTTCTTTTAGAAAGCAAGCAACATTTTTCATGAGTTTTAGAAATAGAAAAAGTTTGTTCAACAGTTCTAACTTTGTAAGTGGGAACTCCATTTCTAGTCTTATAAATAGTTTTTGTATCAACTCTAAGGATACTCCATTTCTAGAAATCAGTGAGCTCATGTTCTTCAACAGTGTGATCTTCTTCATTTGCAATATCAGGAGGACAACCAGTCCTGGGGCTGACAAAGGAGTTGAATCTCCACAACCTATCCATACTATACTAAGTTTAACACTCAATTATCATGTTTTTCTTAACACCGTTGCATTTCGTAACACATACCCTAGTCAACCCTATACCTCTCATGCCCTACATGCACTCTCTTGGTTTAAATGGGCCTTACTGTTCAATTTTGGGAATTCACTTTCCAACACGAGTGGTGCCAACAATGGTAAAAAGGGAACACAACAAAGAAGTATCAAAGTTTCGGGTAGACACAGATAAGAAATAAAGACACAACAACATAAAGGGGGCTCTTACGAGGGGTTCCCATTTCCAAGTTGCTTATGCTTGGAAAATGCCCTAAACCCCACGGTGCTGGGCCCTACCTTCAACAGCAAGGCATCAGGCAGCACACACGCAATTCCTGTGGTCCCAACTTCGGCGACACCGCGTACCTACCAGAGCATACAGGCCTAGCACTTAAATGGTACCTGCACCTGCCATAGAAGAGCCTCTCTTTACCTTGTATCTATTACAGAGTGAGAGGATCGGCAGTCTATTTTAGGCTCTGATACCATAAAGGGGGAAGGGGACACAATGCTGAAGGCGGAAGCATAGTAATAATATATTGAAAGTAAAATAAAAAAAGTAGAACCAGCCAAGAAGGTGGTATTGTAGTTATAATCAAAGTAATTTAAAGTAATAATACTGCGGTAGAACCAGCCAAGCAATATATATATCAAAATAGTTTAAAGTGTAGAACCGTCCAAGATGACGGTAGCAACAATTAGTATATTAAACTAAAAGGTTAAAATACTTGTTATTGAAAATAGAACAAAACACTTACAGTAGTAGTAGTAGTTACAAGATCTCAACAGTTCAACAGGTTAACAGTTACAAAGCTTGGAACTAGTTCTAGTTACAAGATTGTAGGGAAAGGTACTAGGAAATCCTAAGGTGGAAACAAGGAACTCTCTCTCAAAGAAAGTTTCTAAAAGAAAGAAGTTCTGGAGAGAGTTAAACTTAAGGGGAAACCCCCTTCAAATAGGCATAAAAAAGCGTAGTGAAAAGTACCAATGAGCAGTAAAAAGTGAACAGTAATCAATGAACAATAATCCATGAATAGTAATCTGTGAACAGTACTTTTTTTTTAACTTTTTCGACTCAAAATCATCATGAGAAAAAGCAGATTGAACTTGGGTCTGAACTTTAGTCCAAATGTGCCAAAAGTGACAAAACATGAAGAATCTTCTTTTTTCAAAAGCATTATCATTTTGCAGGGGCCAATAGTAAAATAATTGTGGGAACTTTTCACCAAGAGTAAACATTGTAGCATTTTTGGCCGTTGTGTAGGCCAGACAAATAGGGGAATCAATTCTTTCAATCATCAATCAGGAGAAACTATCATCAATAGGAGTCTAACAGGCTCGTAGTAAGTGCATTGTCCAGTTCAGCTTTCTACACCAAGAGGACTTAATCGATATTAGGGGCATCAGATGGATAACCATCGTAAATGTCCCATGGGGAATCATTATTGCATGCATGTTCATGATAGATGGCATACTAGTTATAGAATCCACAATATAGAAGTGGCTCAAATTCTGGAGTTTTTTCTGGGGTGAGAAAGCTTCTTGGATTACAATGATCTGCTATCCTCATGCGGGTAATGGCAGCAACATAGGGTCTAGGACCAAAAACAAAAATTCTATATGTACTTCCCATGAAATGGTAATCTTTCCATAGGTTTTCAATTACTTCAAGAATCCGATTATTGAAATAATTTCTCCAGCATTCGGCAAGGGCAAAGGGATTTTTGAAGGATAGGTGAGAATCTCCTTCATACCATTGTCCTTGGTTAGTGTGTCCATTAATGAGAACAAGATGTTTTAAAGGCTGAACATTCATCCAGTTATCTTTTTCCCACTTTGGCAAAGTGCTCCAGCATTTGAAGGAAACAAAAGGGCTTTCAAATCTTTTAATAGCATCCTGAATAATTTGTGGAAGCTGGCTGGCTTGGTCAGGATTCATTAATTTTATGAATCTGATAAAGCCTTATTCAAACATTTGGGAAAGCCAATTAGGATCTCTATCATCATCATCTGAATCATCAGCAACATATGTACCATCATCATATTTGATCAAGAGACCAAGAAATGGATGTTTCTTTTCATACACTCTAAGACTACTCCCAAAGTGTTCTTCCCAATCCAGCTGAATAAAGACATTGTCAGCTTCGTTTAAATCATCAGGATTAGGAATAGTGGCTATAACAAGTTTCTTGAAATATTTGAATCATAGGTCAAAAGACCTAAACATAGCCTTGCTTTCCATAATACGAGATTGTATATCTGTTGGCAAGTTGGCAACAACACTTCTTAACAGAGATTGGACCTTAAGACTCAGTCTAGCATAATCAATGCCCATTATAGTCATTCTATCCATTGAATGGATTTCTTCTTTGCCAAAGAGTTGACTAATGTAGGCTTCAAGGTGGCTTCTCAAAGCATTATTTTTCGACACAAGATTATTTTCTGAAACAAGGTTATTTTCTGGAGCAAGGTTATTTTTTGAAACAAGGTCATTTTCTGAAACAAGGTTATTTTCCGAACAAGGTTGGCATAGTGGCTTATATAAGCCTCGTTTTGTGCCGTAAGGTTAACAAGGTGGATTTCGAGTGTTTTGAGGGTTTTCTCAAAAAGGGAGTGGCGATGTAGAGTAAAAGCAGCGTGGAGATTATCAAGAATAAATTTTATGGAATCTAGTAATTCACTATAGACTCCATTATGAAATTGTAAAGATCTGGATAAAACTCCTGTAAAGCAATTATCATATCACCACTGAAATATGTCACCTCTGCCAGGACAAATTCCTGAAGGGATGTTGATCTACTAGGTTTTACCCCAGAAGATGCGCCTTCATGCATTTCAAAAGGTTGTCCCACTAAGAGCCTTTTGTCTTGAGAATAGTCTTGTGCAGGAGCTTTTCCCTTGTTCCTCCTCTCTGCCGAGGAAGCCATAATAATCCACTTACTAGTGGTATATGTTTTTGATAAAATATTTTAAAGCCCTTTTGTTTCCCTTAGATGCTGGAGCACTTTGCCAAAGTCGAAAAAAGATAACTGGATGAATGTTCAGCCTTTAAAACATCTTGTTCTTATTAATGGACACACTCACCAAGGATAATGGTATGAAGGAGATTCTCACTTATACTTCAAAAATCCCTTTGCCCTTGTCGAATGCTAGAGAAATTATTTCAATAATCAGATTCTTGAAGTAATTGTAAACCTATGGAAAGATTACCATTTCATAGGAAGTACATATAGGAGGCATTACCACGAGATTAATGTTGTTGAAAAACTCAATCATGTGTGAGATCTAGCTCATCAAAAACAGGTTTAGCAAGAGGGGATTCTTGTTCCAACAACCATTCAGTGGGAAGCTTTATGTCTTGCCATTGAATCATTTTTGGAACTTGAATTTTAGCGTTAGGGGTTGAACATTAAATTAACATAGTTTTTCCAGAAGGTTCTCTATTGATCTTAGCATCGGGATTCAATTGAGTACCTAACAGTCTGTAATAAATGCGATAAATCAAAGAAAAAGGCTTACTACCTTCTTCCATGTAATAACCAGATGAAGCAATGTTCAAAGTCAAAGCTTTAACAATATTAGGATCATCCAAAACAATAGTAATATCAGGATAACAGTTGAAATATATAGGACCATCATACAAAGAAGCAGTAATCATACCAAGAATGCTATCTTTAAAGTTCTTAAATCTAGCATCTCTTAAACACATGAGAACAGAAGCATTTATTCATTTTATAGTAGGTGATTTAACAGCCACTTGATCCATACCAATATGCAAATAAATGAATATTTTTAACAATAAACTCATTAATATTTCTTTTAGAAAACAAGCAACATTTTTCATGAGTTTTAAAAATAGAAAATGTTTGTTCAACAGTTCTAACTTTGTAAGTGGGATGAAAAGTGCTTTCAACAAAACTAGTCTTATAAATAGTTTTTGTATCAACTCTAGGGATATTCCATTTCTGGAAATCAGGGAGCTCATGTTCTTCAACAGTGTGGTCTTCTTCATTTAAAATATCAGGAGGAGTTAGATCTCCACAACCTATCCATACTATCCTAGGTTTACCGTGGTTGCAAAGGTTTCAAGTTTATTCAATCAAAACTTTCCTATCAACTTCCACTAGATGTTGCTGCAAAGTGTCCCAATTTTGTTTTTTGTTTTTTTTTTTTTTTTTTTTCCTTTCTTTTTGAACCTTTCAAGTTAAAAGAATCCAATTACTTATTAAAAAATAATTTATGGGAATTTTTAAAATATATATATATATATATATATTCTCAATGAGACTTGACATTGAACAACCAGTTGTGATGGTTGTCATGTTCATTGCGTTGTAGATAAATTTGAGAAAATAAATACTCAATTCTAAACTGGAGAGAGAAAACTTTTGTGAAAGGATAAAATTGAATTAAGTAATGAAATAAATTAGAAATCTAAGGGACAAAAGGTGTTGAGAGAGTGAAATGATTATGAAAAAAAAAAAAAACTGAATTGAAACCAACAACAATCAATGATAGATAACATTTAGAATTTGATATTATGGATGTGATGGAAAATTCTCACCAATTAGCGCAAATTACCCATCTAGTGATTTTGGACTTCCTCATCCATGACAATTGGCTAATGGTACCCTTGAGTCGAAGCCATTCTTACTAAAATCCTCCAAATACCTGTTTGCCGCATAGGCTTATGTAACTTGCCCATTTTGAAATGTTGGGGAGCAGGTACACTCAGGATTAAGTGTCTTGATCCCAAATGTCCACTCTCTAGTCACCATTGAGGCATAACACCTCCATCCACAATTGTTCTTACAATGTACAAAAATCTTCTTCTTCTCATTCAACTTCCACTTGATATCAATGTGATGCTAAATCACATACTCCCTCAAAGCCTTCCTAGAAACCTTGGAGTTTGGAAACTTCATCCCTTTTACCAACTAAACATTTGTCATATCAGTCCTCTCATTGAATTCTAGGCTGCTAAGCCGCTGCTCATCATCAGAACCATCCACACTTGCAATATCATCCTCTAAAGCTAGTTCAGCCCACTCTTCATCTAAATCTATGTTTAGAGGTGGAACATGGCTTGGCTAAGGTGTATCTGTGCTTGGCTGAGGTGTATTAGTGGTTGGTTAAGGTGGAACAATGTTAGGCTTAGATAGAACAGTGTTAGGTTTATGGGAACAGCTTAGAAAGGGTTTAGGTACATCTATCCAAGGCTTAGTGGTTTTCGTGTTACTAAGGAGATACTCTTCTTGTATTTTAGCAAGTCTAAAGGTTGAATTAAGGTTTTGTGGATTAAACATCTTGATAGGCAAATGAATTTCATCCGTCAACCCATTCAAGAAGTAACTAAGTTTTTGTTTTCAAACAATTCCTTGATCCTATTTGATAAAGCTTCAAACTGAGCCTTGTAAGAAGAAACAGAACTTACCTACCTTAGATTTGTTAATGCTTCCATTGGATCATCATAGGCCAAGGCTCCAAATCTATTATGTAAAGCTCTTACGAAGGCTTCCCAACTTATGAATTGCCCTGTCTCCTCAGCATCTTGAAACCAGATCAAAGCTTCATCCTCCATGTGATAAAAAGCTAAAAGAATCCTTTGACTGATAGGTGTGTTATACAATTGAAAGAACTGGTGAGCCTTATAGACCCAACCTGAGGGATTCTCTCCTCTGAATCTTGGAAACTCCAATCTCACTGTCTTTAGGACTGATGCAAGTGAGTCTAATTGTGTTGTTATAGTAGTAGGAGATGAGGGTGCAATCCTATGATGCCATTGATTTCTAACTTCAGTGAGCCCTTACACAGTTTCTATCAATGTCTATAACACAGAAGTCATAACATCTATTTCCTGATGAATGCCTCGTATTTCTTGTTCATGCTGGTCAGAAGTGAATGAAAGAATGTTGTAATTTTCATTGAGACTAGCCAAAGATCATGTTTCTACCTTAAAGACAGAGTAGGCTCTAATACCAAATTTATAGGAAACAGCTTAGAGATAGTGATTGTTTTCAAGGGTTCTTCGAGGGAACCAACCTCCAAGGGAAGGAAGTGGAAAACAAAAAGATTAGAGAGAGATTTAGAGATTAGAGAGGAAAGAAAACAAGAATATGCTTGTGTTATTTTTGCTTAACCTCCAATTCTCACAACTCTACATTATATACAGTTGAGTACAGTTGGTAGTTATAACAATAACAATCATTAGTCAATCATTAGCTCAGCATACAACTGGCACCCTAACCAACTTCCTAACTAACATGCTCAACACTAACATACTCAGCACCACAATTCTCACACACGCAACACCACACGCTCAGTATTTATATACCAAGTAACTCATACACTCAGCACTAACTCCAACTCAAGTCAATCAACTACTCCTATCATAGGCTTAGGTGGAACACTGTGAGGTGAAGACTCACCAAAAATATCATCAGCAAAGTCTTCTCCTTCTAGACCTTCATTCAACCAATCAAACTCCTCTACCCCCACACTAGCATCACCCCCTGTAGTAGCCCCTGCACCAACCCCTCCATCTATCCCTCCACCAACCCCTTCAGGAACTTCAATTGCAAGTGAAGCATGACCACTCTCCACATACAGTATGATGGTGGCTTAAAGATATGAGTTAAAATGCAATTCCCATTGAAATATTTTTTTAATTTTAGTTTATTTCCAAAAATAAATTAAAATCATACAATTATCAAGAATATATATATATATATATATATATATATATTGTACCAATGGTTGCATTAATTAAGCTCCAAATATTCTCCAATAAATAAAATGTAGAAAAACTGGTATAAAAAAGGTAGTGCTCGTTCATCAGATGTGGCAACGCTTGTTCTTTTTTCTCTATTTTAGGGTAGAAAACTCAGTTAATCTCCTCCACACAAATGCTGAAAGAACTCATTAATTTCTCACTAGTAAATAAATTTTTTAAACAAACCTGTAAATTTAACCTGAATTCAGGAATATAATGCTGGAAATCTTGATTGAAAATTTTTTTTTGACAGTGCAGTAAATCAGAAAACCAGATGTTAAAGGCAACGAAATAAAAAAGGTTCAAACCCAATACAACGGAACCATATGCCACCCTGGGAAAACCTGCTTTCTCCATGATGCTGGGCCACGCAAATATCAATAAATGGTTCCTAAATTTTTTTAAAAAAAAAATTAATAGATAATAGATCCACCAGCTTTTAGGGCTTTAAAGACAACTCTCTTCTTTGGGCTAGTTAACAAATCTGAGAACAAAATATCTCATGTAATGACCTGAAAAAGTAAGACATAAAATATCAGACTTATGTATTACACGTATCTTGTTGTGAAACGTACACAGTTTTTGGAAGAATATAAATGAATATTTAGAGAAAAGAAGATAGAATTTGGTTGCTTCAAATGAACAAAAATCAAACAAGGAATAATAAATTTGGATTTGATTTGAGGAAATCCTAACGTCTAGGAACCAATTAGATCCAACTTGGATTAAAATTCTATATGTCAAAAGCTAAATTTAAGCTTATAAAAAAAATAATGCTAAATTAAATTTAAGGACTCAAATAGTAATACCAACTTAAGCTAAAATAAAGGATTCAATTGGATTTCACTAAGAAAGTTACAAAATGTAGATATTTGCACATTTTGGAAACATAGAATGGAAAATTAGTTAGTTTTAAATATAAGGGGGAAAATTTTGAACTAAACATAGAAGGGGGAAAGTGATTTTTTCCCTAATGAATTTAACAAACATTTTGTAACATAAAGTTGTACCTAACATAAACTTGAAGTTTAAACATATGAAGGAAATTAGATAACTTTTAAAATTTATTACATATGTGCTCGTGTTTTTGTACAATGCTATACACATAAAAGAGAATATTGAGAACTATTATGCCAAAAGCAAAATTTTAGCTACAAAATATATTTATGTGGTCAAACTTAGAGGTCTCAATTGAATGTTGTGGTTTTCTAACTTGAGTATGACATGGGTGTGAGAAAGTTGGGGTCCTAGGTTTCTTTTGTTTTAAATTTTAAAATTACTAAAAATTATTTTCCAAATTTAAAAAAAAAAAAAAAAAAAAAAAAAAATCCACCTTATCGTCACTCTTCATTTGCTAGCCGTTAACTTGTGACTGTTATTTGTGTTCACCCTAGTTCTTTCAGTAGAGAACGACTTTGCCTCAAGGGTACTATCAACCAATCGTAGTGGATGAGGAAGTCCAATACTTAAATTTTATTTAGAGGTATCAAATATATAATTTTTTAAACAATTTTAAATAAAATTTTTTAGTATTTGGTTGCTTCACTCAATAAATAATGTTTATTTTACTTGTTCTGTCAATGAGTAATACAATGGATTCTTTTTAATTTATAATTTAATATCTAAAAAATATATTTTAAATAACAAAAAAGTCAAAATTTAAATAAATCTTTTATTAATATTCAAAATGAGTGGTTCTAGGATAACAAATTATTCCACAATTTTTTTGTCACAACTTTGACATGGCAGACAATGAATTATCATTCACACAAGGACTCTCTTTCTTCTTCACCAATCATGCACATTCTACCACGTCATCATAATTGCCAGAAATTGTGAAAATATTTGTGGTCCTAGACTTTTTTATTCAAAATATAAGAATAGGCTCCACTTAAATTAATGGCCTTAGGCCTCACAATGCCTTGAGCTGGCCCTGGCCCCTCTCGACAAGCATATCAACAACACATCCCATTTTTCTCAATACATGGGACAGCAAAGAAGTTTATGGTATCTAGTTTAACTGAAAAAAACAAACAGAAAGAATAAAACCTGTTAGGACATATATGTTTTAACTTGTTTAAGAACATATGTCACTTAATTATGTAAATTGGCTTATCCTTTGACAAAACGCACTCTGCTTGTAATTGGGTAGATCTAGGTGTTTTTAATACTTCAAGAAATCATGCTTCAAGGTCAAGTGTTGAAGTCATCAAGTCTGTCCAAGGAAAAGCAAGTTGAAGTGCAGAATTTTTAAATCTCGACACCTCTCGACACCTACCTCGACACCTGCTATCTGTCGAGAATTAAAAATTCAGAACTCCAATCTGATTTTCTTGAGATCCGTGAATGTGTTTTTAGGGCTTCTTTTCTTCTAACCCTAAACATATAAAAGGATTATTTTAAGAGCCGTTTCTAAGGACATAAGTTGCATTACCATTAAGCAATCTCTGTTTATGCAAAGTGTGCTCAATAGACGAAGTTCTTGACCTAGTTCATCCTTCATCAAGAAGTTGCTGTGTCTTTGCACCATAGGGTTTTGTAACCAAGCATCTTCCTGCTATTCATCACGTGGATGAACTGAAGAACTTTGCAGCCAACCATTCTTCCTCAAGTTGGTGTTCTGAAGTCGCGTATCGGGATTCGCGCATTGGTTAGTCACGTACTTGGGAGCCGTGCAACAAAGGTGGAAATTGTCACTACAGATCAAGTCCAATTGGGTATTGGGGTAAGGGTTCAACTGTAGGTTGGTAAGGTACTGGGATTCCTTTCTTGTAACCACTTGATTTGATAATAGTGGAGTTTCGGGAGTGATGACCTGAAAATCACCCGGTGGGGTTTTTGCCGTTAGGGTTTTCCCCATTCATAAACAAATCACCGTGTTATCTATTTTTCACTGCATATTTAGTATTTGGTGATTTGTTTGTGCTTCTACGCAATTGCATGCTAAATTTATTAATTAACAACTTGGCTAATTAATTAATTAATTAGGGTTTATCACAAGGGGTCATTTGAATTGTGACCTAACAAGTGGTATTAGAGCGAGCACACTCTGATTAGGATTTAATCTTTGCTGTGTTTGATCCATTGACCCCTGTTTGTCATGGATAGAGGACAATCATTAATTATACCTCCTTTATTTGATGGCACTAACTATGCATACTGGAAAGTACGCATGAGAGCTTTTCTGCAGTCTTTAGATGAAAAAGTGTGGGAAGCTGTAGAGATTGGCTGGACTAAGCCAAACGAAGAACCGGCCGATTGGGATGATGCTAAGATCAAGGCGGCCAACTTCAACAGCAGAGCGCTGAATGCCCTGTTTAGCGCAGTCACCAATGAGGAGTTCAAGAAGATATCCTCAACTGAAACTGCTAAGGAGGCTTGGACCATCCTCCAGACAACCTATGAAGGCACAAAGGCTGTCAAAGACTCAAAGCTTCAAAGGCTCACTACAAGCTTTGAAGAAATAAAGATGGAGGAGGATGAGTCATTTGATGAGTTCTATGCCAAGCTCAAGGACATAGTGAACTCTGCCTTTAATCTTGGGGAAACCATCCCTGAACCCAAGATTGTAAGGAAGGTGCTCAGATCTCTACCTAAGAGATTTCATGCCAAGATTACGGCAATTGAGGAATCAAAGGATATAGACAAGATTCCTTTGACTGAGCTGGTTGGAAACTTACAGACCTATGAGATAGGGTTATCCAGGATTGGCAAGCCCAATAAAGGAAAAAGCATGGCCTTGAAGGCGAAGAGCAATAATACAGATGAGTCTTCCGATGATGAAGATTCTAAGATGAAGTCCTACATTACTCGGCAGTTCAAAAATTTCATGAAGAATGCAAATGAAAGGAGCTTCGACAAGGACCGCAGGCAGTTCAGTTCTTCTCAGGTCAAAGGCCAAGACAAAGGGAAGAAGGATGCTAAGGAGGGCGGTCAGTACATTGTTCCCGCAGGACCAAAGTGCTTTGGTTGTCATGGGTTCGGACACATGAAACATGAGTGTCCTACATATCTGAAGAGCATTGGGAAAAGCAAGGCCTTTGCCGTAACCCTAAGTGACACTAAGCCTGAAGACGATTCCGACAATAAGGATGACGAAATTCTAAATGCCTTCACTGCCACAGTCAATCCTACTGAAGGGATTGTTGAAGAAGTGGATGAAGAAGAAGAATTGGTGGAGTCCAAATTTGAGAAGATGGATGATCAAGATGATATCCATTCAGCCTATGAGAAGCTTTACAAGCTCTCTGAAAAGCATGAGAAATTATATAGGCTGGCCACCAAGAAGCTCAGTGATGTGGAACTTGAACGTGAAGAGTTGTCCACAAAGGTTGATGAAGCGAATCAAACCATTGGAGCACTGAGATTTGAAAACAATTTTTTGGCTGAGAAGACCAAGAAGCTTGAAGCAGAGCTATTTCAAGTCAGAGCTCAACTAGAAAGGACTTCAAGTGCAAAGCTTGATGAGATGCTTAACAATCAGAAATCTGCTTCAAATCGAACTGGTTTGGGGTATGGTATTTCTCTCTCTAATACTGCTTCTACTAGCAATACTGTTTTTGTTCCGGCTGCTAACAACATTGAAATTGAGAATACAAATGTTAAAACTGAATTAGCTAGTGAGAACTTAGACAAGGGAAAATCCATTTTAGGAGCCCCCCCTAAGCTAGACAAGAAAGATGCTAAAAACCCTAGGGCTAAGAAGGCTAACTCTCAAAAGCCTAAACAAAAGAAGCAGCATCTCTGTCATTATTGTGGAGCTGCCGGTCACACTCGACCAAATTGCTATAAGTGGTTAGCCACTCAACAGAGCAATGGCGTGATAGCATCTGGAAACCATAATCAGCTTCCATCCTCTCTTGCTCCTCTTGGAGATCTTCTGAAAGCCCTCATGTTCCTTTCAAACTTGAACGGTTTGAATTCTTCCCCCTCACCGCATGTTCAAGGTTTCAATCAAAGGAAAGGTTCTTCCAAGGTGTGGAAGAAAAAGGACCTTAAGTGATTTCATCACTTTCTCTTTCCCCTTTTGTTTTCCTGTTTATTGCATTGCTTGTGTGTTTTATTTTTCTACTAAGTCAGTTTAGTTTTTGCCTTGTTTTGTTAACATGTTTTGTGTGCTTAATTTCAGTTTTGTTTATTTTGTTTTTTTTTTTTTTTTTTTTAAATTGAAAAATTGAAAAAAAATACAAAAACAGTGTGTGTTTTGTGTACTTTGGTATTTGTGTACCTTGGATGGCCAATGAAACAAAGTTTTCTAAACTTTGTAACTCTTGTAGCTTAGATGAGCATCTCTATGCACAACTAAGCAAGTGAGCTTTGTGGCTCTTGTTTGTGATGAGTAAGATTAGGTTATCTCTTAAAACTTAACACTCATATCACTCTCTTTGATGGGTAGGACTAGAAAATCCTAAGAGAAAGGCATAAATAACCATCTCACCACTGTTGCCCGCCAATCATAATATGACACATGTATGCTTCGGCATAGCAAAAGTGCAGTGTCAAAGATATTTGTATGCTTCGGCATAGCAAAATTGTGATGTCAAATGCTTAAACATCTTGGGTATTTCTTTTCTCCTTTTTATGCCCATGTATGATATGCTAAATAAAATAAAAAGAAAAAAGATTAAAAATGCTTTAAATATGGTTGCAAGCATGTATTCTAGGAGATGTGGGAGTTATAGGATGTACCTCGAAGGTGATAGTCCCCATCAAATAGTTATGATTGTGTGTGAGTTAAAAGTTATTTTCTCATATCTCAGATCATCATAACATCTATACACATATGCAATCTTGCGATATTTTTCACACACAACACGCAATATTCTTTGCTACTTTTGATACATGTGAAGGTACAATGTGATTTGGCCATCACAAAAGTTTTACATGTGCTAATGTATGCTCACTAAACTGTCAAAACTTGTTTTTGAAATATAAAATTGGTTAGACTTGTTTAGTGTGTGTGTGTGTTTTGCATGATCCTTGTGCTCATTTTCTTGTTGAGAGATGTTTTTGAGAGGTTTATCACTTCAGTGGATCTTTGATTGAGATGTGTGTTAGATTGCATTCATGTCTGTGTTTTTCCCTTCTCGAAAAATTGCACTTTCATGTGAGCTCGACACCTACCTCGACACCTTCTCGATACCTGATCATCTGTCGAGCTTCCCATATGGTTTCTTATCGCAATCTCAACACCTTCTCAACACCTGGTGGATCGATCGAGAAAGTCTCTGTCCTCTCGACAGATCCTCGACACCTGTTGGATCGATCGAGATTCAATTGTGCTGTTTGTGCATTCTTTCTCGACACCTTTCGGATCGATCGAGATTTCTTCTGCCTTCTCGATACCTTCTCGACACCTTCGCGATCGATCGAGATTCACATGTCTGTTTTTCTCATTCATCTCGATACCTCTCGACACCTTCATCTGTCGAAGGCATTTTCCTCGATACCTTCCTCGACAGCTTCATCGATACCTCTCGACACCTCTGCTGTCGAGAATTAGTAAGGGATCTATTTAAAGCCTGATCACGATTCAGACTTCATTTTCTCGACTTCTCTCGATCTCTCCGTGCCTGTTCATCTCCCTTTCACTCTCCTTTCACTCAAATCCTTCAACCCACTTGGATCTTGCTCCTATCTTGCTAAAATCACTTGGTAAGATCGTTTTTCTCTTCATTTTTCATGCATTTCATGTTTTGAAAACCTAGTTTTTGGGATTTTTCATAAAATTTGGGGTTTTTCAAAATTGTTGAGTTTTTATTGAAATTTTGGGTTGGGTTTGTGCTTAAATGATTTCAAACCGTCATACATTGCATTACATTTGCATTCTAATGATATTTACATGCATTTAGATGTGTGCCTTATGTTTGTGTGCTGCTAGGATTTGATTGGGCTGAGCCCATGATGTTTTTCCTTTGCATGTCACATGTTCATACATTCCCATGCATACGTAATTCTTGTTCAACATATTTGTTATATATTTGAACTGTGTTTGGGACTTTTCTGATTGTTTCCCCCTCTATCTTTTTCTCATTCTTTTTACGTTAGTTGTGTCTATGGCACCTAAACGTAAGTCTACTCCTGCTCGGAACCCTCTACGTTCTGGAACATCTACTTCTTCTGATTCTGCTCCCTTTGAGATTCGGTTCCGTGATGGAGATGCCCATAAGGCATTTTCGGAGAACTTTTCTAAACGAGGTGTTCATTCGGAACGCCAAGTTATTCTGGCGGACTTCGCCGACACTGACCTTCCCTCTGTCATCCACAGTAGGGGATGGGGGTCACTGTGTGACATCCCGGTCACTTGCCCTCTCGTGCTGATACAGGAGTTTTACTCCAACATCCACGGGATTGATCTTTCAGTACCTCATTTTTCCACTCGCGTTCGAGGTATGCGCATTCACATCACAACGCAACTTGTTGCGGATGTGCTTCGGGTACCTAGGATAGAGTTCCCAGATTACCCCTCTTGTGAGCGTCTGAGGACTGTGTCCAAAGACGAGCTCATCTCTGCCTTTTGTCAGCGTCCTGCTGATTGGGGTGAGCACCAGTTCACATCATGTAGGCCTTTTGCTAAAGGTCCTAGATTCATGAACATGGTGATGACTTTTGTTCTCCATCCTCTTTCTCACTATAACTCTATCACAGAGCCTCGTGCTCGATTTTTGCTTTCTCTTCTTGAGCATTTGACCATAGACTTCCCTTCTCACTTCATCTGGTCTATCATAGAGGTTTATCTTGATTCGGCGTCCTGTGATAAGCTCATTTTTCCTTCTGCTATCACGAGGATTATGCGCCATTTTTCTGTTCCCTTTCCTGTGTCCGACCACTTCACACACATATCTGCCATAGATGCCGCTACCGTAAAACGTAGTGAGGCGCAGTTCAGGTCGAGACAGCTTGGTGCCACTCCTCCCTCCCGTTCAGCACCATCCAGATCCGCACCATCTACATCTGCTCCTTCTTCCTCTTCTAGCGATGTATCCCTTGGAGATATCATGGCGCAGCTGCAGCGCATGGACACTCACCTTGATACACTCTCTGCTGAGTTGTATCAGGTGAATGTTCGTGTTGGTCGTATTGCACGACGGCAGGCGATCATGGGTGGATTTGCTCCAGAGGCTACTCCTTCACCATCCACTCCAGCAATTTCAGATTCTGAGGATGATGAGGATGATGATGATGAGGACACTAGCTCTGCCGATGAGATGTCTACATGACACTCTACCCTTTGTCACTCGTGACAAAAAGGGGAAGTAGTTTTGGGCTATGAGAGTAGTCATCTTAGGGGGAGAGTTAGCTTAGGACATTTTTGATAGGGGGAGTGTTATTGAGGGATGTAGTAAGGCTATATGTATTCTTTTCTTATCTTTTAGTTACATTGGTCTTGTATATGAGGTCCTTTGACCATTTTTACATACATTGTACTTATTCTATCTCTTATATATGTTGATGTATGTTTCTTTCACCTCTCTCTTCATGTGTTGTTTCTTTCCTGTCTTAATACACATGTTCTTTATACTTGTATGCAATCTAATTATTTATGTTTCACACAAGATGCCTAGATGAGTTTTGTTTAAAGTGTTTCAGAAATACAGGTTGTCAAAGTCTACTTATCATTAGCTCTCTTCTTGCAAATTTTTTCAAGAGTTTGTGTTAGGATAGATTTTATTGTATTTAACAAGTGAATATGAGTTGAGTGATTTATGACTTCTCTCATATGCTCATTTGTTTGTTGTGGTTTTGTCACGGATTGCCAAAAGGGGAGATTGTTAGGACATATATGTTTTAACTTGTTTAAGAACATATGTCACTTAATTATGTAAATTAGCTTATCCTTTGACAAAACGCACTCTGCTTGTAATTGGGTAGATCTAGGTGTTTTTAATACTTCAAGAAATCATGCTTCAAGGTCAAGTGTTGAAGTCATCAAGTCTGTCCAAGGAAAAGCAAGTTGAAGTGCAGAATTTTTAAATCTCGACACCTCTCGACACCTACCTCGACACCTGCTATCTGTCGAGAATTAAAAATTCAGAACTCCAATCTGATTTTCTTGAGATCCGTGAATGTGTTTTTGGGGCTTCTTTTCTTCTAACCCTAAACATATAAAAGGATTATTTTAAGAGTTGTTTCTAAGGACATAAGTTGCATTATCATTGAGCAATCTCTGTTTATGCAAAGTGTGCTCAATAGACGAAGTTCTTGACCTAGTTCATCCTTCATCAAGAAGTTGCTGTGTCTTTGCACCATAGGGTTTTGTAACCAAGCATCTTCCTGCTATTCATCACGTGGATGAACTGAAGAACTTTGCAGCCAACCATTCTTCCTCAAGTTGGTGTTCTGAAGTCGCGTATTGGGATTCGCGCATTGGTTAGTCATGTACTTGGGAGCCATGCAACAAAGGTGGAAATTGTCACTACAGATCAAGTCCAATTGGGTATTGGGGTAAGGGTTCAACTGTAGGTTGGTAAGGTACTGGGATTCCTTTCTTGTAACCACTTGATTTGATAATAGTGGAGTTTCGGGAGTGGTGACCTGAAAATCACCCGGTGGGGTTTTTGCCGTTAGGGTTTTCTCCATTCGTAAACAAATCACCGTGTAATCTATTTTCCTCTGCATATTTAGTATTTGGTGATTTGTTTGTGCTTCCACGCAATTGCATGCTAAATTGATTAATTAACAACTTGGCTAATTAATTAATTAATTAGGGTTTATCACAATGGGTCATTTGAATTGTGACCTAACAAAACCAAATGCAGATTCAATTTCTTTCTCAAAAAAAATAAAAAATAAAAGATGCAGGTTCAATTTTGTCAACTTCTACATCAAGGACTACTTCCTTGAAAATTCATATTTCCTGTTACTTCCTTGCAAATTCATAATGCCTACAAACTTTTCAGGTTCTTCCTAGTTCAAATCCTAAACACTTCACATCCAAATTACTTCCAGAGTTTAATCACATCCATGATTTTCTTTTTCTTTGTAGAGGAAATGACTATGTCTCAATCTCCCATTTGGTAACATGTAAGAAACAGATCAGAATCCCATTTGGTAGATAGTTAGGTTTCTAAAGAATCTCATGGGATTTTTAAAAAAAATTCCTTTTTCTACTCAATGAAAGAATTGATTGCTTTAATACACCTTACAAGAATTCTTCCTTGACACATTATTTAATGCCATTACCATTCCTTTAGTATTGTTAGTCAAACTTATATACAATACCTTAGATATGTTTCTTAGATACCTTTCTTAAAATTTTGCCAAAACTTAGATATAATATCTTAGGAATTCACCTAAGCCAAGCCATATGTTCACGAACACATCATTATTTTGAGCTTGGCTCATTTAAATAGTTTTTTTTTTTTTTTTTTTTGGAAGAAAGTTTCAACCTATAGCGTCCGCTCCTGATGATAGTTATTTTATCATCAAACCAAGACACCAATTGGTTTTTGGTGTAGGCGGGAATTGAACCCCAAATCTCTTATTCAACCATCAGAATTTTACCAGTTGAGCTAACTGAAACCCACAGCTCATTTAAATAGTTGAGTCTAAATTTAGGCTTGAGTTAGACTTGTTGGCTAAATAGACAAACCTAAGCCAAGTTTTTTTTTTTTTTTTTTTTTTTTTTTTTTTAATCTGAGACTAAGCCAAACTATATTTTAAACTCCATTTTGTTTTTGCCACAAAAATGAGCAACATAGGTAGCCTCCCTAATCACCCAACAAAGGAAATATCAAAAAAATTCATAATTATTCAGCCAAAAAATATTCATAATTTGTTTAACAGTGGCATCATAAATTCATAATTCACTTAAACGAATCATTCTAGGAGTTTAGCCTATTAAGCATGGAGAAGCTTTTTACTTTTGTTTTGAAGCTGAAACCCATCAAATCACATTATGCTGCTAAAAGCCTAAAGGCTAAAGGATCTTTAGTTGCAAACCGATTCTATTCAACTGCCCCTACTTGAACACTCTGCCCCTAATTCAATTCTAAGCTTCTAGATTGAGTTAATTATGACTATCACCATTAACGTGAATTGATCTTTAGGTCCATTTTAATGCCATCAGTCCCTACTCCTAATCTCTCCCTCAGTAGGAGCCACTCTCTCTTGCTTTAGCACAAGTCCTCTCTCCCTTTTCCAATACGGGTTTTTCCTGGGTCTTAAGTAGCCCACAAGGCTTGGTTTAAACCCCTCATTAAAATGGATCAAGTAATCACTGATGGGATTCAACATCTTCAACTCACTAAAGAAGAGGAAGAAGAAATCTCCATATCAACCATTGGCAGATCAGACCTCTTGGAAGAGTGCACGCTGAGTCTCTTTGGTTGACTTTTAGTAGATAGGCATCAGAATATACGAGCTCTTAAATCCACTCCACGATCTACCTGGAAGATGGGTTTGGATTTAAGGATCGTAGATGTGGGAAAAAATGTTTTCCAATTCAAGTTTAGTTTAAGCTATCAAATGGAGTGGGTAGAGAGAAACGGTCCTTGGAATTTTGACAATAATCTCCTACTCCTTTGCAGATGGAGAAAAGGTCTGTTAGTTGACAATATCTCATTCACTCACTCTTCGTTTTGGATTCAAAATTGGGGTCTTCCCTTTGAAAGCATGACAGAAGAAGTTGGGAAAGACCTCGACAACAAATTGGGGAAGTATATTGAATCTGATAGGCGATCTTGGTCGATGGAACAAGCAAAATTTATGCGAATACGAGTGGATTTACCCATTGATAAACCTTTGAAAAGAGGTGGAAATATTATCAATCTGGAAGGGGATAAATATTGGGCTACATTCAAATATAAAAGGCTTCCTAACTTTTCCTTTATTTGTGGAGTTTTGGGTCATGATAAGAAACACTGTTCTGGGTACCAAGGTAAGTCCAAAAGTCACAGGCAATATGGGGACTGGATCTGAGCAAACAGTGGTTTTAAGGGAGGTATTGAAAAACAAAAAGCTGCTAGCAGCGGCAAATTGGAGGAAAGAATGGAGGAAGAGCTTGGCGATCGGCACACTCCGATGACTGCTAGTCCGACGAGACTAAGAACGAGTAGACGAGGCACTCAATTGCTCTGTTAAATCACACAAGCCCCAACAACACAAATTAGGGACAAAGCAACAAGTTAGTCATGCTGCCAATGAAGAACTAGGGAAATGATGTTAAGGTACATCCCTCGAGCCCAACGCCCTTTTCAGACGTGCACTCACGTGCTCCCCAAGAGTCTTCAGAAACAGGAAAGGGAGTAGAAGCTAATTCACTTGTTGTGGGCTTTCAAATGCACCCACCTGAAGCTCAAAAACCACTCAGCCCAAAGAAACCCACAAGAAAACCCTCTCCTAAAAATGAGCCCACCAACTCCCCTTTAAGCCCAAAGAGAGGGAATTTAAAAAGAGTTGCTAGAGCCTAAGGAAAGAAGCCCCAAAACATTAACATGCAAGCACTGAATAAGTTGGGCTCTCGGGTTCTAAAAGAATAGCCATGCATGACTGTTTAGATGAGAGTGTTGAAAATCCTCAAAAGAAGCTACGTGCCTCACACCAAACTGAAGCACTGAACAACTTGGAGAGATCGGCAGTGACTGTTGAGCAGCACCGCTGGGAGCAATGAATTTCCTATGTTGGAACTACTGGGGAATTGGGAACCCCCAAAAAGTTTTTACACTCCGTGATTATGTACGGTGCTGGAATCCCAATCTAATTTTCCTTTTTGAAACAAGAATAAAAAGTAGACGTATGGAGATAGTAAAATACAGGCTGGGTTTTTCAAATGGTTTAATTGTTCCTAGTAGGGGTCGTAGGGGATGTCTTGCCTTGCTCTGGTCCAGTGACACTAACTTGGAAATTAAAAGTTTTTCAGACCATCATATTGATGCGGTAATTACTGAGGCAAGCAATGGTTTTTTGTGGAGGTCCACTAGGTTTTATGGGCATTCTGAGACCCATCTCAAGGAAGAATCTTGGAAACTCCTTTCTCTTCTTAATAGTCAATTTAATATTCCCTGGTTTTGTTATGATGATTTTAATGAATTTTTCTCTATGAATGAAAAAGCAGGGGGTGTCCTTCGCTCTCAAATCCAAATGGATAGCTTCCGTCAGGTTGTGAATTTACGTGGCTTTAAGGACTTAGGGTACTGTGGCCCTGATTTTACCTAGTGTAACATGAAAGAGGGATGTAACAGAATTTTGCTACGCTTGGACAGAGCCCTGGCTACCTCAGAGTGGCTTGAGCACTTCAAGGAGCCGAGAGTGCATCATCTAGTTGATACAACTTCTGATCATTGCATTTTCCTCACCACCAACTCACCTTCCCCAATTTGTAAAAGGAAGCGCCGTTTCCATTTCAAGGCAATGTGGGCCAAAAGGGAAGATTGTAGAGAAGTCATTCAAGAAGCTAGGAATTCTGGCACCCTTGCCATTACACCAGAAGGGATTGCATCCAACCTCCAAAGATGTGAAGCTGCACTAATTAATTGGAACCAGAATGTGGTGGGCAATATTCAAAAGAAAATTCAAGAGAAAAAAAGGGCTCTCAATTCTCTCACCATTGATGATAGAGGCACTAGAGGGGCTGAAATTAACCAGCTTAGAAGGGAAATTAATGATCTCTTAGATAGTGAGGAGACCATTTGGAGACAATGCAGCAAGATTCACTGGTATAGGGAAGGAGATCGAAACACAAAGTTTTTCCATGCCCGTGCTTCTGAGAGAAGGAAAAAGAATACCATTTTGGGGCTTTGGAATGATGATGGTGTTTGGTGTGAGAGTAAGGAAAGCATTGTAGCCACTGCAATATCTTATTTTGAAAAGATTTATTCCACCTCCTCCCCGAGTGGAATCAGTAAGGTCACTGGTGCATTGCCTAGATGTGTCACTGAGGATATGAATGCTGAGCTTACTAAGGTCTTTACAAGAGACGAAGTCACCAAAGTGCTTCAACAACTTCACCCAAGTAAAGCACCTAGGCCTGATGGTATGTCTGCAATCTTTTTTCATAAATATTAGGACACTGTAGGGCTAAGCATCACAAATATGGTTTTAAATGTTTTAAATTCAAATATGCCCATAACTAAAATAAATAAAACCAATATTGCTCTCATCCCAAAGACCAACCAACCCTCCAAAATGACAGATTTTCACCCAATCAGCCTCTGTAACACCACATACAAGCTCTTATCAAAAGTCCTAGCTAATAGACTCGGACCAATCCTCCCAAGTATTATCTTTGAAAATCAAAGTGCATTCATTCCAAATTGTCTTATTTCGAATAATGCCCTAGTTGCCTTTGAATTCATGCATTATTTGAATCACAAAGATGAAGGGATGGATAAAGACATGTCAATTAAATTAGATATAAGTAAGGCTTTTAATATAGATGAATGGAATTTTATCAAAGAAGTTATGGAGATAATGGATTTTGCTAAAAAATGGGCGGACCTTATTATGCTTTGCATCTCTTCTGTGTCTTATTCAGTTATTATTAATGGTGAGGCATGAAGAAACATCACCCCTTCAAGAGGCATTAGGCAAGGAGACCCCCTCTCCCCTTATCTCTTCCTTCTTTATGTTGAAGGCTTTTCAACGCTCATTCATAAAGCTACTCGTGACAATCAAATTAGTGGAATGTCCATTGATAGGGGGTGCCCAATAATCACTCATCTCTTCTTTGCTAATGACAGCCTCCTTTTCTGCAAAGCGAAGGTCCAAGAGTGTCAGAAGCTTGTTGACATCCTCAATAGCTATGAAGCGACTTCGGGGCAAAAGATTAACACCGACAAGTCTTCTATCTTTTTTAGCCCAAACACTCCTAAAGAGAAAAAGGAAAGCATATTGAATATTCTTGGTCCAATGCAAGATTTCAAGCATAACAAATACCAAGGGCTGCCCACTATCATTGGAAAATCCAAGGCTCAAGTGTTTGTGGAAATAAAGGATCAGGTGGCAAAAAAACTTGCTGGTTGGAAAGGGAAACTTCTCTCAATTGGTGGAAGGGAGATTCTTATCAAGGTGGTAGCCCAAGCAATGCCCACATATATAATGAGCTGCTTCCAACTCCCTAAAACTTTGTGCAAAGATTTAGAAAATTTGGTGAGGAATTTTTGGTGGGGGCAATGAGACAATGAGAACAAAATTGCATGGGTTAGCCAGAAGAAAATGTGTAAGTCAAAGTTACATGGAGGGATGGATTTCAGAAACATCCAAGCTTTCAACCTAGCCATGCTGGCCAAGCAAGGGTGGAGAATTCTCACCAACCCAAACTCTTTGATGGCTCAGGTTTTTAAAGCTAAGTACTTTCCTTATGATGAAGTTCTCAATTCTAAAAAAGGAGGTAACCCCTCTTATACTTGGCAGAGCATTCACAATAGTCTTGAGGTAATTAAAAAGGGAACAAGATGGAGGGTTGGTAATGGTCGAAGAATACATATTTGGGATGATAAATGGCTACCAACGCCATCTTCTTACAAAGTGATTACACCCCAATCAGATTTTGGTGACTACCAATGGTATCCTCCCTTATTGATAATGACACTAGGTGGTGGAAAGTAGAAATGGTCAGGTCCATCTTTTTTCCTTTTGAAGCCAACACAATTTTAAAAATCCCCATTAATTATAATCTCCCTGAAGATAGCCTCATCTAGTTGGTAATAAACGGGGGGTCTTTACAGTCAAAAGTGCATATCACATTGCCTTAAGCCTAGTGGACTCAAATGAGGAGGGTGAATGCTCCTCTCCTAATTCTAGAACTTCTCTTTCAAAGCGGATTTGGTGCCAAAAAAATCCCTCAAAAGCTCAAAATCTTTGCATGGAGGTCTTGTGTAAATGGCCTTCCAACCATGCTCAACTTAAGCCATAGAGGTATTCACTGCTCAAGCTTTTGCCCCATTTGTGATATGGCCTTGGAATCCACTACCCATGCTCTTCTCCTCTGTGATCGCACCAAGCTGACTTGGGCACAATGGCACAATTGCCCAGTTGAAGTAACTTCCTCAGCTAGTGATTTGTGGATGTTGCCTTGGACTTTATTGAGAAAGGTTCCCCACTTGATTTGGAGCTTTTCTTTGCTGTGGCTTGGTCCATTTGGTGGAATCGCAACCAAGCTATACATGAGGACTCGGGTACCACTCCAAGTCAGGTTTGGGAAATGGCTAACAGATTACTTAGTGAGTATAAAGATGCTTGCACTCTCCCTGCACTTTCTCTAGCCCCTTCCCCAGCGGCTTGGCAAGCCCCTCCCTCGGGTTTTTTCAAAATTAATACTGATGGCACTGCTTCAGATGGCAGCCCTTCATGCATTGGTGTAGCTATTCATGATTGTCAGGGCTCTCTCATTACAGCATCAAGCAAAATTCTGCCATCTCCTTTCTCTACCGAGATCATAGAAGCTTTGGCACTGCAAGATGATGTGCTGCTTGCTTTGGAATTAGGGATCTCCCATGCCATTGTCGAATCCGATGCTCTCTCAATTATTCAAGCTATTATTGAAGGTGATTCGGGTGGTGATTTGGGGCACATTGTGAAGAACATTAAGAACATATCTTTCTCTTTTTCATGGTGCTCTTTTGAGCATTTGAAAAGAAGTGGCAACAGAGCAGCCCATGAACTTGCAAGAGTAGCTAGAATCTCTAGTGTTTCACAGGTTTGGAAAGGTGTGTGTCCAAGCTTTGTGGAGCATGTAATCATTGAAGATGGTGGCGTGTAGCTGTTTGTTGTTTGTTCTCCTTGCTGTTGTTTTACTCTCTCTGTTGTAGCTCAATTTCAAATGAATGAAAATTTCATGTGTTTCTCATCAAAAAAATAAAATAAAATAAAGAGCCCAGTGTATGTGCCCATTTTTAGGTTCTCGGACATTGAAATGTCACGGCCCACATGACTGAGCTCTTTTTAGGACATCCAAGCACGGGCTTAAAAACACATATCAAGCCTTCTGGTCAAGACGAAAGGCAAGGAATTAAGAGTCTGGAAAATGTTGGGCAATCATTCGACCTGGCATGTGGGTCAGCATTCATTTAGTATTCTTTTAGCCATGAACAAACTTGAAAATAAAAAGCTATAATTGACTTAGGTATAAACATACCTTATTATTGATAATCAACTAATGACTAACGAATGTTATAATGAAATGCACAATCGATCGAGCATCCAAGGCACCTCCACTCTTGGGGCTGCCTCTTTTTGGCTCTATAGCAAAAGTATAGCCCCTATTTTGGACGTTTGATGTTTAGATATGTAGGATTGTGTATTTTAGGATCTTCTAATGGGAGTTGTATATTTTAGTGTAATTAGAGATGTATTATGTCAAAGTGTGAAATTTGAACAAGTGATGGATTGTGTTATTCCTTGAGTACAGTGTAGATGCTTTGAATGTCAAGTGAAAAAATTTATATCAAGAAAGTAAAGAAATAAGAATGAAAAGAAAGAGGAAAGCTTTTGTTTAAAAGCTTAGTTGGTTCTTGTTAATATCAAGTTCAAACTTTATATTAGCATGTCGGTCATGGTTACAAATCCGGATGTCAGGTTTGGTCGTGACAGTTATTGTGTTAGATTATGTAAGCATTCAATTTTCTCAGGTTAGTTAATATATCCACGCTTGTTGGTTCTTTTGTATTCTCTAATTTGGGATGAAATATTCCAACATTTAGAATTGGTTATCTAATTTTGAATAATAGAAACTGTTATTAATATGGCACAAAAAGGGGCTGAAGCAATATCCATATTTTTTGTTTGAATTTCTTCAACTATGTAAACCTACTTAGACTATTCTGTCCAATTTGTATCCTATTAAACTCGTATAAACTTACAATCCTTATGAATTTATATTGAGTTAATAGAGATGTATTATGTAAAAGTGTGGAATTTATTAAGCTCAATTAAGTAACTCAATAATTTTGTGTTAAAAACAAGTCTAATAACTTGTTGGATTCAAATAAAAAGTACAAATTTTAACCAAAAACACCCATTTTTAACCCACATATCTATATATTATACGATACATATGATACAATTCTACTTTACCCGGGAATGGGTATCTAAAATATTTTAGCATTTGTGAACAATAAGATTGTATATATACAATTCTACTATTCATGGATTGTAAACATAAATATAGGTATTTTATTTTCTCTCACTCTCATGGGTTGTAAACATAATTTCTTATATTATTTAATTGTGTAGTTTATATTATTTTAACGAATTGTATGTAAAAATAAAAACTTGAATATTGGATGAATTGTAAAATAAAATAGTAAAATAAATAAAATAAATTTTGAGCGTGTAAAATAGATGTTTTTTATTAACCCCAAATGCGAATGCTTTACTAAACCAGACATAACGGCGAAGCCCAGCACAAAACTAAAAACTAAAAGCCAGAGCCTTGTACTTTAAGTGGTGTGGCAACAGTTGTACATCCTTTAGGCTCTTTATAGGAGTTTTTGTTCGTTTCTTTTTAGCCCGCAGCAGTTATTTGAACTCATTATTGATTTCAAGGAAACCAATTACAAATAGAACAAAATTCATACCATTCATCGTGCATGAATTTAAAAATTATATTAACAAAATTACTCATATTATAAAGATAAGGGCATCAGTGGTGTGACATATTTTGAACAAAAATATTTAGGTGATGGCATTGAACATAGGTTTTCACATGAAATCTGCAATTCCCACTGGGAGGTGGGGGTCGGTTTCGGTTCTTATTTGTAATTGACAATGACAAACACATAATTATTAATTTATTATATTCTCTCAATCTTCCATTTTTGACTATTGATATGAAAAAATTATAAAAATTCTTCTCAGATTGAAGCCTTAAAGCCCAAGAAACTTCCCAAAAAATTCACGTTAGTTATGTTCATTTGTGAGGGGTCCAAAAGCTAGAGCTTTGTAATTGATGAAAGAGTTATTTTCTTTTAAGGGTGTTTTTTAGTTATGATAGGTTGTCAGTAGTGATTCTAGCAGTGTGAGTAATTGGTTCAAAGGGAAGAGGAGGAGGAGTAGAGAGCCTAGGGATAAATAAGGGATTTAATGTAAACAAATTTGCCCCACTTTTGTTTTTAGCAAATCCATCATGACCACGAGAACCAAACACTAAGTCTATAATTTTATGACACAGAGAGGCTAATGATTGCTTCTTTTTCAATGCAATTCTAGTTGTTTTGTTGTTAGGACTTCGGAGGATATATGTTGGCTAGGTTTTCGGGGTGTAAAATTGGAGAATAATGTGACTCAAAAGATTGGATAAGAATGCTCTAAGCATATTAAAGAGCGGTCCTCATGAGTTATTTCAAGTTTATAGCTAGACTAAACTTTTATTATTATTATTATTATTATTATTATTATTATTATTATTATTATTATTATTATTTAGTCAATTATTATTATTATTATTATTATTATTATTTAGTCAAAACAATGGAATCAGATCATTTCATAAAAGAGGTCTTTCCTTTGTATGGTACATTAACTTACCACAAAATTGTTGCAATTTTAAATCCATCTGGATTAGAACGTAATATGACTAGGTTGGTATAGGAAGAAGTCCTGTCAAAATAGAGGTCTCTTTTTTCTTTCGGAAATATACACATGATCGATGCTCTTCCCAATTGCATTTGCTATCAGTTTGCATTTAAATGATTTTGGGTTGGCCACACTAGCTACCTCTTAACGTGCCTTCTGTTAATTTGCCTTTTCCATTTTGGGCATCTAGTACTATGTTACTTTTTTCCATTCGAATTGTATGTTGGTACCCTTTATGTCTTTCTTTAGGAGTTTAGCTTTTATAGTAACATGTGGACCTGTAAAGAAATTTGGGGGACCGAACAAACAAACAAGAAAGAAGTGTATCAAAGAAATGATGATATATGTGGTTATTGTTAGAATTATGATGCTAGGGTTATTGTCAGAAGAATCATGGGCTTATATGACTATCTTTCTTTTCCTATTACTTTATATATATATATATATATATTGATTGTGTAACTATAATGTTAATTTAATGTATTAATGGATTTGAGCGTAAAGTTATTATTATACAATATGTGTTATAGTTGAAAATTAGTAAACAATATGAATTCAGTATTCATGCATGTTTGAATGCCACGACAATTTGACAAGTAACAAAAAACATGCATTTAACCCCAGGTCTGCCTTGTAACTCATTGATATTAACCCCATGTTACTTGACCCTTATTGCATGCTCTCATCCTTAAAGTAAAAATCACATTCTCACATGCAGAATCACAATCTTTTTGCCTTCATTCTACTGTTAATCATTTCCATCTTTAGATCCACAGAACTTGCATCCGCGTTTAGAAACATATTCTTTAATTCCCACTTTATATCTATTAAAAGACTATCAACTTTGTCAAGAAATGCCAAAACTAATTTCCTAGTTATTAATCATTTTTAAGAACCCAACTAAAAGAATATTTATTTTACATAAGTATCAATCATTTTTTTTTCATGATACGTGAAGAACATGTATTTGTTTGTGTGTTCGTTATTTTTTATTTGGCAAAGAAGAGTGAAAGAGGAAAACATTGATCGGGTTCAAACATAAATCTGAAAATGAAGTTATTGAAGTGAATTAAATAAGATGGCAAAACATTGGAATCCAAACCAAACTAAAAATTGAAAAACACTGATCTGGTACAAACAAAATGAAACTCAAAATGCCACATTATACTTAGAAATGAAAAGTTATATACATGATATTGGGTTATATAATAAAATCTAAATAGGTAAGACCACTTAATCGAACTAGGTCTGGATCAACACAATTTTTTTTTTATGACTTAGATCAACACAAATGTTGATTCGACCAGATCAACGATAACAGTTCCGTCGTCACTGAGGTATTTTCCGTTCTCATTAAAATCAAAATCTCCAAAGTTGACATCACTGAGATTGACTTTGTACTCCCAATTTGCACCTGGAACAAATCTTTGAGGAGTCACTTGCTTGCATTTTAAATTCACCAGCGGCACCGGCAGCTGCCCACGACGACCTTCAACTCCACTAATTGCACGTCCATGTCCCGGAATTAGCTCAACACTGCACTTTGTGTGACATCCTACACACTAAAGACAATAAAGAACAGTGAACTAGTCTTTAAGTCTTATTGCACAATTAAAATATTTATATATAAAAAATAAAAATAAAAAAGATTTGTTGCACCTTAAATTTCTTAAAGCCTTTCATTCCTCCACCGAAGCAAACAGAAGCCACTTGATTTCTTCTACAAAAGCTACATTGCACCTCAAATCTGTAGAAAAATTCTCTGCTCTCCACACCACCTTTGGGCTGCACAAGTTTAACCCCTTGGCCAACAACTTCGACATTGAGAGAGTAGGTTGACATGGTTGAGATGTTTTTTTCAGAATAATTTGTAGAGTAGCTAGCTTAGCTAGTGGACTGAATTCTTTTAGGGAAAGCTTAAGGCAATTTATAGACTGGGTTAACTTGGAGACCAAGGAAATGGGCCGTCTTTCACTGCTAATAATAATTCAAGAATCCATTAGGTTGGGCTCACAATTTGGCCCGTTAGGCCCCCTTTTGTAAGACTTGGGGAACCATACCTCAGCACTATCCCATCCTGGGCCCTTGCTGTCACCAATGGGCTAGTTACCCAAAAAAAGGACATGGGCCCAGCACTCCAAACTTTAGTTCTAACAAGCACGTTACTTCTTGACCTGTAAAGTTTAGCCATGTACGAAGGGAAAGGGAAAGGCACGTGGCGACCCTTTTAAAATTTAAAAGAAAAAAAATAGAAAGATTTTTCAGTGAATTCCCATGGCTAGACCTTAATAACATGAATAGGTTTTTTCTTTTTTTTTTTTTTCTTTTTTTTTTCAATATATAACATTGAAAATTCTATTAGAGCATTAGCATTGGAAAATGCTAATGCTACTCTATTTTATCATTCTAAAACCTCACTTTATCATTATACCATCCAATTTTACAATACCTCATACATCCCAAAACTCTATTTTTATTAAAATATTATTTTTTAATCTTTTTTTACTATTTCTTTATAACTGTTATTTTTTTTTTTTCCAGACTCATGTTTCCTGTGCTTTCCAACAGTTTTTTTTTTTTTTTCCTCTCCTTCTCCCTCAACCTCTAGAAACACACAAGCCATCAACAACCACAGCCACAGCACCTCAACCCATCAACACCTCAACCCATCAACAATCACCGGAGCAAACCCATCAACAACAATCGCCGATTTGAAACCCACCGGAGCAAACCCACCAGCATCAGAGAATTTCTCCACCTTCCCTCAACCTCTACACCGCTCCTCCACTACCTAGTCACCACCACCGCATCTCCACCACACCCACCACGCCACCACTGCCCACTGCCCACCAAAATCCCACCAGAACAACCAAAAAAAAAAAACCCACTCAGTGACCCATGCCGACCAAAACGCAGAACCCAGACCTTGCCGACCAAGCACGACACAGCAACCCACCCTCTCTGATTCAAACCTCTGTCAAACCCATTGGAGCCATCTCTAGCAACCCACCCCCTCTCCAATTCAAACCTTTGTCAAACCCATCGGAGCCATCGGGGCCATCTCCAGCACACCCAACCCGCCAATCCACACCGATCCAAACCCACCATCAACCGATCCCAACCCACCACCATGCCCAGATCAAACCACGAACCCACCACCACCACGAGCCATCTCCAGCACACCCAACCCACCACCACGCCGATCCAAACCCACCATCTCCGATGCAAGCCTTGAACGAGAAAGAGAGATGTGAGATGAGAGAAAGAGAGACAAAGAGATGGAGTGGGAGACAGAGAGACAGAGTGGGAGTGAGAGGGAGAGAGGACTAAAGGAGAGATGGAATAAAAAATTACTTATTCGGTTTAGAATTGTGCTACAGTGCAATTCTAAAGGTAGAATTGCACTGTAGCAAGAATTGCAAAAAATTTGCAATTCTTGCCTTTAGCATTTCCTGATACAGTAGTTTTTAAGGGTTGAAATGCTAAAAACACCTTAGATATAGCATTAGCATTTTTCAACGCTAATGCTCTAACAACCTAATTTAAATGTATATATATGTGAAGTTCTCTGTTAGATACTTGAACTCTATCCCTTACCTTTCATCGCATAAGAATTTTGTACTTGTGAAGTGACCATCATACTAAGGTGTGACATAGTAAAATATAAATAATTAAAATAACACATTAATGTATGCTAATTAATCAAAATTCAACTTTGTATTTATGATGCACATTAATATGGAGAATTTTTTTTTTTTTTTTTCTTTTTAGGAGCAATATGGAATAATTAGAAACCATGCGAGTGCCATAAACATTGAGAAAATTGCAAGTACATTGTTCAATCAATATGTATACTATAACCTGTAATTTTATTATTCCCTAGATATTGCATATAGTGGTTTAAAGATATTTAGAGTGTATATGGTAACCGTTTTTTGTCCTCAGTTTTCTGTTTTCAAAAACAATTTTTTGTTTCCTAAGGCAAAAAACTTGTTTGGTAACTTATTTTAGGCAAAAATCAAAAACTATTTTCAATTTCTTTGTTCATGGACTACTACGAAATTGCTTGAAGTTTGCTATGTATTTTATGTAATGCAATTTGTGTATGTGTGTTGAATCTGGGTTTATTCAGAATGGGTATTTTCAAAGTGTGTTTGGTTTAGGATTTTGGGGTTTCGGGTTTGCTTTGGCCGTGTTGGTATGCTTGTGGGCTCTATGGTGTAGCTGTGTGTCTTGCATTCATGTTTTCTCCCATTTTTGAGTGTTACCTCCCCTGTTTTCTTGGTCATTAGCTGAAAAAAAAGGAACAAACTTTTGGTTGCAGTTGTTGCTGGTTGTTGTGATTTGAATGTAACAGCATATGTGGTTTGAAAAAATTGTTGTTATTTTATGTTTGTAGTTGTTGTTGTTGTTGGTTGTTGTTGAGAATGGTTTGAATTAACAGTATATGCGATTCGAATTTAAGAGATTTTGCTTTAAAAACAAAAACCTCAAGATCCCAATCTGTTCTGTGTTTCATATGAATCTGTCCAATTATAAAGGTTATAAAGGTTATCTGTCCAATTTAAATCATTATGAAATTTTGTGTATCCTTGGACTTACTATTTTACAAATGAAGTGACCAACATAAAAAAATAAAAAAATAAATGTAAGGTAGGAATTTGTTCCCCCCACATCTGATTGTATCCTACCGCGGTGCCTGGAGAGAGCACCCCACTACCCTTTATAACGCTTCAGGAGCTTGGGTAGTGTACCACTACTCACATGTGAGTAGTGGTACACTACCCAAGCTCCTGAAGCGTTATAAAGGGTAGTGGGGCGCTCTCTCTAACCGATGTGGGACTCGACGAGTTAAAGTCCAAGCTAAGCGCTTGCTTGCTCGTGCCTGCACTCGGGGACGAGGACAAAACCGCACCGCGCCAGGCACCGCGGTAGGATACAATCAGATGTGGGGGGAACAAATTCCTACCTTACAATAAATAAATAAAAAAGGAAAAGAGATGAGATATTCTGCCAAATTCATCCACGGGTGCATGTTGCAAAGTAATAACTTTTCTTGGTACTAATTGATTGCATGTATTTTAAACGTTTCTATTTGCACATCATGGAAATTGATTTTGTATTATAATTGCATATGTTGTATATTATTGTTATATATTATTATTATTATTATATCCTTTTTGAGCTTTGCCCATCTGTTATACCCGTAAGTTTTTCATCATATTAGTTGCACAATGCACCTCTTGGACAGGAGTTTAAAGCACAATAAATGTGTGATTTAGTATGTCCCACTAATTAAATTATTCATGTGAAAAGAGGGATGCACATTTACTGTGCACCCAAAGTGTTGTTTTATTTATGTTTGCAATCCATGAGCAAAGAGTTTAAATTCGGTCCGTAGTTAGCATAAAACACTGCTTTTACGCCAGCCAATGAAAATATGCCACGTCGTTATTTGACTTATTCTTGTGTTTCATCTCTCTCCTCTCACAGACCCACTCATCATCTTCTTCTTCTTTAGATTTTCTCTCTCTCTGTTCCCTCTATTAACTGTTTCTTCTCGCCCTTTTTTTTTCATTTCCATATCATCAAATCCATTGCTTTCCTTCTCTTGTGTACTCATCTTCCCTGCACTGATCCATGCATCAACATAGTGGCAGTAGGCATTAAATCTAAAAGTCTCAGACATAAACAAATTGAAGGAAAAGAAAAGTAACACCAAAACTTATTCCGGCCAAAGCTTGCATTTTGGCCGATATTCACCAAAAAGCACCGAAATAGCCGAAACACACCGTATTGGATTGAAATTTGTTCTGGAATTTGTTCTAATGGGTTTTATTTGTCAGAATGAGTTTTGTTTGTTTATTGCTATGAATGTGTCAGAGGAGCTACTCTACATTCTAATTCTTTGCTTCTTTGTTTGTTTGGGTTCACAGTCTTAGAAATTAGAATGAAGTATGCCTATCTGGTAATTTCAAAGTACCAATGTGAGTGAATGTGATACTCCGAACGTTTCTTTTTTCGGCTTTTATTTATTAATTAATTAATTTATAATATTACTGATTGTGTTTTGTGTTGTGATGGAGGATTTTTAGCTTTTCATGTTAAGTTTAGAACTGATCTTGAATGAATTCAAGTGGCTCTAAATTTATAAATGAGATATTTCATGATTAATTTTTGTGGGTTTTGTTTGGTACTGAATTTGGGTTTTTTGGGAGCTTAAAGATTAAAAGCTTTTACTTTTTGAGGTTGATGTGCTTGTTTTCTGGCTCTCTTTTTTACTTTCAGATTTAATGCCCATTGCCACTATGTTGATGCATGGATCAGTGTGGGGAAGAGCAATGAATTTGATGCTATGGAAAAGGAAAAATAAAAATAAAAATGACGCGAGAAGAGAGAGTTACAGAGGGAACGGAGAGAGAAAGAAAAATCCAAAGAAGAAGATAAGAATTGTGAATCAAGCCAAATAACAACGTGGCATGTTTTCATTGGCTGGCGTAATAGAAGTGTTTTACACCAGCTCCGGATCGAATTTAAACTCATGAGCAAAACATGTCTTGTAATATTTTTTGAAATAGTACTCCTATTTTGTATCTAGGATTTTTATATTCAAAGCTTTCTCATACCTTCTATCAGTAATATTTTTTGAAGAAACTCAAGTTTTATATTGTAGAAGTTACAAACTCATACTAGTCATAAAATATGTTGGATCTAAACCTTCAAGAGTGATTTTGAAGTTGTGAACTGGAAGTTTATGTTGGAGAAAACCTTCAAGTGGTGATCTTGAAGTCATGGATTGGAGATTTATGTTAGGAGCATATCCATATCAGAGATGTCAGTAGATATCTCAAACCTCAATTTGGTAACTCTAGTTAAGTTTACTAATTAAGAATATGGTTACTCAATCTATAAGCTTCTATTTGATGGTAGATTTGTTCACCTTAGAATTAATAAGGTCAAATACCCCCCAAGTGTTTTTTTACTATAAAACTGGTTCGTTTCATTGGTTTTCTTTTATCATCATATCTTGTGTCATATTTATATTCTGCTATGAATGATATTGATGTTTGCTTGATTAACTAAAGCTTTACATAATTGATCTAATAATCAACTTGGTCCAAAAACGAGTTAATTACCCCTTTTGACTGGAGTCTAAATCCAATACAAAACATTGTAAAATTACTCCTTCCACACTGAAAAAATATATATAAAAGAGGACATGGTTGTAATTTTTGTGGAATTTAAGTTTTTTGCTATAACTTTGATAAAGTTTAGGGCTTATGTCCAATTGGTTTTGTGCTTGGGAATAGTGAACCATTGAGTAATTGGGCCGGAATAAATGGCTTAAGTTTAGGCCGTGTAAAGCTCAGGTTTCTTTTAGGGTGTGTGCGATTTGTCTAGTGGGTTTTGGTGAATTGACTCTTTATCTTACAAGAATTGGGCTTCAATGAGTGTATAAGTCCTACAACTAAATTCCCTAGTACTTGTGAAGACAAAATATTAGTATCAATTATCAAAATTCAATAAAATAAATAATAATAAAAAAAGACATAAAAATAATTACCTACAAATACATGTCCCTTATTTAATATTTAATTACTTATTAGTGTGGTATTTATTTTTTAATACTTTGAATTTTAATAATGAAGTATGCAGCAAAATTTTTTCCCTTCTATTGAGTTTTTTATTCTGTTTAAGGCTAATCCTTTTCCTACTCTATGTAGAAAAAGGTCTTGTATGAAGGGTCGGTCCTTATATAATTACAGGTTGTGAAAGAACATTGATTGAACAAAGTTTTCGAACCTTATTATGGATCATAAAGTTGATGATGATGTAGTTGACCGTATATCTGAATTGCCTGACCATGTTCTTCATCACATCCTTTCATTCCTTCCCGGCAAACAAGTTTTTCAAACTACACTATTCAATATGGATTCCTTCCAAATATTGTACCTATTCAATTGCGGAAACATGAGAGTACATCAAAGCAAAGCTCCCAACAATAGGATGGTGGAAAATTCTCAAGCTATCCTGAGACATTCATTCTTGTGTTGGCAATTAATGAAAAACAAATTAGGCAATCCAGACTGTATATATGCTGAATTGGGGTTATACAAGTGATCATTCAAATTGTGTATTCTACCAAAAAAAAAAAAGTATAGAATGTAGAGCACACTTGAGTGCTCTTTCATTAGAAGACTTTGGAAACAATAAATTTGTTTGTGTGGGAAGAGATTATTGATTAAGATGAAAAACCAGAGGAAGGAAAATTTCTAAGGCTCTATTTAGTAGGGAGGAAGGAAAAGTGTGAGAATGGAAATGTAGGGAGGATATAAGTGGGAGGAAGGAAAAAAAATTCATGTTTTCTTTCATGTTTGTTTGGTAGAAGGGCATACTTCATTCTCAAATTCCAAAAGCAGTAGACTGTTACTTAAAGAATATCAAATAATTTAATTCTATCATAATAGCTTTACTGCCAGACACGAAACAATCCGTCCCTTAAAAATAAATTCGAAGACAAAACACAACTATCTAGTGAAAAAAAGAAACTACAAAATATTGCTGGTTGGTAAATGTTCAAACTAAACTTACAAAACATTCACTTTTGCAGAATTCATTAACTGAAAGATTCTACAATTAAAGAGTCACATCTATGAGATCTTTCAAGATTTCTACATTCTCTGAAAGGTACCTCTCTAAGATCCTTGTATGTGCATATCATCTCAAGTTCAAAATTTGGATAACTTTCAAGCAATACCACCAACATGGAACTGGAACTCCTCCAAGGTTTTTGCATTCTCTGAAAAATAATTGTATAGAAGCTCTTCATTTCCGTATCCTTTAATGCTATCAATCTTGACAGTCTTCAAGCAATGCTGCCAACATGGAAATGGTAGAAATTTGCAACAACTTGGATTCTCCCCTTTATAAATAGGCTTCTCAATGCTCTCATGTGATAACTGAAATAGAAGCAACCCGTTAGCAGCAAATCTCAGTAAACACATCATCTTAGCCTCCCAATTATCTCATAACAGAATAAGACACAAAAATTAAGGGTCAAAATAGCAAGGAATTAGTCTACTCAAGTTCGAAAAGAGAAAAAGTTGTTAAATTAAAATCAAATTATTGCAGTAGTGGCAATCATTGTGTTTTACAATTTTTTTTTTTCTTTTATGTACTAGTATTGTAATACTGCCGTCATTCAACCACAACCATTCTCTCATAGCACTATGCTTCTATTACCCTCTATACTCAGTATCGCCTCTTTCCAGCCATATCAACTTATATTATATGGTAAGAAATCCATTTTTCTATGATTTTTGAATCCGATACTTTCATTAACATCCTGATTTTTTTTTGGATGAATTTTGACTCACATACGTTTCAGTGACTCAAATAAAAGATGAGCCAAGTATTGATTTTTTTCTATACAAGATCTTATAGATTTTTTAAAGACTACTCTATTATGGAATTCTTAAAATTTTACCCCTTCATTTTGAAACAAGTATTTATTTAAATTGTGATACTACTCCCATCTGTTTCATAACAGATGAATATGATATCTAAAATTAAAACTACATGATCCTAGTCCTATTTTTCCTTTATGTTTATATCCTTCAAACAATAAATATTTGGACGTGTGTGGATCAAATGTTGTATAATATGAATTTCACGTTTTTGAATACAGGAAGGAGGGATAGATCGTTAAAATGGAAAAAAGAAAAATATAATATTGCTGGGACCGTGGGGTGGAAATGGTGGGACCAATTGGGATGATGGGACCTATCAGGGGGTAAGAGAAATCACAATCGTATATGACCGTTGCATTGACTCAATTCGTGTAGTGTATGATAAGAATGGCAAATCAATCCCAGCAGAAAAGCATGGAGGTCTTGGAGGCAATCGAACGGCTGAGGTTAGCTCAATTTTTAGTTTTCTATTCTGCCCGCACTTAAATTCATTTCCCTATTTTAGTTTTTCCGCTAAAATTAGAAATTTTTCTTAGATCCCATGATGATGGATTTTTTTTTTTAATTGGAAATTAGCGATTGATCTATAAATGAGCCTCATTCAAGTATTCAACTAATGGATTATATGCTTATCAAAAATAAATAAATAAAATAATGGATTATATTCTTCAAAGTTTCTGAGTAATTCTTCCATAGATTTTTTTTTTTTTTTTTGATAATTCATTGATAGATGAGTGGTATAAATTTTGTCATATGATCAATAATTTGTTTAAATGTCAATAAGATGGAAAAATCTAAAATATTTATTTATCAATGAATAGTCCAAATTTTAAATTGAGATTTTCGCCTAACTCTCACTTCTCCTTCGCTTGAACGATTATTTAGCTTGGACAAAAATCAAATCTTTGATCAAACGTATTATGCAAATTTGATTTCCCTCACTTCAACAATTGGATTCTTAATCACTTTCAATTTCTAATATTATAACTGTGGGGCCCGAGGGCCCAGAACCCCCGGCCCACCTTTAGGCTGGCCTAGGGCCCAAGCCGAGGAGGGCAATCTCCCCAGATGATCGGCTTAAGGGTTTTAGTTCTTCCAAGACCCAAGCCGAGAACACACCCCTTCTCGGCACACCTAGTCTAATCTAGGTAGGGGGCAGACCCAGAACAGGTGGTCACATCCACACTTAACGAGTATGCCTGATCCTCCAGACTACATTAATGATGACAAGACCCTTCACTGAGAAACCTGGGAGGCAGCAACCCCCAGTATGATAAGGAACCTGTCTGATGGGACAAGTCCTGAACCAGTAGCCCGGATGGCCAACAGCTGTAGGGCCAGGATCGAGCTAAAGGGCGTATATAAGGCAAAGAACCCCCCTTGTGAAGGGGGCCCTCCTCGGACGCCAGCCGAGGAGCAACCCCAAGCGAAGAGCAAGAGACGAAAAGTTGAAGGAAGACCGGCGTGGGACCGGCCGGAGCCAAACCCTTCGCCCCACTCTCTACAAATTCATTGTCAGGGGCCCACCTCCGAAAAAGGAGCCCCTACAATTGGCGCTGTCTGTGGGAAGAGTTAGTGCGCCGGCCGGCGCAACCGGCGGTCGTTCTAAAGCAGTAATTACTCAGAAGTTGGCGGTGCAAAAAAAAAAGAGAAAGAAAGAAGAAGAGAAGAAGAGAAGAATTGCAGTGTGAAAAGGAAACTCAACAACAAGTAAAAGAAAAATTCTTTATTATTTCAGAAGAAGATTACAAATACAATAATCTTTACAATCTCAAAAAAAAAAAAGGGTTACAAATACAATCAGAGGCTCAGACAGGCGTGTTTTACAAAAAATCCTACCAACTACTCCTACAATCAGAGGCCCAGGCGGACCGGTCTTGGAACTGGCCGGGCAAGAGGCTCGCAAAGAATTAATATCAGGAATGAGGGAAGTGTCAACCCGTGCTTTTATTGGCGTCAAGAGAATGGGAGAACTTGACAGTAAAAGCACGGGAAGGGGGGCTGGGGGCTGGCTCACTTTGAAACCAAAGCTTGAAAAAAGTGAGGAGCCGACCCAGGGACCCCGGAACACCCTCCCTCGTGATGCTTCCTTAACCCCCTCCGAACTGCACGAGCATTGACCGTCGGAGACGGCAATACTCGGGCACCAGCCATGACGAGAGTTCGCGTGCCCCCTTCGTCGGAGGTGCGCTCTGCGAAGGGACGTTAGGTACTTCAATGACGTCCCCCCTAGCCACCATGCGAGACTCGGCCAGTGTTACGCCTAAACTCTGCTGCGCCGGCAGCCCAGTGGGGGCTGTAGCCACGGCGGCCCTTAACTCCAAGTCTCCTAACTGCGGTCACAACCCTGGTGGCGGTATCAAAGGGGCTTAAGAAGGTGAAAGTGTATATGTCTTTTCGTGGGGGAGAATTCATGGAATGAGGAGAAACACTCCCCCCAGAACACCTTTTATGGAGGGTGAAAACCAGCGGGAATTGAGCCGCGCGGAATTCGAAGGGGGAATTGTCAAAGGGAATTAATTCCCACCCAATTCCAAGGGGATTGCCAGCTGCCTGATGCGTGTTAATTCACGAGGGCATTAATGGAGGCGCGTTACGGGCAACGAAGCGTCAAACAGGGAGCGCGGAAGGCCAAGCGACGCCTCGTAAACCAGAAAGATGAGGAACACGAACCAGAAGCAAGATCAGCCCCACATGCGAAGTCACAATCCGACCCGAGGAAAAACAGCTCACAGGAAAAGACCCGTGGACGACCTCACACCAAAAACAAAGTCCTCGGATCCGAGGACAAACTCCTATTGGAGGCAACTGTGCAGCAGTGGTACAATGACTCTTGCTCCAGTAGCCTGCAAGGGGCTAGGGGGAGGGACTTCTACCCGACGTGAGACTGAGTTGCCCAAAGAGGTGAACACTGTGTCCTCATGCTCGGAGCCATTTGGAAACGATGGCAGCAACTGTACCTAGGACTTGCATGGTCCTCGGACCCAAGCCTACGGAGAGCTGGCCACTCGTACTTAAGGCAGCAATTGTACCTAGGTCTTGCATGGTCTACGGACTCAAGCCTATGGGGAGCTAGCCACTTGGAAACGATGGCAGCAATTGTACCTAAGACTTGCATGGTCCTCGGACCCAAGCCTACTGGGAGCTGGCCACTCGTACTTAAGGTAGAAATTGTACCTAGGTCTTGCATGGTCTACGAACTCAAGCATATGGGGAGCTAGCCACTTGGAAACGATGGCAGTAATTGTACCTAGGACTTGTATGGTCCTCGGACCCAAGCCTACAGGGAGCTGGCCACTTGTACTTAAGGCAGCAATTGTACCTAGGTCTTGCATGGTCTACGGACTCAAGCCTATGGGGAGCTAGCCACATGGAAACGATGGCAGCAACTGTACCTAGGACTTGCATGGTCCTCGAACCCAAGCCTACGGGGAGCTGGCCACTCGTACTTAAGGCAGCAACTGTACCTAGGACTTGCATGGTCCTCGGACCCAAGCCTACGGAGAGCTGGCCACTCGTACTTAAGGCAGCAATTGTACCTAGGACTTGCATAGTCCTCAGACCTAAGCCTACGGGGAGCTGGCCACTCGTACTTAAGGCAGCAATTGTACCTAGGTCTTGCATGGTCTACGGACTCAAGCCTATGGGGAGCTAGCCACATGAAAACGATGGCAGCAACTGTACCTAGGACTTGCATGGTCCTCGGACCCAAGCCTACGGGGAGCTGGCCACTCGTACTTAAGGCAGCAATTGTACCTAGGTCTTACATGGTCTACGGACTCAAGTCTATGGGGAGCTAGCCACTTGGAAACGATGGCAACAATTGTACCTAGGACTTGCATGGTCCTCGGACCCAAGCCTACGGGGAGCTGGCCACTCGTACTTAAGGCAACAATTGTACCTAGGTCTTGCATGGTCTACGGACTCAAGCCTATGGGGAGCTAGCCACATGGAAACGATGGCAGCAACTGTACCTAGGACTTGCATAGTCCTCGGACCCAAGCCTACGGGGAGCTGGCCACTCGTACTTAAGGCAGCAACTGTACCTAGGACTTGCATGGTCCTCGGACCCAAGCCTACGGGGAGCTGGCCACTCGTACTTAAGGCAGTAATTGTACCTAGGACTTGCATGGTCCTCGGACCCAAGCCTACAGGGAGCTGGCCACTCGTACTTAAGGCAGTAACTGTACCTAGGTCTTGCCTGGTCTACGAACTCAAGCCTACGGGGAGCTATCTATTTACGACGGAGCCAAGGTACTGCTCGGTCCGAAGACCTATTCCTGTAAAGAAACTAACTACCTATTGGAGAGCCTAAGGGTCGATCCAACCACTCAAGGAAGAACCAGCCGACTGAAGGCCTCCCGGACCATAGGGGCCGAGGTTTGCAAAACCCTCCTCCCCATCCGAGGATACGTGCAGCAGGGTTTTGAGGGGCTATTGTGGGGCCCGAGGGCCCAGAACCCCCGGCCCACCTTTAGGCTGGCCCAGGGCCCAAGCCGAGGAGGGCAATCTCCCCAGATGGTCGGCTTAAGGGTTTTAGTTCTTCCAAGACCCAAGCCGAGGACACACCCCTCCTCGGCACACCTAGTCTAATCTAGGTAAGGGGCAGACCCAGAACAGGTGGTCACATCCACACTTAACGAGTATGCCTGATCCTCCAGGTTACATTAATGATGACAAGACCCTTCACTGAGAAACCTGGGAGGCAGCAACCCCCAGTATGGTGAGGAACCTGTCTGATGGGACAAGTCCTGAACCAGTAGCCCGGATGGCCAACAGCTGTAGGGCCAAGATCGAGCTAAAGGGCATATATAAGGCAAAGAACCCCCCTTGTGAACGGGGGCCTCCTCGGACGCCAGCCGAGGAGCAACCCCAAGCGAAGAGCAAGAGACGAAAAGTTGAAGGAAGACCGGCGTGGGACCGGCCGGAGCCAAACCCTTCGCCCCACTCTCTACAAATTCATTGTCGGGGGCCCACCTCCGAAAAAGGAGCCCCTACAATAACCTACGTATATTTTTCAACATTTGTAATATATGATTCTACGACCATTTATATTTTGTCCTTCAACCACCAAACAAATAATAGAAAAGAAACTAAGGAACCATATTTTCCTATTTCAAAAACAATACAATATATATGTTTTTTTAATGTATTCCAGATTAAACTGCAATACCCAGAGTAGTTCCTAGTCACTGTCAGTGGCCATTATTGTCTTGTAGTGCATGGCGGTAGCCCAGTTATTCGATCACTCACATTCAGGAGCAATAAAAGGACCTTTGGGCCATTTGGAATCGAAGAAGGAACCCCATTTACTTTCTCAATGGATGGGGGCTTAATGGTGGGCTTCAATGGAAGAAGTGGTTGGTACCTAGATGCAATTGGGTTTCGTTTATCTCGTGTCCAAACAAAAAAACTCTTTCAAAAGGTTCAGAAAAGTCTTAGAAAGCTCACAAGCACTGCTTCAAAATCTTCAGCCCCCAAGGATGGTGAAATCAGATCTCAGACTTAAAATGCTGGTGTAGCATTGACAGCTCTTTATGGTAGTGTGAACTATATTATATGTTATATACTTAAGCTAAAGGTTACAACCTATTATATCAAACACTTGCATTTTCATTAATTTATTATGAGAAATGTTAATGAATGCTCTTAAGGCATGAGTTTGGGAATTGTTTTTAGAATCATTTTATAGGAAAATAATAAAGCAATTAATTTTATTAACAGCTTTTTATATTTCACATAAAAATAGTGTCAAAACTTTTCTATTATAGTTTATTAACAATTGTCCTCCTCACATAGTGTATCTTTACCATGGATAACAAGTTATTATCCAAAATAAAATAACTATCATTTTATCTATTATCACCAACTTGAGATCCCAATCAAGTTGGGTTATGTAAATATAATGGACTGAACCCAGCCTATGGTTATAAAATAGATTCATTTTTTTTAGAGAAATGTTAATAGATTCTTAGCATAATAAAATAGTTCTTTATGCTAAATTAACGATTGTACTCTAATACTATGTTAAATTACTGATTATTCCTAAAATTTAAGTAATTAGGATATAGTAAATTTAATTATTTAATCACATACTAACACTCTATTTTATATACAACGATTTTTTTTTTTTAAAAATTTTAGTGCAACCAAAAAATCATCTGAAAGCAACATAGAACAATGTTTTAGGACAATGTTCCCCTACCCACTCAATATTTAGAGCAGCCAAGTAATGTTCAGTTATCATAGTTCATAGAGATCTTGAAATTAAAATCATTTGCATGATGAAGATTTTAAAGGGTGTGCAGCAATCAGCAAACAGAGTTGGTCAATAATGGGTTAATTTAAAATTATGTTCTTTCGAACTTTATTTGTGACTATAGACATTAATGGAAAAGATTATTTTACCTTTGGGCTTGGGCCACACAACTTGTATGAAAGCTATAATTCATCAAAAAAGAGTCGTAGGAAAGCTATGAAGATAGACTTCCTAAAGAGTCCTTCAAAGCAGCAATTGATTTTGGCTATCAAAAGAGTCCTAATCCAATGCTCTTTCCTATAGAGATCATTGTGTCAACAATTGTATTTTATGTGCTTATAAAAGTTGGTTGTGCTAATGTTGTCCTTGTGTGCTTATGGCAGATTGGTTAATGAGATCGATGAGATCATAGACTCAAGAGAGGAGCAACCAAAGTAAGGGACAAAACACACTCTTTAACCCCATTATGAAATATGCGTGCGAAGAACCCATATCCCTTGTAGGTACCCTAAGCGACTAAGCTCTACTACATACTAATGATTGAAGATCAACATTTAATTTTAATTTGAACATATTAAAAGTTCTAAAAAGGAAATTTGTATATTTAATAATGCATTTTTTCATTGATCTTTTGATATCTAATTGTAAGTGACAGTTTTTAAATTTAAGTCCAACAACCATATTTAAAAAGAAAGTATCTCATGGGTCTATCCTATACAACACCTCTCACCGGCATGTGGAACCTATATGTCAATGAGAGATATTGTAGGCTTATATGAAAAAATTTCATTTGGGAACTTCTTGTTTTTTTTTTTTTTTTTTTGAGAAGAGGGACTCATTTTTTAATTGAATAAACATCTATCTTATTCACCCACCTCCTAATTTCTACATGACAAGCAAAAACGACTACTAATTTCTGTGTGAATGCACACCTTTAGTGAGCAAATAGGTTTCGATTGAGATTAACTTATGTTTATTGGAAGATTAACTACTCTTGAACACTAGTTTCTTTTAATCAAGCAGGATGAGAAGCGTTACTTTTTACAACCTCAAGCCAGGCTAAGTACTCTAGGCATGGAAATAAATGGTATACTTCCATTCAGAAGCCAAAATCAGTAGAAAATTGGATTGAGAACATGGTAATTTACCAAGAAATAAATAAAATATTGGTTTCAGAACATGACTAATCCAACTCAATTAATCAGAACCAACAAGTTTAGAACACCATACAAGTTGCTACATGTCTAGAGTCATCGGACTGCAAAACAACCAGACAGCCAAACATTCACGAATTAGACCCACATATCAGCCAAATTATCATGTATTATCATGTATTAGGCTAAGACCTAGAATTAGTCTCAACACCCCCTACCCTTTTGTTCTTCTTGCATTTCCTTTAGCACCCATATGATCCCCACAAACCGTAACTAAGTTTAAAAAGCTAAATTTAACAATTTCACCAACTTAAGCGTAGAATCCAGTTCACCAACATACCTTTTGGTCTTCTTAGCTATCACAAAGGAGACCTATCAAACTTTACACCCCAAAAACTCTTGGTTGCATTTCCTAGTCACACAAACACGTGTGCGTATATATATTCGTTGGGTAATAATATATCACCTAAAACAAAGAACACTCCCATGGATTTTTTCCAAATCTTGTACCTATTCAAGTGCGGAAACATGAGAGTACATCAAAGCTAAGCTCCCAACAATCGGATGGTGGAAAATTCTCAAGCTATCCTGAGACATTCATTCTTGTGTTGGCAATTAATGAGGAACAAATTAGGCAATCCCGACTGTATATATGCTGAATTGGGGTTATACAAGTGATCATTCAAATTGTGTATTCTACCCAAAAAAAAAAGTATAGAATGTAGAGCACACTTGAGTGCTCTTTCATTAGAAGACTTTGGAAACAATAAATTTGTTTGTGTGGGAAGAGATTATTGATTAAGATGAAAAACCAGAGGAAGGAAAATTTCTAAGGCTCTATTTAGTAGGGAGGAAGGAAAAGTGTGAGAATGGAAATGTAGGGAGGATATAAGTAGGAGGAATGAAAAAAATTCATGTTTTCTTTCATGTTTGTTTGGTAGAAGGGCATACTTCATTCTCAAATTCCAAAAGCAGTAGACTGTTACTTAAAGAATATCAAATAATTTAACTCTATCATAATAGCTTTACTGCCAGACACGAAACAATCCATCCCCTAAAAATAAATTCAAAGACAAACCACAATTATCTAGTGAAAAAAAGAAACTAAAAAATATTGCTGGTTGGTAAATGTTCAAAGTAAACTTACAAAACATTCAATTATACAGAATTCATTAACTGAAAGATTCTACAATTTAAGAGTCACATCTATGAGAACTTTCAAGATTTCTGCATTCTCTGAAAGATACCTCTCTAAGATCCTTGTATGTGCATATCATCTCAAGTTCAAAATTTGGATAACTTTCAAGCTATACCACCAACATGGAACTGGAAGTCCTCCAAGGGTTTTGCATTTTCAGAAAAATACTTGTATAGAAGCTCTTCATCTCCGTATCCTTTAAGGCTATCAATCTTGACAGTCTTCAAGCAATGCCGCCAACATGGAAATGGTAGAAATTTGCAACAACTTGGATTCTCCCCTTTATAAATAGGCTTCTCATATGATAACTGAAATAGAAGAAACCCATTAGCAACATGAAAATCTCAGTAAACACACCATCTTAGCCTCCTAATTATCTCATAACAAAATAAGACACAAAAATTAAGGGAATAAATAGCAAGGAATCAGTCTACTCAAGTCCGAAAAGAGAACAAGTTATTAAATCAAAATCAAATTATTGCAGTAGTAGCAATCATTGTGTTTTGCAAATTTTTTTTCATTAATCATAACTTTTAGCATCAGTCAAGGCTATATATGGACCCAAAAAAAGTTCTCTCTCTCTGTGGCTTGGTATGTTACACCCACCTAGTAGAGTGGTAGGTCTTAAACCAATAATATCACATCACCTTATTCTTACAAGTTAGTAAGGTGTCTTTTGAGCTAGAGGTTGGCATGGACCCACAAATGACTAAACCATACAAGCTATAAATTAGATATTATTGAAATACTAGAATTCTCAGAAACTACAGAAGCTACACAATAGTAGATAAAATGTGAAATGTAAAGCCATTCAAGAAAGTAAATAAAATTACTGAAGTCAAAGTCCTACAATTATATTTTGCTTCAGATATAAGCTAGTTCCAAGTACTTCTTACTTGATATAGTTGATCCTTTGATTAAACAAAATCAGGGCACTCAAAATTTGTTAAAAAATTAATCCCATAGAGAAAATTCTCCAAAAGAATTACAAGTATTGGACCAGACAAAAAAACACATCCCTTATTCTTTTAATATGATTATCAACATTAAAAGGTAATGGTTTGACTCTAGCAATGCAATTATGTTTCTAGTATTTGCTGTCGAGATCCATCCTTTTCACTCTCTGTAGAATCCACTGATGAGAGATTTAGCAAAGGCACAACTCTCTCAAGAACATTACTCAGCCGCTGAATTGGGAGATTTACTCCTATGCAGCAACATGAAGATTATGAACACTACATTGGTAAGTCCCCTCCCCTCTTCACAATAGAGGTGCAGATGGAGAATTTTCCTAATACCACTGTTTGTTTGGAAATTATTTTTCTATTAGAATAAGCAATTCTTCCATACTGTACAAACCTTTAACAATGATCCAACCATGGTAAAAACTTAATTGAGGATCTCATCAACTACTAAAGAAGGGAATTACTCTCTATTGCTTTTCAGACCAAAAAAAACAGAAGAACCTTAATAACTTTCACAAAGTCAACCTATTTGGCTTGAGGATCATGAAGATTTCATGATCAAGGTAGGTAGTTGAAGTTTAATGGAGGAACCTCTTCTTAATGCTATTGCTCATGTCATGCCAACAATAGTATCTGATTCTTTGAGACCTAGAATGTAAAAATCACTATGATATATAGGGTTAGAACTGGAACATGATATGACAACTAGCTTGAAAAGTGGAAAGAAGGGGGGTAAGCTTTCATCTAACTTTTAGAACTTGTTCAATTTTAATTAGAATGTAATCAGGAAGATATAAGTTACAATCTTCATATTTAAAGCATCAATTACTAGAAGCGTTATGATCCATATAGGATTTTGATAGTATTTTCTTCTTTCCTTTTGAAAATAGTGAAATAAAGAAAGAGGAGGAAAGTTTAGAATATCAAAGTGGTTACACAATCACAGATGAATGTGACATGTAAAACCACTAAAGAAAGTAATAATTGAAGTTTTGTTCTTACAATCATATTTTGCTTCGGATATAAACTAGCATAAAGTTTGTAATCTAAATTACATATTTTTCTCTGAAATAATAAAACACAGATTACTTCATATTTAATATGATCAATCCTTTGACTAAACAAAGAACAAGCCACAAAAATTCATTAGGCAAATCACGTTGACAAATTTTCTCCACTAAGAATAACAATTATTAGACATAAAACAAAAACTCACCCACTTCCATTTAATATGAACATAAAGTCATAGACTATTATTAGTTTCCTTTAACGGTGAAATTAGATTTCTAGTATTTGCTATCAAGATCCATCTTTCTTGCTTTCTGAACAATCCTCCAATGTGAGATTTAGCAAGGGGAAAAAAACGCTTATGAGGACTCCATTGGTAAGCCCTCTCCTCCCCTCTTTCCAATGTGAGCTTCAGCAATCTTATTGTAATAGAGCGAGGGGATCCTTATTATGGTTCACTAACTCCTATCATAGTACATAGTTGCCTAATTTTGATTTAATGGAAACTTCAAAATTCAATAAAAACCAAAATGTTCCAGTAATTGATGCTACTTTAAAACAATAAAGAGGACATATAGCATATACAGTGTGCATCAGATACCAAAATGATTATAAGGAATTCCCCAAAAACATTAACTACTCCAGAAATCCTATTACTACAGTCTAACAAGTAATAGCTAATATATCCACTACATCAAAAGCAACCTCAGGATAGCATGAGAAGAAAAAACATATAACAAGAATGGTTTCTACAATGTTAAGTTTGTTTGAAAAACTAAAGCACTATTTAGCACCCTCATTAGCCACTAGTGAAAACATAGAGAGTAAGATTGAAGATTATAAGAAATAACTAAATGTTAATACCTCAAAGGTTAATTTGTCAAAATTGGGATCTGACTTGTGACTGTTTGATTCAATTACTAACAATTCTGGAAGAGGAGAAATCCAAAGAAAGTTGTCTAGAAGTTCGCTGATTTCGTATTCTGTAAATGGCGGAGGTATTATAAGCTTCAAATGCTTGACATTATATAATGGTGATGACAGGGTTACTCTCAATTCTTCTGGAATAATCACATCCTTTACAAAGAAATTAAACAAAAGAACTGATTAGAGTTTATATATATATATAAAAGATAAAAAATGAAATGAAAGAAATCAATGAACAAGATAATCAAATAAGGAAACAAATAAATAAAAGCAGAAATACCTTATTATACATAATTTTCAATTTGAAAACTTTTGAATTTCTCATCTTTGAAAGGAATTCAATCTTCTCAGCACCCCAAGTACCACAGCCAGGCCACATCGTGTACTCAGCTTCCAACAAACCCAAAGCATTCAATGAAAAGGATTTTGTAGTTTTACCCAAATATGAGAGTCTACATAGTTTAGGATTATCAATCATGAGTTCAACCAGATTGGCACATAAAATCAATTTCAATGATTTGAGATGATGATGACTTGAAATATTTATTCTTTCCAGCTTAGAGCACAATAATAGATGTAAGTTCTCGAGGAGTGGAAGTCCAGAAAGATGTTCCTCAAGCCACTTCTCTGTTACATTTGGTGTATTTAGACTTAAATTTTTTAGATTTTTAAAAGGAGGCAGATTGAGATTGCATTGTAACTTGCACTCATTTATATATAGAGAGTGAAGATTTGATGCTTCCAACTCAAGCCTCCCAATGTCAAAATTGTTTCCTACCATAATTTCCCTGACTGTAGGAACTCCGAAAAACTTTAACCTTTTGATCCCCCCACAGCCTGAAATTCTCATGTATTCTATCACAGGACACCCAACAATTAGATTCTGAATACTTTGATCATCTGCATAAACGTTAAATAATGAGAATCTTTTCAGAGATGGTAAGTTAATGTCACGTTCACCACAGGTTGACACCAACTTACACTGACGTAGAGTCAATACACATAAGAATTTTGCAACCAAAACACTGTGAGGCAAGCGATAAGGTATCTTAGATCCAAACGAAAGATCCAGCTCTTCAACCTCACTCTCAAGCACCCAGTTAATCCAGCGGTCAACACGAGACATCGATTTTTCATGAAGCAAGTTGTCAAAAAGGCTAAAAGTCTTTATACGAAGACTCTGGTTTCGGCGGTTTCGCAGAGTTTTTTCCACAGATGTATAAAAGTGGCCTTTCTTTCTCATGACATCAGGCTTATTCTTGTTTTCTGGACGCCAGAAATCTGAGTCATTGAAGACTCGATTAAATTGCAGGATCGGGAATGTAGTTATTACGTGTTTCCAAGTCTTGGACATTAGTGCAGTTTGAAAAGCTTGTTTGCCGGGAAGGAATGAAAGGATGTGATGAAGAACATGGTCAGGCAATTCAGATATACGGTCAACTACATCATCATCAACTTTGTGATCCATAATAAGGTTTGAAAACTTTGTTCAATCAGTGTTCTTTCACAGCCTGTAACAGAAGTCCTTTGAAAACTTTGTTCAATCAGTATAAGTAAGGACCCTTCGTACAAGTCCTTTTTCTACACGGTAGGAAAAGGATTAGCCTTAAACAGAATAAAAAACTCAATAGATGGGAAAAAGTTTTGCTATTTCTCTCATCTCTCTGCCTCTTTTTTCTATTTCTCTTTCACAACTCAGATTATCAATCGACAAAAATTTAGCAATTTTTTGCACTAGAGATTCAGACATGAGAGAGAGAGAAGATATTCATATTCCCATAATAAGAAAAAAGAAGAAGAGAGATTAGATATTATACCAAATTTGGGGGCAGTGGACTGGTGTGTTGTGCCTGTGCTTGTTGTGCTGCCGCTGCCCAGCTTGTTAGAACTTAGAATCGGCTTAGGTTTTTTTTTTTTTTTTTTTTTTTTTACCTTGCGTGGGTTTGTTTTGGATGTTGTTTGGGCTTTTTAGGTTTGCTCGGCTAATATTTTTGAGCAAGTCCTTTTTCTACACAGAGTAGGAAAAGGGTTAGCCTTACACAGAATAAAAAACTCAATAAATGGGAAAAAGTTTTGCTGCGCACTTGCATGAATTATATATCATTACTAAAATTCAAAGTATAAAAAAATAACTCCCACACTAATATATAATTAAATATTAAATAAGAGACATGTGTATTTGTAGGTAATTATTTTTATGTCTTTTTTTTAGTGAATTTTGATAATTGATACTAATATTTTGTCTTCACAAGTCCTAGGGAATTTAGTTGTAGGCCTTATACACTCATTCAAGCCCAATTACTCAATGGTTCACTATTCCCAAGCACAAACCCAATTGGACATAAGCCCTAAACTTTATCAAAATTATAGCAAAAAACTTAAATTCCTCAAAAATTACAACAATGCCCTCATCCACCAGATTTTTATATATTTTTTTTCAGTGTGGAAGGAGTAATTTTACAATGTTTTGTATTGGATTTAAACTCCAGTCAAAAGGGGTAATTAACTTGTTTTCGGACCAAGTTGATTATTAGATTAATTATGGACCAAGTTGATTATTAGATTAATTATGCAAAGCTTTAGTTAATCAAGCAAACGTCAATATCATTCATAGCAGAATATAAATATGACACAAGATATGATGATAAAAGAAAACTAATGAAATGAACCAGCTTTATAGTGAAAAAAAACTTCGGGGGTATTTAACCTTATTAATTCTAAGGTGAACAAATCTACCATCAAGTAGAAGCTTATAGACTAAGTAACCATATTCTTAATTAGTAAACTTAACTATAGTTACCAAATTGAGGTTTGAGATCTATAAACATCTCTGATATGGATATGCTCCTAACGTAAATCTCCAATCCACGACTTCAAGATCACCACTTGAAGGTTTTCTCCAACGTAAACTTCCAATTCACAACTTCAAGATTACTCTTGAAGGTTTAGATCCAACATATTTTATGACTAATATGAGGCAATAACTTCTACAATATCAAATCTTGAGTTTCTTCAAAAAAATATTATTGATAGAAGGTATGAGAAATTTTTGGATATAAAATCCTAGATACAAAATATGAGTACTACTTCAAAAAATATTAGTCCCTCTGCCTCACTTTTTTGTCCTCAATTCCATTTTGAGATATCCCAAAATATTGTCCTATTTTTAAAAATAAAAGTCATTAATTTACTAATGTTCCTATTATACCCCTATTAATTTAAGGGTAGTTTTGGAAACTTATACATTTTTAAAAGGTAGACAAGACAATAAATGATGTTCCTATAAAAAGTTTGACTTTCCAAACAAAAAAAAAAAAAAAAAAAAGTGGGACGGAGGAAGTACAAGACATGTTTTGCTCATGGATTGCAAACATAAATAAAGCCACATTTTGGGTGCACAGTAAATGTGCATCCCTCTTTTCACATGAATAATTTAATTAGTGGAACATACTAAATCACACATTTATTGTGCTTTAAACCCCTGTCCAAGGGGTGCATTGTGCAACTAAATATCTTTAAACCACTATATACAATATTTGGGGAATAATAAAATTATGGGTTATAGTATACATATTCATTGAACAATGTGCTTGCAATTTTCTCAATGTTTAAGGCACTCGCATGGTTTCTAATTATTCCATATTGCTCCTAAAAAGAAAAAAAAAAATTCTCCATATTAATGTGCATCATAAATACAAAGTCGAATTTTGATTAATTAGCTTACATTAATGTGTTATTTTAATTATTTATGTTGTACTATGTCACACCTTAGCGTGATAGTCACTTCAGAAGTACAAAATTCCTATGGGATGGAAGGCAAGGGACATAGTTCAAGTTTCTAATAGAGAGCTTCACACATATATATATTTAGATTAAGCTGTAATAGATTTTTCTATCTTATAAATTTAAAAAAAAAAAAAAAAATCCTATTCATGTTATTAAGGTCTAGCCATGGGAATTCACTGAAAAATCTTTCCCAATTTTTTTTTTTTTTTTAATTTTAAAAAGGTCTCCACGTGCCTTTCCCTTTCCCTTAGTACATGGTTAAACTTTACAGGTCAAGAAGTAACGCGTTTGTTAGAGGCCAAAATGGCCCAATACCACTTTTTTTTGAAATTTTTAGCAAAAAATCACTGTTTCGGAAATAAATAGCAAAGTACCACTTTTTCTGGAAATCAAGTTTCAGAAACTCGAGTTCCCCTCAATTCTGCCACCGTGGAATTGCTGACATGGAATTTCTGTGATTAAAAAAAATTATGTGGTACTCGAGCTTGAGAAACTCGAGTTCCATGCAACACGGTACTCGAGTATACCAGACTCGGGTATGTTTTATAAATAAATTGCAGAAAAAAAAATTTACAATGTACTCGAGTTTCCCAAACTCGAGTATTGTGTAATTTTTTTTTTTTTTTTTGGGATAATGAAAAAATAAACATAAAGGTAAAAATAAGTGACTTTTTAATGTTTTTATTTATTTAAACAGAAGCATTGTAAAATATAGAGATTTTAATTTCAAAATATGAATTTAATTTCTACATTAATTAAAATTGTTCATTGTTTTCTTATAAAAATTGTTTACTGTTTTCTATATAAACTATTTCTACGATTTTTCATAAAATTATTTTCTGTTCAGCATTATTTAAGAAATTGTTCACTCTCTTTTCTGCTTAAATTATTTTCTGTTTACTGTTTAAAAAATTGTTCATTGTTTTCTCATAAAACACCTAGTGAAATCGTGTTTTCTAAATTTAATCGCCAAATCTGAATGCTTTTTCATGTTTGAATTTCACAATAATCGAATATATTTTTTTGCATTGATAAAATCTGTTTCTACATTAATAAAATTTGCTCTTTACACATCATATTTACTGTATATTCAAATCTACTTACTGCATTCATAAATTTTTTTTTTTTTTTTGCATTAATTAAAACTATTCACTGTTTTCTCATAAAAATTGTTCACTATTTTCTGCATAAACTATTTCTAGCATTGGCGCAGTTATTGCACTTAAATGGCTTTTGTGTTTTTTTAAATATGTAACCATATGTATAATGGACAAACTCCATGAAAGAAAAATGGATGATTCGTATAAATCACCTAATGGTAAATGCCTCGAAAAATTTGAATTTGTAAAAAAGTTCAAATTAGTTGAATGTAGAAATTCGAGAAAAATAGATGGAGAATCAATAAATGTACCAAATCATGAAGGTGTACATAAGATGTACAGAGAGTCTAGACTTGTTGAGAAATTTGATTTCATTAAAAGTACAAAATAATGAAAATTCAATGGAAAAGTATGTACGCTAGATGTATAGATCATATGAGTTCATTTAAAAATTTGAATTCGTTGAATGTACAAAACTGTGAAAACTCAAGGAAAAATTGTTTACATTAGATGTACAGATAGTACGAATTTGTTGAAAAATTTGAATTCGTTGAGTGTGTAAAATCGTGAAAATTCAAATGAAAATTGAAGAACATACCAAATTGAGTAAACTTAATGGAAAATTAATTACATTAGATGCACAGATCATCTACTTTTTTGCATTGATAAAATCTGTTTTTACATTAATAAAATTTGCTCTCTGCACACCATGTTCACCGCTTTCTCATAAAAATTGTTCACTGTTTTTCGCATAAACTGTTTCTAGCATTATGCATAAAATTATTTTTTGTTCAGCATTATTTAAAAAATTGTTCACTCTCTTTTCTGCGTAAATTATTTTCTGTTCACTATTTAAAAAATTGTTCACTGTTTTCTCATAAACTATTTCTAGCATTCTACATAAAATTATTTTCTGTTCAGCATTATTTAAAAAATTGTTCACTCTCTTTTCTGCGTAAATTATTTTCTGTTCACTATTTAAAAAATTGTTTGCTGTTTTCTCATAAAACACTTAGTGAAATTGTGTTTTCTAAATTAAAAAGCCAAATCTGAATGTTTTTTCATGTTCGAATTTCACAATAATCGAACTTTTTTTTTTTTTTTTTGCATTGATAAAATCTATTTTGATACACACTTTGTGAAAATTATCTAACAATGATGGATTGTGATTGGTTGTTTATCACTTTCTAATAAACTCACTATTTTTTCTACTTCACCTATAGTCTATCATGTAGAAGTATAGAACAAGTGTGACAAAATGAGTAGAAATTAGAGATGATTTGAATACAATGAATCGTAATGTATTGAAAATTTCCCTTTATTACATTTTATTATTATTACTATTACTCCTTATTTAGTTTATCTAAAAAGTTAAACATTTTTGGGTTTATCCAAAAATCTATGCCACAAAATACATGGTGGGAAATCTAGACCAAAGAACTGCCAAAATAAAAAATTGAGCGGCATTGTTGCTGTACTTAAATAAGTTGTCACAAGCAACATAAATTACCAACCAGCCCAAAAAAAAAGAAACAGAAACTACATCCACCTGATCAAATAAAGGTAGTAGGTTGGGTTTTCAGTTTTCACATACAACTTCGAAGCAAGTTCTTGACCAAATATTTTGTTTTTTTAAAGTCTTTCAATATCAGATTTGTTATATACTTTCCCTCTGCCTAGGGGCTGAGAGAATAGAATCTATATGTCTGGAAAAAAAAATGTTTGTAATAGAATTTATGTTGTTTTAATGGCTGCAATCGTGCCTGAAAAATAAAATAAAATGTAGCTCAATAATCAATTTTCTATTATGACTTTTACCTCAAAGCATGTTTTGAGTGTCCATTTGTGTGTGTGATTTTGAACTTGTTTCTGTGTTTTTTTGGTGTTTGAAAGTAGTTGTGCCTATTAAAAGTACTGAATGTTGATGTTATGATCCTTAACACTCAAAACTGTTTGTAAGATGGATTTTGGCTCAAGTAGGACATGGTATACTGTTCACTATTTTCTGCATAAAATATTTCTAGTATTCTACATAAAATTATTTTCTGTTCAGCATTATTTAAAAAATTGTTCACTCTCTTTTCTGCGTAAATTATTCTCTGTTCACTGTTTAAAAAATTGTTCGCTGTTTTCTCATAAAACAACTAGTGAAATCATATTTTCTAAATTTAAACGCCAAATTTAAATGCTTTTTCATTTTTGAATTTCACAATAATCGATCTGCATTGATAAAATTTGTTTCTACATTAATAAAATTTGCTCTCTACACATCATGAGTTAGTACAAATTTAATATTGATGATTTTTGTCATTTAAAAGAAGGTCGTTTTTTTCTTTTAATAGATAAATTGTATTTTATTATATTAAGAAATAATTATTTTGTATTTTTTTATTTGTTGATAGTTTCTTAATACTAAATAGATGATACACATTTTTTGTTTATATTTTAATCCCCTCAATCAAACTTCTATCTCCATCTCTGAATCCAAAATGGCCGAAACACATTGGAATGACCTCGAAACACATCGGAATGACCTGAAATTATTCCTGAGGTGGAACATGGAGTGTTACTACGGAAACAAAATGGTAATATAATAGCAATTTCTAAGGTTCTACTATTTTTAAGCTTAGTTTCCGTTTACAGCTTATTTAGTTGTTTGCTAAACTTTCTACTAAAAGTGTACTAAATTATATTTGTACTTTGAAAAAAATTGAAAAGGTGAAAAATAATGCAGGAAAAAATGAGGTTTTAAAAAGCTGTACACAAAAACTAAAAGGTAAAAGTTGAAATTGATGCCAAATAGACTATGCAAATGCCAAACAGATTATTAAGAATTAAATCCTTCACTAACCAATATTTCACTATGCAAATGGCTCAATTTTGCTAGATAGTCCAGACAGATACAGACAGATGTTCAAAAGTTACTACTGTTTACTAGCATGCGTAAAAAGAGATCTGTTAGATTCCCAAGATTTGAAAGATTCCCAGACAGACTATTACTCATCAGTACTAATTTCCATACCACCAACAGATTAACTTGAGTTCAATTTACCTACTCAAGTTACTTTACCATGGTTTATTTCACCTATAAAAGAGACGGACTATGATGACAGAAGACAAGTTTCTAAGATTCTAAGCTTTTAAGTTCCAAGTTTTAGAAAGCTTTTTGTAATAGCCTTCCATCTCCCTCAGAAAGACTTTTGTACTCTCTCCCCTCTTGTAATCTTGTAATGTTTTGAAATTAAAATCTCTATATTTTACAATGCTTCTGTTTAAATAAATAAAAACATAAAAAAGTCACTTATTTTTACTGTTACATTTATGTTTATTTGTTCATTATCCAAAAAAAAAAAAAAAAAAAAAAAAAACAAATTTACACATTACTCAAGTTTTCCAAACTCGAGTACTGTGTAAATTTTTTTTTTCCTGCATTTTATTTAAAAAAATATCCGAGTCTGGTATACTCGAGTACTGTGTTGCATAAAACTCGAGTTTCTCAAGCTCGAGTACCACATAATTTTTTTTAATCACAAAAATTCCATGTCAGCAATGCCACGGTGGCAGAATTGAGAGGAACTCGAGTTTCTGAAACTCGATTTCCAGAAAAAGTGGTACTTTACTATTTATTTCCAAAACAGGGATTTTTTGCTAAAAATTTCAAAAAAAAAGTGATATTGGGCCATTTTGGCCTTTGTTAGAACTAAAGTTTGGAGTGCTGGGCCCATGACCTTTTCTTTTTCGGTAACTAGCCCATTGGCTACAACAAGGGCCCAGGATGGGATAGTGCTGATGGGTATGGTTCCCCAAGTCTTACAAAAGGAGGCCTAACGCGCCAAATTGTGAGCGGGAACCTAATGGATACTTGAATCATTATTGGCAGTGAAAGACGGCCCATGTCCTTCTCACTGTGTCATTAGCATTTTTTCTTGTTTTTGTTTTTTTATTGGGGAGAGTTTGAACTTGGACATTCTATTGAAATATTAGAAATTATTGGTTAAAATACAAACTCTTGGCATATTCAAGGGAATTTTGATATTAAAATGAAGTAAATGTATAAATCTATATACAAGCTTGATGTGTGACTCTTCAAAATTAAATCTTTAATCACAGTATATGTGTATATAATTTAGTTTGGACGTACACTGCATATCGTTATATTAAATAATGATATAGGATGTATTTGTAACAAAAAGAGAAATATTAATTTTTTTTTAATAATTCAATAATTGGGAAAGGGAAGATTTGAACCCCTAGAAATCTTTATTGGAAATGCGAGAATTGTCAATTAAATTACAAGACTCTTGGCACTAAACATAAACTTTTTTTTATTTTTTGGGCACAACTCCATTGCACTCAAACTGCATAAGAGGAGCAAATGCACCAGGCTGGATGTCCATCTTTCGGAAAGAGACAATTGTTATCTTGGTACCATTGTTATCTTGGCTTTTGAATAATAAGGTAATCGGTTATTATAGCAAAAAAAAAAAAAAAAAAAAAACATAAAAATCATTTAATAAAAATTTTAGACACAAATAATAAAATGAAATTTTGTGTATAAATTACAGGTTTGGTCGTATTATATCATTTAATTTTACTTGTATTGAGTAATATATACACGTTAAATTTTTTTTTTTTTTTTAATACTTAGATTGAGTGTAACAACTGCAATGATAATCATGACATATCTGTAACCCTTCGAGGTATGATCAGGGCTAGTATCTGTGAACATTGGAGATATAATTAGAACCGTTCATACCACCAAGATCACAGATATGTCGCAATGATATTATTGCAGTTGTTACGTTCAATATAAGTATTGAAAAAAAAAATTAACTGTTAGTATATTATTCAATCAAATAAAATGAAATGATATAATACGACCCAACCTGCAAAAACTGCATTCCAACTCGGATTTTCAGAGCAATGCCATAAGAGTTTTGGATGGTGACGAGCAAAGTTTGGAATGACAACTTACTGTAGTTGTAGTAACAGATTTCTACAAAGGAATGTAACTCTTACAGTGAGGGCATTTCGAATTAGATATATATTTGCAATGCCACATACCAGATTTCTACAAGCAAAGTTATTATGATTTATGAGGATCTTTACTTGTCATGAATAGGATCTGCAATGTGACTCAATAGAAATAAATGAGATATTTGTGAGGATTACCAGACACCAGTCACAACAATTGTATTTGTTGTGCTTTTGAGCATGACATATTTATATATATATATATATATGAAGCATTTGTGAAGCTTTTTTATCCACCAAAAATAATCTTTTTTTTTTTTTTTTTTTTTTTTTTTAGCGAAGACAATAAGTCAAATCAACTCAAGTATAATTTCCATAATAATAACTCCTACACCGCCACTAGTTCATTGGAATTGCTCAAATAATATTGTATTAAGAGTTTTATTTATTTATTTATTTTGACAAATGAGGATATCAAATTCAAATTTCTTCAAATATTTGACTATTTTATTAGGTATATGCAGCCTTCCATCCATACATACCAAATTATTACAGGGCAAAATCCCTCTTAAAGTGAGTTCTGTTTATAGAATTACATAGTAACAATTATTGTGCAAATTAAATCCACAGCACGGTACTTGCAAAAATCATATGACAAAGAGGCACGATACTACCAAAAATCACATGATAATTAAAGAAGCAGGAGAGGCACACAAGATGCAGAACTTAAAATTATGCTAGTATTAACTCCTACCTTACCAAGAAATAATCAAGGATGTGGACGACATAAATTCAAACTACTATCAATCCAAAAGAAAAAAAAAGAATCTTACCTTATCATAAGCATGCTATCAATGAATTTTTGGCCACGTGTGATAGTTAGATTACTATGATTGAAGTAAAGTTGGAAAATTCTTATCCCAAATAAAATGGAGTTAAAAAAGAGAGGTTAAATTGAATAGTTAAATTTTCACTATGGAGGGATTTAAGCATTTTGTAAGAAGGTAATCTCTTAAAAAAAAAATTCCCAAAATGATATGGGTCATTTCTATTTTACATTTTAGATTTGGACAGCTCAATAATCATATTAAACGTAATAAAAAGTCTAAAGGTAATGACATTTCTTGAACTTGTAACAAGTGACTTATCTTTTTTTTTTTCTTTTTCTTTTTTTTTTCCACTGTATTATATTTACTCATGTTGTTAATCAATTCTCGTTAAAATAACTCAAGAAGGTACATCCAAAGTCTCACTTTGTAAAATTGTAATTATATCCATTATTTTCTAAGAATAGTAAATCAATGAAAATAAGTTATACCAAATTAATCAAGTTAGACTTGAACATAAATATTACAATTATATATAATCTCATGCATATGCATGTATGCATTTAAAAATAAATCTAACAATTTATAAAAACCTTTGAAGTTCTTAAAATTAACACTATTTTGGTAGTGCTCCAAGACACCTTTTATTATTCAACCATACAAGAGAATCTATTAATATTTATCAATCTTAATTACCTCTAATTTTGTTCACCAAAAAAACCTTTGATTTAGTGAAAATTCTAACTCGTGAAGATATCATTTGAAGTACCATACACTCAAAAGGCTTTGAAACTAGTAGGAGAAACTGCTATTAGGAATTTTATGAAATGGAGCTAAATTTAGTGTATTATATTAGAAATAACATTCATGAGTAAAAATCCAATTTCATACTTAATTAAACAAATAAATACATTTGGTTGCTAAGCTCCATTGAAAATGTTAGAAATTGTCAATTGAGTTACAAGAAACTTGGCTCAACTAAGATAGTTAGACGGTGTCATAACATAAAGCTTATTACATCATATTTGGTTGCTAAGCTCCATTTGTCAATCAATCTTCCAAGATTCTTAAAAAAGAAAAAAAAAAAAAAAACTAATAAAAGAGCCACATTCCATTAAATACTTTATTTATTTAAATAACGTGAAATCCTTTAATTTAGATCTTAAGAATATGTTAAGCAGCAATTCATACTGAGCAATCAAATAGGAATGCATGTCTAACATACAAGCACTTTGGATTTCAAGAAGTATTTTTAGAAGTCCCTTAATTTAGTTGTTTCAAGTGCAAATAACAAATGAATATATCTTACAATTCTAAATAATTAAAATTGCAACATTTACAACCAAAGAAAAAAAAAAGTTCACCCAACTGAATCATAAACAACCAATTTTCATATTCGAGCAAAGTTGTACATCTTTTGGAACATGGTATAGAACTCCATAAACCATAATGAAAACAATGAGGATCCTTAAACTAGTATTACACATTGTCACTATTAAACTCTTCTTTTTTAAGCTTAGCCTTCCTAATTTCGGGAACTGAAACAAAGTTTCAATTTAATTTTCTCCCTTTCCCCCCCTAGAAGTACAGCCTTAACACCACCCCGCCGCCCCCCCCCCCCCCCCCCCTCTTTCTTCATTTCCCTTAGCACCTTGCACCCATACCAATGTACAATCCCCACAAAACATTGCTAAGCTACCAAACCTAAATCAACATTCTCCCAAATTAGGTATAGAGTCATGTTCAACCACACACCTTTTGGTCTATTTTGTGCCTCTATTGATTTATGATGGTCTAATTGCATAGATATCTTATAGCCATCAAACTCTTTGCATTTCTAGTCTCACGGGAATTGAGATTATAATTTTTAGACATGGCAAAACGGGTCAGAATTTTCTAACCCGACCCGAAAAATACTCGACCCGAACCCAATTTTTTTGACCCGAAGCAAAAACGGGTTGACTCGTGACCCGACCCATGTTTTTTGCGGGTCAACCCGACTCGACCTGCGACCTGCGACCCGAACCCGTACCCTTTTTTTTAAACTTTTTTTTTTGGTAAAAAAATAGTAAAACTAAGACAATATTGATTTAATTGTTTATTGTGAACTTTAAGGAAACAATTGATACATTTACATAACTACATGCAAATTAATTAAAAGATAAATGGTTGAACATTCTGTAATGAGTAAATATTTTTAGATGTCAAATAGCAAAGTACATGCCAAGATAATCTGGTTACAGTAGAGTTAAAAACATAGATTTAAAATTGTAGACATGTGAGAAACATTCACAAGTGTAAAAATAATCAAGCTAAAGTATCAAATTAGTATAAATTATGAATAATTAGACCTATTTTTTAATAATTTATGTCCAAAATAAACGGCTTTTCAAAATAAATTATGATATTTCCTAGAGTGTATGTTGCATAGCAATAATATGATATTCATAAAAGAGACCATGTATAAATAAGTAAGCAGTCAAATTTTAAAGTATATCTCAAATTGAAATAGAGTGTCAACCACTTTTCAAGATTGTAAATTTCTTATATGTTTTTATTCTTTATCAAATGAGTTATCCAATAAGTCATTTATAATTTTGTTTTATATTTTGAAATGTTGATATTGTGTAGAAATAAGACTTGTGTATTTGTTTTACTTATCTTTGTGTTATTTTGTTTTAGATAGTAATGTTAGGATTTGTATAATTTTAAAATTATTGAATAAGTATTAATAAATTTAACTGAGTTCATTCTTGATATAAGTGGTGAATTCAAAATAATGCATTTTACATCAAGTAATTTGTTGCATAACTTTTCAAATGGCAGATACATATTGTTTTCTTTATAAAATTTTTTTAAAAAAAAATTTCACGTGAAAAATACAGGTCAACCCGACCCGACCCGCAACCCGATTGACCCGAACCCGATTTTGACCCGCGGCCCGTTTGACCCAACCCGAACCCGACCCGACCCGCCCGTTTTGCTATGTCTAATAATTTTGAGCGTAGGGTTTAGGGTTTAGGATTTTATGCTTAACAATCTAGGGTTTAGGTTTCCAGGTCTATGGTTTATAATGTTTGAGATTAATATCACATAAAACTAAGATGCACATTGTTTTAGATTGTAGGGTTAAGATAGATTGACCCTAGTTAATTAATTCAATTACCCAAGTTGATTAATTAGGTCAAATTACATGCCAATTGTGGAGGCACCAATAAATCACCAAATAAAATAAATGCAATAGAAATTAAATGGCATGGTGATTTGTTGACAAATAGGAAAAACCTTTTACAAAGCAAAAACCCTACCAGTTAAATTAAAGGTCACTACTCCTAAGAATCCACTAATCAATAATCAAGTGATTTCAAATATAAGGAATCTTACCACTACTCTATCTTATCACAAAATACCAACCTATAGTTGAACATTCGCTCCAATATCCAATTGGACTTGATCTTGTAGTAGTCTTCTTTCCTTTGTTGCACAAATCTCCAATTTGTGACCAACTCCTTTGCACGGATCTCAGTACGTGACTAACTCTAACAACTTGAATGATTGTTGTTGACTGAAAAGTTCTTCATTTCATAAACGATGAAGATCAGGAATCACTTGATTACAAAACCCTAAGGCGTACAAATGCAGTAGCTTCACACAGAGTATATGAGTTTTAGGTCTCTATTTTCGTACTTGATGACTTTTAAAATAAGCCTTATATATGACTAGTGTTGTGAGAAAAAAAACCCTAATCATTCAAGTCATCATGGGCTGAATTTTTTATAGGTCAAAATATATTGACCCTTTTGGCAAATCAATTAATTAATTATCCAAGTTAATTAATTAAGTCAATTTTGACATACAATAGCGTAGTAGCACAAACAAATCACCAAATAACTAAATGCAGCAGAAAATAAATTTGACACAGGTAATTTGTTTACGAATGGAGAAAACCACCGAGGCAAAACCCCACCGAGTGAATTTAAGGTCACAACTCCCGAGAATCCACTATTATCAATCATAAATTGTTACAAGTAAAAGGAATCTTAATACCCAATACTAACCTATAGTTGAACCCTCACCCTAATACCCAATTGGACTTGTATTGTAGTAATAATCTGTCCGTTCAATGCATGAATTCCAGTATGTGACTAATCAATGATGCACGGATCACAGTACGTGACTAACACACCAACTTGAGGAAGTTTGTTGGCTGCAAAGTTCTTTAGTTTATCCATAATGAAGATCAGGAAGCTCCTTAGTCACAAAACTCTTGGCGTAAAAACACAGTAACTTCTACAGAGAATATGATAAACTAGAGCAATTTCTGTTTCTGATCACAATATGCGTGTATAATCATTTTGCATCACCTTGTGATGACTCTTATCCATAATGAAGATCAGGAAGCTCCTTAGTCACAAAACTCTTGGCGTAAAAACACAGTAGCTTCTATAGAGAATATGATAAACTAGAGCAATTTCTGTTTCCGATCACAATATGCGTGTATAATCATTTTGCATCACCTTGCATCACCTTGTGACGACTCTTAAAATAATCCTTATATATGTCTAGAGTTATGAGAAAAGAAACCCTACACAAATACAAGGATATGCATGTAATCAGATCTAGAAAACCTGATTTCGTAATTCTCAACAGATATAGCTTGTGTCGAGCTTCTGTCAAGTTTCAGCAATAATTCTCGATAGAAAGGATTTTGTCGAGACTTCTGTTGAGTTCTAATGAGCAGCATATTCTTCACTTATTTCTTAGTCAGATTTGCATGGCTTCAATATTAAACTTGAACACTTGTTTCTTAAATTACCAAACCTATCATAGATCTACCCAATTGCAAGTAAAGTGCGTTTTGTCAAATGATTATCCAATTACATAAATATGCCCCTAACAATTTCAAATCTAGAAATTCTAAAATTGTAGTTCTCAATAGATCAAGCTTCTGTTGAGCTTTTTCATTTATCATTGATAGCAGTATCTGTTAAGCTTATATTGAGACTTAATGAATCAGCTTTTCTTCACTTGTTTCTTGAATCAATCTTTATGTCTTCAAAGATACCATTTGATATGTTTGAACAACATACTTCTTGATATATTAAATCCAACTTAGATCTACCCGATTACAAGTAAAGTGTGTTTTGTCAAAAGATTAGTCAATTACATAGAAAATATGACCCTAATACAAATGATGAAAACAACAAAATAAAGAATGAAAGAAAAAGCAGTAGATTTAAAGAGCTTGTTACAGGAGGTTCAAGCATCTGAAAGTGACCAGCTATTTATCAAAATTGATCAAGCAATACTTGATCTAAGATCCTTATTTCGGAAAATTCCCATTACGAATGGAGCATTATGGATTCCTTACAAGGCTGGTACCTACTCAAGTGCAGAAACATGGGAGTACATCAAAGCGAGGCTTCCGACAGTAGGATTGTGGAAAATCATTTAGTTCTCTCAAACTATCTCAAGAAATTCATTCTTTTGTTGGCTAGTAATTAATGAGGAACAAATTAGAAAGAATGTTGCATTGGGTTACACAACTCATCATTCAAATTGTGTATTCTACAGTAAAAGTCTCTGGAATGTAGAGCACACTTGTATTTTGAGACTTTGAGTGCTCTTTCACTAGAAGGAAAAATGTGAGAATGAGAACGTAAGGGGGATAAAAGTATATGTAAAGAATTTTTTTTTTTTTTTTTTTTATTCTTTCATGCTTGTTTGGTAGAAGGGCATACTTCATTCTCACATGCAAGCGGTACTCTGTTACATTAAGAATATCAAATAATTTAACTCTATCATAATAGCTTTAATGCCAAACACGAGACAATCCGTTCCTTAAAAATAATCTAAGATGTCTAAAGTAATCTTATAAATCATTCAGTTTTACAAAATTCATCTAAGAGGCTATTTCCAAGAGTCACATCTAAGAGGCTATTTCCAAGAGTTCTACTTCTCTAAAACGTAGCTAAGAGAGATCATTGTATATGCATGCATGCATATCCTCTCAAGGTCACAATTTGGACACTCTTCAAGGAATGCCACCAACATGAAACTGGAAGTTCTCCAAAGTTTTTGCAGATTCAGAAAAATACTTGTACAAAATCTCTCCATCTGCATGTCCTTTAAGGCTTTCAATCTTGACAGTCTTCAAGCAATGCCGCCAACATGGAAAAGGTAGGAACTTGCAACAACTAGGATTCTCCTCTTTATAAATAGGTTTTCGATATGAGAACTGAAAATACAAGCAACCCGTTAGCTACATAGAAAATTTTGTTTTTTGATGAGTATTTAGCAATATAAAAACTCCAGTATGCATGCAACTTAGCCTCCCTAGTTTCTATCATCCAACTAAAAAATGGACTCAACTTAAGATTGCGTTTGAAAACTTGGATTTTAATTTGGATATGGATTTTAAATGAATAGATTTGAAATATCTTGATTTCAAACCTATTGATCTTAGGTGTTATTTCAAATCCAAAAATTTTATAACTTTAAAATCTTGGGTGGATTTGTCAAAGTCAAATCCTTGACCTTTTTTAGATTGTCCAAATAAGATATTTTGATTTTAATAACCCAAATCCAAATACTCAAATCATATCATCCAAATGCACCATAAAGGCATCAATGGCTTTGAATGGGCCTAATATAGGCCCAAAACAAGAGTGTTTTTTAGTCAATAGAGATACCAGGGAAGGGGGGTGGTAGAGTTCAAACTACATCATAAACCACAAAAGATGCCACTACTCCTAAGCTATTACTTGAATTCCAAAAGAGAAAAGGTGTCTAATCAAAATCAAATGTGATTATTTTCATTAATTAATGTACTAATATTATAACAGGATAAATATTGTTGAACACACCTTATTGTACACACTTGTACACACTTGAAAAGGAACCACCGATGATCAAATAACAATAACTATAAATTAGATATTATTAAAATGTAAGAATTTTCAACAAAGACCAAAGAAAGCAAAAGGAATTTTTCATTCCTATAATCATATTTTGCTTCAGATATAAACGAGCATAAAGTTTGTAAACCAAATTATTATTATTATTTTTTTCTTTGCAATTATAAAATGCAGAAAACTTATTGATATAGTCGATCCTATGACTAAACAAAGAACCAGACGCCTAAAGTTTATTAAATAACTCATATTAACATGTTTTCTCCACTGAAGATGACAATTGGTGGACAAAAAAAAAAAAAAAACACCAAGAACTTCATACTTTCTACAATATGAAACATAAAACTATTATAACTTTCCATTCATGGTGCACTTAGATTTCTAGTATTTGCTATCAAGATCCATCTTTCTTGCTTTCTGAACAATCCTCCAATGTGAGATTTTTCAAGGGAAAAAATCTCTTAAGGACATCCCTAAGCTGCTGAAGAGAGGGGATTTACTCCTATGGAACAACAAGAAGATTACGACGACTCCATTGCTAAGTCCTCTCCCCTTTTAAGAATTGAGATGGACAAGTATCCTAGCACCAAAGTCTTTTGTAAATTAAATTTCTATTAGATTAAGCAATTCTTTCCTTTTACATAAACCTTTAACTATGTGTGAAAAATTCAGTTGAGGATCTCATCAATCTAGTGGACTCCAAAATAGTTAAAATATTAGGAGTCCACTGGTTATTCCCTTCCAGTTTTCACCAGCATAGGTGGTGATAAACAAGCTTTCCTGATTGGCTTTAGGATCATGGAAAATTCAGTACAGGAACCTTTTCCTTATTGCAATTGTCCATGACATGGCAGCAATAGCATCTGATTCTATGTTACCCGGAAAGCAGATCACTAAAAGCATGGATTGCTATAGAATTTATGATCTATATAAGACTTCTTTCATTTTGAAAGTGTAAATAAAGAAAGAGCAAGAAAATTCGCATCAGCAATCATTTATTTATATATATAGATAGATAGCCAAAGATAAGCAAAATATGAGAAGTCCAATATAAATAAATTATAAAAAACTCAAATATATATCTAATAATGTATATATCTAAAATTAAAAGAAGATAGTTTAAAAGATTATACTTACCAATGTCATTTGTATGTCCAGCTAAAACATAATTCAAATTTATCAACTTCTTATGTAATACTATGAACATAGTTATTTATTACTCCGATCATAGTACATAGTTGCACAATTTCGATTTACACAATAGATTGGAAAGCCAATAAAAACCAAAATGTTCAAGTAATTGATGCTTCTTTAAAAAAGTAAAATAAAGAGGGCACGTAGTAAACACAATGGGCACCTGATACTAAAAAGTAAAAAGATAAGGAATTTCCAATTTTATAACTAAATTACTAACAGGTAATAACAAAAATATCAACCACATTAAAAGCAACCTCAAGTAGCACCACACGAAAAAATAAAATGTAACAACAATAATTTCTAACATAATAAGTTTGATTGAAAAACAAAAGCGCACACTCACTAGCCACTAATGAAAAGATAATGAGCAAGTTTGAGGATTCAAAGAAATAAATAACTGTATTAGCTCAAAGGCTATCTTATCAAAACCAGGATCTGACTGTCTGCATAATTCCATTACTAACATGTCTGGAAGAGGAGAAATCCAAAGCAAGCCATCTAGTAGTTCCTTGACTTTGCATCTTGTAAATGGCAGAGGTGTTGATAGCTTTAAATGTTTGACAGTATATAATGATGATGGTAAGGTTTCTCTCAAATCTTTTGGTACAATCACATTCTTTACAAAGAAATTAAACAAAAAAAATCTGATTAGATGTTATATACGAAAATGCAAATCCAAGATAAAAAGTGAAATGAAATAAATTAATGAACGAGATAATCAAAGAAAGAAATAAAGATAAAACCAGAAGTACCTGAATTGCAATAATACTCAATTTGAATACTTTTGAATTTCTCATTTTTGAGAGGAATTCAATCTTTTCAGCATCCCAAGGACCATAGGAAGTCCACATTGTGTACTCAGCATCTAACGGACCCGAAGCATTCAACGAAAAAGATATTGCAGTATTACCAGAATATGAGAGTCTACATAATTTGGAAGAATCAATCATTACTTCAACCTTCTTTTTTTTTTTTTGAGAACACTTTAAAAATCATTACTTCAACCAGATTTTGGCAATTCATTACCAATGATTTAAGATGATGATGACTTGAAAGCTTCATTCTTTCCAGCTTATATCAAATTGCTAGCTCTAAGTTCTCAAGGAGTGGAAATCCAGAAAGATTATCATCAAACCACTTTCCCGTTGCATTTGGTGTATTTAGAAGTAACATTTTTAGATTTTTTAAAGGAAGCAAGTTGAGCTCAGATAGCCGACCCTCGATTATACATAGATCACGAAGATTTGGTGCTTCCAATTCAAGCCTGTCAAGGTGATTTTTTTGTACCAGAATTTTCATGACTTTAGCGAGACCAAAAATCTTTAAACACTTAATGCCCCGACAGCACGAAATTCCCATGTCTTCTACCATAGGACACCCAAAAACCAGATTCTGAATAATTTGATCATCTGCATAAACGCTTAATAAAGACAATCTTTTCAAAGATGGTAAGTTTATATCACTACGAATTGAATCCAACTTACAAGAATGTAGTGTCAACACAGTTAAAGATTTTGCAACCAAAACACTATGAGGCAAGGGATAACGTATACGAGACCCCCCAAAGAAAAGGATCAGCTCTTCAACATTACTCTCAACCACAAACCTTATCCAGCGGTCAACACGAGACTTGGATTTGTGATTCTGCACGCTATCCATTAATGTAAAATTCTTTATATGTGGTCTCTGACTTTGGCGGCTTCGTAATCGTATACATTTATTCAAGAACTTGTAAAAGTTTCTTCTCTTTATCTTGACTTCCGGATCATTCTTGTTTTCTGAACTCCGCAACATGGAGGTTTCATCGAATTTTAGAATGGGGAATGTAGTCCACACATGTTTCCATCGTGTAGACAAAAGAGTAGATTGAAATGCTTGTTTGGTATGAAGGAAGGACAGAACGAGTTGCAAAACATCTTCTGGCAACTCAGATATACGATCAACTACTACATCATCATCATCAACTGTGAACTTTTTTCTCTTAGAATCCATTCCTTGGAAAAAATTTCTGTGAGACTCAGGAGGTTCAGGTTTGTAGAGAGAGTCAAGTCTGAGAGATTGTATTCTAAAGGTTTAGAAAGATATCACACGCTTTTAAAACCAAACTTAACCTAATAACAGTGTACGTGGGAAAAGTATCCTAAGCTGATTCAGAAATACTTACTAAGTAGATTCGGAAAAGAGTTACGACCAAAGACAAATTAAAATTGGCCTACCTGGCAAAATCTCGACTAAGATTGAATTCTTCAGTGGCAGGTTGACTTTAATCTTGTAATGCCTTCTTCTTCTTTTTCTATTTTATTTTATTTTTTTTAATTTATAAATTTTCAGGTGTTAATAGACTGTGTGGATATCCAACTCCAAAACCCAATAAATGCCGGTCCTTGATTCCTATTGGATTTTTTACCCATGGATAACCAAACTTGGATCTGCCCCAACCCAAATTATTTTATTTTATTTTATATATATATATATATATATATATATATAAATTGGATGCAGTAAACAGTGTATGCACCTTATTTTATTTTTATTTTTTAATGTTTGAGCGTATGTAGATTTGATTATATTTTCACTCTGATTGTGTAAATTCAAAGAGTTTTTCACTCACAAAAAATTTGAAAATTTTGATCCAAAGCATAAGTCCATGCTCAAACAAAGCATATAAAATTTATGAATAACAAATTTGGACTGGGCTCTTCACACATGTAAGTTTAAATTTCTTTTCTTTTTTCTTTTTAAAGAATAAGCCTCCAGGGTCACAACAAAATTGATAAAAAAAAAAATTTACAATCGTAAATAAATTGAAATTAATTATAAGTTATATAAAAATAGAAGCATATGCAAACTACAATTATTTAATTCACCCATTCTCTTGTGCTGCCATGCTTGATCCTCTAATTTATTTATTTCTTCTCTCTCTCTCTTTTCCTTTCCTTTTGCAACTAGGGGTGGTGGCACTTGTTGTTTAGGGGGTTAAAATGAACCTTTGAATTCAATATATACATATATATAGTATTTTTTTTCTTAGTTTATTTTATCCTTAAAATTATTTTTGCACACCCTGATCACATCTTGCCCAAAACCAAACAATAATTAGATATCTAGTATAATATTTTTGTTAGTGATTCGAAATAAATAGTAAAGTTGGGGGTGTTAAAGCATTTGATTGATTAAGTAAACACTTAATGTAATATTTATGTATAGATGAGTGTGATTGTTTGAGATAATAAATAATAGTGTGGGTTGCATTTTGTCATTTTGTTTAAAATATTTTTATTAAAATAATGACAAATAGATAATGAAAACTGCATAAAAATAAAAATGTTATAAAAATTAACAAAATAAATAGTCACACCTAGCCACATTAATAATAGACCATGACAACTGAAAAAAAAAAAAAAAAATTCATGTAATTGTTTCAAAATATGAAAACTCGTAGAACAAAATTATAAAAAAAACTATCATGTAATTCTTTCTCAAGTAAAAATTCCAACATTTTATCATAGAGTTTGTAGTATGACTGGAAAATTGTACCTTAAAAAGGTAAAATCTATGAGCATGATGCCAGTGCAAGGCTACTAGTGGATAAACCAAAGTAGGTAATTATCAAATGGGAAAGATGAAGTTATATTAGATTTTGTATTTTTCTATTTTGGGGCAATGACTCTTTCAATATCTAAGTTATAAAGTGATTAGCCTAGAGTCTTGGGTTATCACTACCATTGTTCGAGTTGTAAGTATGCTTTAAATTCCAATATACTAGTGAAAGCATTAGTATATCTATCTTCCTCAATAAAATTTTCAGGAGAGAAATCACTTTCATTTATCTAGTTGATCTGTATCGTGTTTATATATTTGCTATTTTATGTCAAAACTATTGCGAATATAAATTCAGAAGCCTCAACGACTTGAGCTTGATTCTGGCAAGGCATATATAACAATATCTCAAATATATATATTTTTTCAATATTTTTCGTTTCGCTCATGGTATCATATCTAATAATTGCCCTATTTTTTTTATTTGCCTCCACCACCACCACCACCACCACCAATTCATCTTCCCCAAACACATCTCCCACCAACCGTAGCACCACTCACCACCTAACATAGCAAATTTAAACACACACGTAAAGAACATCCGGTCTTATATCAAATCCAAATTGGTAACAGTTTTGGTTTATCTGTGACACATATTGGGTCAACCCATCTCTTTACCTTTACATCCTCCTTTCTCTTACACAATGTTTAACACGTTTGTCGCATTATCAATAATTTAATTTTAGTTCATCATATACATAATTACACAAGGATACTTATACATCTATGAAACATATGGACTGTACATCTTCCCTCTTACTTTGAACCATCATCATCCTCCTTGTCGCACTTTGGCGAACACACCACTATCACTCTATCACACTCTCAATTGGGTGTCATCCAGTTTTTTAGAATTATTTCTCAAGTGGTTTCAAAATTTGGTCATGTACCATAATAAACAATTTCCTTTTTCCTTGTCATCTACTAAAATAATATTTCTGCTAAAGTTGATTTACACATATGTATAGGGACCATTTCCTATCTGTTCTCAAAATTTCTATAAATATTATCATTTCATTTTTTGGATGCTTGCAATAGATAAACTTGAGTCTTTCACATGACTTGCAAAAATGATTTTCTTTTCATTTTTATTCAATTTCAAAAATATGTTGAGCATTAATTCAATTTAACATAAAGTGGTATTTCTAGTCATATCTCATGTCTACACACTGTCCAACAAAATAGTCTTGTTTAGCATAAATATCACCATTCAGTATAAACAAGTTTTGCTTTACTTACCCACGCCAATATTCCTCTTTATTTTGGAATGATGCTTTTCAAAATTGCTTGTTATTTAATAAAGTTCATTCTCATTCCCACACTTCAAAATACATATTCTTTTGAACTACTCTTTCACACTTTTCCTAATTATTCATTTTTGTGAGTTTTCAGTTATATATGCTTGTTCGTCCAAATTTTTGTGAGTTTTCAATGTGTTTTTCTTGGTTATAGCCTAAAACATAAAAGTAACAAATGTTTCCACATTAAAAAAATGACCATGTTTATATCTCATGTGTTGTCCTATTTCAAGATTTTTTACCCTTTTCAACGAAAATCTCCATCATCCATTTCAAATCTTCTAACTTACTCCAAAAATTCTCTCATTTTTGTACAGCCTATGGTATCTCATTTGGTTCCAACATAACAATGTTCTATATTTTCTACTTTATGTATGTAAAGTAATTCAAAAGGGAACACGTCAAGAATGCACATAAAAGAATATTTAATTTATTTCTTATGGGTAAAATACATATTTATGTTTCTGTTTAGAATTAAGTTTAAAATACATATGTTTATGTTTATGTTTCTGTTTTTTTAAAATAATTATATCAAAGAGTAAAAAATAACTTGCAAGTTGATGCTTTATTAGTCTGATGTTACTAAAAAAGTGTTTAAATTAAACAAAACAAAAAAAAAAAGTCCAAAATGGGAGAGAAAGTGATGAATAGGTAAAACAAACCATATAAGGTGTACAAAATATGACTTGCAATGTGAAATTATAAATTCACACAGTTTAAAGCAATTTGACGAACTTGCCTCATGGCAAGCACTAAAATCCCCAAAATGTCAAATGACAGATTTTTGAATTAGTTTTACTTTACTTATATATTTTCTATAGATTTCTATCATAAATCTTATTTTCAAGCTAGACTTTAACTCTTTCACAAAATTTCTTTTTCTTAATGTACTTTCTTAGAGTGTATAAGATTAATTTGATATATATTTTATGGGAAACTAGTATATGAATATATATATATATATATATATATATAATTTTATGATTTTAGAATTATGGGATGTATTAACAAAAATATAGATATGAATATATGATTATATTGCAATTTCCTGATTAGATAACCAAAACGGTGACTTTGATATTATTAAAACAAAGATAAATTGTCATAGACTAGTTCTACTATAATTAGTGAACTATTGCAATGTATTTATTTTTCCCTGCAATCTCTCTGGAATATTGTTTCTCTCTCTCCCTCATATTGTAATTCTTTTCTCATTATTTTATTTTTTAATTTTTTCCAAGTTACTCACTCTTGGATAATCGTATTTGCAATAAGATGGATTCCCACCATTCTTCAATTCAACTTGATAGCGATGATTGTCGAATCTTAATATATATATATATATATATTTTCATTTGCATGGATTTAGATAAATATTTATGATATTATCATCTTTTATTTTATTTTTCATCTTTGTAGAAATTTTTTTTTTTTTTTTTTACATATTATATATCAAAAAATATTTTGTTTTACTCAAATTTTGGTTCTAGCATAAACTTATTAATTCTTTCTCTATTAGTTATATATATTAAAACAAAAATTTGCACAAATATGGAATGAACAAAAAAAAAATTATTCAATTTATTTCGTGTAACATACAAGTTTATGTTTATGTGTAACTGCATCCTCATGTTTATGTTGTTGTCATAAAAATAAGGGTAAAATACTATTTTAATTCGTAAACTTTACTAAGAATTTGTTTTTTGGTTCTTAATTTAAAAAAAAAAAAAATTGTTTTTTATCCTTAAATATTGTAAAGAGTTTTTAATAGTTTAACTCTTCAATAGTGTAAGGACGAAAAATGATTTTAGGGTTTAGAAATAAAAATAAACTTTTGGTAAAATTTAGAAACCAAAATAGTATTTTACGCTAAAATTAATTATTAACAATTAACCAAAAATTTTGGCTTCTCAACTATAGAGCATAGCCAAAGATGGTTATGCACTATAGTTCAAAGGTAAAACACAAATATTATTTTTTATTCTCGCTCCCATTAAAATAATATTTATTTCTTTTTTTGCTATGCTCCTCTCATTCTCTTCACAATCTCACCTCTCTTTCTCCACTCTCACTGGCACAAGCCTAGCTCCTATTCCTCCTTCTTCCTCACCCAAGCTCTCTCTTCAATCAGTCATCTTCATTCCTTCTCGCCGACCCAAGCCCCATCACAGACCGAAACCACAAGCCCCATTGTCGACCCCAGGCCCATCGCTAACCCATCTCAATCACCATCTTGCCCAAAGCACATAAGATGAATAGTCCAAATTGAGACCAAAAAAAAAAAAGTCAAAGTTGGTGTTCTATGGCCATAGTTTATTTATTTATTTTTTTTTTTTTACAAGATAAAATTCTACTTTAGCATAATCTAAGTGTATATGTGTGTGAAATTTCTTCCTAGAGACTTAAACTCTAACCCTTCCCCCACACATCCCACAAGTACTTATACTTGTAAAGCGACCATTGCACTAAGGATTTGCAGTGATGGCCATAGTTTTAACTTGTAGTAAGTGGTGAGAAAGACAGTGTCACTCACTTCAACACGGCAATTCAAAGAAGAAAGGTTTACGTCTTTTCCGGAACTCTACATTTTGATCTTTTTTATCAGGTTGTATTTGGATAAAGATAAAGATAAAAGGTTCTGCCATCTTTTATTTTTATCTACAGTACTTTCATAAAAAAAATTTCAGTTTCACCAAAATAACCAGAACCCAAACAGACCCTCAGTGTGTGTTTTTCCTTTTCTTTTTAAATCACTAAAAAAAATTCAACTATTTTTATTTTCCTTTCGACCTTAAAAAGAAAGAATAAATTAATGTTTGACACATTATTTACACTTTTGTGGTTTGGATTTCTAGGTGTTTGTTCTTGGCTTTCTAGTTGTTGTTGGGTGGTTAAGGGTGGTTGCTCTGGTTGGCAATGGTTGTGGTTTGTGTGGTGTTTTTTGGCAGTGGGTTTTCCATGGTGGCAATTGGTGGTTGTTGGGTGTGATTGGGTTTGGGGTGCGATGGTTGTTGGTAGTTTGTTTATTGTAGTGGTTGTTGTTTATTGCAGCGGATATATTATTTTATTGTGTTATTTATATTATTTATTGTTGTAAAAGTTAAAATAAAACTACTGATGTTGGATATTTTGTAAAATGATAAAGTAAAATAGATAAAATAGCTTTCGATAGAGTAAAATAATTAAAGTTATGCTCCACTAATGTGGATGCTTTAATACATGCCTATTGCATCATAATACAACATCATAGAAATGTCCATAGAATAGAAATGTCCATAGAAGGATTATCAAAAAAAGCAAAATTTTGGTTTGTCTCCAAGTTCCTGGTGGCTAAGGCATCGGCATATTTATTGGCCTCCCAAAAGCAATGATTTATCTTCACCTGAGAAATCCATTGATGCCTTACCCACCAAAAGAGAATTTATTAATATTTATCAATCTTATTCAACTTTGGTTTCGTTTCACAATAACAAGCATGCTCACAAGGAAAATCCACAATGTCCCAATGAGTTGTCTATGACTCTATGCTCTATACCTTAGTCACCTGTACTTTTATAAAATCGCTAAAGAATCTTCTCACAAAATTTTTAAAAACGGAAGGAAGAAATCGAAATAATGAAAGACAGCAAAAAATACGTAACTCCAAGCACGTGAATATAAGTGGAATCAAATAAAAACTTGGAACTGATATGAGTCAAGTGGAACCATGATCCGGAGGCTTTTAGTAATTTTGTTCTATAAAGTTACACTTAAGGGCGGAGCCAGAAATTTTTGTTTGGAGGGGCCGATTTGTGTTGCTAATTCATTAGTCTATACAAACTTTTATACACATACACAAACACATGTATCTATACACATACATAAAAAATTAGTATTTTTCACAATGAATCCTTAAAATTAAATGCTTCATAGAATTAAATTAATCTCTCACCATCTTCCATAGTGAAATCCTTACAATTTTCATTTTCAATATAAGTTACCAAATTTTCTACCGTTGTGAGTAAAAAAATTTCAATTGAATTAGTGAAGTGTTCACAGACATAAATGATCCAAAACTTTAAAAAATACAAGAACACATTTTACCATAAAAAATGAATTTGAGAAACAATACGTTCTCTATAACTACTAGACAAATTGGACAATTTTTTTTAAGAACATTATTGAACCAACTCAAATAGTTGGGGGGGGGGGGGGGGCAAGTCCCATTTTTGAGGGCTAATTATTAAAATATTAAATATTTCTATATAGTAAAAAAAAAAAAAAAAAATTCAAAAATTTTGGGAGGGCCATGGCCCCCCCACCCTAACATGTAGCTCTGCCCCTGGTTACACTTTGCTCCAAAAAAGTCAATTTCGCATTCCGGCCAATATTTACCGTTCTAACACGAACACTGGTACAGACACACTGGTATGTAGAACAGACAGCACATGCCTTCCTGGAACAGTAAGGACGCAGGAAGTCACAACGCAAGATCAAAGGGGGTTCCAGTAGGGGCCATCAGAGGTAATAGTGTCAGAATTGCATGAAATTTGGCAAGTTGAAGGGAAACAGCATTCTGATCCAAATTCATGACAGCCATGAACGTCACCAAATTTTAGACAAATTCCTTCGTTAAGGCCCCAAAACAGTGTTTTTGCTATTTATAGTAATATTTGTTTTTCCTTAATAACTTTTAATTTAAAAGTCAGAATAAAGTCCCGTCTGTTTTGGAACGACCCTTAAGGTCAGTAGTTTATGATTCTGCGTTTAACTCAATTTTGCCATTTTTGGTAAAATTCAGTAATTTTGTCACCTAATCGCTTAATTAGTGTGAATTAGGGTTTTAAACGTTTTTGCTCAGTATTTATATGTTTTGTAGCCGTCAGAGGTAAAACAGACTATTATCAATAAACCCAGACACTTTGTCAAATTTTTTTCTGATGGATTCCATTTTTATCTCCTTGTGAATTCAGGGAAACCCCTCATGGATTCAAGGAAACCCTCGTGGATTCGAGGTTTACTACCAGAAACTAACCATTTAGTTTCTGTCCATCAAAGAGAGCATCGTGTATGCTTCTCTTCAGACTTCCGCGACATCACTCACTATCTTCCATAGTAAAATCCTTACAATTTTCATTTTCAATATAAGTTACCAAATTTTCTACCGTTGTAAGTAAAAAAATTTCAATTGAATTAATGAAGTGTTCACAGACATAAATGATCCAAAACTTTAAAAAATACAAGAACACATTTTACCATAAAAAAATGAATTTAAGAAACAGTACGTTCTCTATAACTACTAGACAAATTGGACAATTTTTTTTAGGAACATTATTGAACCAACTCAAATATTTGGGGGGCCAAGTCCCATTTTTGAGGTCTAATTATTAAAATATTAAATATTTCTATATACTAAAAAAAAAAAATCAAAAATTTTGGGAGGGCCATGGCCCCCCCACCCTAACATGTAGCTCTGCCCCTGGTTACACTTTGCTCCAAAAAAGTCAATTTCGCATTCCGGCCAATATTTACTGTTCCAACACGAACACCGGTACAGACACACTGGTATGTAGAACAGACAGCACATGCCTTCCTGGAACAGTAAGGACGCAGGAAGTCACAACGCAAGATCAAAGGGGGTTCCAGTAGGGGCCATCAGAGGTAATAGTGTCGAATTGCATGAAATTTGGCAAGTTGAAGGGAAACAGCATTCTGATCCAAATTCATGACAGCCATGAACGTCACCAAATTTTAGACAAATTCCTTCGTTAATGCCCCAAAACATTGTTTTTGCTATTTATAGTAATATTTGTTTTTCCTTAATAACTTTTAATTAAAAAGTCAGAATAAAGTCCCGTCTGTTTTGGAACGACCCTTAAGGTCAGTAGTTTATGATTCTGCGTTTAACTCAATTTTGCCATTTTTGGTAAAATTCAGTAATTTTGTCACCTAATCGCTTAATTAGTGTGAATTAGGGTTTTAAACGTTTTTGCTCAGTATTTATATGTTTTGTAGCCGTCAAAGGTAAAACAGACTATTATCAATAAACCCAGACACTTTGTCAAATTTTTTTCTGATGGATTCCATTTTTATCTCCTTGTGAATTCAGGGAAACCCCTCATGGATTCAAGGAAACTCTCGTGGATTCGAGGTTTACTACCAGAAACTAACCATTTAGTTTCTGTCCATCAAAGAGAGCATCGTGTATGCTTCTCTTCAGACTTCCGCGACATCACTCACTATCTTCCATAGTAAAATCCTTACAATTTTCATTTTCAATATAAGTTACCAAATTTTCTACCGTTGTAAGTAAAAAAATTTCAATTGAATTAATGAAGTGTTCACAGACATAAATGATCCAAAACTTTAAAAAATACAAGAACACATTTTACCATAAAAAATGAATTTAAGAAACAGTACGTTCTCTATAACTACTAGACAAATTGGACAATTTTTTTTAGGAACATTATTGAACCAACTCAAATATTTGGGGGGCCAAGTCCCATTTTTGAGGTCTAATTATTAAAATATTAAATATTTCTATATACTAAAAAAAAAAAATCAAAAATTTTGGGAGGGCCATGGCCCCCCCACCCTAACATGTAGCTCCGCCCCTGGACTTACACTTTGCTCCAAAAAAAGTCAATTTCGCATTCCAGCCAGTATTTACCGTGCCAACACGAACACCAGTACAGGCACACTAGTGTTTCATGCTAGTTCAAATGCTGGTTGTACCGGACTCGGTTCAATCGTACCAGGTTATATATTGGATTTCGGCCACTGAACAAGGTGACGCTATTGCAATACAAGCTGCTGAGATGAGAGCCACTAGGACAAACGAAATAATACCTAGTGGAGTGACTTCCATGGCACAATCTGCTGCTAATGAGAATAACACTACTCTCTGTGACATCCTAGCGGTAATTAATTTTTGTTCACTATTGATTTGTCTCATCATGATGACCAGCTCACATGGGTGATGCTAGTTATAAGTGTATTTTGACTAGGAAAATGTTAAAAGTACTATAATAATTTTTATTTCAAAATGTTTAGGGATTGTCATGGTGCAACTGCAACATTAACCAAATAAATAAAATTTTAACTACTTTTTCTTTTCTTTGTTTTAAAATTAAAACTAAAGGTATTTGTGGGAGGCCCAAGACATTAGACCCCCTGGGCCTTATTTGAAGAGTCTAAAAGCCCAACGTGTTTACCCATTAGGTTTTTAGATGGGCCCTAGAACTACCAAAGAGAAGAAAGGGGCCGAAGAGTCATTCTGTTCAAAGAAGGCAACCGGACGAGGACAACCTATGGGAAGGAAGAAATTTTTACGAGGTCGAGGCTCATCATCTGAGGAAGGTAGCAATACACAAACCAGGAATAAGGGAAAACTTTTTAGAGAAGTATCAATCACCTCCGCATCAAATGCACTGCACCAACCATGTTAGCCATATTAATGGCTGAATGACACAGTGCCAAGATAGTCTGTAACATTCTCAACATGACCTAAAAAGAAAGGATGTGACAAGTATCCTAAAGGAAAATCAACAGCCCCCCATGTGGAGGGACAGGATTAGATCTAAAGCACTATAAAAGAGAGGAAAACTCCTATGAACAAGGATCAGATACTTAAAGAATCAGAGAGAATACTTATCCTACATTATACCAAGTGTAAAAGGTTCATTGGCCATTTCGAGAAAGATAAATAAAATACATATATTATTCAGACCTTACTTTTTATCCCATTATCTTCGTTTCTTTTTTTCTTTTTCTTTTTCTTTGTTCAAGATCTATCATTTAAGAGTCATCATGTTGGTCCGAAGACCCATCTCTATAAATTAGTTGTAGTGGGCCTTGACCCAAGCCCAATCACCTTTTTGGGCCTTGAATTTTTGCCCCATACAATAATATATAATTTATAGTATGTTAATATCATTATTTTGTACAAATCACATGGTAATAATTGGTATTACTTCAATAATATAATAATTAAATTTTTTATATTTTTCAAAAATAGACTCTATTACTATGGTAAATCTGTAGTAAATATACTTTACTAAATTTTAAAATGGTATGATGAATATTACAAATTTTATAAATATATTTAATTAATAAAAAAAAATTAATTAGGATATTTATTTATGATTTTATTAAAGTATTATAATCATAATTATACATACTTTCTTTGTATGTGTTTTTTTAATTAAAATTGGTAGTAGATTTTATATTATTCATATATATATATATAAATGAAATTATTAAATTCTTAGTTACTATTTCAAGCCTTATATTCTTTTTATCTCTCATTTCATATAAAAAGGTTAGAAAATCCAAATTTAAGTTAATTACATTCCAACGTTTTATCTTAAAGTTTACAGTGTGATTGGAAAATTGTAACTCAAAAAAATATTGTTTGAGCAGGATATCACTGCAAAGTTGCTAGTTGGTAAAGCAGTGATGGGAAGATGCTAATGTTAGGATTAGTACCCTAAAATCCTATTGTATGATGCTATGTATGACTTAATATTGTGATTAATAAATTTATTTTATTATTATCTAAAATAATGATAACATAAATATTCGAACATTATCATATAATCTATGAGATGCATAGTATGTAGACTTATGTGAAAAGTCACAGAAGATATAAATCACAAGTTCTTTGTAAACTCAGAATTTTAGTTCATAGTCGGTGATAAAATTGGGCATTTCATCTACGAAAACTATAACATAACATGTCAACTAAGATGATTTGTTTTGATCATGGAAGTAGAGACTTCTAGTTGATATGTTTTAAGAGTTAAGACATATTGAATTGGATCGCTGTGAGATTTATTATTCTCCTAACGACTGTCAAATGAATAATAAATTTCACGACTTTTATTCACATGAACTTTTAATCCTGAGAAAATAGTGAACATGATCATGAAGTGTAAGTTGCTTTGATATATCAAGAGTGAAATCTAAAGTAATGGTCAAAACCTCAGTATGTTGAGCAACCACATTTAGTGTTGATAGAACATATATTCTCAAGATGGAATTCATAGTCTCTTAACGGAGATATAAAATATTCCCTTGAAATAAGTTTAATAGGTTTGTTATTCAGAATGTTAGGCCTAACTATTTTAGTAAATAGTTACTAAAATATATATTTATGAAATTGGATTTCATAAATATATGATAAATAACTTAAAAAATTAAACCGGGTATTCAAGGATTAAGATATAGTAATTTACAAAGTGGCAGTTTACATTCATAACTTTGTATTACTACGAATATTTTATGAAGGGGTTGCATGTACAATAAAGTCTTGAGATATAATTTATCAATAAGATCTAGAGTGCAATTATATTTATATAGTAGTATTAAATATAATTAATCGTAACTTTAGACTTGTCAAGAGTTGACAGAAAAGCCCAAGACATATTGGAGCTAGTGTCTTATTTGTTCTCTTTTGGTCACATTTCAAGCCACATACTAAAGCCCAATTAGAAATGCTCAAACGGCTAACTCAATTAGATAACCAGTTATAATGAGAGAAACATACAGAATTTGTATAAATATGAAATGGTATGTATGTGAGTGTTTAACTCTCTTTCATTCTCTCTAGAACATACACATTTAACTGATTGAGAGACCACACTTCTTAGGTATCAAGTGGAATTAGAGTGAAGATTAAAAGTGTTCTCAAGTGCTTTTCATCTTCGGTTTTGAATTACACTGTTTCAAGGTACACTCTCTTGTTCTTATATTCTGAAACTTACATGGCACATGTTATCAATTGTAAATAAAGTAGATCTGTTAATTTTTTCGCTACGTACATGCATATTTGCAACAGCTGAAAGGGTGATTAATTGGTGCAAAAATAAGAAAGAAGTTTGACATGAGCACTACTCATGGTGGAATTGCCACCTCTATTGCGGCAGTGCCTAGGGATAACCAGGCAAGTAATATCATATGGGAAAGAAGTAGTTTCATGAGGTTTTGTGTTTTGAGGCAATGACTCTTTTAGAATAAAAGTTATAAAGAGATGAGCATAGAATCTAGGGCTATCACTAGATTCACTACTCTTTTCCCTTTTTTAATCATGCTTTTAATTCTAATAGTGGAGATATAGTACTTTTATCTTCTTCTCCATATTGGATCTGTCTCTATAAAAACATAGAATTTTTTATTAATCCAAAATTTTAATGTTTTCAATATATCAAATGATCTTTATAATAAATAAAAAAATACAATGATAACAATAAAACTAACCTAAATAGCGACAATTAAAGATAAGGTTTTCCAATTCTAGAATTGGAAAGCCTTATTTAATGAAGAGCATCATAAGCATTCCTTCCTATTGGCTAGCCTTGGTACAAAATATGACTCCTTCGTCACTTCTATTATAACTCGTACATGTAAATCATCTCTCATTTGAAGACTTAAAAAATGTCTCCCACCTTTTTTATAATTTCTATCAAAGAGAATATGCTCCCTCGTATGTAAATTGGTATCCAGACTCTATTGCTACTCTGCACCTCACTTCTGACATAGCAAACCTAGTGCTACTCTTCACCTCAATGCTTATAAGCATGTGTAAGTTGCTTAATTTTCTAAGCAACTTCCACCTTGGTCCATAATGTGCAAAAACCATGTCTTGTTGGGCAATATAGGCTAAATGGGTTGCACCAGCATTTGGGGGCCTGTTAGAGAAATTAATGTGTAGGGCTTGAGAAATGCTCATGCTAGCTGCATCTGGTGTAGATGCCACGTACGGGCATGTCACAAGTGCCCATTTTTATATAGGTACATGACAGGTCCATATTGCTTTACAATTTTAGTGAAGGCTATATGAGGCATTGTCCCTAGAAGTGGAAGTGCACCTATAATATAATAGGTGGGAGTTTACTAGAATGGTTTTTGAGGAGTGACAAATGGAATAGCATGTGATGAAAAAGAGGATAATGCAGCAACAAGTTCTCTAAGAAGGAACTACGTACAACAGTACTAGGATTAAGCTATATATGTGATATAGAATGTTACCTTGTCGCATTGAACATATAGGTGGTGTTATTAATGGATTTGGATCTGGTGCAATGCAGTACCCCCTAAATCCTTTACAAAAAATTTCAACATTTTCATCTTTTATCTCTTCTAATTTTTAACAATTTTTTTACTTTTTAAACTTTCTTTGATTCAATGGGCTGATATTAAAAGTAATATTCCTAATTTTTTATCACGGCCATATTTAAAAGAAATTTTTTATCTCAATCCATTTTTAATGATGTTAAAGCAGCCAATGCATGTGGTTAGGTGATGAATTACATGTGACCAACAGAGTGAATTCTCAACTAATACTACTCTCTCTAGAGAAACTAAGTTGGGACAAAGAACCCCGTGTTACTTTTAACTCTTGGCTCATATTCGAAATTAAACTAAACAAACAAATTTGAATTTTTTATACTCGGCTTGACTTGTTTATAGCCTAGGTTTGATGGAGTAAAAGTTGAAAAAATGTTAATTAATTGCAAAAGGAAGGGAAGAAGAAGAAGAAGAAGAAGAAGCCTGGGTGGATTAATTGTAGATACCTCCATTTTTATTTATAGTACTGATAATTTCAATTATTTACTGTTATAATATTTGTTATCAATTGTGTTGTGACCATCTTCTCCCAAAAAAAAAAAAAAAAAAAAAAATTGTTGTGACCATCTAGGCTTATTCTTAAAAATAAAAAATATAAACTTACACGTGTGGAAAGCCCAGCCCATATTTTTTATTCATTCCTTTTATATGCTTTGTTTGAGAATGGATCTTGTGCTTTTGGTTCAAAACTTTCAAATTATTTGCGATTGAAATGCTCTTTGAACATACACAATCAAAGTGAAAAAATAAACAAATCCACACTGCTCAAATATTTTAAAAACAAAAACAAAAACATACACAGTTTACTAGATCCAATTTTATTATTAAAAATAAAATAAGTGGGTCGGGGCGAGTCTGAGTTTGGATATCCACAGGTAAAAAATTCAAAAGTAATCAAGCATGGGTATTTACTATTTATTGGGCTTTAGAGATGGATATCCATCGATAAAATTTTGAGTCGGGTTAGGATTACCCTACCTTAGCCCAAACCCAATTCATGGCCATCCTGTCCAATAAAACTTGAAAATTTATTATTTTTAAAAACATTTTATTGGGAGAATGATAAAACAATAAATTTTGTCAGTTTTTTTATAAGGGGTAATTGCAGTTAAACTAAGCCACTTGTGGTTCAAAAAGTGTCACTTAACCCATCTGAGGTGCCCTCTGTTTGACATCCATAACTCACCTCTCCCTTTTCACCATTAAAAATAGGGGTAAATGTGTCTTGTTCATTATATTTTATGTCTCTCTCCTCTTTTCTCTCCTTTTTCTTCTTCTTCACATAAAATATAAAAGAAAAATATCAAAAAACAAGTCAAGATAAAATTTGTTTCATCATTTTTCATATATATAATTAGCACAAAGTTTTACGAAAAAGGGTAGACCAAGCAAAAAAAAACCCTCTCTCTTTTGCTAGGTTCTCTAAAAAAAACACAAATTTGCAAGTTAAAAAAAAAAAATTATATAAAAAAAAAAAAAAAAAAAAAACCAACTATCTAGCAAATCCAACACTACAGCCAACTCACTAAACCATCAAATCATAACCTCACCAAACTACCACCTCCAACACCACCACCACTATTAGCCACCGCCCAAAACCCCATACTGGGAAGCAAAAACAAAGAAACAAGAAAAACCCAGCAAAAAAATCTACAAAAAAAAAAAAAAAAAACCCCAACAATCTAACAAATCCAACACCACAACCAACTCATTGAACCATAAAAAATCATAGCCTCACCAAACTACCACCTCCAACACCACCACTGCTGTTAGCCACTGCCCAAAACCCCAGACTGGGAAGCAAACAAAGAAACAAGAAAAACGAAATCGTGAGATCGGCTAAGTAGCAAAGCAACTTGATTGTCTAGATCGGCTAAGATCTAAGCAATGGAGAGTGGTGGATTCAAACTTTTTGGGGTTAATGGATTTGTGGGTTCAACTTTTCTAGGTTGGTTTAAACTTCCTTATGGTTGGTGGGTTCAAATTTTTTAGGTTTAATAGATTTGCAAGTGAAATGGATTTCTAAGTTGGTTTAGTTTTTCCTACTTTGAGTTTTTAGGATTTGGCATATTTGTTCTATCTATGGCTTCAAAAATAGCTGGAGAATCTTCTGGGTTCCTACCAATCAAAAAAAACATGGGTTCTTTTTTCTTTTTCTTTTTTTCCCTTTCTATCTAGGTTCCTTTTTGTTGGTAGTATATACATCGAGAAGGAACCAATTATTGTGCTAATTGAACAAGATTCGGGTCACAATATGGGATTTAGGTTTGAAGATTTGATTTCTAAGATGGTGAGAGAGAAGTCGTTCTTCAATATGTTTCTTATAATTATGTTTCTATTGTGGCTTATATAGTAAAGGGGATTTTTTAACGAAAATGGCAGAGGTGGGTAATGGGTGTCTAAAAGAGGTCACCTCAAGTGGGTTAAGTGATAACTTTTAAACCATGGGTAGGCACTTTTAAAACGGGCCAAACCACAAGTGAGTAAAGTGCAATTTCCCCTAAAATCTTTAATGTTGGGTGTATTGTAAAATGAGGTGTTAAAATTGATAAAGTAGGTTTTTGAGATGGTAAATGCTAAATTTTTTGAAATCTTTGATTAGGATGCTCTAATGTGTGGGAAAATCCATTGGACTTCACATTTGAAAAGTTTTAGAGTAGGAAAATGCAAAAATTGATCCAAGAGGAAATGATTTTTAATTAATTCCATTTTTTTATAGGACTAGGAAAGGAATCGTGCTAGTTGAGTACATTCTTCGCACATTAATGCATTCATTTGATTGGAAATTGCCAAGTAGGGTTGTTGAGCTAAACATGGACGAGTCCTTTGGACTTACATTGCAAAATGCAATGCCCCTTTCGACTATAGTTAGCCTAAGGCTATTTAGGTTAGGTTAAAATTTGTAGAAGTATAGGGTTTCTGCCTCAGGATGTGCATGCATGTTCATCCTTGCATACATAACTTTAGTCATGCATACGTAGTCTCTCTAAGAAACCTAGATTTTTTTTTTTTTTTCTTTTTGTTCTTTACTTTATATGCTATATATTTTATTCCTTACCTTATATAACATGTTATGGTGGGCCTTTTTTGCAACTGCAAGCTGGCCTGTCTCCTGCCAAGTTACGACCCAATGGTTCTGGGTAGGAGAGTCGGGACTGACTTAACTACAACACACCCTAGGCCAGCTTATGCACAAGCTAGAGCCCCTTTGCTAGGACCTTGGACACTTGCCCATGGCGAAGGAAACTATTACAAAAAAGTTATGGCAAGCAAGTGTAATATGACAATAATAAGAAGAATATGCTTACTATCAGCCAAAAAATGGAAAAGCTAGATCATGATCTTAGTAAAGGAAGAAGTAACACATCATTATAAATGCAACATAAATGAGTTAATAACAATAAAGAAAAGGAAATAACACTAATGCTTGATCAATAACATAAGAATAATGGTCAGTCTGACGTGCTTGATTTCTCTACGGTGTCAAGCCCAAGAAGGGAACCACTCTTCAATGTGAGCAATCTCACAGGGAAATCTTGCCGCGGAAATTACCCACTTTGAGAGAATGGGCCAAAATGGCTTATCCTCAAATTCCTTAATCCTCACTAAAGAGTAGGCTTTTAGAGAGAGAGAAGGGAATGGCCTATTGGTGTATGCCCACTATCACGCTCTTGCTTACTCTCTGTTTTTCTTTCTAATTCCTTTTTCCTTTCTAAATTTTTTTTTTCCCTCCTATCTTTCACTCCCTTTCTTACTTCTTTTTCTCCTCTATTCTCCCTTGTTCTGTTGCCCCCCATTGTGCACAACTGAGTCCCCTTTTACACTGCCTGTTGTGATTGGTTTTTACTATTTTACCCCTTAACCGCTTTTGTCTTGATATGGGTATCCTTTCCAGACCACCCACTAGTCTGTCCGCTGCCCAGCTATTATCGCTTACATGTGCTAGCCGTGCCACATCTCATATCCAAACAAAAGAGCTTTATTTTGTTTTCTCGCTCACTATGGTATTCTCATTCGGATAAGGGTGGGCATTCTCTCTCACTATCCCCCATGGCACGCACTTAGTGATTCCAACTCATCTTTCCCTCTTTTGGGTGGTATGTCATCCCAGTAAGACATTTCTCCCAAAAGAGCTTAAGCACTCCAAAATAGGCTTTCCCCTTCTCCCCACCACCAGACTATACCTTATCTTATCTCTAACCCATGGTCCACCACTCCTGTATTGGCTTAGTACAAGTTGGTGGTGCCTGAGCCTTATGAATGCTCCACTTCCATGTGTGTCCATGGCTTGTCTATTGTTCATGCATTTGCCATGACCTGAAGGCTTGTCTGCACATTTTGCTACTCATTCTTGACCTCTTATAGCGTGGATGAGTCTCTAAACTTTCATTCTTTATGTCTTACTTCTTTCCTGGCCTAGGTCTTGCTCGGTCGTGGGCCTTTCCTTCTTCAATCCATTCCTTCCCCTCTTTATGGGTTAGTTGACACTCCTGCCATGCCATCCCGTTGTTCCTACCATGCTATTATTTGACTTGTACTTGCTGGGCCTCTTTTAAGCATGTTGTATGCTTTCCTTTTGCTCAATTCCAATAGCCCAGCATTATCATTGGGCTTGTGCTCATGTTGTTTTGGGCTTCCTCGGCCCATTTGTTCACTTTCGGGCTTCCTTGGCCCATTTTATTTTTTTGGGCATCCTCGGCCTGTTTCATTTCCTGTGGCATCCTGATCCATTCCAATCATTCATTCCCATGAGCTTTTGCTAAGTCTTTTGGGCTTCCTTGGCCTAAATTACCATATCCTTTACTTTCGGGGTTTATGGGCTTTTCCGCCAACCCCTAGTTACTTAGTTCCTTCCTTTGGGCTCCTTCAGCCCATTCTTGCTTGCTTTCCATTTCTCATAATGCTTATGGGTTTACCACTTCTTTTTTCAAGTTCCTTTGGGCCCACTTGCTTTCTTTGAGACCCTTTTGCTATTTTTTAAGCCTATGGTCTATTATTCCTATCATTCGAGTATAATGGTTTTCTTCTCAATTTACTAATTCTTGTTTTTTATTCACTCCCATATTGTTAGGCTTCTTCTTATTATTGGGCCTCCTTGCCAAAGTGGGGATCAACACATGCTAGTAACATTTTTAGGATGTGAATAACATGCTAGAAACAAGAATATGTAAATTATAAAGCATGATAAGAATATATTTAGCTAACTAGTTTCGTAAATTTGCCTTGATTTCCAATTTGTCACTATGACTTGTTGTATTCAAATTTGTTTCTTATTTTTTTTTTTTGCTCAATGTTGTATATGACTTTGTTACTATGTAATTTATAAATCTTAGTTGGAGAAACAATTCTTCTTGATTAGGTAGCAAAAGTTCTCTTGAGCTTGAATTGGTCAACGTTCGTTGACCAATACAATCTCAAGATTGTATACAAATTTTTTTTTTAAGTGCATATGGATCATTACATTTGTAGAGTGTATTATATGCTTACTTACTCTTAATCCTTCAATCCAATCTAACCAAAATACCTAGACCTAAATCATATTTGACCCAAAATTTAAAGAACCAAAAAACAAAAACTATACCGGTAAAGGGTACAAGGTTCGACAAAGGCAGAAGCATGATTGTCTTCTCAAATTTTTTTCTCCCTCCATTTTCTATGCCTAACAGAATTTCTCTCTATCGTTCTCTCTCCATGTTTTGTTTGGATGTTTTAATGTTTGATTTTTTTTTTTAAGCGGTTAGTTTCTGTACTGACTATCAAACGATGTTTTAAAATTGTGAATCATTACAATTTATAGCTTAAATCTACACTCTACAGTAATTTTCAAAACCCTAGAAACGGTAATTGAATAGAAAACAAAAAAAGGGAAAAACAAAACATGCCTACCTTCTGAATTATCTTCTAAATCGCTTCTGAATCGCCTGTTGTTGCAGAGTATGAACAAAGTTTTTTAGTTTTCACTGTTGCAGAAGACGAACAAAGTTTTTTTTTTTTACTTATTTTTGGATTTTCTTTTTTCATATGGAAGTCAAAGTCTAAACTTCTGATTGGGAAATATGGCGTTTGCGTTTTAGGGTTTGTGTTTTTTTTTTTTTTTTTTGGGATAAGCAGCTTGGTGTTTTTATAGATATACGTTTGATGAAAGTGAGTCTTCCAAACACACCATGCAGTATTTTAAAGGAAAAACTATATACGTGGCTTTTTTTAAGTGGCATTTTTTCCTATCGTAGCAGCACCTCCTTAATTAAGTCTTCCAAACACACCATGCAGTATTTTAAAGGAAAAACTGTATACGTGGCTGTTTTTTAAGTGGCCTTTTTTCCTAACGTGGCAACACCTCCTTAATTGCAGGAAAGACTTCTACTTTTATATATAATATTAGAGAGGGAGAGAGAGAGAGAGAGAGATAAACAACATTTAAGTCTCCAACTCAAATACCACCGCACACATTGGTGCAATAATCACTCCACAAGTATAAGTGCTTGCAGGGTATGGGAGATAAGGGTCAGAGCTCAAGTTTTCAAAAGAGAGTTTCACACAATTTTAAAGGAAAAACTGTATACGTGGCTTTCTTTAAGTGGCATTTTTTCCTAACGTGGCAGCACCTCCTTAATTGAGTCTTCCAAACACACCATGCAGTATTTTAAAGGAAAAACTGTATACATGGCTGTTTTTTAAGTGGCATTTTTTCCTAACGTGGCAGCACCTCCTTAATTGCAGGAAAGACTTCTACTTTTATATATAGTATTAGAGAGGGAGAGAGAGAGAGAGATAAACAACATTTAAGTCTCCAACTCAAATATCACCGCACACATTGGTGCAATAGTCACTCAACAAGTATAAGTGCTTGCGGGGTATGAGAGGTAAGGGTCAGAGCTCAAGTTTTCAAAAGAAAGTTTCACACAATTTTAAAGGAAAAACTGTATACGTGGCTTTTTTTAAGTGGCATTTTTTCCTAACGTGGCAGCACCTCCTTAATTGAGTCTTCCAAACACACCATGCAGTATTTTAAAGGAAAAATTGTATACATGGCTGTTTTTTAAGTGGCATTTTTTCCTAACGTGGCAGCACCTCCTTAATTGCAGGAAAGACTTCTACTTTTATATATAGTATTAGAGAGGGAGAGAGAGAGAGAGATAAACAACATTTAAGTCTCCAACTCAAATACCACCGCACACATTAGTGCAATAGTCACTCAACAAGTATAAGTGCTTGCGGGGTATGGGAGATAAGGGCAGAGTTCAAGTTTCCAAAAGAGAGTTTCACACACATATACACTTAAATTATGCTAGAAGAAATTCTATCTTGTATAGTTGTATAAAAAAAAATAAATAAAAAAAAAGTCTCCAACTCAAATAAACTGATTTGGAAAGAGGGGGATGGTACTAATTCAATCCTCGCATTCTTCTTTATTACCATTATATTTGTATTGCCATGCAGAGGAAAAGGAAGAATCTGACCTGCATCAATTGCTGTATTAGGCCTTAATTTTTTAAGAACGCAGGCCATTCATTTTCAATCTTGTACCATCCTACTAAATTTTGAGTTCTGGCCTGTAAATTTACAAATGACACATGCTCATCAATTAATGAAGCATACACAACTTCGGTCTCTCTTTAATTTAATTTATTTTTCTAAAAATTCTGTAATCTAAGAGTGCTACATACGCTATTTACTATTTGATTTAAGTGTGCTACATAAGCAAGAGAAATTCTTCAGATGTAGCAAAATAAAGAAATGAAATCAGAAAATAACGAAATTAGAAACAGTGATATTAGAGTTCCATTCAATGTACATGCAAAGATATATATTTCACATTCATTTCACCCAGTGAGCTGATGATAGTAGCATGTTCTCATTTATTTTTCTTTTATACAAACTCAAGGCCATATATACTTGAGTATCATGTATTCTTTACCCTCTAGGTGATAAGAAAGTAAAAGGACTATAAAATGATAGAAAGTGCAATTTAATCTGCGGATTTAAATTTAAATCGCTTTACTGGAGCTCGGAGTGAAGACAGGTACTCAGCATCTCCCTTGTCAATTCCATTAAATAGATAAGCGAAAGGTGGCATTTCTACATACTTTCCAGAACCAGGAACAACCTTCAGCTCATCATTTTCCCAAACAATTCTTCCTCCAGCGATTGTCACTTCAACCTTTCCCTAAGAGAACATAATGCGAACTTATAAAAACCTTACATAAATGACAAAGTTTAGGAGAGTGCATGCTCTCACAGGGAGAGAGAGAGAGAGAGAGAGAGAGAGAGGACTCAAAAAATTACAAATTCAAGCAAATACGGACAAGTTAATCATGACCAGAGCGAGGTTCATGATGGGGGAGCAAAATATAGAATTGTGAGAGGAAAAGATGGTCTATAAGAATTAATAACAAAGTTTAAGAGTAGTTAATATTATGGATGACAAGACTAAAACTAGATTGAGTTTCTTAGACTTTAATTTCATTTATGATAGTTTTTTGTTGAACATTGCAATGGCATGGCTTTGCGGTCATGTTTCTGCAATATGAAGTAAAAACAAAAGACAAATGGATATGCTTATAAACCACCAAAAAGAAAAGATTACATCTGTATCAATGAAAAATACTGAAATATGAATCTAGAAACATCAATCAACTAAGCTTAACCAAAATTACATTCATCTATTCTTTCTAGAAGCCATTTTTCCTATCCAATGGGACATTTTTTAGCAAAGAATCAGATGGTAAGATTACTTGCAAAGGTTTCAGAAACATGATCTGTACATTAATACAGCCATCTAATGAAAGCATCACGAGAACAAGCTACATCTAAAAAATAGTAGAGGATGTTATATGAACTATATCTACAGATAGTTATAAATATAGAGTTAGATATCACTAGCGATGCTTTATACTATATGAAAATTGGCATGTTATGCACCTGAGGAATGAAACCCATGTCCATTCTCTGTCACATATTCCATTTGACACTCACAGAAGATTTCACCTTCATTTCCGCAAAGTATAAGTGCAGATATAAAAGGGTGTTCCTCATTTGTTTTCTAAGAAAGCTATAGAGCTTTTATTTTCTCAAGTGTTTTAGGACATGGCATTTTGTTTTTTCTTTGCTTACAAACAAACACTTAAACATGCACTATACTATAAGCCTACTATTATTAAGTCATCAAGACATATATATATATATAGCCCTATCCCTCTATCTATATTGTTGAAAGTTACCATGTCCATGACAAAAAAATTGTGTTCTTGTCCACAAATTATAGCTCTTGCCTTGTAAGCACACACCTTATTATTGAAGGATGATTCTAAAATTGAAATTTTGATGTGACATCATGTCCAAAGGTACCCAGCACTGATTCATAAACTCAAGAATTTCAAAGCAACATTTGTTTCATAGGGATAAATTATCAATTGTTCCAAAAACTTAAACTATTAGAAAGTGGTGAATATAATTATTTAACTAATATTCTTACACTCCCCTTAACGTGTGAGCCCAAACTTCCCCCCTTATTAAGTGGGGCCTAATCCATGGGATTTTTAACTTCTGAGATGGCAGGAAGAGTCAGAGTTCGAACGCAAGACTACCTTCTCTAATACATTGATAAACTACCAATTGTCCTAAAAGTTTAAACAATAGGAACTAGTTAATTTAATCATTAAACCAATACTCTAACACATAGTTCAACAAAATTATGAGTGTTATGTGTTTTTTCAAGTAACTTTACACAATTATTACTTCCTTTCATAAATTTAAAGAAATATTTTTCAATTGTAATTCTTTAGGCTACTTTATGTTTTTCTTCATAAAGTAATCTCTTTTCAATAAAGTTATTCTTACCTATAAAAAAAAATTAAAATAAAAACTTTACACAATTATTACTTTCATGACTGTTAATCATTTATTCTTCTTTTGCACACAAAAATATATTTCAAAAGGTAATAAGAGATGTTCAATATTATCAAGTTACAAAGACACATATGGCTGTTTACTTGTGTGTGAATTTTTGTGAGTTGCTGTCTCTACAAATGATAGGTGCAAACAAAAGATAATCGAATTGATATTATATCCTTCTCACATTACAATGGCTAGCCTATTTTATAATGCATTGGTAATCAACAGATCAACTACATTATTGATACAAACATTACCTTTCCTCTCCTTCCCTCAAAAACGTTTGTATCTGATCTAGAGTGGTGGGACTTCGCAGTTATTTCAAAGCTTGAGTTTGGGTTGAATATGATTATATCCGCATCAGATCCAGGAAGAATCGCTCCTTTTCTTGGATATATATTGAAGATTCTAGCACTGAAATAATTGCTGATGGTGAGATAACTTCAACATATGTCAGACAGCTTAGTGGGGATCAGATCATAAAACACATAATCCCACACTTTCTCATTCAGTTATTATTTTATTTCTTTTTTTTTATAAGATTCTCATTTAGTTTTTTACATTACCAAAATAGTCAAGAGTAATGGCATACCATTCTGTGCTTGTTATCCGAACATAATCAGTGACAGAAATTTGGCCAGATTCCTGCATGAATACATGAATCTGAGAAAAAGGAGCAAGTTCTAGGATAGATTCTAACTCAAGCTGATTATTTTGAAGGAATGAGCAAGAAATCCATTGCAGCTTACCACCATTATATCCCATACCAAATGCATTCTCTCCTCAATACCTAAAGATTACCAATTGCCACAGAGAAGTATTAGAAAGGGTAATACAGTATTGGCCCAAAATAATTAGTCAGAACAATGTCATTTCAGAAATAGCAGGGACTAAAACTTGTGATTACCATTAACACCATTTGGAATATTTCGGAAATCATCAATCCCTAGAGCTTTCTGTGTAGAATTAAAGGAACAATGATCGGTTCCTACAAGCTGCAAAATGCAAGTTTCCTGAGAAACAAGTTCAAAGATCTCCATAAAACCAATATATTAAAGGTCACGTTGTAGGCAATCAGTCAAAAGAAAATATTCTGAATTTAAGGTTATATGGTTTGCTAGCACATAGTTATAAGCTAAAATTTTGGAGAGTACTTGCATTGACAATTGTTTATTAAATTCATGTCACAGATAATAAGAACACCAATGTTTTGTTTTTACTCATCAATAAAAATAATTTTTTTTTCTTGTGTCTTTAAGGTCCCAGCTGTTATGATTGCACTATCTTCTCTAATGATGAGGTAGGAACCTGCAGAATTCCTGTTGAAAGGGCAGCTTGAAGGGCCTTATCATGTCCAGATGCCCTAATAGGGGGACTCATGACAAACCTGAAACATGAAGATGATACTGTTTGTAAAAGTTGACAGAATATATCTAAATATAAAGATACAAATAAATAAAAATGAAAAATGAAAAGTAATGCAGGATCTCACTTTGCTGCAGTGACAAAGTCAGGATCCCAAACCCCAGATTCATCAAGGGCTAAACCCAGAAACTACTGGTTCTCCAATAACCCTCTGCCCTGCAATTTAAAGACGAGTTCTTTATCTTCCTTAAACAATAAATCATCTTAAAAAAAAAAAAAAAAAAAAATCTGGAGATCAGCATACATGAGTTCTAGAACTGAAGGCCAATGACTTGAAGATGACACTTAAACCAAATCAATCAGCTAGGATGGGGGAAAATAAAATTCTTGGGGTCTTAATCACCCGTACGTATTTATTGGGTGTTTAAGTGCATGTCTATATCAGTGTCTGTGTGTCTAGTTCATAATCTTTAGAGCCATATGAAAAGCATTTTAAACTTATGGCCACATCCTATGAAAATCATTTTCATGTCTTAGATTAATATTTTGTTAAGGAAGTTTGCAAAGAATGTTCCCCCAAAAGAAGTGAAAGCCCAATTTCAAATGTAAAGATGCAACTTTTACTATTAATAAAATGATTCTCCATAATTGTAGATTAATGCTGCCATCAAATAAACTTTATTAAATCAAACAGAATTTGTAAGATTAGAGAATTGAAGACCTTTTCTCCGAGCTGTAGCTATCTCTTCCATAGCATCAATGCTCATTACATGAACTACATAGAGAGGAGTATTCACAAAACCTGCCAAACGAATTGCTCGAGCAGTTGCCTCTGCTTCCAGCTGTACAGGTATTATTATAGTCAAATCATACAAGGAGAATTTCTCCAAAGATATTCATGGAATAAATTTTTAAGGAAACAACCATGATAAATAGAACAGATCAACTGCTTTATTCATTAGTCTGACCACAGCATATGTAGGAATCACAGACAGAGGGAAAAGCCCAGTGTGTCCATGTCCATGGAGTGTTTGGCAAAAACAATTTTTTTTCATTTTTGCCATGGTCAAGAGAGGGCTGGGACATGGTTGCAACACGGTCCCAGTCGTGTCTTGAATGAGAATACAGGAACATAGAGCAGATTCACTTCTAAGATGACTCTAGATGCACTGGTTTCATCTTGGAGTATCATTGTTACCTTACCATCAGACATCTCAGCCTTCACTGATCTCTCCTAACTAGGTCTTGAATATGAAAGCAGGAATATCAAGATCCAACTCGCAACCTGAACTTGATCACCACCTTCACCAAGAAATACTCACTAACCACTTCCAAATAGGATGCTTGCTCAATGTTTCCAAACGAAAAAAAAAAAAAAAAAGGTTGATCTTCCCTTAATTTAAAATCAAGGTTGTTTTCACTCACTATCTTCTATAGGATAATTTCCTTCCCACATTTTGAGTGTTGTCTACAGCATGTGGCACAACCACATGTATCGTATGCTCCTCACTAATTTATAATTAATTTTCCTCCTAATGCATTAATGTAATTGGTGAAACAGTGTAAAGTCCCTACAAAGCTTGAGCGCACATAACTGAATCATTACGGTTACCAGAATGATTACTCCTTATGAATGACAAGACCATTCAAACAGTAATCATAGTCCATCATCATAGTGATAAAGATGGAGAAACAGAGCACACTTGCAGTCCAAAGAAGGAAGACAGTGAAACAAATTCCCACGTGATGAGTCCACGCACGTGCAAGTCTGTGTGATGGAGAGTTAGTTAGGACACGTGTAATTCTGGTATAACACGTGCTGCTGAAGACCCAAACAGAATTAAGCTCCAGCTGCTGTGGCGGGAAAGTATGTTAGAAGTTAGTTAGTGCTGTTAGAAAATATTTTAGTTCTATCTATTTTCCTGTTAATGTATAAATATAGGAAGTGGATGTATAATGTTATTCATTAAGAAATCTATCAGAGGAACTCCTTTTCTCTCAAGAGCTCTTTCCAATTCACTCTCTCTATTTCTCTCTTCATTCTCTCTTCTCTTCTCTGTTCCTTTCATACAATTTTGTTACTGCGTTGAATCAAAGATCAGTGTGATAAGTTTTGTAAAACTTGCTTATTTCTTCATGGTATCAGAGCCACAGATGGCTTCTACTGAACAAATGGATTCTACAACAATGCCATCATCATCTCCAACAATGGCGTCCATGGCATCTTCTTCCACTTCCTCAATCAATTTGATCAATCAACCTCTTCTGCTACTGTCAAGCATGTCAAACATGATGACAGTGAAGCTTGATAGTTCCAACTATATAGTATGGAAATACCAAATCTCAATGGTGCTTGACACTTACTCTTTATTAGAGTTACTCGATGAAACTCAGTCAATTCCAGAGAAGTTCCTCAAGGATCTTTCAGGATCTGTCACTGGAATCATCAATCCAGATTATTCAATCTGGAAGTCAAAAGAGAAAGCACTTCTTACCTTTATCAGTTCTACATTGACACCTACAATTCTTGCTCTCACTGTGGGATGTCACTCAGCAATAGAGGTTTGGAAGGTTCTTTAGAACCGTTTCTCTTCAATCTCAAGATCACATATTATGAATCTGAAAGGAGAACTTCACAATATTAGGAAAGGCTGTGATTCTGTTGATGTGTATCTTCAGAAAATCAAAGTTGTGAAAGATAAGTTGATGGCAGTTGGAGTACTCATTGATGATGAAGAGTTGCTCCACATAGCCATCAAAGGCCTTCCCAAAGATTACAATGCATTCAGATCTGCCATACGTACAAGGAGTACACCAATGAGTTTTGATGAACTCGCAACTTTGCTTGGTTCAGAAGAAGAATCCTTGAATGATTCAAATGATGTTAAAGAAACTTTTGCTATGGCTGTGAATGCTGCACCTAGATCTGGTGGTAATGGTGGTTATAATCATTACAATAATAGAGGTAGAGGAAGGAATAACAATAGAGGAAGAGGAAATGGTAGTGGTAGAGGCTTCAATGCTTTTCCACAGCAGCAATACTCACCATACTCCTCAAATCAAAATCAGGCCAATCAGTTTTCCTCATCTTCACAGTTTCAAGGCTTGAAGAATGACAGACCTTCATGTCAGATATGTGGAAAGAATGGCCATACAGCCATTGACTGCTATCATCGCATGGACTATGCATACCAAGGGAAGCATCCTCCCACAAAATTAGCTGCTATGGCAACAGCTTCAAATGCTGCAATCACTCAGGAGCAACCATGGTTAGCTGACAGTGCTGCTACGGATCATGTCACTTCCAGCCTCAATGCACTGTCTTTCCCTAAGCCTTACACTGGACAGGACCACCTAACAGTTGGTAATGGCCAAAACCTTCCTATTACTCACACAGGTAAAGTTCAATTTCCCACTCAAAACTCATCTTTACATCTTAACAATGTCCTTAGGGTTCCTTCAATTGCTTCAAATCTAGCTTCTGTTCACAAACTTTGCCATGATAACCATTGTTACTGCTATTTTGATGAGAACCTTTTATCTGTTCAGGCCTTGGGCACGGGGAAGGTGCTTTACTAGAGCAAGAGTGAACAGGGTGTATACCCTATCTACCCTAGTAAAGCTCCTACTTTGTCATTACCTTCTAGAGTCTGCAACCATGTTGCTTCCACCTCTTCATCTTGGGAATTATGGCACAATAGGCTTGGACATCCACATGCTCAAGTCTTGCACACTCTTTTCCCTATGCTTAAGAGTTCTTTGAATAAATGTAATAGTTTTACTTCTTGTACACATTGTCTTAGTGGTAAAATTCATAGACTTCCCTTTCCTAATTCTCAATTTGTTGCACATTCACCACTAGAATTGGTTCATTCTGATGTATGGGGCCCTGCTCCTGTTTCTTCCATAAATAAATTCAGATATTATGTCTTGTTTGTGGATCATTACACTCGTTTTACTTGGATTTACTTTCTTCAGCATAAATCTGAAGTCTTTTCTGTCTTTGTCAAATTCAAATCCATGGCTGAAACTCAGTTTTCCTTTAAACTTAAAATTCTGAGATCAGATGAGGGTGGTGAGTATGTTTCTAAGGAATTTGAAACTTACCTATCTCTCCATGGTATTATTCACCGACTCTCATGCCCTTATACTCCACAGCAAAATGGTCTAGTGGAAAGAAAACATAGACATATCATAGAAACCTCAATTACCTTGCTGTCTAAAGCCTCTCTTCCTTTTCAATACTAGTCTTATGCAGCCCAAATTGCAGTTTTCCTCATCAATTTACTACCTACTGCAACTCTTCAATTCCACTCACCTTACTTCCTGTTACATCACTCTAAACCTGATTTAAACCAACTCAAAATTTTTGGGTGTGCATGTTATCCTCTTCTAAGACCTTACACCTCACACAAACTTGAACCCAGAACCAAGGAATGCATTTTCTTAGGTTACTCTTCTGTTTCAAAGGGCTACTTATGCTTTGATCCAATTGCAAATTTATGTACCTTTCTAGACATGTGCTGTTTAATGAGTCCAAATTCCCTTTTCCTACACTCACTCCTACTCCACAGTCACCTGTCACTTCTACATCTTCTTCCATTTGGTTATCAAATTTCCTGTTCTTGCATTCCCTTAATCAAACTTCTATTCAAGGGCCTCCTCCAAATTCTGTTCCTTCTGCCACATCCTCTATCCCTTCCTCCCTTGATCACTCTTTTCATAATGTTACCTCTCCAAATTCCTCCCATACTTCCTCATTTCCTAATACCCCTCCAGCTCATTCTCCTTCACTGGTTGCTTCTGCTCCTCCTAGTCCTCCTCCTGCCATACCCAATATTCCTGTTAACCTTCATCCAATGCAAACCAGGTCCAAGAATGGTATCTCCAAGCCTAAACTTTGCTATAAAACTACCCTTGATTACAACTTCACAGAACCTTCCACCTTCAAAATAGCCTCTTCCTATCCAAATTGGTGCAAGGCTATGGATGCTGAGTTTACTGCATTGCAGAAGCAGCAAACTTGGGTGCTTGTTCCTCCTTCTCCCCATTTTAATCTGGTGGGATGCAAATGGGTCTACAAGTTGAAACTTAACAGTGATGGTTCAATTGCTCGGTATAAAGCTAGGCTGGTTGCCAAAGGGTTTCATCAACAGCCTGGAATTGATTTCACTGAGACCTTTAGTCCAGTTATTAAACCAACTACTGTCAGGTTGGTCTTGGCAATTGCAGTTAGTCTAAACTGGTCAATTAGGCAATTGGATGTTTCCAATGCATTTCTCCATGGCTATCTCAAGGAGGAAGTTTATATGCAGCAGCCACAGGGTTATATTGATCAGTCCAGACCTCTTTATGTTTGCAAATTACTTAAGTCCCTTTATGGCTTGAAGCAGGCTCCAAGGGCATGGTTTGAGAGGTTCACTTCTCAACTACTTCATCTTGGTTTTGTGGCTTCCTTGGCAGACTCATCCCTCTTTGTTTATCACTCAGGTTCTGTCATTCTCTATTTACTTTTGTATGTTGATGATATCATCATCACTGGTAATGCTCCATCTCAGATTACCAATCTTGTCTCAGCTCTAAGTGCTACTTTTGATCTCAAGGATCTTGGCCCACTCAGTTACTTTCTGGGCATTCAAATTTCTCCTACCAAGTATGGTCTTACACTGTCACAAACCAAGTATGCATCTGATGTTCTTCATCGGTTTAACATGCATAATTCTAAGCCTACTAAAACACCATGTTGTCCTGCTGCTAGACTTACTCCTGATTCAGGTTTTCGCCTATCTGATCCTTCTACATATCGAAGCATGGTTGGGGCTCTTCAATATCTCACCTTTATTAGACCTGATTTGGCCTTCAGTGTTCATCAATTATGTCGGTTCATGCAATTTCCTACCACTACTCATCTGGAGGCTGCCAAGAGAGTTCTACGATATGTGAGGGGTACTCTTTCCCATGGAATTTATTTTTCTCGGGGTCCTCTTACTTTCACTGCCTTCACAGATGCTGATTGGGCTGGTGATCCCTTTGATAGGAAATCAACTACTGGATTTATGGTGTTTCTAGGCCCCAATCCTATTTCTTGGTCTTCCAAGAAACAAACCACAGTTTCCAGGTCTTCCACAGAGGCAGAATATCGAGCACTTGCCACAACTGCTACTGAACTCTCATGGCTTAGGTAATTATTTCGTGATTTGCTTCTGTTTCTCCATCATGTTCCAGTCCTATGGTGTGACAATGTGTCTGCCATTGCACTTGCTTCCAATCCAGTTTTTCATGCTCGCACCAAGCATGTTAAAGTTGATTTTCATTTTGTCAGAGAGAGAGTTCTTCGTAAGGATCTAGCCATTTCCTTTATTTCTGGCAAGGATAATCTCGCTGACATATTTACTAAACCCTTACCTGGTCCTTTGTTTCTCTTCTTTCGTGACAAACTCATGCCTCGTGCCTCTCCCATTCGTTTGAGAGGGGATGATAAAGATGGAGAAACAGAGCACACTTGCAGTCCAAAGAAGGAAGACAGTGAAACAAATTCCCACGTGATGAGTCCACGCACGTGCAAGTCTGTGTGATGGAGAGTTAGTTAGGACACGTGTAATTCTGGTATAACACGTGCTGCTGAAGACCCAAACAGAATTAAGCTCCAGCTGCTGTGGCGGGAAAGTCTGTTAGAAGTTAGTTAGTGCTGTTAGAAAATATTTTAGTTCTATCTATTTTCCTGTTAATGTATAAATATAGGAAGTGGATGTATAATGTTATTCATTAAGAAATCTATCAGAGGAACTCCTATTCTCTCAAGAGCTCTTTCCAATTCACTCTCTCTATTTCTCTCTTCGTTCTCTCTTCTCTTCTCTGTTCCTTTCATACAATTCTGTTACTGCGTTGAATCAAAGATCAGTGTGATAAGTTTTGTAAAACTTGCTTATTTCTTCACATAGGACTACCAAATTTGTAGAGGGTCAAACTATGATTGATATACAGAATGGAGTAGTCTGAAGGAACAACCATATACATACATAAGTACATACATACATTCATACATACATATATACATAATTCTGAAAGTTACCAATGAAGGTCTCGAAAGTGCATGTCCCTCTGGACCAAAAATACCAAGTTCTATCATTCTTTTCTGTCCTTCATATACCGCATCTCCATTTTCTGCATGGACCATAGCCAAAGCACCAAGGGACTTGCACTTCTTTAACCCTTCTAAAAAAAGCTCATCCTTAATCATAAGTGCCCCCTTGTAGGCCAGGAAGAACTTGAAAGAGTTTATACCTATAAGATGGCATATACATGAAAAGAGGAAATCAAAGAAGCGTTCACAAAGGTCCAAATAAGAAGAAATCTGGACAGTACAAACAGAAAATATAAGAAAACTAACCTTTCTCCTTAACCATGATTTCCACTTCTTTTGAAACAACTTCATCCCATTTTGTAATTGCCATATGGAAACCATAATCCATGCAAGATTTCTTTGCTTTCTTTTCGTAGGCTTCAAAACCTGCTGTTAAACTCCCACTAACTGGAATAACAAAGTCAATGTGCATTGTTGTTCCACCGGCTAAGGCTGCAGCCTGACCACTGAAGAAGTCATCAACTGTCTCGGTACCCATAAACTCAAAAGCTAGGTGTGTGTGAGGATCAATTCCACCTGTTGAGGTAACAAATGTAGTCATAGAGTACATCAGGATCAGATCTACGTAATTACAAATTGGTGTTGAAAACAGAAAAGAACTAAGCTATTAAACTCAGATAAAATGAACAGACCTATCAAAAATAAAATAAAATAAACTGAATGCCCAACTGACAGCTTGTGATTATTAATAATAAATCTTGTCTTTGAGAGGATGAGTGCAGACAGGCTGAAGAATAAAAATAGGAGCTATTGCCAACATGCAAGAAAGACTGCAACTCAACTTGATGGATCCCACCATGGTGGCATGCCATGCAAGACCAGAAACTATTCATCCAACTTCATAAGACATGGCAAAAGGGACATTGTGGATCTGGAAGCCTTTTGAGTATGAAATTTTCCATCCCATTTCATATATGAGGTTCAAAATAAATACAACAAAGAAGAAATAATCTATCTCTTCCATTTAGATTGTAGAGTGTATGCTGTATACTGAAACTGTAAATGTCATTGAAAAGTATTACATAATAGTACACTTAGGTTCCAAATGCTCCCACCATACTCAAAAGAGTGAAGTCACTTATAGCGATCTAACCTGTAATTATTTTTTATAATATGAAAAAATAACCTGGCATGACAAATTTTCCAGTGGCATCAAGCACGGTAACATCATCACCAACCTGCAAAAGGCCATCAGACAAGTCAGACATAAATCAAACAATAGAAAGCATAGAATAAAAGATTTTTTTTTATAAAATTAAAAAAAAAAAAAAAAAAAATGAAAGGAAACATAAAGGTAAACAACCAACTAGGCAAGAAAAGCGTATATATGCATGAAAGAAAATTTATAACAGGGTAATTATTGCCTAAAAAAACATTTGTGAATGGAAAAGGCATGTGTTGATAATGCATAGTAGCTTAAAATCTTAATCTGCCAGTAGCCTAGAGCTACAATGAGCTAGAAATTGTTTCTTTTGGTATTTCAGTGCCCTATGACACATGAGTTATTTATTTACTTTTCTTTTTTCTTTTTCTTTTTTCATAAGAATGAACTCAGTATTGTATAGTACACCAAAAATGTGGATCTTAAAGGGCTATTTTCAAATGTATAGCCAATAGCATGAAATATATCATCCACCTTTTTCAACATTAGTTACTCTAAGAGAAGGGAGACGGAAAACATTCAAGGAAGCCATCCAGCCCAAGACAAAACAAGAGCTTGAGCATGTCCAAAGGAGCTCAACACCCTCAAACATATTATTACCATTTTTTCTACCACCAAGATACCACAAAAGTATCAATGTATAGCTTTAAAACTTCACAAAACCTCATGCGCTTGAACCCTATTTCCAACTAGCTGGAATATAAACCATCATCAAGAATACATTAACCAGAAGCTCCTGAAAATAATGAGACCACATCTCCGAGCTACAAAACAATGTACCAGAATACAACTATCATCCCTTTGCTACACTTAAATGCAATACCAAATGATAGTGAACTGTCTTTGGTAAACAAAATTCTCCACCATAAGAATCTTTTCCAAACTAGCCAGCATCTCAACTACCACCCTCAGATTTACCCAAGAGATCCTAGAAAAATGAAATTGTAGAGACCAAATCTCCCTTAAAAATAATAAAAGAACAATGTAGCAGAAGATGATCCATCCTCTCTCCATTGTGCTTACATGTTACACACTCTTCTAGATTCTCCATCATAAGAATCTTTCAAAAAACAACTATCCATACAAAAAGAGTCACTTATAGGGAATGTCAACACAATTATACTCTTCCATAGCCACAAACACACACACAAACACACAAAACACCCTGGAATGCCTCCTTTGGAGTCACTTGTATACTTTAGCTCGCTATCCTGTACCACTCTAGCTCAAATGTCTGGAAAAGCTGCTTTAAGTAAACCTCCCCATACAAAAATCATGCCAAAATTGGAATTTCCTACCATCAACAAAATCTTACACAAGAATCTTATGGACTTCCTAGCCATTCCTAACACCATCATAAGGATATCCTACAAGAACTTTTCATAAAAGCAGTCCATCAATCCAGCTCTTCCCACATTACAAACCCTCAACATGCCTCCAAAGTGTATGTCTCACTTTTACAAACCACTATAAGAGTTTCCCTTAGAGAGTTTGGTTACGTGTATTGTAAGGTAAGTTCTATAGTACCCAAGTTTCTTAATTGAATAAGGGAAAAAACTATCTTCCAATCCGCAACTGGTTTTAACTCAATTTCACTAACCATCCAAAAGACATTTATTTTTAGACTTTTTTAGTCTGTCAGCCAACAAATATATGCATCAGGAAAGAATCAGTAGTAATTCCATCATGTTCAACAAGAAAGGAATACAAAGCATTTATAAAAGGCAAACCAAGAATTACTTTATCAGTCATATTCTTAACAAGAACAAAAGGAATCTTGAAACAGACATTACATGACAAACATGTGCATTATTCAATTCATATTTGATCTTCATTTGAGTACCATTAGCAGAAACCAATCTTTCAGTTGATTTTTCAAAATATTTTGAAGGAATCAATCCTTCTTGGATACAGTTCATATCTGCACCGGAATCAATCATGGCAATAATAGTGAATTAATAATCATGAGAAACAACAATTTTAACTTTTGTAAACCATTTTGGAGAAAGTACTTTATTAACAAGATTAAGTTGAGAATTATCAATAATACCTTTATCAGAAAAAAGAGTCTATTAACTAGATTCATCTTCATCTTTGTGCTCATCTTGTTCATGTTGTTCATTATCAGATTTATCAAGATTTTTATCAATTTTTAACAATAACAATTCTCTTTTAAGATTATTATTATCACTTTTAATGCTTTTAAATTCATGTTTTAATTCACTTATCTCTTGTTTAACAACATAAATTTCATATTGAAAATCATTAACAGTTAAATCTTTGGATTTCTTTTTATAAAATCTTTCCAAAGCTTCTTCTAAACTTATAGTTGATTTTAATTTTTTACTAGTTTCATCTTTTATCAAATTCATTTTAAGCTTATCCAAATATTCTTTTTGTAATTTAGGGTTTTCAATTTGACTTATCAATTTAATCAATAAACTTTCATTTTCTTCATTTTTGGTGAGAACATTAATAGATTTAATAACATTACAATAGGAATCTCTACAACTAATTTTAACATTAGGTGAATCAAAAGAATCATCAGTAGATTGATAGCAAGAATCAGATGAAGAAGAAAAAACATCTTCTAAAGAATCAGACGAATTGTTTGATTCAAGGATTCTAAATAATTCTTCTTGATCTTTATCATCAATATTTAACATATTAAACTTATTTTTTAACTTACCAGGTTTTTGTTTACAATCTTTACTGAAGTGTTCAGGTTTTCCACAGTTAAAACATTTACTTTTACCTGATATTTGTTTATCATATTTTTTAAAAACATTTTTCTTTTTAACATAAAAATCATTAGGTTTAACAAAATTAGTTCTGTATTTTTTATATTTTTTATGGTTATAATTTTTGTGACTTTTATCATTTTTTTTCCTTTTTGCCTGGAAGGAGCAATAGGGGGCAAACCATATTGTTCACAAAAATTACCAATTTCATATTTAGCTTTTCTTTTGTTCTTTAATTGGTATTTTAACAGTTTTTCATCATTACACATATTAATACCAAGTTTTTTTAATAGTGCTTCGAATATCACCACAAGTTAAATTATCATAATCAATGGAATCATTTTTACCAATTAATTCTTGTTTTACCTTAATTCTTGTTTCTTTCCAATAAGGCTTGTAACAATCTTTTCGATGCATTACTCTGGAAAGGAAAACATCCTGATACCATCTGTAATCAAACATAGTGGGACATCTCAGATTATTCAGAAAATCAGAAATTCGAGATGAAATATTAGACGGAGTACCAACAAAATGTTTGAGAATAGTATAGATCAAGGTATTGACACCATCAGGGATTGATGTAGGACAAAATATTCTAATTAATTTCTATAATCTTTTATATTTGGTATTTTTTTTTTTGTAATTTTCGTTATTTTAGGTTTAGGGCATTTATTTCCTTGTTTTTAGGTGCATTTAATGCTTTTTAGGTCAAATTTGATTCCTGTTATGGTTATGTATCAATTAGGAGTTATTTTAAATTATATTTTCTTGTCTGTCAAGTTTTAAGGAGCCCTTAAATAAGCCCCTAAGTCTGTAAACGTTTTTCATAGACTATTATCAATAAACACAGAATTTTGTCAAATTTTCTTCTGGTGGATTCCAGCTTATTCTCCTTGTGGATTCAGGGAAACCCCTCGTGGATTCGAGGTTTACTACCAGAAACTAACAGTTTAGTTTCTGTTCCATCAAGAGAGCATCGTGTGTGCTTCTCTTCAGGCTTCCGCGACATCAGTTGGTATCAGAGCCTTGACTTACCCTGGTCTGATGGCTAACCGGCGAGACGGTGACCACCACAGCAATGACGGCGGTGACGACGTCAACAACCTAGTCCTCACTAGGGCTGAGTTTCTCAAGTTTCGTGAAGAGACTCGTGATGAGCAACGATTTTATGAAAAGAGTCAGAAAATTATGGGTGAAATCCAGCAAAAGATTGCTACTCTTCTTGCTAGGAAATCATCTCACAACAATAATGTTCAATATATTCAAAGATGCACTCCTAATTACAAGAAAATTCCATTCTTTGATGGAGATATGTGTAAGATGGATTTTATTGACTGGCTTCTTGATTTAGAAGAGTATTTTAATTTTTGGAAGATTTGTGATAAAGAAAAGGTGCGGCTTGCATCTAATAAATTAGACAATGAAGCAGAGGAATGGTGGGAAGACATTCAAATCGATAGAAAGCGGCGAGGTAAGCATCCAATCTGCTCTTGGCAAAGAATGAAAAAAGTACTAATTGACTTATGGTTTCCTAATGACTATTATGATATACTAGATTATACAAGTGTTGATTATAAATCTATATATTCATATGAAAATCAATATGTTCACAACATGAAGGGTCAAAACCAAAATTATCACAGCCAAGTCCATGTATCAAGTAAAGGAAAGAGTTTGAGGGTTGAGAAGAAGCAACCTATTTCTAAAGAAACTTTTGAAGTGGTTAAAAAAGGTCAAGACTTACAACAAGTTGTTGAATTGAAACTTGAAAAGAAGATTGAGTTGATTGTGGAAGATCACAGAAATCAAGAGATAGTAAGTATTGAGAATATTGTGGAAGATCCACTTGAGGTCAAAGGTGAGGACGAGTCCATCACCCACAACCCCCAGGTTCCGATTGATTTATTGAAGACGACTACACAATATGTTGATTTTCTTGGAGTAGAAAATTTTAATTTCATTATCAACCCATTTTTGATTGATGTTGCAAATAAATTGAAAGTAGATGAGAAGAAATTTTATGCTACATTTTATGAAGAATTCAAGTTTCAAAGCCTAATCAAGTTATTAAAGCATTCGAAGTATTTGTTTATTTGGAGCGGAAGATTTCAGATTTCAAGAACGAACTCGAGGACGAGTTTATTTCAAGTGGAGGGGTCTGATGTAGGACAAAATATTCTAATTAATTTCTATAATCTTTTATATTTGGTATTTTTTTTTTGTAATTTTCGTTATTTTAGGTTTAGGGCATTTATTTCCTTGTTTTTAGGTGCATTTAATGCTTTTTAGGTCAAATTTGATTCCTGTTATGGTTATGTATCAATTAGGAGTTATTTTAAATTATATTTTCTTGTCTGTCAAGTTTTAAGGAGCCCTTAAATAAGCCCCTAAGTCTGTAAACGTTTTTCATAGACTATTATCAATAAACACAGAATTTTGTCAAATTTTCTTCTGGTGGATTCCAGCTTATTCTCCTTGTGGATTCAGGGAAACCCCTCGTGGATTCGAGGTTTACTACCAGAAACTAACAGTTTAGTTTCTGTTCCATCAAGAGAGCATCGTGTGTGCTTCTCTTCAGGCCATCAAGAGAGCATCGTGTATCAGGAAAACATCCTGATACCATCTGTAATCAAACATAGTGGGACATCTCAGATTATTCAGAAAATCAGAAATTCGAGATGAAATATTAGACGGAGTACCAACAAAATGTTTGAGAATAGTATAGATCAAGGTATTGACACCATCAGGGATACCTCGACCAATACTTTCATCAAAAATAGGCAAACATTCATCATTCTTTTAAACAGCATGTTTAATAGATTCTTTGGAATCTTCTGTGAGATATGAATCCCACCATCCACAAAGAGTGCCAAAAAAACCAGTAGCAAGAAGGTTAACAATTTCAGGGTAATCAAGATTATGGTTATTATTATAAGCAATTCCATCCATAGACATATGACCCATTTTATTAATGATTTCTTGTTCAGATAAACCATCAATATTCCATTCATAAATTTTATCAGTTGAAACAGAGAATTGAGTTTGAAAAGGTCTTTCTTCAAACTGCATATCAAGAGAAGTAGGTTTTGAATACCAAAATTTTTTTTTTTTTTTTAAAAGACATGGGTTTGGAATTTCTAACAAATCTTTTAATTTCTGGTAAATTATCATCAAAAACTTTTTTTTTTTTTTTTTTTGCAGAAACAGAAGATACAGTATCAAAATCTGTATTGTCTTCAGAAACAATTTCTTTTTCATTCGTTGAAATAGTGCAAGCAGTACCTTTAGAAGTACCTTAAGTTTTAACTTTTAAATTAGAAAGCATTTTCTCAACAATGTCAAGAGTTTTAGCTTGGGTAGTTTTAAACTTCAATTTTTTATCTTGACTAGGTAAATCAATCAAAGGTTTCTCAATTTTTGGAACAGGAGTTTTTTCAATAATTTTTTCTTCAATGCGGTCAAGCTGTTGACCAATAATATGTAAAGATTCATTAGTAAAATTGTTTTGTTCAATAAGGCTAACAATGGGAGTTTGATCATCAGCAATTTTGAAAGGGGAGGCCTTAACATCAGTCTTTTAAGTAGTTATCAAAATTGTCTCAAGAGGCGGATGACTAGTCCTGACAATTGTTTTATCTTCTTTGACAAAATTTGATTTCTTTATCACATTCAAATGATTTTTTGAAATTTCATCTTTTGGAACATAATGGTTTTCAAGAAAATCAAAAAACAAAATATGTTTTTTCAATTGATTCATCTTTTCTAACCATTTTTGTTTGTTTTTAGACCCCTTAAAACACAACCAGATTAATCTAGTTAATTAGCCAAGTGATTACTTAGTCAAATTAAACAGATCTAGGTTAACACAAATATACCATATCATTGTAAAGTGTGGAAAATAAAGAACACAACAACATGATAACCCAGGAAAACCAAACCGGTAAAAAATTTGGGGAGGATTTAACCTATCTATCCTCAAGGTAAAACAAATCCACTATGAAAGAATTAAAGTTTACACAATAACGACTTAGACCACTAACATCCTATTGCTACCTCGAGTAGGAAACTTACTACCACGACCACATGACGGCTCTGAGTACACTGACTACTTCTTTCTTGGATTCCCAGTAAGCACAAGCACTCTTGCTTGTATATCTTTAAGCTCGTGAATCTGCAACTAAATTGATTACCAAGCTCTTAGCATCAATCTAGATCTTGATAACCCTAAGTGTATGTGAAGGCAAACACCTCTAGATCTCACAAAAGATTCACACATAGCATAAAGAGCACCTTAAAACGTGACTAGGGTTTTCACTTTTATACTTAAGGCAAAACATAAAACCCTACACGTCAAACGAGCTTGGGCTGAGTTGGAAAATTATGCAGAAAAACAATCTGCACAAGCTTCGATCGATCGAGTCTAATTCTTGATCAATCGAGCCAGGCAGATTTACACAGTAAATCCTGCAGTGCACTCGATTCCAACTTTACACTTTAAACGTACTTTGAGCAAGTCTAAAACAAGACTAAACGTTTTGATCATGATTTGCCAACATTACAAATTGAATTTCTAATACATTTAAACCTAAAGTCTTAGAACCCAACAATTTTCTTTAACACGGTCTTTTTCAGACTGGCCAAAATTATTTTGGTAGTATTTTCTTTTATCTCTGTTTTTAGCAAGCATGAATTCATTGTATAGGGAAACCATATCAACTTCAAAGCTTTCATCTAAAACATTCAAAACTCTTAATTGACTTTGAAAAACAGGGATTTCAATAGGAGAAAAATCAGAATCAGATGGACAAATAGATCTAGTGTCATCTTCTTCTTCATAAGCAGTTCTGCCATGTGGAAAGGAAGATTCAGGTTTAGTGGAATAGAAAATAGAGCTAATTTGAGATTTATTACTTGCACCTTTTAGCTTTAAATCAGTGGGTTTTTTGAAATTCTTTTGCAAAAATTCATTGATCTCTTGATCTCTTTTTGAAACACTTTCAGATCCAGCAAATGAATGTCTTCCTTTGTTGATCCGCAAAGGTTGATTATTTTGAAAACTTATTTTAACAGTACCATCAAGATATTGTTGAATATGTGTGAGATCTAGCTCATCGAAAATAAGTTTAGCAAAAGGGGATTCTTGTTCCAACAACCATTCAGTGGGAAGCTTTACGTCTTGCCATTGAATCATTTTTGGAACTCGAACTTTAGCATCAGGGGTTGAACATTGAATTAACTTAGTTTTACCAGAAGGCTCTCTATTGATCTTAGCACCGAGATTCAATTGAGTACCTAATAGTCTGTAATAAATGCGATAAATCAAAGCAAAAGGCTTACTACCTTCTTCCATGTGATAACCAAATGAAGCAATATTCAAAGTCAAAGCTTTAACAATATTAGGATCATCCAAAGTAAGAGTAAAAGCAGGATAACAGTTGAAATATACAAAACCCATCATACAAAGAAGCAGTAATCATACCAAGAATGCTATCTTTAAAGTTCTTAAATCTAACATCTCTTAAACACATGAGAACAAAAGCATTTATTCCTTTTCTAGTAAGTGGTTTGACAGCAACTTGAAACATACCAATATGCAAATAAGTGAATTTTTTAACAATAAACTCATTAACATTTCTTTTAGAAAGCAAGCAACATTTTTCATGAGTTTTAGAAATAGAAAAAGTTTGTTCAACAGTTCTAACTTTGTAAGTGGGATGAAAAGTACTTTCAACAAAACTAGTCTTATAAATAGTTTTTGTATCAACTCTAAGGATACTCCATTTCTAGAAATCAGGAAGCTCATGTTCTTCAACAGTGTGATCTTCTTCATTTGCAATATCAGGAGGACAACCAGTCCTGGGGCTGACAAAGGAGTTGAATCTCCACAACCTATCCATACTATCCTAAGTTTAACACTCAATTATCATGTTTTCTTAACACCGTTGCATTTCGTAACACATACCCTAGTCAACCCTATACCTCTCATGCCCTACACGCCCTCTCTTGGTCTAAATGGGCCTTACTGTTCAGTTTTGGGAATTCACTTTCCAACACGAGTGGCGCCAACAATGGTAAAAAGGGAACACAACAAAGAAGTATCAAAGTTTCGGGTAGACACAGATAAGAAATAAAAACACAACAACATAAAGGGGGCTCTTACGAGGGGTTCCCATTTCCAAGTTGCTTATGCTTGGAAAATGCCCTAAACCCCACGGTGCTAGGCCCTACCTTCAACAGCAAGGCATCGGGCAGCACACACGCAATTCCTGTGGTCCCAACTTCGGCGACACCGCGTACCTACCAGAGCATACAGGCCTAGCACTTAAATGGTACCTGCACCTGCCATAGGAGAGCCTCTCTTTACCTTGTATCTATTACAGAGTGAGAGGATCGGCAGTCTATTTTAGGCTCTGATACCATAAAGGGGGAAGGGGACACAATGCAAAAGGCGGAAGCATAGTAATAATATATTGAAAGTAAAATAAAAAATGTAGAACCAGCCAAGAAGGTGGTATTGTAGTTATAATCAAAGTAATTTAAAGTAATAATACGACGGTAGAACCAGCCAAGCAATATATATATCAAAATAGTTTAAAGTGTAGAACCGTCCAAGATGACGGTAGCAACAAGTAGTATATTAAACTAAAAGGTTAAAATACTTGTTATTGAAAATAGAACAAAACACTTACAGCAGTAGTAGTAGTTACAAGATCTCAACAGTTCAACAGGTTAACAGTTACAAAGCTTGGAACTAGTTCTAGTTACAAGATTGTAGGGAAAGGTAGTAGGAAATCCTAAGGTGGAAACAAGGAACTCTCTCTCAAAGAAAGTTTCTAAAAGAAAGAAGTTCTGGAGAGAGTTAAACTTAAGGGGAAACCCCCTTCAAATAGGCATAAAAAAGCGTAGTGAAAAGTACCAATGAGCAGTAAAAAGTACCAATGAGCAGTAAAAAGTGAACAGTAATCAATGAACAATAATCCATGAATAGTAATCTGTGAACAGTATTTTTTTTTAACTTTTTTGACTCAAAATCATCATGAGAAAAAGCAGATTGAACTTGGGTCTGAACTTCAGTCCAAATGTGCCAAAAGTGACAAAACATGAAGAATCTTCTTTTTTCAAAAGCATTATCATTTTGCAGGGGCCAATAGTAAAATAATTGTGGGAACTTTTCACCAAGAGTAAACATTGTAGCATTTTTGGCTGTTGTGTAGGCCAGACAAATAGGGGAATCAATTCTTTCAATCATCAATCAGGAGAAACTATCATCAATAGGAGTCTAACAGGCTCGTAGTAAGTGCATTGTCCAGTTCAGCTTTCTACACCAAGAGGACTTAATCAGTATCAGGGGCATCAGATGGATAACCATCGTAAATGTCCCATGGGGAATCATTATTGCATGCATGTTCATGATAGATGGCATACTAGTTATAGAATCCACAATATAGAAGTGGCTCAAATTCTGGAGTTTTTTCTAGGGTGAGAAAGCTTCTTGGATTACAATGATCTGCTATCCTCATGCAGATAATGGCAGCAACATAGCGTCTAGGACCAAAAACAAAAATTCTATATGTACTTCCCATGAAATGGTAATCTTTCCATAGGTTTTCAATTACTTCAAGAATCCGATTATTGAAATAATTTCTCCAGCATTCGGCAAGGGCAAAGGGATTTTTGAAGGATAGGTGAGAATCTCCTTCATACCATTGTCCTTGGTTAGTGTGTCCATTAATGAGAACAAGATGTTTTAAAGGCTGAACATTCATCTAGTTATCTTTTTCCCACTTTGGCAAAGTGCTCCAGCATTTGAAGGAAACAAAAGGGCTTTCAAATCTTTTAATAGCATCCTGAATAATTTGTGGAAGCTGGCTGGCTTGGTCAGGATTCATTAATTTTATGAATCTGATAAAGCCTTATTCAAACATTTGGGAAAGCCAATTAGGATCTCTATCATCATCATCTGAATCATCAGCAACATATGTACCATCATCATATTTGATCAAGAGACCAAGAAATGGATGTTTCTTTTCATACACTCTAAGACTACTCCCAAAGTGTTCTTCCCAATCCAGCTAAATAAAGACATTGTCAGCTTCGTTTAAATCATCAGGATTAGGAATAGTGGCTATAACAAGTTTCTTGAAATATTTGAATCATAGGTCAAAAGACCTAAACATAGCCTTGCTTTCCAGAATACGAGATTGTATATCTGTTGGCAAGTTGGCAACAACACTTCTTAACAGAGATTGGACCTTAAGACTCAATCTAGCATAATCAATGCCCATTATAGTCATTCTATCCATTGAATGGATTTCTTCTTTGCCAAAGAGTTGACTAATGTAGGCTTCAAGGTGGCTTCTCAAAGCATTATTTTTCGACACAAGATTATTTTCTGAAACAAGGTTATTTTCTGGAACAAGGTTATTTTTTGAAACAAGGTCATTTTCTGAAACAAGGTTATTTTCCGAACAAGGTTGGCATAGTGGCTTATATAAGCCTCGTTTTGTGCCGTAAGGTTAACAAGGTGGATTTCGAGTGTTTTGAGGGTTTTCTCAAAAAGGGAGTGGCGATGTAGAGTAAAAGCAGTGTGGAGATTATCAAGAATAAATTTTATGGAATCTAGTAATTCACTATAGACTCCATTATGAAATTGTAAAGATCTGGATAAAACTCCTGTAAAGCAATTATCATATCACCACTGAAATATGTCACCTCTGCCAGGACAAATTCCTGAAGGGATGTTGATCTACTGGGTTTTACCCCAGAAGATGCGCCTTCATGCATTTCAAAAGGTTGTCCCACTAAGAGCCTTTTGTCTTGAGAATAGTCTTGTGCAGGAGCTTTTCCCTTGTTCCTCCTCTCTGCCGAGGAAGCCATAATAATCCACTTACTAGTGGTATATGTTTTTGATAAAATATTTTAAAGCCCTTTTGTTTCCCTTAGATGCTGGAGCACTTTGCCAAAGTCGAAAAAAGATAACTGGATGAATGTTCAGCCTTTAAAACATCTTGTTCTTATTAATGGACACACTTACCAAGGAAAATGGTATGAAGGAGATTCTCACTTATACTTCAAAAATCCCTTTGCCCTTGCCGAATGCTAGAGAAATTATTTCAATAATCAGATTCTTGAAGTAATTGAAAACCTATGGAAAGATTACCATTTCATAGGAAGTACATATAGGAGGCATTACCACGAGATTAATGTTGTTGAAAAACTCAATCATGTGTGAGATCTAGCTCATCAAAAACAGGTTTAGCAAGAGGGGATTCTTGTTCCAACAACCATTCAGTGGGAAGCTTTATGTCTTGCCATTGAATCATTTTTGGAACTTGAATTTTAGCGTTAGGGGTTGAACATTAAATTAACATAGTTTTTCCAGAAGGTTCTCTATTGATCTTAGCATCGGGATTCAATTGAGTACCTAACAGTCTGTAATAAATGTGATAAATCAAAGAAAAAGGCTTACTACCTTCTTCCATGTAATAACCAGATGAAGCAATGTTCAAAGTCAAAGCTTTAACAATATTAGGATCATCCAAAACAAGAGTAATATCAGGATAACAGTTGAAATATATAGGACCATCATACAAAGAAGCAGTAATCATACCAAGAATGCTATCTTTAAAGTTCTTAAATCTAGCATCTCTTAAACACATGAGAACAGAAGCATTTATTCATTTTATAGTAGGTGGTTTAATAGCCACTTGATCCATACCAATATGCAAATAAATGAATTTTTTTAACAATAAACTCATTAATATTTCTTTTAGAAAACAAGCAACATTTTTCATGAGTTTTAGAAATAGAAAATGTTTGTTCAACAGTTCTAACTTTGTAAGTGGGATGAAAAGTGCTTTCAACAAAACTAGTCTTATAAATAGTTTTTGTATCAACTCTAGGGATATTCCATTTCTGGAAATCAGGGAGCTCATGTTCTTCAACAGTGTGGTCTTCTTCATTTAAAATATCAGGAGGAGTTAGATCTCCACAACCTATCCATACTATCCTAGGTTTACCGTGGTTGCAAAGGTTTCAAGTTTATTCAATCAAAACTTTCCTATCAACTTCCACTAGATGTTGCCGCAAAGTGTCCCAATTTTGTTTTTTGTTTTTTTTTTTTCCTTTCTTTTTGAACCTTTCAAGTTAAAAGAATCCAATTACTTATTAAAAAATAATTTATGGGAATTTTTAAAATATATATATATATATATATTCTCAATGAGACTTGACATTGAACAACCAGTTGTGATGCTTGTCATGTTCATTGCGTTGTAGATAAATTTGAGAAAATAAATACTCAATTCTAAACTGGAGAGAGAAAACTTTTGTGAAAGGATAAAATTGAATTAAGTAATGAAATAAATTAGAAATCTAAGGGACAAAAGGTGTTGAGAGAGTGAAATGATTATGAAAAAAAAAAAAAAAAACTGAATTGAAACCAACAACAATCAATGATAGATAACATTTAGAATTTGATATTATGGATGTGATGGAAAATTCTCACCAATTAGCGCAAATTACCCATCTAGTGATTTTGGACTTCCTCATCCATGACAATTGGCTAATGGTACCCTTGAGTCGAAGCCATTCTTACTAAAATCCTCCAAATACCTGTTTGCCGCATAGGCTTATGTAACTTGCCCATTTTGAAATGTTGGGGAGCAGGTACACTCAGGATTAAGTGTCTTGATCCCAAATGTCCACTCTCTAGTCACCATTGAGGCATAACACCTCCATCCACAATTGTTCTTACAATGTACAAAAATCTTCTTCTTCTCATTCAACTTCCACTTGATATCAATGTGATGCTAAATCACATACTCCCTCAAAGCCTTCCTAGAAACCTTGGAGTTTGGAAACTTCATCCCTTTTACCAACTGAACATTTGTCATATCAGTCCTCTCATTGAATTCTAGGCTGCTAGGCCGCTGCTCATCATCAGAACCATCCACACTTGCAATATCATCCTCTAAAGCTAGTTCAGCCCACTCTTCATCTAAATCTATGTTTAGAGGTGGAACATGGCTTGGCTAAGGTGTATCTGTGTTTGGCTGAGGTGTATTAGTGGTTGGTTAAGGTGGAACAATGTTAGGCTCAGATAGAACAGTGTTAGGTTTATGGGAACAGCTTAGAAAGGGTTTAGGTACATCTATCCAAGGCTTAGTGGTTTTTGTGTTACTAAGGAGATACTCTTCTTGTATTTTAGCAAGTCCAAAGGTTGAATTAAGGTTTTGTGGATTAAACATCTTGATAGGCAAATGAATTTCATCCCTCAACCCATTCAAGAAGTAACTAAGTTTCTGTTTTCAAACAATTCCTTGATCCTATTTGATAAAGCTTCAAACTGAGCCTTGTAAGAAGAAACAGAACTTACCTACCTTAGATTTGTTAATGCTTCCATTGGATCATCATAGGTCAAGGCTCCAAATCTATTATGTAAAGCTCTTACGAAGGCTTCCCAACTTATGAATTGCCCTGTCTCCTCAGCATCTTGAAACCAGATCAAAGCTTCATCCTCCATGTGATAAAAAGCTAAAAGAATCCTTTGACTGATGGGTGTGTTATACAATTGAAAGAACTGGTGAGCCTTATAGACCCAACCTGAGGGATTCTCTCCTCTGAATCTTGGAAACTCCAATCTCACTGTCTTTAGGACTGATGCAAGTGAGTCCAATTGTGTTGTTATAGTAGTAGGAGATGAGGGTGCAATCCTATGATGCCATTGATTTCTAACTTCAGTGAGCCCTTACACAGTTTCTATCAATGTCTATAACACAGAAGTCATAACATCTATTTCCTGATGAATGCCTCGTATTTCTTGTTCATGCTAGTCAGAAGTGAATGAAAGAATGTTGTAATTTTCATTGAGACTAGCCAAAGATCATGTTTCTGCCTTAAAGACAGAGTAGGCTCTGATACCAAATTGATAGGAAACAGCTTAGAGATAGTGATTGTTTTCAAGGGTTCTTCGAGGGAACCAACCTCCAAGGGAAGGAAGTGGAAAACAAAAAGATTAGAGAGAGATTTAGAGATTAGAGAGGAAAGAAAACAAGAATATGCTTGTGTTATTTTTGCTTAACCTCCAATTCTCACAGCTCTACATTATATACAGTTGAGTACAGTTGATAGTTATAACAATAACAATCATTAGTCAATCATTAGCTCAGCATACAACTGGCACCCTAACCAACTTCCTAACTAACATGCTCAACACTAACATACTCAGCACCACAATTCTCACACACGCAACACCACACGCTCAGTATTTATATACCAAGTAACTCATACACTCAGCACTAACTCCAACTCAAGTCAATCAACTACTCCTATCATAGGCTTAGGTGGAACACTGTGAGGTGAAGACTCACCAAAAATATCATCAGCAAAGTCTTCTCCTTCTAGATCTTCATTCAACCAATCAAACTCCTCTACCCCCACACTAGCATCACCCCCTGTAGTAGCCCCTGCACCAACCCCTCCATCTATCCCTCCACCAACCCCTTTAGGAACTTCAATTGCAAGTGAAGCATGACCACTCTCCACATACAGTATGATGGTAGCTTAAAGATATGAGTTAAAATGCAATTCCCATTGAAATATTTTTTTAATTTTAGTTTATTTCCAAAAATAAATTAAAATCATACAATTATCAAGAATATATATATATATATATATATATATATTGTACCAATGGTTGCATTAATTAAGCTCCAAATATTCTCCAATAAATAAAATGTAGAAAAATTGGTATAAAAAAGGTAGTGCTCGTTCATCAGATGTGGCAACGCTTGTTCTTTTTTCTCTATTTTAGGGTAGAAAACTCAGTTAATCTCCTCCACACAAATGCTGAAAGAACTCATTAATTTCTCACTAGTAAATAAATTTTTTAGACAAACCTGTAAATTTAACCTGAATTCAGGAATATAATGCTGGAAATCTTGATTGAAAATTTTTTTTTGACAGTGCAGTAAATCAGAAAACCAGATGTTAAAGGCAACGAAATAAAAAAGGTTCAAACCCAATACAACGGAACCATATGCCACCCTGGGAAAACCTGCTTTCTCCATGATGCTGGGCCACGCAAATATCAATAAATGGTTCCTAAATTTTTTTTTAAAAAAAATTAATAGATAATAGATCCACCAGCTTTTAGGGCTTTAAAGACAACTCTCTTCTTTGGGCTAGTTAACAAATCTGAGAACAAAATATCTCATGTAATGACCTGAAAAAGTAAAACATAAAATATCAGACTTATGTATTACACGTATCTTGTTGTGAAACGTACACAGTTTTTGGAAGAATATAAATGAATATTTAGAGAAAAGAAGATAGAATTTGGTTGCTTCAAATGAACAAAAATCAAACAAGGAATAATAAATTTGGATTTGATTTGAGGAAATCCTAACGTCTAGGAACAAATTAGATCCAACTTGGATTAAAATTCTATATGTCAAAAGCTAAATTTAAGCTTATAAAAAAAATAATGCTAAATTAAATTTAAGGACTCAAATAGTAATACCAACTTAAGCTAAAATAAAGGATTCAACTGGATTTCACTAAGAAAGTTACAAAATGTAGATATTTGCACATTTTCGAAACATAGAATGGAAAATTAGTTAGTTTTAAATATAAGGGGCAAAATTTTGAACTAAACATAGAAGGGGGGAAAGTGATTTTTTCCCTAATGAATTTAACAAACATTTTGTAACATAAAGTTGTACCTAACATAAACTTGAAGTTTAAACATATGAAGGAAATTAGATAACTTTTAAAATTTATTACATATGTGCCCGTGTTTTTGTACAATGCTATACACATAAAAGACAATATTGAGAACTATTATGCCAAAAGCAAAATTTTAGCTACAAAATATATTTATGTGGTCAAACTTAGAGGTCTCAATTGAATGTTGTGGTTTTCTAACTTGAGTATGACATGGGTGTGAGAAAGTTGGGGTCCTAGGTTTCTTTTGTTTTAAATTTTAAAATTACTAAAAATTATTTTCCAAATTTAAAAAAAAAAAAAAAAAAATCCACCTTATCGTCACTCTTCATTTGCTAGCCGTTAACTTGTGACTGTTATTTGTGTTCACCCTAGTTCTTTCAGTAGAGAACGACTTTGCCTCAAGGGTACTATCAACCAATCGTAGTGGATGAGGAAGTCCAATACTTAAATTTTATTTAGAGGTATCAAATATATAATTTTTTAAACAATTTTAAATAAAATTTTTTAGTATTTGGTTGCTTCACTCAATAAATAATGTTTATTTTACTTGTTCTGTCAATGAGTAATACAATGGATTCTTTTTAATTTATAATTTAATATCTAAAAAATATATTTTAAATAACAAAAAAGTCAAAATTTAAATAAATCTTTTATTAATATTCAAAATGAGTGGTTCTAGGATAACAAATTATTCCACAATTTTTTTGCCACAACTTTGACATGGCAGACAATGAATTATCATTCACACAAGGACTCTCTTTCTTCTTCACCAATCATGCACATTCTGCCACGTCATCGTAATTGCCAGAAATTGTGAAAATATTTGTGGTCCTAGACTTTTTTATTCAAAATATAAGAATAGGCTCCACTTAAATTAATGGCCTTAGGCCTCACAATGCCTTGAGCTGGCCCTGGCCCCTCTCGACAAGCATATCAGCAACACATCCCATTTTTCTCAATACATGGGACAGCAAAGAAGTTTATGGTATCTAGTTTAACTGAAAAAAACAAACAGAAAGAATAAAACCAAATGCAGGTTCAATTTCTTTCTCAAAAAAAATAAAAAATAAAAGATGCAGGTTCAATTTTGTCAACTTCTACATCAAGGACTACTTCCTTGAAAATTCATATTTCCTGTTACTTCCTTGCAAATTCATAATGCCTACAAACTTTTCAGGTTCTTCCTAGTTCAAATCCTAAACACTTCACATCCAAATTACTTCCAGAGTTTAATCACATCCATGATTTTCTTTTTCTTTGTAGAGGAAATGACTATGTCTCAATCTCCCATTTGGTAACATGTAAGAAACAGATCAGAATCCCATTTGGTAGATAGTTAGGTTTCTAAAGAATCTCATGGGATTTTAAAAAAAAAAATTCCTTTTTCTACTCAATGAAAGAATTGATTGCTTTAATACACCTTACAAGAATTCTTCCTTGACACATTATTTAATGCCATTACCATTCCTTTAGTATTGTTAGTCAAACTTATATACAATACCTTAGATATGTTTCTTAGATACCTTTCTTAAAATTTTGCCAAAACTTAGATATAATATCTTAGGAATTCACCTAAGCCAAGCCATATGTTCACGAACACATCATTATTTTGAGCTTGGCTCATTTAAATAGTTTTTTTTTTTTTTTTTGGAAGAAAGTTTCAACCTATAGCATCCGCTCCTGATGATAGTTATTTTATCATCAAACCAAGACACCAATTGGTTTTTGCTGTAGGCGGGAATTGAACCCCAAATCTCTTATTCAACCATCAGAATTTTACCAGTTGAGCTAACTGAAACCCACAGCTCATTTAAATAGTTGAGTCTAAATTTAGGCTTGAGTTAGACTTGTTGGCTAAATAGACAAACCTAAGCCAAGTTTTTTTTTTTTTTTTTTAATCTGAGACTAAGCCAAACTATATTTTAAACTCCATTTTGTTTTTGCCACAAAAATGAGCAACATAGGTAGCCTCCCTAATCACCCAACAAAGGAAATATCAAAAAAATTCATAATTATTCAGCCAAAAAAATATTCATAATTTGTTTAACAGTGGCATCATAAATTCATAATTCACTTAAACGAATCATTCTAGGAGTTTAGCCTATTAAGCATGGAGAAGCTTTTTACTTTTGTTTTGAAGCTGAAACCCATCAAATCCCATTATGCTGCTAAAAGCCTAAAGGCTAAAGGATCTTTAGCTGCAAACCGATTCTATTCAACTGCCCCTACTTGAACACTCTGCCCCTAATTCAATTCTAAGCTTCTAGATTGAGTTAATTATGACTATCACCATTAACGTGAATTGATCTTTAGGTCCATTTTAATGCCATCAGTCCCTACTCCTAATCTCTCCCTCAGTAGGAGCCACTCTCTCTTGCTTTAGCAGAAGTCCTCTCTCCCTTTTCCAATACGGGTTTTTCCTAGGTCTTAAGTAGCCCACAAGGCGTGGTTTAAACCCCTCATTAAAATGGATCAAGTAATCACTGATGGGATTCAACATCTTCAACTCACTAAAGAAGAGGAAGAAGAAATCTCCATATCAACCATTGGCAGATCAGACCTCTTGGAAGAGTGCGCGCTGAGTCTCTTTGGTTGACTTTTAGCAGATAGGCATCAGAATATACGAGCTCTTAAATCCACTCTACGATCTACCTGGAAGATGGGTTCAGATTTAAGGATTGTAGATGTGGGAAAAAATGTTTTCCAATTCAAGTTTAGTTTAAGCTATCAAATGGAGTGGGTAGAGAGAAACGGTCCTTGGAATTTTGACAACAATCTCCTACTCCTTTGCAGATGGAGAAAAGGTCTGTTAGTTGACAATATCTCATTCACTCACTCTTCGTTTTGGATTCAAATTTGGGGTCTTCCCTTTGAAAGCATGACAGAAGAAGTTGGGAAAGACCTCGACAACAAATTGGGGAAGTATATTGAATCTGATAGGTGATCTTGGTCGACGGAACAAGCAAAATTTATGCGAATACGAGTGGATTTACCCATTGATAAACCTTTGAAAAGAGGTGGAAATATTGTCAATCTGGAAGGGAATAAATATTGGGTTACATTCAAATATAAAAGGCTTCCTAACTTTTGCTTTATTTGTGGAGTTTTGGGTCATGATAAGAAACACTGTTCTGGGTACCAAGGTAAGTCCAAAAGTCACAAGCAATATGGGGACTGGATTTGAGCAAACAGTGGTTTTAAGGGAGGTATTGAAAAACAAAAAGCTGCTAGCAGCGGCAAATTGGAGGAAAGAATGGAGGAAGAGCTTGGCGATCGGCACACTCCGATGACTGCTAGTCCGACGAGACTAAGAACGAGTAGACGAGGCACTCAATTGCTCTGTTAAATCACACAAGCCCCAACAACACAAATCAGGGACAAAGCAACAAGTTAGTCATGCTGCCAATGAGGAACTAGGGAAATGATGTTAAGGTACGTCCCTCAAGCCCAACGCCCTCTTCAGACGTGCACTCACGTGCTCCCCAAGAGTCTTCAGAAACGGGAAAGGGAGTAGAAGCTAATTCACTTGTTGTGGGCTTTCAAATGCACCCCCCTGAAGCTCAAAAACCACCCAGCCCAAAGAAACCCACAAGAAAACCCTCTCCTAAAAATGAGCCCACCAACTCCCCTTTAAGCCCAAAGAGAGGGAATTTAAAAAGAGTTGCTAGAGCCTAAGGAAAGAAGCTTCAAAACATTAACATGCAAGCACTGAATAAGTTGGGCTCTCGGGTTCTAAAAGAATAGCCATGCATGACTATTTAGATGAGAGTGCTAAAAATCCTTAAAAGAAGCTACGTGCCTCACACCAAACTGAAGCACTGAACAACTTGGAGAGATTGGCGGTGACTGTTGAGCAGCACCGCTAGGAGCAATGAATTCCCTATGTTGGAACTACTAGGGAATTGGGAACCCCCAAAAAGTTTTTACACTCCGTGATTATGTACGATGCTGGAATCCCAATCTAATTTTCCTTTTTGAAACAAGAATAAAAAGTAGACGTATGGAGATAGTAAAATACAGGTTGGGTTTTTCAAATGGTTTAATTGTTCCTAGTAGGGGTCGTAGGGGATGTCTTGCCTTGCTCTGGTCCAGTGACACTAACTTGGAAATTAAAAGTTTTTCAGACCATCATATTGATGCGGTAATTACTGAGGCAAGCAATGGTTTTTTGTGGAGGTCCACCAGGTTTTATGGGCATTCTGAGACCCATCTCAAGGAAGAATCTTGGAAACTCCTTTCTTTTCTTAATAGTCAATTTAATATTCCCTGGTTTTGTTGTGATGATTTTAATGAATTTTTCTCTATGAATGAAAAAGCAGGGGGTGTCCTTCGCTCTCAAATACAAATGGATAACTTCCGTCAGGTTGTGAATTTATGTGGCTTTAAGGACTTAGGGTACTGTGGCCCTGATTTTACCTAGTGTAACATGAAAGAGGGATGTAACAGAATTTTGCTGCGCTTGGACAGAGCCCTAGCTACCTCAGAGTAGCTTGAGCACTTCAAGGAGCCGAGAGTGCATCATCTAGTTGATACAACTTCTGATCATTGTATTTTCCTCACCACCAACTCACCTTCCCCAATTTGTAAAAGGAAGCGTCGTTTCCATTTCAAGGCAATGTGGGTCAAAAGGGAAGTTTGTAGAGAAGTCATTCAAGAAGCTAGGAATTCTGGCACCCTTGCCATTACACCAGAAGGGATTGCATCCAACCTCCAAAGATGTGAAGCTGCACTAATTAATTGGAACCAGAATGTGGTGGGCAATATTCAAAAGAAAATTCAAGAGAAAAAAAGGGCTCTCAATTCTCTCACCATTGATGATAGAGGCACTAGAGGGGCTGAAATTAACCAGCTTAGAAGGGAAATTAATGATCTCTTAGATAGTGAGGAGACCATTTGGAGACAATGCAGCAAGATTCACTGGTATAGGGAAGGAGATCGAAACACAAAGTTTTTCCATGCCCGTGCTTCTGAGAGAAGGAAAAAGAATACCATTTTGGGGCTTTGGAATGATGATGGTGTTTGGTGTGAGAGTAAGGAAAGCATTGTAGCCACTGCAATATCTTATTTTGAAAAGATTTATTCCACCTCCTCCCCGAGTGGAATTAGTAAGGTCACTGGTGCATTGCCTAGATGTGTCACTGAGGATATGAATGCTGAGCTTACTAAGGTCTTTACAAGAGACGAAGTCACCAAAGTGCTTCAACAACTTCACCCAAGTAAAGCACCTAGGCCTGATGGTATGTCTGCAATCTTTTTTCATAAATATTAGGACATTGTAGGGCTAAGCATCACAAATATGGTTTTAAATGTTTTAAATTCAAATATGCCCATAACTGAAATAAATAAAACCAATATTGCTCTCATCCCAAAGACCAACCAACCCTCCAAAATGACAGATTTTCGCCCAATCGGCCTCTGTAACACCACATACAAGCTCTTATCAAAAGTCCTAGCTAATAGACTCAGACCAATCCTCCCAAGTATTATCTTTGAAAATCAAAGTGCATTCATTCCAAATTGTCTTATTTTGAATAATGCCCTAGTTGCCTTTGAATTCATGCATTATTTGAATCACAAAGATGAAGGGATGGATAACGACATGTCAATTAAATTAGATATAAGTAAGGCTTTTAATAGAGATGAATGGAATTTTATCAAAGAAGTTATGGAGATAATGGATTTTGCTAAAAAATGGGCAGACCTTATTATGCTTTGCATCTCTTCTGTGTCTTATTCAGTTATTATTAATGGTGAGGCATGAAGAAACATCACCCCTTCAAGAGGCATTAGGCAAGGAGACCCCCTCTCCCCTTATCTCTTCCTTCTTTGTGTTGAAGGCTTTTCAACGCTCATTCATAAAGCTACTCGTGACAATCAAATTAGTGGAATGTCCATTGATAGGGGGTGCCCAATAATCACTCATCTCTTCTTTGCTAATGACAGCCTCCTTTTCTGCAAAGCGAAGGTCCAAGAGTGTCAGAAGCTTGTTGACATCCTCAATAGCTATGAAGCGGCTTCGGGGCAAAAGATTAACACCGACAAGTCTTCTATCTTTTTTAGCCCAAACACTCCTAAAGAGAAAAAGGAAAGCATACTGAATATTCTTGGTCCAATGCAAGATTTCAGGCATAACAAATACCTAGGGCTGCCCACTATCATTGGAAAATCCAAGGCTCAAGTGTTTGTGGAAATAAAGGATCGGGTGGCAAAAAAACTTGCTGGTTGGAAAGGGAAACTTCTCTCAATTGGTGGAAGGGAGATTCTTATCAAGGTGGTAGCCCAAGCAATGCCCACATATATAATGAGCTGCTTCCAACTCCCTAAAACTTTGTGCAAAGATTTAGAAAATTTGATGAGGAATTTTTGGTGGGGGCAATGAGACAATGAGAACAAAATTGCATGGGTTAGCCAGAAGAAAATGTGTAAGTCAAAGTTACATGGAGGGATGGGTTTCAGAAACATCCAAGCTTTCAACCTAGCCATGTTGGCCAAGCAAGGGTGGAGAATTCTCACCAACCCAAACTCTTTGATGGCTCAGGTTTTTAAAGCTAAGTACTTTCCTTATGATGAAGTTCTCAATTCTAAAAAAGGAGGTAACCCCTCTTATACTTGGCAGAGCATTCACAATAGTCTTGAGGTAATTAAAAAGGGAACAAGATGGAGGGTTGGTAATGGTCGAAGAATACATATTTGGGATGATAAATGGCTACCAACGCCATCTTCTTACAAAGTGATTACACCCCAATCAGATTTTGGTGACTACCAATGGTATCCTCCCTTATTGATAATGACACTAGGTGGTGGAAAGTAGAAATGGTCAGGTCCATCTTTTTTCCTTTTGAAGCCAACACAATTTTAAAAATCCCCATTAATTATAATCTCCCTGAAGATAGCCTCATCTAGATTGGTAATAAACGGGGGGTCTTTACAGTCAAAAGTGCATATCACATTGCCTTAAGCCTAGTGGACTCAAATGAGGAGGGTGAATGCTCCTCTCCTAATTCTAGAACTTCTCTTTCGAAGCGGATTTGGTGCCAAAAAAATCCCTCAAAAGCTCAAAATCTTTGCATGGAGGTCTTGTGTAAATGGCCTTCCAACCATGCTCAACTTAAGCCATAAAGGTATTCACTGCTCAAGCTTTTGCCCCATTTGTGATATGGCCTTGGAATCCACTACCCATGCTCTTCTCCTCTGTGATCGCACCAAGCTGACTTGGGCACAATGGCACAATTGCCCAGTTGAAGTAACTTCCTCAGCTAGTGATTTTGTGGATGTTGCCTTAGACTTTATTGAGAAAGGTTCCCCACTTGATTTGGAGCTTTTCTTTGCTGTGGCTTGGTCCATTTGGTGGAATCGCAACCAAGCTATACATGAGGACTCTGGTGCCACTCCAAGTCAGGTTTGGGAAATGGCTAACAGATTACTTAGTGAGTATAAAGATGCTTGCACTCTCCCTGCACTTTCTCCAGCCCCTTCCCCAGCGGCTTGGCAAGCCCCTCCCTCGGGTTTTTTCAAAATTAATACGGATGGCACTGCTTCAGATGGCAGCCCTTCATGCATTGGTGTAGCTATTCATGATTGTCAGGGCTCTCTCATTACAGCATCAAGCAAAATTCTACCATCTCCTTTCTCTACCGAGATCATAGAAGCTTTGGCACTGCAAGATGATGTGCTGCTTGCTTTGGAATTAGGGATCTCCCATGCCATTGTCGAATCCGATGCTCTCTCAATTATTCAAGCTATTATTGAAGGTGATTCGGGTGGTGATTTGGGGCACATTGTGAAGAACATTAAGAACATATCTTTCTCTTTTTCATGGTGCTCTTTTGAGCATTTGAAAAGAAGTGGCAACAGAGCAGCCCATGAACTTGCAAGAGTAGCTAGAATCTCCAGTGTTTCACAGGTTTGGAAAGGTGTGTGTCCAAGCTTTGTGGAGCATGTAATCATTGAAGATGGTGGCGTGTAGCTGTTTGTTGTTTGTTCTCCTTGCTGTTGTTTTACTCTCTCTGTTGTAGCTCAATTTCAAATGAATGAAAATTTCATGTGTTTCTCATCAAAAAAATAAAATAAAATAAAGAGCCCAGTGTATGTGCCCATTTTTAGGTTCTCGGACATTGAAATGTCACGGCCCACATGACTGAGCTCTTTTTAGGACATCCAAGCACGGGCTTAAAAACACATATCAAGCCTTCTGGTCAAGACGAAAGGCAAGGAATTAAGAGTCTGGAAAATGTTGGGCAATCATTCGACCTGGCATGTGGGTCAGCATTCATTTAGTATTCTTTTAGCCATGAACAAACTTGAAAATAAAAAGCTATAATTGACTTAGGTATAAACATACCTTATTATTGATAATCAACTAATGACTAACGAATGTTATAATGAAATGCACAATCGATCGAGCATCCAAGGCACCTCCACTCTTGGGGCTGCCTCTTTTTGGCTCTATAGCAAAAGTATAGCCCCTATTTTGGACGTTTGATGTTTAGATATGTAGGATTGTGTATTTTAGGATCTTCTAATGGGAGTTGTATATTTTAGTGTAATTAGAGATGTATTATGTCAAAGTGTGAAATTTGAACAAGTGATGGATTGTGTTATTCCTTGAGTACAGTGTAGATGCTTTGAATGTCAAGTGAAAAAATTTATATCAAGAAAGTAAAGAAATAAGAATGAAAAGAAAGAGGAAAGCTTTTGTTTAAAAGCTTAGTTGGTTCTTGTTAATATCAAGTTCAAACTTTATATTAGCATGTCGGTCATGGTTACAAATCCGGATGTCAGGTTTGGTCGTGACAGTTATTGTGTTAGATTATGTAAGCATTCAATTTTCTCAGGTTAGTTAATATATCCACGCTTGTTGGTTCTTTTGTATTCTCTAATTTGGGATGAAATATTCCAACATTTAGAATTGGTTATCTAATTTTGAATAATAGAAACTGTTATTAATATGGCACAAAAAGGGGCTGAAGCAATATCCATATTTTTTGTTTGAATTTCTTCAACTATGTAAACCTACTTAGACTATTCTGTCCAATTTGTATCCTATTAAACTCGTATAAACTTACAATCCTTATGAATTTATATTGAGTTAATAGAGATGTATTATGTAAAAGTGTGGAATTTATTAAGCTCAATTAAGTAACTCAATAATTTTGTGTTAAAAACAAGTCTAATAACTTGTTGGATTCAAATAAAAAGTACAAATTTTAACCAAAAACACCCATTTTTAACCCACATATCTATATATTATACGATACATATGATACAATTCTACTTTACCCGGGAATGGGTATCTAAAATATTTTAGCATTTGTGAACAATAAGATTGTATATATACAATTCTACTATTCATGGATTGTAAACATAAATATAGGTATTTTATTTTCTCTCACTCTCATGGGTTGTAAACATAATTTCTTATATTATTTAATTGTGTAGTTTATATTATTTTAATGAATTGTATGTAAAAATAAAAACTTGAATATTGGATGAATTGTAAAATAAAATGGTAAAATAAATAAAATAAATTTTGAGCGTGTAAAATAGATGTTTTTTATTAACCCCAAATGCGAATGCTTTACTAAACCAGACATAACGGCGAAGCCCAGCCCAAAACTAAAAACTAAAAGCCAGAGCCTTGTACTTTAAGTGGTGTGGCAACAGTTGTACATCCTTTAGGCTCTTTATAGGAGTTTTTGTTCGTTTCTTTTTAGCCCGCAGCAGTTATTTGAACTCATTATTGATTTCAAGGAAACCAATTACAAATAGAACAAAATTCATACCATTCATCGTGCATGAATTTAAAAATTATATTAACAAAATTACTAATATTATAAAGATAAGGGCATCAGTGGTGTGACATATTTTGAACAAAAATATTTAGGTGATGGCATTGAACATAGGTTTTCACATGAAATCTGCAATTCCCACTGGGAGGTGGGGGTCGGTTTCGGTTCTTATTTGTAATTGACAATGACAAACACATAATTATTAATTTATTATATTCTCTCAATCTTCCATTTTTGACTATTGATATGAAAAAATTATAAAAATTCTTCTCAGATTGAAGCCTTAAAGCCCAAGAAACTTCCCAAAAAATTCACGTTAGTTATGTTCATTTGTGAGGGGTCCAAAAGCTAGAGCTTTGTAATTGATGAAAGAGTTATTTTCTTTTAAGGGTGTTTTTTAGTTATGATAGGTTGTCAGTAGTGATTCTAGCAGTGTGAGTAATTGGTTCAAAGGGAAGAGGAGGAGGAGTAGAGAGCCTAGGGATAAATAAGGGATTTAATGTAAACAAATTTGCCCCACTTTTGTTTTTAGCAAATCCATCATGACCACGAGAACCAAACACTAAGTCTATAATTTTATGACACAGAGAGGCTAATGATTGCTTCTTTTTCAATGCAATTCTAGTTGTTTTGTTGTTAGGACTTCGGAGGATATATGTTGGCTAGGTTTTCGGGGTGTAAAATTGGAGAATAATGTGACTCAAAAGATTGGATAAGAATGCTCTAAGCATATTAAAGAGCGGTCCTCATGAGTTATTTCAAGTTTATAGCTAGACTAAACTTTTATTATTATTATTATTATTATTATTATTATTATTTAGTCAATTATTATTATTATTATTATTATTATTTAGTCAAAACAATGGAATCAGATCATTTCATAAAAGAGGTCTTTCCTTTGTATGGTACATTAACTTACCACAAAATTGTTGCAATTTTAAATCCATCTGGATTAGAACGTAATATGACTAGGTTGGTATAGGAAGAAGTCCTGTCAAAATAGAGGTCTCTTTTTTCTTTCGGAAATATACACATGATCGATGCTCTTCCCAATTGCATTTGCTATCAGTTTGCATTTAAATGATTTTGGGTTGGCCACACTAGCTACCTCTTAACGTGCCTTCTGTTAATTTGCCTTTTCCATTTTGGGCATCTAGTACTATGTTACTTTTTTCCATTCGAATTGTATGTTGGTACCCTTTATGTCTTTCTTTAGGAGTTTAGCTTTTATAGTAACATGTGGACCTGTAAAGAAATTTGGGGGACCGAACAAACAAACAAGAAAGAAGTGTATCAAAGAAATGATGATATATGTGGTTATTGTTAGAATTATGATGCTAGGGTTATTGTCAGAAGAATCATGGGCTTATATGACTATCTTTCTTTTCCTATTACTTTATATATATATATATATATATTGATTGTGTAACTATAATGTTAATTTAATGTATTAATGGATTTGAGCGTAAAGTTATTATTATACAATATGTGTTATAGTTGAAAATTAGTAAACAATATGAATTCAGTATTCATGCATGTTTGAATGCCACGACAATTTGACAAGTAACAAAAAACATGCATTTAACCCCAGGTCTGCCTTGTAACTCATTGATATTAACCCCATGTTACTTGACCCTTATTGCATGCTCTCATCCTTAAAGTAAAAATCACATTCTCACATGCAGAATCACAATCTTTTTGCCTTCATTCTACTGTTAATCATTTCCATCTTTAGATCCACAGAACTTGCATCCGCGTTTAGAAACATATTCTTTAATTCCCACTTTATATCTATTAAAAGACTATCAACTTTGTCAAGAAATGCCAAAACTAATTTCCTAGTTATTAATCATTTTTAAGAACCCAACTAAAAGAATATTTATTTTACATAAGTATCAATCATTTTTTTTTCATGATACGTGAAGAACATGTATTTGTTTGTGTGTTCGTTATTTTTTATTTGGCAAAGAAGAGTGAAAGAGGAAAACATTGATCGGGTTCAAACATAAATCTGAAAATGAAGTTATTGAAGTGAATTAAATAAGATGGCAAAACATTGGAATCCAAACCAAACTAAAAATTGAAAAACACTGATCTGGTACAAACAAAATGAAACTCAAAATGCCACATTATACTTAGAAATGAAAAGTTATATACATGATATTGGGTTATATAATAAAATCTAAATAGGTAAGACCACTTAATCGAACTAGGTCTGGATCAACACAATTTTTTTTTTTATGACTTAGATCAACACAAATGTTGATTCGACCAGATCAACGATAACAGTTCCGTCGTCACTGAGGTATTTTCCGTTCTCATTAAAATCAAAATCTCCAAAGTTGACATCACTGAGATTGACTTTGTACTCCCAATTTGCACCTGGAACAAATCTTTGAGGAGTCACTTGCTTGCATTTTAAATTCACCAGCGGCACCGGCAGCTGCCCACGACGACCTTCAACTCCACTAATTGCACGTCCATGTCCCGGAATTAGCTCAACACTGCACTTTGTGTGACATCCTACACACTAAAGACAATAAAGAACAGTGAACTAGTCTTTAAGTCTTATTGCACAATTAAAATATTTATATATAAAAAATAAAAATAAAAAAGATTTGTTGCACCTTAAATTTCTTAAAGCCTTTCATTCCTCCACCGAAGCAAACAGAAGCCACTTGATTTCTTCTACAAAAGCTACATTGCACCTCAAATCTGTAGAAAAATTCTCTGCTCTCCACACCACCTTTGGGCTGCACAAGTTTAACCCCTTGGCCAACAACTTCGACATTGAGAGAGTAGGTTGACATGGTTGAGATGTTTTTTTCAGAATAATTTGTAGAGTAGCTAGCTTAGCTAGTGGACTGAATTCTTTTAGGGAAAGCTTAAGGCAATTTATAGACTGGGTTAACTTGGAGACCAAGGAAATGGGCCGTCTTTCACTGCTAATAATAATTCAAGAATCCATTAGGTTGGGCTCACAATTTGGCCCGTTAGGCCCCCTTTTGTAAGACTTGGGGAACCATACCTCAGCACTATCCCATCCTGGGCCCTTGCTGTCACCAATGGGCTAGTTACCCAAAAAAAGGACATGGGCCCAGCACTCCAAACTTTAGTTCTAACAAGCACGTTACTTCTTGACCTGTAAAGTTTAGCCATGTACGAAGGGAAAGGGAAAGGCACGTGGCGACCCTTTTAAAATTTAAAAGAAAAAAAATAGAAAGATTTTTCAGTGAATTCCCATGGCTAGACCTTAATAACATGAATAGGTTTTTTCTTTTTTTTTTTTTTCTTTTTTTTTTCAATATATAACATTGAAAATTCTATTAGAGCATTAGCATTGGAAAATGCTAATGCTACTCTATTTTATCATTCTAAAACCTCACTTTATCATTATACCATCCAATTTTACAATACCTCATACATCCCAAAACTCTATTTTTATTAAAATATTATTTTTTAATCTTTTTTTACTATTTCTTTATAACTGTTATTTTTTTTTTTTCCAGACTCATGTTTCCTGTGCTTTCCAACAGTTTTTTTTTTTTTTTCCTCTCCTTCTCCCTCAACCTCTAGCAACACACAAGCCATCAACAACCACAGCCACAGCACCTCAACCCATCAACAATCACCGAAGCAAACCCATCAACAACAATCGCCGATTTGAAACCCACCGGAGCAAACCCACCAGCATCAGAGAATTTCTCCACCTTCCCTCAACCTCTACACCGCTCCTCCACTGCCTAGTCACCACCACCGCATCTCCACCACACCCACCACGCCACCACTGCCCACTGCCCACCAAAATCCCTCCGGAACAACCAAAAAAAAAAAACACCCACTCAGTGACCCATGCCGACCAAAACGCAGAACCCAGACCTTGCCGACCAAAACGCAGAACCCAGACTTCGCCGACCAAGCACGACCCAGACCTCGCCGACCAAGCACGACACAGCAACCCACCCTCTCCGATTCAAACCTCTGTCAAACCCATTGGAGCCATCTCTAGCAACCCACCCCCTCTCCGATTCAAACCTTTGTCAAACCCATCGGAGCCATCGGGGCCATCTCCAGCACACCCAACCCGCCAATCCACACCGATCCAAACCCACCATCAACCGATCCCAACCCACCACCATGCCCAGATCAAACCACGAACCCACCACCACCACGAGCCATCTCCAGCACACCCAACCCACCACCACGCCGATCCAAACCCACCATCTCCGGTGCAAGCCTTGAACGAGAAAGAGAGATGTGAGATGAGAGAAAGAGAGACAAAGAGATGGAGTGGGAGACGGAGAGACAGAGTGGGAGTGAGAGGGAGAGAGGACTGAAGGAGAGATGGAATAAAAAATTACTTATTTGGTTTAGAATTGTGCTACAGTGCAATTCTAAAGGTAGAATTGCACTGTAGCAAGAATTGCAAAAAATTTGCAATTCTTGCCTTTAGCATTTCCTGATACAGTAGTTTTTAAGGGTTGAAATGCTAAAAACACCTTAGATATAGTATTAGCATTTTTCAACGCTAATGCTCTAACAACCTAATTTAAATGTATATATATATGAAGTTCTCTGTTAGATACTTGAACTCTGTCCCATACCTTTCACCGCATAAGAATTTTGTACTTGTGAAGTGACCATCATACTAAGGTGTGACATAGTAAAATATAAATAATTAAAATAACACATTAATGTATGCTAATTAATCAAAATTCAACTTTGTATTTATGATGCACATTAATATGGAGAATTTTTTTTTTTTCTTTTTAGGAGCAATATGGAATAATTAGAAACCATGCGAGTGCCATAAACATTGAGAAAATTGCAAGTACATTGTTCAATCAATATGTATACTATAACCTGTAATTTTATTATTCCCTAAATATTGCATATAGTGGTTTAAAGATATTTAGAGTATATTTGGTAACCGTTTTTTGTCCTCAGTTTTCTGTTTTCAAAAACAATTTTTTGTTTCCTATGGCAAAAAACTTGTTTGGTAACTTATTTTGGGCAAAAATCAAAAACTATTTTCAATTTCTTTGTTCATGGACTACTACGAAATTGCTTGAAGTTTGCTATGTATTTTATGTAATGCAATTTGTGTATGTGTGTTGAATCTGGGTTTATTCAGAATGGGTATTTTCAAAGTGTGTTTGGTTTAGGATTTTGGGGTTTCGGGTTTGCTTTGGCCGTGTTGGTATGCTTGTGGGCTCTATGGTGTAGCTGTGTGTCTTGCATTCATGTTTTCTCCCCTTTTTGAGTGTTACCTCCCCTGTTTTCTTGGTCATTAGCTGAAAAAAAAGGAACAAACTTTTGGTTGCGGTTGTTGCTGGTTGTTGTGATTTGAATGTAACAGCATATGTGGTTTGAAAAAATTGTTGTTTTTTATGTTTGTAGTTGTTGTTGTTGTTGGTTGTTGTTGAGAATGGTTTGAATTAACAGTATATGCGATTCGAATTTAAGAGATTTTGCTTTAAAAACAAAAACCTCAAGATCCCAATCTGTTCTGTGTTTCATATGAATCTGTCCAATTATAAAGGTTATAAAGGTTATCTATCCAATTTAAATCATTATGAAATTTTGTGTATCCTTGGACTTACTATTTTACAAATGAAGTGACCAACATAAAAAAATAAATAAATAAATAAATAAAAAAGGAAAAGAGATGAGATATTCTGCCAAATTCATCCACGGGTGCATGTTGCAAAGTAATAACTTTTCTTGGTACTAATTGATTGCATGTATTTTAAACGTTTCTATTTGCACATCATGGAAATTGATTTTGTATTATAATTGCATATGTTGCATATTATTGTTATATATTATTATTATTATTATATCCTTTTTGAGCTTTGCCCATCTGTTATACCCGTAAGTTTTTCATCATATTAGTTGCACAATGCACCTCTTGGACAGGAGTTTAAAGCACAATAAATGTGTGATTTAGTATGTCCCACTAATTAAATTATTCATGTAAAAAGAGGGATGCACATTTATTGTGCACCCAAAGTGTTGTTTTATTTATGTTTGCAATCCATGAGCAAAGAGTTTAAATTCGGTCCGTAGTTAGCGTAAAACACTGCTTTTACGCCAGCCAATGAAAATATGCCACGTCGTTATTTGACTTATTCTTGTGTTTCATCTCTCTCCTCTCACAGACCCACTCATCATCTTCTTCTTCTTTAGATTTTCTCTCTCTCTGTTCCCTCTATTAACTGTTTCTTCTCGCCTTTTTTTTTTTTTCATTTCCATACCATCAAATCCATTGCTTTCCTTCTCTTGTGTACTCATCTTCCCTGCACTGATCCATGCATCAACATAGTGGCAGTAGGCATTAAATCTAAAAGTCTCAGACATAAACAAGTTGAAGGAAAAGAAAAGTAACACCAAAACTTATTCCGGCCAAAGCTTGCATTTTGGCCGATATTCACCAAAAAGCACCGAAATAGCCAAAACACACCGTATTGGACCGAAATTTGTTCTGGAATTTGTTCTAATGGGTTTTATTTGTCAGAATGAGTTTTGTTTGTTTATTGCTATGAATGTGTCAGAGGAGCTACTCTACATTCTAATTCTTTGCTTCTTTGTTTGTTTGGGTTCACAGTCTTAGAAATTAGAATGAAGTATGCCTATCTGGTAATTTCAAAGTACCAATGTGAGTGAATGTGATACTCCGAACATTTCTTTTTTTGGCTTTTATTTATTAATTAATTAATTTATAATATTACTGATTGTGTTTTGTGTTGTGATGGAGGATTTTTAGCTTTTCATGTTAAGTTTAGAACTGATCTTGAATGAATTCAAGTGGCTCTAAATTTATAAATGAGATATTTCATGATTAATTTTTGTGGGTTTTGTTTGGTACTGAATTTGGGTTTTTTGGGAAATCAATGAATGTACCAAATCATGAAGGTGTACATAAGATGTACAGAGAGTCTAGACTTGTTGAGAAATTTGATTTCATTAAAAATACAAAATAATGAAAATTCAATGGAAAAGTATGTACGTGAGATGTATAGATCATATGAGTTCATTTAAAAATTTGAATTCGTTGAATGTACAAAACTGTGAAAACTCAAGGAAAAATTGTTTACATTAGATGTACAAATAGTACGAATTTGTTGAAAAATTTGAATTCGTTGAGTGTGTAAAATTGTGAAAATTCAAATGAAAATTGAAGAACATACCAAATTGAGTAAACTTAATGGAAAATTAATTACATTAGATGCACAGATCATCTACTTTTTTGCATTGATAAAATCTGTTTTTACATTAATAAAATTTGCTCTCTGCACACCATGTTCACTGCTTTCTCATAAAAATTGTTCACTGTTTTTCGCATAAACTGTTTCTAGCATTATGCATAAAATTATTTTTTGTTCAGCATTATTTAAAAAATTGTTCACTCTCTTTTCTGCGTAAATTATTTTCTGTTCACTATTTAAAAAATTGTTCACTGTTTTCTCATAAACTATTTCTAGCATTCTACATAAAATTATTTTCTGTTCAGCATTATTTAAAAAATTGTTCACTCTCTTTTCTGCATAAATTATTTTCTGTTCACTATTTAAAAAATTGTTTGCTGTTTTCTCATAAAACACTTAGTGAAATTGTGTTTTCTAAATTAAAAAGCCAAATCTGTATGTTTTTTCATGTTCGAATTTCACAATAATCGAACTTTTTTTTTTTTTTTTTTTTTTGCATTGATAAAATCTATTTTGATACACACTTTGTGAAAATTATCTAACAATGATGGATTGTGATTGGTTGTTTATCACTTTCTAATAATCTCACTATTTTTTCTACTTCACCTATAGTCTATCATGTAGAAGTATAGAACAAGTGTGACAAAATGAGTAGAAATTAGAGATGATTTGAATACAATGAATCGTAATGTATTGAAAATTTCCCTTTATTACATTTTATTATTATTATTACTATTACTCCTTATTTAGTTTATCTAAAAAGTTAAACATTTTTGGGTTTATCCAAAAATCTATGCCACAAAATACATGGTGGGAAATCTAGACCAAAGAACTGCCAAAATAAAAAATTGAGCGGCATTGTTGCTGTACTTAAATAAGTTGTCACAAGCAACATAAATTACCAACCAACCCAAAAAAATAAAAAATAAAAAATAAAAAATAACAGAAACTACATCCACCTGATCAAATAAAGGTAGTAGGTTGGGTTTTCAGTTTTCACATACAACTTCGAAGCAAGTTCTTGACCAAATATTTTGTTTTTTTAAAGTCTTTCAATATCAGATTTGTTATATACTTTCCCTCTGTCTAGGGGCTGAGAGAATAGAATCTATATGTCTGGAAAAAAAAATGTTTGTAATAGAATCTATGTTGTTTTAATGGCTGCAATCGTGCCTGAAAAATAAAATAAAATGTAGCTCAATAATCAATTTTCTATTATGACTTTTACCTCAAAGCATGTTTTGAGTGTCCATTTGTGTGTGTGATTTTGAACTTGTTTCTGTGTTTTTTTGGTGTTTGAAAGTAGTTGTGCCTGTTAAAAGTACTGAATGTTGATGTTATGATCCTTAACACTCAAAACTGTTTGTAAGATGGATTTTGGCTCAAGTAGGACATGGTATACTGTTCACTATTTTCTGCATAAAATATTTCTAGTATTCTACATAAAATTATTTTCTATTCAGCATTATTTAAAAAATTGTTCACTCTCTTTTCTGCGTAAATTATTCTCTGTTCACCGTTTAAAAAATTGTTCGCTGTTTTCTCATAAAACACCTAGTGAAATCATGTTTTCTAAATTTAAACGCCAAATTTAAATGCTTTTTCATTTTTGAATTTCACAATAATCGATCTGCATTGATAAAATTTGTTTCTACATTAATAAAATTTGCTCTCTACACATCATGAGTTAGTACAAATTTAATATTGATGATTTTTGTCATTTAAAAGAAGGTCGTTTTTTTCTTTTAATAGATAAATTGTATTTATTATATTAAGAAATAATTATTTTGTATTTTTTTATTTGTTGATAGTTTCTTAATACTAAATAGATGATACACATTTTTTGTTTATATTTTAATCCCCTCAATCAAACTTCTATCTCCATCTTTGAATCCAAAATGGCCGAAACACATTGGAATGACCCCGAAACACATCGGAATGACCTGAAATTATTCCCGAGGTGGAACATGGAGTGTTACTACGGAAACAAAATGGTAATATAATAGCAATTTCTAAGGTTCTACTATTTTTAAGCTTAGTTTCTGTTTACAGCTTATTTAGCTGTTTGCTAAACTTTCTACTAAAAGTGTGCTAAATTATATTTGTACTTTGAAAAAATTTGAAAAGGTTAAAAATAATGCAGGAAAAAATGAGGTTTTAAAAAGCTGTACACAAAAACTAAAAGGTAAAAGTTGAAATTGATGCCAAACAGACTATGCAAATGCCAAACAGATTATTAAGAATTAAATCCTTCACTAACCAATATTTCACTATGCAAATGGCTCAATTTTGCTAGATAGTCCAGACAGATACAGACAAATGTTCAAAAGTTACTACTGTTCACTAGCATGCGTAAAAAGAGATCTGTTAGATTCCCAAGATTTGAAAGATTCCCAGACAGACTATTACTCATCAGTACTAATTTCCATACCACCAACAGATTAACTTGAGTTCAATTTACCTACTCAAGTTACTTTACCATGGTTTATTTCACCTATAAAAGAGACGGACTATGATGACAGAAGACAAGTTTCTAAGATTCTAAGCTTTTAAGTTCCAAGTTTTAGAAAGTTTTTTGTAATAGCCTTCCATCTCCCTCAGAAAGACTTTTGTACTCTCTCCCCTCTTGTAATCTTGTAATGTTTTGAAATTAAAATCTCTATATTTTACAATGCTTCTGTTTAAATAAATAAAAACATAAAAAAGTCACTTATTTTTACATTTATGTTTATTTGTTCATTATCCAAAAAAAAAACAAAAAAACAAAAAAAACAAATTTACACATTACTCAAGTTTCCCAAACTCGAGTACTGTGTAAATTTTTTTTTTCCCGCATTTTATTTATAAAACATATCCGAGTCTGGTATACTCGAGTACTGTGTTGCATAAAACTCGAGTTTCTCAAGCTCAAGTACCACATAATTTTTTTTAATCACAAAAATTCCATGTCAGCAATGCCACGGTGGCAGAATTGAGAGGAACTCGAGTTTCTGAAATTCGATTTCCAGAAAAAGTGGTACTTTACTATTTATTTCCGAAACAGTGATTTTTTGCTAAAAATTTCAAAAAAAAGTGGTATTGGGCCATTTTGGCCTTTGTTAGAACTAAAGTTTGGAGTGCTGGGCCCATGACCTTTTCTTTTTCGGTAACTAGCCCATTCGCGACAACAAGGGCCCAGGATGGGATAGTGCTGATGGGTATGGTTCCCCAAGTCTTACAAAAGGAGGCCTAACGCGCCAAATTGTGAGCGGGAACCTAATGGATACTTGAATCATTATTGGCAGTGAAAGACGGCCCATGTCCTTCTCACTGTGTCATTAGCATTTTTTTTGTTTTTGTTTTTGTTTTTTTATTGGGGAGAGTTTGAACTTGGACATTCTATTGAAATATTAGAAATTATTGGTTAAAATACAAACTCTTGGCATATTCAAGGGAATTTTGATATTAAAATGAAGTAAATGTATAAATCTATATACAAGCTTGATGTGTGACTCTTCAAAATTAAATCTTTAATGACAGTATATGTGTATATAATTTAGTTTGGACATACACTACATATCGTTATATTAAATAATGATATAGGATGTATTTGTAACAAAAAGAGAAATATTAATTTTTTTTTAATAATTCAATAATTGGGAAAGGGAAGATTTGAACCCCTAGAAATCTTTATTGGAAATGCGAGAATTGTCAATTAAATTACAAGACTCTTGGCACTAAACATAAACTTTTTTTTATTTTTTGGGCACAACTCCATTGCACTCAAACTGCATAAGAGGAGCAAATGCACCAGGCTGGATGTCCATCTTTCGGAAAGAGACAATTGTTATCTTGGTACCATTGTTATCTTGGCTTTTGAATAATAAGGTAATCGGTTATTATAGCAAAAAAAAAAAAAAAAAACATAAAAATCATTTAATAAAAATTTTAGACACAAATAATAAAATGAAATTTTGTGTATAAATTACAGGTTTGGTCGTATTATATCATTTAATTTTACTTGTATTGAGTAATATATACACGTTAAATTTTTTTTTTTTTTTTTTAATACTTAGATTGAGTGTAACAACTGCAATGATAATCATGACATATCTGTAACCCTTCGAGGTATGATCAGGGCTAGTATCTGTGAACATTGGAGATATAATTAGAACCGTTCATACCACCAAGATCACAGATATGTCGCAATGATATTATTGCAGTTGTTACGTTCAATATTATAAGTATTGAAAAAAAAAATTAACTGTTAGTATATTATTCAATCAAATAAAATGAAATGATATAATACGACCCAACCTGCAAAAACTGCATTCCAACTCGGATTTTCAGAGCAATGCCATAAGAGTTTTGGATGGTGAGACGAGCAAAGTTTGGAATGACAACTTACTGTAGTTGTAGCAACAGATTTCTACAAAGGAATGTAACTCTTACAGTGAGGGCATTTCGAATTAGATATATATTTGCAGTGCCACATACCAGATTTCTACAAGCAAAGTTATTATGATTTATGAGGATCTTTACTTGTCATGAATAGGATCTGCAATGTGACTCAATAGGAATAAATGAGATATTTGTGAGGATTACCAGACACCAGTCACAACAATTGTATTTGTTGTGCTTTTGAGCATGACATATTTATATATATATATATATATATGAAGCATTTGTGAAGCTTTTTTATCCACCAAAAATAATCTTTTTTTTTTTTTTTTTTTTTAGCGAAGACACTACAAAACGCGGGGGTACAGGGCTTAGCCCTGTGGGAAAAGCTCAGGAATAGAGTGATGCAGCTGGGACTATAAAAAGGGCTGTCATAGAGAGGAACATGCATTAGGGTGAAATTAAGCTTTGTGAAGATCTAAAGAAAAAATAAAACAGTGCTTTGTTCAGAGTGGAAATCTTGTTGCGATCTTGGCTTCACTGGGTTTCTAGAGAGGTATTATTGTATTTTCCAAATTTATTGTGAACTTCAGTTTTGGACATAAACTTACACATTGCATTCTCTATTTTATCAATGTAAATTGTTTCCTCTGTATTATTTAGAGGGTTTTCAATCGTGCATGATTAATTTTCTTGCTTCTCTTGTGGGGTTTCTTTCAGCTAGTAAATGGTGCTTTTGTCGTTACTCATATGAAAATGTTGATAAGGATAGGATTGCATGATTACTGACAACTTCGTTGCCTGGTTAAGTTGTAGCTTTTTAGACCACATCTTCCAAGTGTTAGATTATTGTGTAAATAGGTACATTAGCACAGTTAAGAGGATCAAGCACTAACTTTTCTTCTAATAATTATTGTATTGTATTGTGCTTACTTTGGTTAATTCATTGTTTGAAAGCTGGGATCCGACTTCAGCTATAGATTATAATAGTACCTGTCAGGGCCTATGGCCGCGTTTAAAATGCGGCCAGAGGTCTGCCTTAGGCCGCATTTTAAAAGTGCGGCCATAGGCCTTGCCCTTAGGCTGCGTTTAAAACGCAGCCATAGGTCCTGCCTTAGGCCGCGGTTTAAAAGTGTGGCTATAGGCCCTGCCCTTAGGCCGCGTTTTAAAAGTGTGGCCATAAGCCCCTCAAGCCTATAGTCACGGCTTTTAGGCCACACTTTTATTTATTTATTTATTTATTTATTTTGACAAATAAGGATATCAAATTCAAATTTCTTCAAATATTTGACTATTTTATTAGGTATATGCAGCCTCCCATCCATACATACCAAATTATTACAGGGCAAAATCCCTCTTAAAGTGAGTTCTGTTTATAGAATTACATAGTAAAAATTATTGTGCAAATTAAATCCACAGCACGGTACTTGCAAAAATCATATGACAAAGAGGCACGATACTACCAAAAATCACATGATAATTAAAGAAGCAGGAGAGGCACACAAGATGCAGAACTTAAAATTATGCTAGTATTAACTCCTACCTTACCAAGAAATAATCAAGGATGTGGACGACATAAATTCAAACTACTATCAATCCAAAAAAAAAAAAAAGAATCTTACCTTATCATAAGCATGTTATCAATGAATTTTTGGCCACGTGTGATAGTTAGATTACTATGATTGAAGTAAAGTTGGAAAATTCTTATCCCAAATAAAATGGAGTTAAAAAAGAGAGGTTAAATTGAATAGTTAAATTTTCACTATATATGGAGGGATTTAAGCATTTTGTAAGAAGGTAATCTCTTAAAAAAAAAATTCCCAAAATGATATGGGTCATTTCTATTTTACATTTTAGATTTGGACAGCCCAATAATCATATTAAACGTAATAAAAAGTCTAAAGGTAATGACATTTCTTGAACTTGTAACAAGTGACTTATCTTTTTTTTTCTTTTTCTTTTTTTTCCACTGTATTATATTTACTCATGTTGTTAATCAATTCTCGTTAAAATAACTCAAGAAGGTACATCCAAAGTCTCACTTTGTAAAATTGTAATTATATCCATTATTTTCTAAGAATAGTAAATCAATGAAAATAAGTTATACCAAATCAAGTTAGACTTGAACATAAATATTACAATTATATATAATCTCATGCATATGCATGTATGCATTTAAAAATAAATCTAACAATTTATAAAAACCTTTGAAGTTCTTAAAATTAACACTATTTTGGTAGTGCTCCAAGACACCTTTTATTATTCAACCATACAAGAGAATCTATTAATATTTATCAATCTTAATTACCTCTAATTTTGTTCACCAAAAAAACCTTTGATTTAGTGAAAATTCTAACTCGTGAAGATATCATTTGAAGTACCATACACTCAAAAGGCTTTGAAACTAGTAGGAGAAACTGCTATTAGGAATTTTATGAAATGGAGCTAAATTTAGTGTATTATATTAGAAATAACATTCATGAGTAAAAATCCAATTTCATACTTAATTAAACTAATAAATACATTTGGTTGCTAAGCTCCATTGAAAATGTTAGAAATTGTCAATTGAGTTACAAGAAACTTGGCTCAACTAAGATAGTTAGACGGTGTCATAACATAAAGCTTATTACATCATATTTGGTTGCTAAGCTCCATTTGTCAATCAATCTTCCAAGATTCTTAAAAAAGAAAAAAAAAAAAACTAATAAAAGAGCCACATTCCATTAAATACTTTATTTATTTAAATAACGTGAAATCCTTTAATTTAGATCTTAAGAATATGTTAAGCAGCAATTCATACTGAGCAATCAAATAGGAATGCATGTCTAACATACAAGCACTTTGGATTTCAAGAAGTATTTTTAGAAGTCCCTTAATTTAGTTGTTTCAAGTGCAAATAACAAATGAATATATCTTACAATTCTAAATAATTAAAATTGCAACATTTACAACCAAAGAAAAAAAAAAGTTCACCCAACTGAATCATAAACAACCAATTTTCATATTCGAGCAAAGTTGTACATCTTTCGGAACATGGTATAGAACTCCATAAACCATAATGAAAACAATGAGAATCCTTAAACTAGTATTACACATTGTCACTATTAAACTCTTCTTTTTTAAGCTTAGCCTTCCTAATTTCGGGAACTGAAACAAAGTTTCAATTTAATTTTCTCCCTTTCCCCCCCTAGAAGTACAGCCTCAACACCACCCCCCCCCCCCCCCTCTTTCTTCATTTCCCTTAGCACCTTGCACCCATACCAATGTACAATCCCCACAAAACATTGCTAAGCTACCAAACCTAAATCAACATTCTCCCAAATTAGGTATAGAATCATGTTCAACCACACACCTTTTGGTCTATTTTGTGCCTCTGTTGATTTATGATGGTCTAATTGCATAGATATCTTATAGCCATCAAACTCTTTGCATTTCTAGTCTCACGGGAATTGAGATTATAATTTTTAGACATGGCAAAACGGGTCAGAATTTTCTAACCCGACCCGACCCGACCCGACCCCAAAAATACTCGACCCGAACCCGATTTTTTTGACCCGAAGCAAAAACGGGTTGACCCGTGACCCGACCCGTGTTTTTTGCGAGTGAACCCGACTGACCTGCGACCCGACTCGAACCCGAACCCTTTTTTTAAAACTTTTTTTTTTTGGCAAAAAAATAGTAAAATTAAGACAATATTGATTTAATTGTTTATTGTGAACTTTAAGGAAACAATTGATACATTTACATAACTACATGCAAATTAATTAAAAGATAAATGGTTGAACATTCTGTAATGAGTAAATATTTTTAGATGTCAAATAGCAAAGTACATGCCAAGATAATCTGGTTACAGTAGAGTTAAAAACATAGATTTAAAATTGTAGACATGTGAGAAACATTCACAAGTGTAAAAATAATCAAGCTAAAGTATCAAATTAGTATAAATTATGAATAATTAGACCTATTTTTTAATAATTTATGTCCAAAATAAACGGCTTTTCAAAATAAATTATGATATTTCCTAGAGTGTGTGTTGCTTAGTAATAATATGATATTCATAAAAGAGACCATGTATAAATAAGTAAGCAGTCAAATTTTAAAGTATATCTCAAATTGAAATAGAGTGTCAACCACAACTGATAATAGATTATAAAATTAATTTTCAAGATTGTAAATTTCTTATATGTTTTTATTCTTTATCAAATGAGTTATCCAATAAGTCATTTATAATTTTGTTTTATATTTTGGAATGTTGATATTGTGTAGAAATAAAACTTGTGTATTTGTTTTACTTATCTTTGTGTTATTTTGTTTTAGATAGTAATGTTAGGATTTGTATAATTTTAAAATTATTGAATAAGTATTAATAAATTTAACTGAGTTCATTCTTGATATAAGTGGTGAATTCAAAATAATGCATTTTACATCAAGTAATTTGTTGCATAACTTTTCAAATGGCAGATACATATTGTTTTCTTTATAAAATTTTTTTTTAAAAAAATTTCACATGAAAAATACGGGTCAACCCGACCCGACCCGACCCGCAACCCGATTGACCCGAACCCGTTTTTGACCCGCTTAAAATGACCCGTTTTTGACCCGCGACCCGTTTGACCCGACCCTGACCCGACCCGAACCCGACCCGACCCGCCCGTTTTGCCATGTCTAATAATTTTGAGCGTAGGGTTTAGGGTTTAGGATTTTATGCTTAACAATCTAGGGTTTAGGTTTCCAGGTCTATGGTTTATAATGTTTGAGATTAATATCACATAAAACTAAGATGCACATTGTTTTAGATTGTAGGGTTAAGATAGATTGATCCCAGTTAATTAATTCAATTACCCAAGTTGATTAATTAGGTCAAATTACATGCCAATTGTGGAGGCACCAATAAATCACCAAAGAAAATAAATGCAATAGAAATTAAATGGCACGGTGATTTGTTGACAAATAGGAAAAACCTTTTACAAAGCAAAAACCCTACCAGTTAAATTAAAGGTCACTACTCCTAAGAATCCACTAATCAATAATCAAGTGATTTCAAATATAAGGAATCTTACCACTACTCTATCTTATCACAAAATACCAAGCTATAGTTGAACATTCGCTCCAATATCCAATTGGACTTGATCTTGTAGTAGTCTTCTTTCCTTTGTTGCACAAATCTCCAATTTGTGACCAACTCCTTTGCACGGATCTCAGTACGTGACTAACTCTAACAACTTGAATGATTGTTGTTGACTGAAAAGTTCTTCATTTCATAAACGATGAAGAACAGGAATCACTTGATTACAAAACCCTAAGGCGTACAAATGCAGTAGCTTCACACAGAGTATATGAGTTTTAGGTCTCTATTTTCGTACTTGATGACTTTTAAAATAAGCCTTATATATGACTAGTGTTGTGAGAAAAAAAACCCTAATCATTCAAGTCATCATGGGCTGAATTTTTTATAGGTCAAAATATATTGACCCTTTTGGCAAATCAATTAATTAATTATCCAAGTTAATTAATTAAGTCAATTTTGACATACAATAGCGTAGTAGCACAAACAAATCACCAAATAACTAAATGCAGCAGAAAATAAATTTGACACAGGTAATTTGTTTACGAATGGAGAAAGCCACCGAGGCAAAACCCCACTGAGTGAATTTAAGGTCACAACTCCCGAGAATCCACTATTATTAATCATAAATGGTTACAAGTAAAAGGAATCTTAATACCCAATACCAACCTATAGTTGAACCCTCACCCTAATACCCAATTGGACTTGTATTGTAGTAATAATCTGTCCGTTCAATGCATGAATTCCAGTACGTGACTAATCAATGATGCACGGATCACAGTACATGACTAACACACCAACTTGAGGAAGTTTGTTGGCTGCAAAGTTCTTTAGTTTATCCATAATGAAGATCAGGAAGCTCCTTAGTCACAAAACTCTTGGCATAAAAACACAGTAACTTCTACAGAGAATATGATAAACTAGAGCAATTTCTGTTTCTGATCACAATATGTGTGTATAATCATTTTGCATCACCTTGCATCACCTTGTGATGACTCTTATCCATAATGAAGATCAGGAAGCTCCTTAGTCACAAAACTCTTGGCGTAAAACCACAGTAGCTTCTACAGAGAATATGATAAACTAGAGCAATTTCTGTTTCCGATCACAATATGCGTGTATAATCATTTTGCATCACCTTGCATCACCTTGTGACGACTCTTAAAATAATCCTTATATATGTCTAGAGTTATGAGAAAAGAAACCCTACACAAATACAAGGATATGCATGTAATCAGATCTAGAAAACCTGATTTCGTAATTCTCAACAAATATAGCTTGTGTCGAGCTTCTGTCAAGTTTCAGCAATAATTCTCGATAGAAAGGATTTTGTCGAGACTTCTGTTGAGTTCTAATGAGCAGCATATTCTTCACTTATTTCTTAGTCAGATTTGCATGGCTTCAATATTAAACTTGAACACTTGTTTCTTAAATTACCAAACCTATCATAGATCTACCCAATTGCAAGTAAAGTGCGTTTTGTCAAATGATTATCCAATTACATAAATATGCCCCTAACAATTTCAAATCTAGAAATTCTAAAATTGTAGTTCTCAATAGATCAAGCTTCTGTTGAGCTTTTTCATTTATCATTGATAGCAGTATCTGTTAAGCTTATATTGAGACTTAATGAATCAGTTTTTCTTCACTTGTTTCTTGAATCAATCTTTATGTCTTCAAAGATACCATTTGATATGTTTGAACAACATACTTCTTGATATATTAAATCCAACTTAGATCTACCCGATTACTAGTAAAGTGTGTTTTGTCAAAAGATTAGTCAATTACATAGAAAATATGACCCTAATACAAATGATGAAAACAACAAAATAAAGAATGAAAGAAAAAGCAGTAGATTTAAAGAGCTTGTTACAGGAGGTTCAAGCATCTGAAAGTGACCAGCTATTTATCAAAATTGATCAAGCAATACTTGATCTAAGATCCTTATTTCGGAAAATTCCCATTACGAATGGAGCATTATGGATTCCTTACAAGGCTGGTACCTACTCAAGTGCAGAAACATGGGAGTACATCAAAGCGAGGCTTCCGACAGTAGGATTGTGGAAAATCATTTAGTTCTCTCAAACTATCTCAAGAAATTCATTCTTTTGTTGGCTAGTAATTAATGAGGAACAAATTAGAAAGAATGTTGCATTGGGTTACACAACTCATCATTCAAATTGTGTATTCTACAGTAAAAGTCTCTGGAATGTAGAGCACACTTGTATTTTGAGACTTTGAGTGCTCTTTCACTAGAAGGAAAAATGTGAGAATGAGAACGTAAGGGGGATAAAAGTATATGTAAAGAATTTTTTTTTTTTTTTTTTTTATTCTTTCATGCTTGTTTGGTAGAAGGGCATACTTCATTCTCACATGCAAGCGGTACTCTGTTACATTAAGAATATCAAATAATTTAACTCTATCATAATAGCTTTAATGCCAAACACGAGACAATCCGTTCCTTAAAAATAATCTAAGATGTCTAAAGTAATCTTATAAATCATTCAGTTTTACAAAATTCATCTAAGAGGCTATTTCCAAGAGTCACATCTAAGAGGCTATTTCCAAGAGTTCTACTTCTCTAAAACGTAGCTAAGAGAGATCATTGTATATGCATGCATGCATATCCTCTCAAGGTCACAATTTGGACACTCTTCAAGGAATGCCACCAACATGAAACTGGAAGTTCTCCAAAGTTTTTGCAGATTCAGAAAAATACTTGTACAAAATCTCTCCATCTGCATGTCCTTTAAGGCTTTCAATCTTGACAGTCTTCAAGCAATGCCGCCAACATGGAAAAGGTAGGAACTTGCAACAACTAGGATTCTCCTCTTTATAAATAGGTTTTCGATATGAGAACTGAAAATACAAGCAACCCGTTAGCTACATAGAAAATTTTGTTTTTTGATGAGTATTTAGCAATATAAAAACTCCAGTATGCATGCAACTTAGCCTCCCTAGTTTCTATCATCCAACTAAAAAATGGACTCAACTTAAGATTGCGTTTGAAAACTTGGATTTTAATTTGGATATGGATTTTAAATGAATAGATTTGAAATATCTTGATTTCAAACCTATTGATCTTAGGTGTTATTTCAAATCCAAAAATTTTATAACTTTAAAATCTTGGGTGGATTTGTCAAAGTCAAATCCTTGACCTTTTTTAGATTGTCCAAATAAGATATTTTGATTTTAATAACCCAAATCCAAATACTCAAATCATATCATCCAAATGCACCATAAAGGCATCAATGGCTTTGAATGGGCCTAATATAGGCCCAAAACAAGAGTGTTTTTTAGTCAATAGAGATACCAGAGAAGGGGGGTGGTAGAGTTCAAACTACATCATAAACCACAAAAGATGCCACTACTCCTAAGCTATTACTTGAATTCCAAAAGAGAAAAGGTGTCTAATCAAAATCAAATGTGATTATTTTCATTAATTAATGTACTAATATTATAACAGGATAAATATTGTTGAACACACCTTATTGTACACACTTGTACACACTTGAAAAGGAACCACCGATGATCAAATAACAATAACTATAAATTAGATATTATTAAAATGTAAGAATTTTCAACAAAGACCAAAGAAAGCAAAAGGAATTTTTCATTCCTATAATCATATTTTGCTTCAGATATAAACGAGCATAAAGTTTGTAAACCAAATTATTATTATTATTTTTTTCTTTGCAATTATAAAATGCAGAAAACTTATTGATATAGTCGATCCTATGACTAAACAAAGAACCAGACGCCTAAAGTTTATTAAATAACTCATATTAACATGTTTTCTCCACTGAAGATGACAATTGGTGGACAAAAAAAAAAAAAAAACACCAAGAACTTCATACTTTCTACAATATGAAACATAAAACTATTATAACTTTCCATTCATGGTGCACTTAGATTTCTAGTATTTGCTATCAAGATCCATCTTTCTTGCTTTCTGAACAATCCTCCAATGTGAGATTTTTCAAGGGAAAAAATCTCTTAAGGACATCCCTAAGCTGCTGAAGAGAGGGGATTTACTCCTATGGAACAACAAGAAGATTACGACGACTCCATTGCTAAGTCCTCTCCCCTTTTAAGAATTGAGATGGACAAGTATCCTAGCACCAAAGTCTTTTGTAAATTAAATTTCTATTAGATTAAGCAATTCTTTCCTTTTACATAAACCTTTAACTATGTGTGAAAAATTCAGTTGAGGATCTCGTCAATCTAGTGGACTCCAAAATAGTTAAAATATTAGGAGTCCACTGGTTATTCCCTTCCAGTTTTCACCAGCATAGGTGGTGATAAACAAGCTTTCCTGATTGGCTTTAGGATCATGGAAAATTCAGTACAGGAACCTTTTCCTTATTGCAATTGTCCATGACATGGCAGCAATAGCATCTGATTCTATGTTACCCGGAAAGCAGATCACTAAAAGCATGGATTGCTATAGAATTTATGATCTATATAAGACTTCTTTCATTTTGAAAGTGTAAATAAAGAAAGAGCAAGAAAATTCGCATCAGCAATCATTTATTTATATATATAGATAGATAGCCAAAGATAAGCAAAATATGAGAAGTCCAATATAAATAAATTATAAAAAACTCAAATATATATCTAATAATGTATATATCTAAAATTAAAAGAAGATAGTTTAAAAGATTATACTTACCAATGTCATTTGTATGTCCAGCTAAAACATAATTCAAATTTATCAACTTCTTATGTAATACTATGAACATAGTTATTTATTACTCCGATCATAGTACATAGTTGCACAATTTCGATTTACACAATAGATTGGAAAGCCAATAAAAACCAAAATGTTCAAGTAATTGATGCTTCTTTAAAAAAGTAAAATAAAGAGGGCACGTAGTAAACACAATGGGCACCTGATACTAAAAAGTAAAAAGATAAGGAATTTCCAATTTTATAACTAAATTACTAACAGGTAATAACAAAAATATCAACCACATTAAAAGCAACCTCAAGTAGCACCACACGAAAAAATAAAATGTAACAACAATAATTTCTAACATAATAAGTTTGATTGAAAAACAAAAGCGCACACTCACTAGCCACTAATGAAAAGATAATGAGCAAGTTTGAGGATTCAAAGAAATAAATAACTGTATTAGCTCAAAGGCTATCTTATCAAAACCAGGATCTGACTGTCTGCATAATTCCATTACTAACATGTCTGGAAGAGGAGAAATCCAAAGCAAGCCATCTAGTAGTTCCTTGACTTTGCATCTTGTAAATGGCAGAGGTGTTGATAGCTTTAAATGTTTGACAGTATATAATGATGATGGTAAGGTTTCTCTCAAATCTTTTGGTACAATCACATTCTTTACAAAGAAATTAAACAAAAAAAATCTGATTAGATGTTATATACGAAAATGCAAATCCAAGATAAAAAGTGAAATGAAATAAATTAATGAACGAGATAATCAAAGAAAGAAATAAAGATAAAACCAGAAGTACCTGAATTGCAATAATACTCAATTTGAATACTTTTGAATTTCTCATTTTTGAGAGGAATTCAATCTTTTCAGCATCCCAAGGACCATAGGAAGTCCACATTGTGTACTCAGCATCTAACGGACCCGAAGCATTCAACGAAAAAGATATTGCAGTATTACCAGAATATGAGAGTCTACATAATTTGGAAGAATCAATCATTACTTCAACCTTCTTTTTTTTTTTTTGAGAACACTTTAAAAATCATTACTTCAACCAGATTTTGGCAATTCATTACCAATGATTTAAGATGATGATGACTTGAAAGCTTCATTCTTTCCAGCTTATATCAAATTGCTAGCTCTAAGTTCTCAAGGAGTGGAAATCCAGAAAGATTATCATCAAACCACTTTCCCGTTGCATTTGGTGTATTTAGAAGTAACATTTTTAGATTTTTTAAAGGAAGCAAGTTGAGCTCAGATAGCCGACCCTCGATTATACATAGATCACGAAGATTTGGTGCTTCCAATTCAAGCCTGTCAAGGTGATTTTTTTGTACCAGAATTTTCATGACTTTAGCGAGACCAAAAATCTTTAAACACTTAATGCCCCGACAGCACGAAATTCCCATGTCTTCTACCATAGGACACCCAAAAACCAGATTCTGAATAATTTGATCATCTGCATAAACGCTTAATAAAGACAATCTTTTCAAAGATGGTAAGTTTATATCACTACGAATTGAATCCAACTTACAAGAATGTAGTGTCAACACAGTTAAAGATTTTGCAACCAAAACACTATGAGGCAAGGGATAACGTATACGAGACCCCCCAAAGAAAAGGATCAGCTCTTCAACATTACTCTCAACCACAAACCTTATCCAGCGGTCAACACGAGACTTGGATTTGTGATTCTGCACGCTATCCATTAATGTAAAATTCTTTATATGTGGTCTCTGACTTTGGCGGCTTCGTAATCGTATACATTTATTCAAGAACTTGTAAAAGTTTCTTCTCTTTATCTTGACTTCCGGATCATTCTTGTTTTCTGAACTCCGCAACATGGAGGTTTCATCGAATTTTAGAATGGGGAATGTAGTCCACACATGTTTCCATCGTGTAGACAAAAGAGTAGATTGAAATGCTTGTTTGGTATGAAGGAAGGACAGAACGAGTTGCAAAACATCTTCTGGCAACTCAGATATACGATCAACTACTACATCATCATCATCAACTGTGAACTTTTTTCTCTTAGAATCCATTCCTTGGAAAAAATTTCTGTGAGACTCAGGAGGTTCAGGTTTGTAGAGAGAGTCAAGTCTGAGAGATTGTATTCTAAAGGTTTAGAAAGATATCACACGCTTTTAAAACCAAACTTAACCTAATAACAGTGTACGTGGGAAAAGTATCCTAAGCTGATTCAGAAATACTTACTAAGTAGATTCGGAAAAGAGTTACGACCAAAGACAAATTAAAATTGGCCTACCTGGCAAAATCTCGACTAAGATTGAATTCTTCAGTGGCAGGTTGACTTTAATCTTGTAATGCCTTCTTCTTCTTTTTCTATTTTATTTTATTTTTTTTAATTTATAAATTTTCAGGTGTTAATAGACTGTGTGGATATCCAACTCCAAAACCCAATAAATGCCGGTCCTTGATTCCTATTGGATTTTTTTCCCATGGAAAACCAAACTTGGATCTGCCCCAACCCAAATTATTTTATTTTATTTTATATATAAAAAAAATTAATTGGATGCAGTAAACAGTGTATGCACCTTATTTTATTTTTATTTTTTAATGTTTGAGAATATGTAGATTTGATTATATTTTCACTCATCTGATTGTGTAAATTCAAAGAGTTTTTCACTCACAAAAAATTTGAAAATTTTGATCCAAAGCACAAGTTCCATGCTCAAACAAAGCATATAAAATTTATGAATAACAAATTTGGACTGGGCTCTTCACACATGTAAGTTCAATTTTTTTTTTTCTTTTTATTTAAGAATAAGCCTACATGGTCACAAAAAAATTGATAAAAAATTTTCAATCATAAATAAATTGAAATTAATTATAAGGTATATAAAAATAGAAGTATATGCAAACTACAATTAATTAATTCGCCCATTCTCTTGTGATGCCACGCTTGATCCTTTAGTTTATTTATTTCTTCTCTCTCTCTTTTCCTTTCCTTTCGCAACTAGCTAGGGGCAGTGGCACTTGTTGTTTAGGGGGTTAAAATGAACCACTGAATTCAAATAATAAATATATATACATACACACATATATATAATATTTTTTTCTTGGTTTATTTTATCCTTAAACTTATTTTTGCACACCCTGATCACAGCTTGCCCAAAACCAAACAATAATTAGATATCTAGTATATTATTTTTGTTAGTGATTCGAAATAAATAGTAAAGTTGGTGATGTTAAAATATTTTATTGATTAAGTAGACACTTAATGTAATATTTATGTATGAATGAGTGTGGTTATGTGAGCTAATAAATAATATAGTGTGGGTTGCATTTTGTCATTTTGTTTAAAATATTTTTATTAAAATAATGACAAATAGATAATGAAAATTGCAAAAAAATAAAAATGCTATAAAAATTAACAAAATAAAATATTCACACCTAGCCACATTGATAATAGACAATGACAACTGAAAATAAACTATCATGTAATGGTTTCAAAATATGAAAACTTATAAAAGAAAATTGTAAAATTTCTTGTATTTGCATTTTTTTTGTCAATAACTCGTTACATTCAAATTCTCTTTTTATTAATTTCGTTAATTTAAGTTTCTTAATAACCCTTCTGTAAAAATAAAAAAATAAAAATTACTAGAGCCGCAACTACTTTCTTTCTAAGTGTTTTGGTATTAAAATTGATAGTGGATTTAGTATTTTCTTTCATATATTTAAATGAGATAATTAAATTCATAACTATTATTTTGGTACTTCAAATATTATTTCAAAACCTATATTATTTTTATCTTTCATTTAAAATCATATTAATTAAGAAGTTAGTAAATCCGCATTTAGGTTAACTATGCTCCAACATTTTATTCTCTCTCAAATAAAAATTCAGACATTTTATCATAGAATTTGTAGTATGACTGGAAAATTGTACCTTAAAAAAGTAAAATCTATGAGCATGATGCCAGTGCAAGGCTACTAGTGGATAAACCAAAGTAGGTAATTATCAAATGGGAAAGATGAAGTTATATGAGATTTTGTGTCTTTCTATTTTGGGGCAATGACTCTTTCAATATCTAAGTTATAAAGTGATTAGCCTTGAGATATCACTACCATTGTTCGAGTTGTAAGTATGCTTTAAATTCCAATGTACTAGTGGAAGCAATAGTATATCTATCTTCCTCAATAAAATTTTCAGGAGAGAAATCACTTCCATTTATCTAGTTGATCTGTATATTGTGTTTATATATTTGCTATTTTATGTCAAAACTATTGCGAATATAAATTCAGAAGCCTCGATGACTTGAGCTTGATTCTGGCAAGGCATAACAATATCTCAAATATATATATATATATATATATATTCAATATTTTTCGTTTCGCTTATGGTATCATATCTAATAATTGCCCTTTTTTTTTTTACAATATGTTTATTTTTTTTATTTGCCTCCACCACCACCACCAATTCATCTTCCCCAAACACATCTCCCACCAACCGTAGCACCACTCACCACTTAATATAGCAAATTTAAACACACAAGTAAAGAACATCCGGTCTTATATCAAATCCAAATTGGTAATAGTTTTGGTTTATCTGTGAAAAATATTGGGTCAACCCATCTCTTTACCTTGACATCTTCCTTTCTCTTACACTATGCTTAACACGTTTTTCGCATTATCAATAATTTAATTTTAGTTCATCATATACATAATTACACAAGGATACTAATACATCTATGAAACATATGGACTGTACATCTTCCCTCACACTTTGAACCACCATCATCCTCCTTGTCGCACTTTGGCGAACACACCACTATCACTCAATCACACTCTCAATTGGGTGTCATCCAGTTTTTTAAAATTATCTCAGGTGGTTTCAAAAAATTTATTTGGTCATGTTCTATATTAAACAATTTCCTTTTTCCTTGTCATCTACTAAAATAATATTTCCGCTAAAGTTGATTTACACATATGTATAGGGACCATTTCCTCTGTTCTCAAATTTTTTATAAATAATATCATTTCATTTTTTGGATGATTACAATAAATAAACTTGACTCTTTCACATGACTTGGAAAAATGACGTTCTTTTCATTTTTATTCAATTTCAAAAATATGTTGAGCATTATTTCAATTTAAACATAAAGTGGTATTTCTAATCATATCTCATGTCTACACACTGTCCAACAAAATGGTGTTGTTTAGCATAAATATCACCATTCATTATAAACAAGTTTTGCTTTACTTACCCACGCCAATATTCCTCTTTATTTTTGGAATGATGCTTTTCAAAATTGCTTGTTATTTAGTAAATTTCATTCTCATTCCCACACTTCAAAATACATATTCTTTTGAATTACTCTTTCACACTTTTCCTAATTATTCATTTTTGTAAGTTTTCAGTTATGCTTGTTCGTCCAAAATTTTGTGAGTTTTCAATGTGTTTTTCTTGCTTATAGCCTAAAACATAAAAGTAACAAATGTTTCCACATTAAAAAAAATGACCATGTTTATATCTCATGTGTTGTCCTATTCCAAGATTTTTTTACCCTTTTCAACGAAAATCTCCATCATCCATATCAAATCTTCAAACTTACTCCAACAATTCTCTCATTTTTGTACAGCCTATGGTATCTCATTTGGGTTCAAACATAATAATGTTCTATATTTTCTACTTTATGTATGTAAAGTAATTCAAAAGGGAACACGTCAAGAATGCACATAAAAGAATATTTAATTTATTTCTTATGCGTAAAATACATATTTATGTTTCTGTTTAGAATTAAGTTTAAAATACAAGTTTATGTTTCTGTTTTTTATAATAATTATATCAAAGGGTAAAAAATAACTTGCAAGTTGATGCTTTATTAGTCTGATGTTACTAAAAAAGTGTTTAAATTAAACCCAAAAAAGCCCAAAATATGAGAGAGAGATGAATAGGTAAAACAAACCATATAAGGTGTACAAAATATGACTTGCAATGTGAAATTATAAATTCACACAGTCTAAAGCAATTTGACAAACTTGCCTCATGGCAAGCACTAAAATCCCCAAAATGTCAAATGACAGATTCTTGAGTTAGTCTTACTTTACTTATATATTTTCTATAGATTCCTATCATAAATCTTATTTTCAAGCTAGACTTTAACTCTTTGACAAAATGTCTTTTTCTTAATGTACTTTAAGAGAGTGTATAAGATTATTTTGATATATATATATATATATATATATTTTATGGGAAACTAGTATATGAATATATAAATATATATATATATATATATATATATAATTTTATGGTTTTAGAATTATGGGATGTATTAACAAAAATATAGATATGAATATATGATTATATTGCAATTTCGTGATTAGATAACCAAAACGGTGACTTTGATATTATTAAAACAAAGATAAATTGCTATAGACTAGTTCTACTAAAACTAGTGAAATATTGCAATATATTTATTTTCCCCTGCAATCTCTCTGGAATATTGTTTCTCTCTCTCTCTCCCTCATAGTGTAATTCTTTTCTCATTATTTTATTTTTCAATTTTTTCCAAGTTCCTCATTCTTGGATAATCGTATTTGCAATAAGATGGATTCCCAGCATTCTTCAATTCAACTTGATGGTGATGATTGTCGAATCTTAATATTTTTTTTTTTTTTTGGCACGGATTTAGAAAAATATTTATGATATTATCATCTTTTATTTTATTTTTCATCTTTGTAGAATTTTTTTCTTTACATATTACATATCAAAAAATATTTTGGTTTACACAAATTTTGGTTCTAGCATAAACTTATCAATTCTTTCTCTATTAGTTATATATATTAAAACAAAAATGTGCACAAATATGGAATGAACAAGAAAAAATATTCAATTTTTTTAGTGTAACATACAAGTTTATGTTTATGTGTAACTGCATCCTCATGTTTATGTTGTTGTCATAAAAATAAGGGTAAAATATTATTTTAGTTTGTAAACTTTACTAAGAATTTGTTTTTTTGTTCTTAATTTTAAAAATTCATTTTTTATCCTTAAATATTGTAATAGTTTTTAATAGTTTAACTTTTCAATAGTCTAGGGAGGAAAAATGATTTTAGGGTTTAGAAATAAAAATAAACTTTTGATAAAATTTAGGGACAAAATAGTATTTTACGCTAAAATTAGTTATTAATGATTAACCAAATTTTTGGCTTCTCAACTATAGAGCACAACCAAAGATGGTTGTGCACTATAGTTCAACGGTAAAACGCAAATATTATTTTTTATTTTCCCACCCATTAAAATAATATTTATTTCTTTTTTTTTTCTCTGTTGATCCTCTCATTCTCTTCACAATCTCACCTCTCTTTCTCCACTCTCACTGACACAAGCCTAACTCCTATTCCTCCTTCTTCCTCACCCAAGCTCACCCAAGCTCTCTCTTCAATCAGTCATCTTCATTCCTTCTTGTCATTTGCCAACCTAAGCCCCATTGCCGACCCCAGTCCCATCGCCAACCCATATCTCTCCTAATTGCCATCTTGCCCAAAGCGCACAAGATGAATAGTCCAAAATGAGACAGAAAAAAGATGTCAAAGTTGGTGTTCTATGGCCATAGTTTTTTTCTTTTATAAGATAAAATTCTACTTTAGTCTAATCTAAGTATATATGTATGTGAAACTTCCTCTTAGAAACTTGAATTCTAACATTTCCCCCCTTCCCCCCCCCCCCCAACACCCTACAAGCACTTATACTTGTAAAGTGACAATCGCATTAAGGATGTGCGGTGATGGCCATAGTTTTAACTTGTAGTAAGTGGTGAGAAAGACAGCGTCACTCACTTTAACACAGCAATTCAATGAAGAAAGGTTTACGTCTTTTCCAAAACTCCACATGTTAATCTTTTTTATCAAGTTACATTTGGATAGCTTATTTTTTGCCAACTTATTTTTGCTATTATTTATGGGCTTTACAGCACCTTTTAGTACTATTTATGGGTCTCACTGTATTATTTCAGTCATCTTTTATCTATATCTACAGTACTTTCACCAAAAAAATTTCAGTTTCAGCAAAATAAGCAAAACCCAAACAAACCCTCAATGTGTGTTTTTCCTTTTCCTTTTCTTTTTAAATCACTGAAAAAAAAATTCAACTATTCTTATTTTCCTTTCAACCTTAAAAAGAAAGACCAAATTAATGTTTGACACATTATTTACACTTTTGTGGTTTGGGGTTCTAGGTGGTTGTTATTGGCTTTCTAGTTGTTGAGGGTGGTTGCTCTAGTTGGCAGTGGTTGTGGTTTGTGTCATTGATCGGTTTGTGTGGTGTTTTTTGGCAATGGGTTTTCCATGGTGGCAATCGGTGGTTGTTGGGTGTGATTGGGTTTGGGGTGCAGTGGTTGTTGGTAGTTTGTTTATTGTAGTGGTTGTTGTTTATTGCAGTGAATATATTATTTTATTGTGTTATTTATATTATTTATTGTATTAAAAGCTAAAATAAAACTATTGATGTTGGGTATTTCATAAAATGAGAAAGTAAAATAGAAAAAATAGCTTTTGATGGAGCCAAATAGTTAAAATTATGGCTCTACTAATGTACATGCTCTAATACATGCCCATTGCATCAGAATACAACAACATGGTAATGTCCACGGAAAGATTATCAAAAAAAGCAAAATCTCGGTTTGTCTCCAAGTTCCTGGTGGCTAAGGCATCAGCATATTAATTGGCCTCCCAAAAGCAATGGTTTATCTTCACCTGAGAAATCTAATTGATGCCTTACCCACCAAAAGAGAATTTATTAATATTTATCAATCTTATTTTACTCTCCAAAAAAAAAAAAATCAATCTTATTTAACTTTGGTTTCGTTTCACAATAACAAGCATGCTCACAAGGAAAATCCACAATGTCCCAATGAGTTGTCTATGACTCTATGCTCTATACCTTAGTCACCTGTACTTTAATAAAATCGCTAAAGAATCTTCTCACAAAATTTTCAAAAACGGAAGGAAGAAATCAATCGAAATAATGAAAGACAGCAAAAAATACTTAAACTCCAAGCATGTGAATACAAGTGGAATCAAATAAAAACTTGGAACTGATATGAGTCAAGTGGAACCATGATTCGGAGGCTTTTAGTAATTTTGTTCTATAAAGTTACGCTTTGCTTCAAAAAAATCAATTTCATACAGTACTGGCCAAAATGGCCGGTATTTACCGTTCTGGCACGAACACCAGTACAGGTACACTGGTGTTTCATGCCGGTTCAAATACTAGTTGTACCTGACTCATTTCAGCCATACTAGGTTATATACCGGATTTCAGCCAAAAAATGAAAATCGGCCAGTAACTAAAATTTAAACAAATAAAAAAATATATAAACAGAAAAGAAAATAAAAATAACCAACACATGTTACACATCGTCATCGCCACTGATTTTCTAGGACTGGTCCCATTTTGCCATCGTCCTTGTCTACTCTTCTTCTTCTTTTTTCTTCTTCGTCTTTTTCTTGCGCTTCTCTCCGACTCTTGCGCTTCTTTTAAATGTATTCTGAGACTTTCTTTTGCTTTTATAAAAAGCAAAGTACCTTTGTTTGGAGTGGTGGTGTGCCCTAACACCCACTCATGTGAACTAAGTACTAACATTTTAAAGTTGCAACTTTCAAAGAGCTACTTTTTTTTTTCTTTTAGAACTCGGGTTTCAAAAAAAATATAGTGGAAAATTTATTAATTTTTTTATATACATGTGATCTGCCAGTGACTATCAAATCTACATCATTATCATCTTTTTTTTCTTTTTTCTTTTTTTTTTTTTGCTGAATTGCATCATCAGCATCTAAGTAGATTGCATATTATTTTAATTAACTAACATTTCAATTAGGGGTTAACATATTAAATAAAACATAGATTTATAATTTTAAGAAAGCATATATATTTTTTACAATTAAACATATAAATACTTATATTTATTAATTTTTATATATAAATATATCAAATTAGCGATAATCCCAAAATGATACACCAGTATCAATCGGTACCAAAATATTTCATTTCCCTGACCAAACCAAAACAGCTTACGGTACGATATTGACTCCCTTGCCTTGCTCCCTTTAATAATATCGTTAATTTTTTAAAAAAATAATACTATTGGCACAAACTTTTTTAAAACATTTTTACAAGCTGTTAGGGTAGCAAATTCATATTAGTTTGCACTTGACCCACTACTTTTTTACCTACCAATAACCACTCACTACATCAGCAATTTATAAAAAAAAAAAAGTTTGTAACTCTAGAATTCCTCCTTATAAAGACCATTAAAAACAATCTATAATTCTAAAATTTAAAACAAAATATACAAGCCCAAAAAATTAGCACAACAAAAAAAAAATACCAATAATTAATCTAAAACAAATTAACCCAATCAACCAATTTTATCCAAAGAAAAACAACTCGGCCTCTTAAAAAAATTTAAATAAAATTATTTTGTCCTTACCCAGTAGTAGCATCAAAGTTACACACACACACCAAAATATATATATATATATATATATATATATATATATATCTCTCAAGTGGCTAAGTAGCAATAGAGCCAAAGATTCGAGCTGCTACACATAGCCAACAACAAAACTACCCCTTAACTTCAAGTCCTAGCTCCATTGAGAGTGTTAGACAGTTTGGGATTGAGATCAACTGTATTTGATTCGCCAACCTCAATCTTTCCATTCGCAGATTAGTGGAGCTGCTAGATGTAGCTCACTTTAAAAAATTTATTTTGCAAAATAAAGTAACACCATTCATGATGTTCAATTCACCTTAAAATTTATTTTGCTTCGGTTAGGTCCACAAAGAGAGATTATTTGGCTGTCCAGATTATCATGCCCTTATAATTCTAATAAATTTCACTTGATCCCTTCAATGCGTTTTTTCTAGGTTATAGGCTAAAACATAAAAGTAACAAATGTTTCCACATTAAAAAATGACCATGTATATATCTCATGTTTTATCATATTTCAAAATTTCTTTTTTTTCTTTTTTTTCCCTTTTCAACGAAAATCTCCATCATCCATGTTAAACCCTCAGACTTACTCCAAAAATTATGTCATTTTTGTGCATCTCATTTTGGGTTCCAACATAGCACAGTTCAAAATTTCTATTTTGTGTGTAGAGTACAACAAAAAGGTGAACATCTAGAATGTACTTATTTTTTAGACAGGTTTTGCGACAATACATGACCCCAGATGTGCCACTTTGACTTAGGTCTACAGGATATGTTCTTAATAGTGATGTCATATAAAATTGGTGAGGCACTAGAGGCAACTGGTCTTTCATTCGGTGACAAACCTATTGAACAAGGTGACGCTATTGCAATACAAGCTGCTGAGATGAGAGCCACTAGGACAAACGAAACAATACCTAGTGGAGTGACTTCCATGGCACAATCTGCTGCAAATAAGAATAAGACTACTCTCTGTGATATCCTAGCGGTAATTAATTTTTGTTCATTATTGATTGTCTCATCATGATGACTAGCTCACATGGGTGATGCTAGTTATAAGTGTATTTTGACTAGGAAAATGTTAAAAGTACTATAATAATTTTTATTTCAAAATGTTTAGGGATTGTCATGGTGCAACTGCAACATTAACCAAATAAATAAAATTTTAACAACTTTTTCTTTTCTTTGTTTTAAAATTAAAACTAAAGGTAATTGTGGCAGGCCCAAGACACTAGAACCCCTGGGCCTTATTTGAAGAGTCTAAAAGCCCAACGTGTTTACTCATTAGGTTTTAGATGGGCCCTAGAACTACCAAAGAGAAGAAAGGGGCCAAAGAGTCATTCTATTCAAAGAAGGCAACCGGACGAGGACAACCCATGGGAAGGAAGAAATTTTTATGAGGTCAAGGGTCATCATCTGAGGAAGGTAGCAATACACAAACCAGGAATAAGTGAAAACTTTTCAGAAAAGTATCAATCATCTCTGCATCAAATGCACTGCACCAACCATGTTAGCCATATTAATGGCTGAATGACACAGTACCAAGATAGCCTGTAACATTCTTAGCATGACCTTAAAAGGAAGGATGTAAGAAGTATCCTAAAGGAAAATCAACAGCCCTCCATGTGGAGGGACAGGATTAGATCTAAAGCACCATAAAAGAGAGGAAAACTCCTATGAACAAGGATCAGATACTTAAAGAATCAGAGAGAATACTTATCCCTACATCCTACCAAATGTAAAAGGTTCATTGGCCATTTCAAGAAAGATAAATAAAATACATATATTATACAAGCCTTACTTTTTATCCCATTATCTTTGTTTCTTCTTTCTTTTTCCTTTTTCTTTGTTCAAGATCTATCATTTAAGAGTCATCATGCTGGTCTGAAGACCCATCTCTATCAATTTGTTGTAGTGAGCCTTGACCCAAGCCCAATCACCTTTTTGGGCCTTGAATTTTTGCCCCATACAATAATATATAATTTATAGTATGTTAATATCATTATTTTATACAAAATCACATGGTAATAATTGGTATTACTTCAATAATATAATAATTACATTTTTATTATATTTTTCAAAAATAGACTCTATTACTATAGTAAATCTGTAGTAAATATACTTTACTAAATTTTAAAATGGTATGATGAATATTACAAATTTTATAAATATATGTAATTAATAAAAAAAATTAATTAGGATATTTATTTATGATTTTATTAAAGTATTATAATCATAATTATACATACTTTCTTTGTATGTGTTTTTTTAATTAAAATTAATAGTAGATTTTATATTATTCATATATATATATATATACATAAATGAAATTATTAAATTCTTAGTCACTATTTCAAGCCCTATATTCTTTTTATCTCTCATTTCATAAAAAAAGGTTAGAAAATCCAAATTTATGTTAATTTCATTCCAACATTTTATCTTAAAGTTTACAGTGTGATTGGAAAATTGTAACTCAAAAAAATATTGTTTGAGCAAGATGTCATTGCAAAGTTGCTAGTTGGTAAAGCAATGATGAGAAGATGCTAATGTTAGGATTAGTGCCCTAAAATCCTATTGTATGATGCTATATATGACATTATGTATGATTTAATGTTGTGATTAATAAATTTATTTTATTATTATCTAAAATAATAATAACATGAATATTCGGACATTATCATATAGTCCATAAGATGCATAGTATGTGATTTATGTGAAAAGTCACAAAAGATATAAATCACAAGTTCTTTGTAAACTCAGAATTTTAGTTAATAGTCGGTGATGAAATTGGGCATTTCATCTACGAAGACTATAACATATCAACTAAGATGATTTGTTTTGATCATGAAAGTAGAGACTTCTAGTTAATATGTTGATATGTTTTAAGAGTTAAGACATATTGAATTGGACCGCTGTAAGATTTATTATTCTCATTTATTATTCTCCTAACAACTGTCAAATGAATAATAAATCTCATGACTTTTATTCACATGAACTTTTAATCCTGAGAAAATAGTAGATATGATCATGAAGTATAAGTTGCTTTGATATATCAGGAGTGAAATCTAAAATAACGGTCAAAACCTCAGTATATTAGGCAGCCACATTTAGTGTTGATGGAACATATATTCTCAAGATGGAATTCATAGTCTCTTAACGGAGATATAAAATATTCCCTAGAGATATAAAATATTCCCTTGAAATAAGTTTAATAGGTTTGTTATTCAGAATATTAGGCGTAACTACTTTAGTAAATAGTTACTAAAGTATATATTTATGAAATTAGATTTCATAAATATATGATAAATAACTTAAAAGATTAAACTGGGTACTCAAGGATTAAGATGTAGTAATTTACAAAGTGACAGTCTATATTCATGACTTTGTATTACCACGAATATTTTATGAAGAGATTGCATGTACAATAAAATTTTGGGATATAATTTAACAATAAAGAGTGTAATTATATTTATATAGTGGTATTAAATACAATTAATGGTAACTTTAGACTTGTCAAGAGTTGACAGAAAAGCTCAAGGCCTATTGGAGCTAGTGTCTTATTTGTTCCCTTTTAGTCCCATTCCAAACCACATACTAAAGCTCAATTAAAAAGGCCCAAAAGGATAACCCAATTAAATAATCAGTTATAAGGAGAGAAATATACAGAATTTGTATGAATATGAAATGGTATGTATGTGAGTGTTTAACTCTCTTTCATTCTCTCTAGAACATACACATATAACTGATTGAGAGACCACACTTCTTGGGTATCAAGTGGAATTGGAGTGAAGATTAAAAGTGTTCTCAAGTGTTTTTCATCTTCGGTTTTGAATTACACTGCTTCAAGGTACACTCTCTTGTTCTTATATTATGAAACTTACAATGGTACATGTTATCAATTGTGAATGAAGTATATCCATTAATTTTTCCGCTACGTACATGCATATTTCCAACCGCTGAAAGGGTGATTAATTGGTGCAAAAATAAGAAAGAAGCTTAACATGAGCACTAATCATGGTGGAATTGCCAACTCTATTGCGGCAGTGGCTAGGGATAGCCAGGCAAGTAATATCATATGGGAAAGAAGTAGTTTCATGAGGTTTTGTGTTTTGAGGCAATGACTCTTTTAGAATAAAAATTATAAAGAGATGAGCATAGAATCTAGGGCTATCACTAGATTCACTACTCTTTTCCCTTTTTTAATCATGCTTTTAATTCTAATAGTGGAGCTATAGTACTTTTATCTTCTTCTCCATATTGGATCTGTCTCTATAAAAACATAGAATTTTTTATTAATCCAAAATTTTAATGTTTTCAATATATCAAATGATCTTTTTAATAAAAAAAAAAATACAATGATAACAATAAAACTAACCTAAATAGCGACAATTAAAGATAAGGTTTTCCAATTCTAGAATTGGAAAACCTTATTTAATGAAGAGCATCATAAGCATTCCTTCCTATTGGCTAGCCTTGGTACAAAATATGACTCCTTCGTCACTTCTATTACAAGACGTACATGTAAATCATCTCTCATTTGAAGACTTAAAAAATGGCTCCCACCTTTTTTATAATTCCTATCAAAGAGAATATGCTCCCTCGTATATAAATTGGTATCCAGACTCTTTTGCTACTCTGCACCTCACTTCTGGTATAGCAAACCTAGTGCTACTCTTCACCTCAATGCTTATAAGCATGTGTAAGTTGCTTAATTTTCTAAGCAACTTCCACCTTGGTCCATAATGTGCAAAAACCATGTCTTGTTGGGCAATATAGGCTAAATGGGTTGCACCAGCATTTGGGGGCCTGTTAGAGAAATTAATGTGTAGGGCTTGAGAAATGCTCATGCTAGCTGCATCTGGTGTAGATGCCACGTACGGGCATGTCACAAGTGCCCATTTTTATATAGGTACATGACAGGTCCATATTGCTTTGCAATTTTAGTGAAGGCTATATGAGGCATTGTCCCTAGAAGTGGAAGTGCACCTATAATATAATAGGTGGGAGTTTACTAGAATGGTTTTTGAGGAGTGACAAATGGAATAGCATGTGATGAAAAAGAGGATAATGCAGCAACAAGTTCTCTAAGAAGGAACTACGTACAACAGTACTAGGATTAAGCTATTTATGTGATATATATAGAATGTTACCTTGTCGCATTGAACATATAGGTGGTGTTATTAATGGATTTGGATCTGGTGCAATGCAGTACCCCCTAAATCCTTTACAAAAAATTTCAACTTTTTCATCTTTTATCTCTTCTAATTTTTAACAATTTTTTTACTTTTTAAACTTTCTTTGATTCAATGGGCTGATATTAAAAGTAATATTCCTAATTTTTTATCATGGCCATATTTAAAAGAAATTTTTTATCTCAGTCCATTTTTAATGATGTTAAAGCAGCCAATGCATGTGGTTAGGTGATGAATTACACGTGACCAACAGAGTGAATTCTCAACTAATACTACTCTCTCTAGAGAATCTAAGTTGGGACAAAGAACCCGTGCTACTTTTAACTCTTGGCTCATGTTCGAAATTAAACTAAACAAACAAATTTGAATTTTTTATACTCGGCTTGACTTGTTTATAGCCTAGGTTTGATGGAGTAAAAGTTGAAAAAAATGTTAATTAATTGCAAAAGGAAGGGAAGAAGAAGAAGAAGAAGAAGCCTGGGTGGATTAATTGTAGATACCTCCATTTTTATTTATAGTACTGATAATTTCAATTATTTACTGTTATAATATTTGTTATCAATTGTGCTGTGACCATCTTCTCCAAAAAAAAAAAAAATGTTGTGACCATCTAGGCTTATTCTTAAAAATAAAAAATAAAAACTTACACGTGTGGAAAGCCCAGCCCATATTTTTTATTCATTCCTTTTATATGCTTTGTTTGAGAATGGATCTTGTGCTTTTGGTTCAAAACTTTCAAATTGTTTGCGATTGAAATGCTCTTTGAACATACACAATCAAAGTGAAAAAATAAACAAATCCACACATGCTCAAATATTTTTTTTTAAAAAACAAAAACAAAAACATACACAGTTTACTAGATCCAATTTTATTATTAAAAATAAAATAAGTGGGACGGGGCGAGTCTGAGTTTGGATATCCACAGGTAAAAAATTCAAAAGTAATCAAGCATGGGTATTTACTATTTATTGGGTTTTAGAGATGGATATCCATCGATAAAATTTTGAGTCGGGTTAGGATTACCCTACCTAAGCCGAAACCCAATTCATGGCTATCCTATCCAATAAAACTTGAAAATTTATTATTTTTAAAAACATTTTATTGAGAGAATGATAAAACAATAAATTTTGTCAGTTTTTTTATAAGGGGTAATTGCAGTTAAACCACCTGTGGTTTGGCCAATTTTAACTAAACCACCTGTGGTTCAAAAAGTGTCACTTAACCTACCTAAGGTGCCCTCTGTTTGACATCCATAACTCACCTCTCTCTTTTCACCATTAAAAATAGGGGTAAATGTGTCTTGTTCATTATTTTTTATGTCTCTCTCCTCTTTTCTCTCCTTCTTCTTCTTCTTCTTCTTCGCATAAAATATAAAAGAAAAATATCAAAAAACAAGTCAAGATAAAATTTGTTTCATCATTTTTCATATATATAATTAGCACAAAGTTTTATGAAAAAGGGTAGACAAAGCAAAAAAAAAACCCTCTCTCTTTTGCTAGGTTCTCTAAAAAAAACACAAATTTGCAAGTTAAAAAAAAAAAAAAAAAACAAAAAACAAAAAACAACAACAACAACTATCTAGCAAATCCAACACTACAGCCAACTCACTAAACCATCAAATCATAACCTCACCAAACTACCACCTCCAACACTACCACCACTATTAGCCACCGCCCAAAACCCCATACTAGGAAGCAAAAACAAAGAAACAAGAAAAACCCAGCAAAAATATCTACAAAAAAAAAAAAAAAAAAAAAAAAAAAAAAAAAAAACCCAGCAATCTAACAAATCTAACACCACAGCCAACTCATTGAACCATCAAAAATCATAGCCTCACCAAACTACCACCTCCAACCCCACCACCGCTGTTAGCCACTGCCCAAAACCCCAGACCGGGAAGCAAACAAAGAAACAAGAAAAACGAAATCGTGAGATCAGCTGAGTAGCAGAGCAACCTGATTGTCTAGATCGGCTAAGATCTAAGCAATGGAGAGTGGTGGATTCAAACTTTTTGGGGTTAATGGATTTGTGGGTTCAACTTTTCTAGGTTGGTTTAAATTTCCTTATGGTTGGTGGGTTCAAATTTTTTAGGTTTAATAGATTTGCAAGTGTAATGGATTTCTAAGTTGGTTTAGTTTTTCCTACTGTGAGTTTTTAGGATTTGGCATATTTGTTCTATCTATGGCTTCAAAAATAGATGGAGAATAAAACATGGGTTCTTTTTTCTTTTTCTTTTTTTCCCTTTCTATCTAGGTTCCTTTTTGTTGGTAGTATATACATTGAGAAGGAATCAATTATTGTGTTAATTGAACAAGATTCGGGTCACAATATGGGATTTAGGTTTGAAGATTTGATTTCTAAGATGGTGAGAGAGAAGTCGTTCTTCAATATGTTGCTTATAATTCTGTTTCTATTGTGGCTTATATAGTAAAGGGAATTTTTTAACGAAACTGGCAGAGGTAGGTAATGGATGTCTAACAAAGGTCACATCAGGTGGGTTAATTGATAACTTTTAAACCACAGGTAGGCACTTTTAAAACGGGCCAAACCACAAGCGAGTAAAGTGCAATTTCCCCTAAAATCTTTGATGTTGGGTGTATTGTAAAATGAGGTGTTAAAATTGTAAAATAGGTTTTTGAGATGGTAAATGCTAAATTTTTTGAAATCTTTGATTAGGATGCTCTAATGTGTGGGAAACCCATTGGACTTCACATTTGAAAAGTTTTAGAGTAGGAAAATGCAAAAATTGATCCAAGAGGAAATGATTTTTAATTAATTCCATTTTTTATAGGATTAGGAAAGGAATCGTGCTAGGTGAGTACGTTCTTCGCACATTAATGCATTCATTTGATTGGAAATTACCAAGTAGGGTTGTTGAGCTAAACATGGACGAGTCCTTTGGACTTACATTGCAAAATGCAATGCCCCTTTCGACTATAGTTAGCCCAAGGCTATTTAGGTTAGGTTAAAATTTGTAGAAGTTAGGGTTTCTGCCTCAGGATGTGCATGCATGTTCATCCTTGCATACGTAACTTTAGTCATGCATACGTAGTCTCTCTAATAAACCTAGATTTTTTTTTTTTTTTTTGTTCTTTACTTTATATGCTATATATTTTATTCCTTACCTTATATAACATGTTATGGTGGGCCTTTTTTGCAGCTGCAAGCTGGCCTGTCTCCTGACAAGTTACGACCCAATGGTTCTAGGTAGGAGAGTCAGGACTAACTTAACTACAACACACCCTAAGCTAGCTTATGCACAAGCTAGAGCCCCTTTGCTAGGACCTTGGACACTTGCCCATGGCGAAGGAAACTATTACAAAAAAGTTATGGCAAGCAAGTGTAATATGACAAGAATAAGAAGAATATGCTTACTGTCAGCCAAAAAATGGAAAAGCTAGATCATGATCTTAGTAGAGGAAGAAGTAACGCATCATTATAAATGCAACATAAATGAGTTAATAACAATAAAGAAAAGGAAATAACACTAATGCTTGATCAATAACATAAGAAGAATGGTCAGTCTAACGTGCTTGATTTCTCTACGACGTCAAGCCCAAGAAGGGAACCACTCTTCAATGCAAGCAATCTCGCAGGGAAATCTTGCCGCAGAAATTACCCACTTTCGAGAATGGGCTAAAATGGCTTATCCTCAAATTCCTTAATCCTCACTAAAGAGTAGGCTTTTAGAGGGAGAGAAGGGAATGGCCTATTGGTGTATGCCCACTATCACGCTCTTACTTACTCTCTATTTTTCTTTCTAATTCCTTTTTCCTTCCTAAGTTTTTTTTGTCCCCTCCTATCTTTCACTCCCTTTCTTACTTCTTTTTCTCATCTATTCTCCCTTGTTTTGTTGCCCCCTATTGTGCACAACTGAGTCCCCTTGTACACTGCTTGTTGTGATTGGTTTTTACTATTTTATCCCTTAACTACTTTTGTCCTAATATGGGTATCCTTTCCAGACCACCCACTGGTCTGTTCGCTGCCCAGCTATTACCACTTACATGTGCTGGCCGTGCCACATCTCATATCCAAACAAAAGAGCTTTATTTTGTTTTCTCGCTCACTATGGTATTCCCATTCGGATAAGGGTGGGCATTCTCTCTCACTATCCCCCATGGCACGCACTTAGTGATTCCAACTCATCTTTCCCTCTTTTGGGTGGTATGTCATCCCAGTAAGACATTTCTCCCAAAAAAGCTTAAGCAGGAACTCCAAAATAGGCTTTCCCCTTCTCCCCACCACCAGACTATACCCTATCTTACCTCTAACCCATGGTCCACCACTCCTGTATTGGCTGAGTACAAGTTGGTGGTGCCTGAGCCTTGTGCATGCTCCACTTCCATGTGTGTCCAAGGCTTGTCTATTGTTCATGCATTTGCCATGACCTGAAGGCTTGTCTGCACGTTTTGCTACTCGTTCTTGACCTCTTATAGCGTGGATGAGTCTCTAAACTTTCATTCTTTATGTCTTACTTCTTTCCTGGCCTAGGTCTTGCTCGGTCGTGGGCCTTTCCTTCTTCGATCCATTCCTTCCCCTCTTTATGGGTTAGTTGACACTCCTGCCATGCCATCCCGTTGTTCCTACCATGCTATTATTTGACTTGCGCTTGCTGGGCCTCTTTTAAGCATGTTGTATGCTTTCCTTTTGCTCAATTCCAATAGCCCAACATTATCATTGGGCTTGTGCTCATGTTGTTTTAGGCTTCCTAGGCCCATTTGTTCACTTTCGGGCTTCCTTGGCCCATTTTATTTTTTTGGGCATCCTTGACCTGTTTCATTTCGTGTGGCATCCCCGATCCATTCCAATCATTCATTCCCATGAGCTTTTGCTAAGTCTTTTGGACTTCCTTGACCCAAATTGCCATATCCTTTACTTTCAGGGTTTATGGGCTTTTCCGCCAACCCCTAGTTACTTAGTTCCTTCCTTTGGGCTCCTTCAACCCATTCTTGCTTGCTTTCCATTTCTCATAATGCTTATGGGTTTACCACTTCTTTTTTCAGGCTCCTTTGGGCCCACTTGCTTTCTTTGAGACTCTTTTGCTATTTTTTAGGCCTATGGTCTATTATTCCTACCATTCGAGTATAATGGTTTTCTTCTCAATTTACTAATTCTTGTTCTTTATTCACTCCCATATTGTTAGGCTTCTTCTTATTATTGGGCCTCCTTGCCAAAGTGGGGATCAACACATGCTAGTAACATTTTTAGGATGTGAATAACATGCTAGAAGCAAGAATATGTAAATTATAAAGCATGATAAGAATATATTTAGCTAACTAGTTTCGTAAATTTGCCTTGATTTCCAATTTGTCACTATGGCTTGTTGTATTCAAATTTGTTTCTTATTTTTTTTGCTCAATGTTGTATATGACTTTGTTACTATGTAATTTATAAATCTTAGTTGGAGAAACAATTCTTCTTGATTAGGTAGCAAAAGTTCTCTTGAGCTTGAATTGGTCAACATTCATTGACCAATACAATCTCAAGCTTGTATACAATTTTTTTTTTTAAGTGCATATGGATCATTACATTTGTAGAGTGTATTATATGCTTACTTACTCTTAATCCTTCAATCCAATCTAACCAAAATACCTAGACCTAAATCATATTTGACCCAAAATTTAAAGAACCAAAAAACAAAAACTATACCAGTAGAGGGTACAAGGTTCGACGAAGGCAAAAGCATGATTGTCTTCTCAAATTTTTTCTCCCTCCATTTTCTATGCTTAACAGAATTTCTCTCTATTGTTCTCTCTCCATGTTTTGTTTGGATGTTTTAATGTTTGATTTTTTTTTTTTTTAAGCGGTTAGTTTCTATACTGCCTATCAAACGATGTTTTAAAATTGTGAATCATTACAATTTATAGCTTAAATCTACACTCTACAGTAATTTTCAAAACCCTAAAAACGGTAATTGAATAGAAAATGAAAAAAGGGAAAAACAAAACATGCCTACCTTCTGAATTATCTTCTAAATCACTTCTAAAACGCCTGTTGTTGCAGAGTATGAACAAAGTTTTTTAGTTTTCACTGTTGCAAAAGATGAACAAAGTTTTTTTTTTTTTTTTTTTTTTTGCTTATTTTTGGATTTTCTTTTTTCATATGGAAGTCAAAGTCTAAACTTCCAATTGGGAAATATGGCGTTTGCATTTTAGGGTTTGTGTTTTTTTTTTTTTTTTTTGGGATAAGCAGCTTGGTGTTTTCATAGATATACGTTTGATGAAAGTGAGTCTTCCAAACACACCATGTAGTATTTTAAAGGAAAAACTGTATACATGGCTTTTTTTAAGTGGCATTTTTTCCTATCGTAGCAGCACCTCCTTAATTGAGTATTCCAAACACACCATGCAGAATTTTAAAGGAAAAACTGTATACGTGACTGTTTTTTAAGTGGCATTTTTTCCTAATGTGGCAACACCTCCTTAATTGCAAGAAAGACTTCTACTTTTATATATAATATTAGGGAGGGAGAGAGAGAGAGAAAGAGATAAACAACATTTAAGTCTCCAACTCAAATACCATCGCACACATTGGTGCAATAGTCACTTCACAAGTATAAATGTTTGCGGAGTATGGAAGGTAAGGGTCAGAGTTCAAGTTTTCAAAAGAGAGTTTCACACAATTTTAAAGAAAAAACTATATACATGGCTTTTTTTAAGTGGCATTTTTTCCTAATGTGGCAGCACCTCCTTAATTGAGTCTTCCTAACACACCATGCAGTATTTTAAAGGAAAAATTGTATACATGACTGTTTTTTAAGTGACTTTTTTTCCTAACATGGCAGCACCTCCTTAATTGCAAGAAAGACTTCTACTTTTATATATAGTATTAGAAAGGGGGAGAGAGAGAGAGAGAGAGATAAACAACATTTAAGTCTCCAACTCAAATACCACCACACACATTGGTGCAATAGTCACTCCACAAGTATAAGTACTTGCGGGGTATGAGAGATAAGGGTCAGAGTTCAAGTTTCCAAAAGAGAGTTTCACACACATATACACTTAAATTAGGTTAGGATAAAAATTCTATCTTGTATAGTTGTATAAATAAATAAATAAATAAAAGTCTCCAACTCAAATAAACTGATTTGGAAAGAGGGGGATGGTACTAATTCAATCCTCGCATTCTTCTTTATTACCATTATATTTGTATAGCCATGCAGAGGAAAAGGAAGAATCTGACCTACATCAATTGCTGTATTGGGCCTTAATTTTTTAAGAATGCAGGCCATCCATTTTCAATCTTGTACCATCCTACTAAATTTTGAGTTCTTGCCTGTAAATTTACAAATGACACATGCTCATCAATTAATGAAGCATACACAGCTTCGGTCTCTCTTTAATTTGATTTATTTTTCTAAAAATTCTGTAATCTAAGAGTGCTACATACGCTATTTACTATTTGATTTAAGTGTGCTACATAAGCAAGAGAAGTTCTTCAAATATAGCAAAATAAAGAAATGAAATCAGAAAATAACGAAATTAGAAACAGTGATATTAGAGTTCCATTCAATGTACATGCAAAGATATATATTTCACATTCATTTCACCCAGTGAGCTGATGATAGTAGCATGTTCTCATTTATTTTTCTTTTATACAAACTCAAGGCCATATATACTTGAGTATCATGTATTCTTTACCCTCTAGGTGATAAGAAAGTAAAAGGACTATAAAATGATAGAAAGTGCAATTTAATCTGCGGATTTAAATCGCTTTACTGGAGCTCGGAGTGAAGACAGGTACTCAGCATCTCCCTTGTCAATTCCATTAAATAGATAAGCGAAAGGTGGCATTTCTACATACTTTCCAGAACCAGGAACAACCTTCAGCTCATCATTTTCCCAAACAATTCTTCCTCCAGCGATTGTCACTTCAACCTTTCCCTAAGAGAACATAATGCGAACTTATAAAAACCTTACATAAATGACAAAGTTTAGGAGAGTGCATGCTCTCACAGGGAGAGAGAGAGAGAGAGAGAGAGAGAGAGAGAGAGAGAGAGAGAGAGAGAGAGAGAGAGGACTCAAAAAATTACAAATTCAAGCAAATACAGACAATTTAATCATGACCAGAGCGAGGTTCATGATGGGGGTGCAAAATATAGAATTGTGAGAGGAAAAGACGGTCTATAAGAATTAATAACAAAGTTTAAGAGTAGTTAATATTATGGATGACAAGACTAAAAACTAGATTGAGTTTCTTAGACTTTAATTTCATTTATGATAGTTTTTTGTTGAACATTGCAATGGCATGGCTTTGCGGTCATGTTTCTGCAATATGAAGTAAAAACAAAAGACAAATGGATATGCTTATAAACCACCAAAAAGAAAAGATTACATCTGTATCAATGAAAAATAGTGAAATATGAATCTAGAAACATCAATCAACTAAGCTTAACCAAAATTACATTCAACTATTCTTTCTAGAAGCCATTTTTCCTATCCAATGGGACATTTTTTAGCAAAGAATCAGATGGTAAGATTACTTGCAAAGGTTTCAGAAACACGATCTGTACATTAATACAGCCATCTAATGAAAGCATCACGAGAACAAGCTACATCTTAAAAATAGTAGAGGATGTTATATGAACTATATCTACAGATAGTTATAAATATAGAGTTAGATATCACTAGCGATGCTTTATACTATATAAAAATTGGCATGTTATGCACCTGAGGAATGAAACCCATGTCCATTCTCTGTCAGATATTCCATTTGACTCTCACAGAAGATTTCACCTTCATTTCCGCAAAGTATAAGTGCAGATATAAAAGGGTGTTCCTCATTTGTTTTCTAAGAAAGCTATAGAGCTTTTATTTTCTCAAGTGTTTTAGGACATGGCATTTTGTTTTTTCTTTGCTTACAAACAAACACTTAAACATGCATTATACTATAAACCTACTATTATTAAGTCATCAAGACATATATATATAGCCCTATCCCTCAATCTATATTGTTGAAAGTTACCATGTCCATGACAAAAAAAATTGTGTTCTTGTCCACAAATTATAGCTCACAGGCCTTGCCTTGTAAGCGCACAACTTATTATTGAAGGATGATTCTAAAATTGAAATTTTGATGTGACATCACGTCCAAAGGTACCCAGCACTGATTCATAAACTCAAGAATTTCAGAGCAACATTTGTTTCATAGGGATAAATTATCAATTGTTCCAAAAGCTTAAACTATTAGAAAGTGGTGAATATAATTATTTAACTAATATTCTTACACTCCCCTTCACGTGTGAGCCCAAACTCCCCCCTTATTAAGTGGGGCCTAATCCATGGGATTTTTAACTTTTTAGATGGCAGGAAGAGCAAAGTCAGAGTTCAAGCGCAAGACTACCTTCTCCAATACATTGATAAATTACCGATTGTCCTAAAAGTTTAAACAATAGGAACTAGTTAATTTAATCATTAAACCAATACTCTAACACATAGTTCAACAAAATTATGAGTGTTATGTGTTTTTTCAAGTAACTTTACACAATTATTACTTCCTTTCATAAATTTAAAGAAATATTTTTCAATTATAATTCTTTAGGCTACTTTATGTTTTTCTTCATAAAGTAATCTCTTTTCAATAAAGTTATTCTTACCTATAAAAAAAAATTAAAATAAAAACTATACACAATTATTACTTTCATGACTGTTAATCATTTATTCTTCTTTTGCACACAAAAATATATTTCAAAAGGTAATAAGAGATGTTCAATATTATCAAGTTACAAAGATACATATGGCTGTTTACTTGTGTGTGAATTTTTGTGAGTTGCTGTCTCTACAAATGATAGGTGCAAACAAAACAAAATCGAATTGATATTATATCCTTCTCACATTACAATGGCTAGCCTATTTTATAATGCATTGGTAATCAACAGATCGACTACATTATTGATACAGACATTACCTTTCCTCTCCTTCCCTCAAAAACGTTTGTATCTGATCTAGAGTGGTGGGACTTCGCAGTTATTTCAAAGCTTGAGTTTGGGTTGAATATGATTATATCCGCATCAGATCCAGGAAGAATTGCTCCTTTTCTTGGATATATATTGAAGATTCTAGCACTGAAATAATTGCTGATGGTGAGATAACTTCAACATATGTCAGACAGCTTAGTGGGGATCAGATCATAAAACACATAATCCCACACTTTCTCATTCAGTTATTATTTTATTTCTTATTTTTTATAAGATTCTCATTTAGCTTTTTACATTACCAAATAGTCAAGAGTAATGGCATACCATTCTGTGCTTGTTATCCGAACATAATCAGTGACAGAAATTTGGCCAGATTCCTGCATGAATACATAAATCTGAGAAAAAGGAGCAAGTTCTAGGATAGATTCTAACTCAAGCTCATTATTTTGAAGGAATGAGCAAGAAATCCATTGCAGCTTACCACCATTATATCCCATACCAAATGCATTCTCTCCTCAATACCTAAAGATTACCAATTGCCACAGAGAAGTATTAGAAAGTGTAATACAGTATTGGCCCAAAATAATTAGTCAGAACAATGTCATTTCAGAAATAGCAGGGACTAAAACTTGTGATTACCATTAACACCATTTGGAATATTTCGGAAATCATCAATCCCTAGAGCTTTCTGTGTAGAATTAAAGGAACAATGATCGGTTCCTACAAGCTGCAAAATGCAAGTTTCCTGAGAAACAAGTTCAAAGATCTCCATAAAACCAATATATTAAAGGTCACGTTGTAGGCAATCAGTCAAAAGAAAATATTCTGAATTTAAGGTTATATGGTTTGCTAGCACATAGTTATATGCTAAAATTTTGGAGAGTACTTGTATTGACAATTGTTTATTAAATTCATGTCACAGATAATAAGAACACCAATGTTTTGTTTTTACTCATCAATAAAAATAATTTTTTTTCTTGTGTCTTTAAGGTCCCAGCTGTTATGATTGCACTATCTTCTCTAATGATGAGGTAGGAACCTGCAGAATTCCTGTTGAAAGGGCAGCTTGAAGGGCCTTATCATGTCCAGATGCCCTAATAGGGGGACTCATGACAAACCTGAAACATGAAGATGATACTGTTTGTAAAAGTTGACAGAATATATCTAAATATAAAGATACAAATAAATAAAAATGAAAATGAAAAGTAATGCAGGATCTTACTTTGCTGCAGTGACAAAGTCAGGATCCCAAACCCCAGATTCATCAAGGGCTAACCCAGAAACTACTGGTTCTCCAATAACCCTCTGCCCTGCAATTTAAAGACGAGTTCTTTATCTTCCTTAAACAATAAATCATCTTAAAAAAAAATCTGGAGATCAGCATACATGAGTTCTAGAACTGAAGGCCAACGACTTGAAGATGACACTTAAACGAAATCAATCAGCTAGGATGGGGGAAAATAAAATTCTTGGGGTCTTAATCACCCGTACATATTTATTGGGTGTTTAAGTGCATGTCTATATCAGTGTCTGTGTGTCTAGTTCATAATCTTTAGAGCCATATGAAAAGCATTTTAAACTTATGGCCACATCCTATGAAAATCATTTTCATGTCTTAGATTAATATTTTGTTAAGGAAGTTTGCAAAGAATGTTCCCCCAAAAGAAGTGAAAGCCCAATTTCAAATGTAAATATGCAACTTTTACTATTAATAAAATGATTCTCCATAATTTTAGATTAATGCTGCCATCAAATAAACTTTATTAAATCAAACAGAATTTGTAAGATTAGAGAATTGAAGACCTTTTCTCCGAGCTGTAGCTATCTCTTCCATAGCCTCAATGCTCATTACATGAACTACATAGAGAGGAGTATTCACAAAACCTGCCAAACGAATTGCTCGAGCAGTTGCCTCTGCTTCCAGCTGTACAGGTATTATTATAGTCAAATCATACAAGGAGAATTTCTCCAAAGATATTCATGGAATAAATTTTTAAGGAAACAACCATGATAAATAGAACAGATCAACTGCTTTATTCATTAGTCTGACCACAGCATATGTAAGAATCACAGACAGAGGGAAAAGCCCAGTGTGTCCATGTCCATGGAGTGTTTGGCAAAAACAATTTTTTTTCATTTTTGCCATGGTCAAGAGAAGGCTGGGACATGGTTGCAACACGGTCCCAGACGTGTCTTGAATGAGAATACAGGAACATAGAGCAGATTCACTTCTAAGATGACTCTAGATGCACTGGTTTCATCTTGGAGTATCATTGTTACCTTACCATCAGGCATCTCAGCCTTCACTGATCTCTCCTAACTAGGTCCTGAATATGAAAGCAGGAATATCAAGATCCAACTCGCAACCTGAACTTGATCACCACCTTCACCAAGAAATACTCACTAACCACTGCCAAATAGGATGCTTGCTCAATGTTTCCAAACGAAAAAAAAAAGGTTGATGTTCCCTTAATTTAAAATCAAGGTTGTTTTCACTCACTATCTTCTATAGGATAATTTCCTTCCCACATTTTGAGTGTTGTCTACAGCATGTGGCACAACCACATGTATCGTATGCTCCTCACTAATTTCTAATTAATTTTCCTCCTAATGCATTAATGTAATTGGTGAAACAGTGTAAAGTCCCTACAAAGCTTGAGCACACGTAACTGAATCATTACGGTTGCCAGAATGATTACTCCTTATGAAAGACGAGACCATTCAAACAGTAATCATAGTCCATCATCATAGGACTACCAAATTTGTAGAGGGTCAAACTATGATTGATATACAGAATGGAGTAGTCTGAAGGAACAACCATATACATGCATAAGTACATACATACATTCATACATACATATATACATAATTCTGAAAGTTACCAATGAAGGTCTCGAAAGTGCATGTCCCTCTGGACCAAAAATACCAAGTTCTATCATTCTTTTCTGTCCTTCATATACCGCATCTCCATTTTCTGCATGGACCATAGCCAAAGCACCAAGGGACTTGCACTTCTTTAACCCTTCTAATAGAAGCTCATCCTTAATCATAAGTGCCCCCTTGTAGGCCAGGAAGAACTTGAAAGAGTTTATACCTATAAGATGGCATATACATGAAAAGAGGAAATCAAAGAAGCATTCACCAAGGTCCAAATAAGAAGAAATCTGGACAGTACAAACAGAAAATATAATAAAACTAACCTTTCTCCTTAACCATGATTTCCACTTCTTTTGAAACAACTTCATCCCATTTTGTAATTGCCATATGGAAACCATAATCCATGCAAGATTTCTTTGCTTTCTTTTCGTAGGCTTCAAAACCTGCTGTTAAACTCCCACTAACTGGAATAACGAAGTCAATGTGCATTGTTGTTCCACCGGCTAAGGCTGCAGCCTGACCACTGAAGAAGTCATCAACTGTCTCGGTACCCATAAACTCAAAAGCTAGGTGTGTGTGAGGATCAATTCCACCTGTTGAGGTAACAAATGTAGTCATAGAGTACACCAGGATCAGATCTACGTAATTACAAATTGGTGTTGAAAACAGAAAAGAACTGAGCTATTAAACTCAGATAAAATGAACAGACCTATCAAAAATAAAATAAAATAAACTGAAAGCCCAACTGACAGCTTGTGATTATTAATAATAAATCTTGTCTTTGAGAGGATGAGTGCAGACAGGCTGAAGAATAAAAATAGGAGCTATTGCCAACATGCAAGAAAGACTGCAACTCAACTTGATGGATCCCACCATGGTGGCATGCCATGCAAGACCAGAAACTATTCATCCAACTTCATAAGATATGGCAAAAGGGACATTGTGGATCTGGAAGCCTTTTGAGTATGAAATTTTCCATCCCATTTCATATATGAGGTTCAAAATAAATACAACAAAGAAGAAATAATCTATCTCTTCCATTTAGATGGTAGAGTGTATGCTGTATTCTGAAACTGTAAATGTCATTGAAAAGTATTACATAATAGTACACTTAGGCTCCAAATGCTCCCACCATACTCAAAAGAGTGAAGTCACTTATAGCGATCTAACCTGTAATTATTTTTTATAATATGAAAAAATAACCTGGCATGACAAATTTTCCAGTGGCATCAAGCACGGTAACATCATCACCAACCTGCAAAAGGACATCAGACAAGTCAGACATAAATCAAACAATAGAAAGCATAGAATAAAAGATTTTTTTTATAAAATTAAAAAAAAAAAAAAGAATTGAAACATAAAGGTAAACAACCAACTAGGCAAGAAAAGCGTATATATGCATGAAAGAAAATTTATAACAGGGTAATTATTGCCTAAAAAAACATTTGTGAATGGAAAAGGCATGTGTTGATAATGCATAGTAGCATAAAATCTTAATCTGCCAGTAGCCTAGAGCTACAATGAGCTAGAAATTGTTTCTTTTGGTATTTCAGTGCCCTATGACAGATGTGTTATTTATTTCCTTTTTTTTTCTTTTCTTTTTTTCATAAGAATGAACTCAGTATTGTATAGTACACCAAAAATGTGGATCTTAAAGGGCTATTTTCAAATGTATAGCCAATAGCATGAAATATATCATCCACCTTTTTCAACATTAGTTACCCTAAGAGAAGGGAGACGGAAAACATTCAAGGAAGCCATCCAGCCCAAGACAAAACAAGGGCTTGAGCATGTCCAAAGGAGCTCAACACCCTCAAACATATTATTACTATTTTTTCTACCACCAAGATACCACAAAAGTATCAATGTATAGCTTTAAAACTTCAAAAAACCTCATGCGCTTGAACCCTATTTCCAACTAGCTGGAATATAAACCATCATCAGGAATACATTAACCAGAAGCTCCTGAAAATAATGAGACCACATCCCCGAGCTACAAAACAATGTACCAGAATACAACTATCGTCCCTTTGCTGCACTTAAATGCAATACCAAATGATAGTGAACTGTCTTTGGTAAACAAAATTCTCCACCATAAGAATCTTTTCCAAACTAGCCAGCATCTCAACTACCACCCTCAGATTTACGCAAGAGATCCTAGAAAAATGAAATTGTAGAGACCAAATCTCTCTTAAAAATAATAAAAGAACAATGTAGCAGAAGATGATCCATCCTCTCTCCATTGTGCTTACATGTTACACACTCTTCTAGATTCTCCATCATAAGAATCTTTCAAAAAACAACTATCCATGCAAAAAGAGTCACTTATAGGGAATGTCAACACAATTATACTCTTCCATAGCCACACACACACACACACACACACAAACACACAAAACACCCTGGAATGCCCCCTTTGGAGTCACTTGTATACTTTAGCTTGCTATCCTGTACCACTCTAGCTCAAATGTCTAGAAAAGCTGCTTTAGGTAAACCTCCCCATACAAAAATCATGCCAAAATTGGAATTTCCTACCATCAACAAAATCTTACACAAGAATCTTATGGACTTCCTAGCCATTCCTAACACCATCATAAGGATATCCTACAAGAACTTTTCATAAACGCAGTCCATCAATCCAGCTCTTCCCACATTACAAACCCTCAACATGCCTCCAAAGTGTATGTCTCACTCTTACAAACCACTATAAGAGTTTCCCTAAGAGAGTTTGGTTATGTGTATTGTAAGGTAAGTTCTATAGTACCCAAGTTTCTTAATTGAATAAGGGAAAAAACTATCTTCCAATCCGCAACTGGTTTTAACTCAATTTCACTAACCATCCAAAAGACATTTATTTTTAGACTTTTTTAGTCTGTCAGCCAACAAATATATGCATCAGGAAAACAGATTAAAAGTAAGTGGGAGAGCTCAATATTATTTATTCCATACAGCCAACATCTTTGTTATCCCCTCTAATGCCAAATTACATAAGCGTAGGACTTAAACATAGGGCCCTGAGGCTAAGTCCAATATAACATACAGAACCAACACCATTCAATGTTCAAGAGTCCTTTACCAGAATAATATGACATGATCCAATCCCACCATTGATAACACCAGTCTCTCATCAATTAACAATACAACACACAACTTATACCAATTCAAAACAAAGCACTTGGTAGATTTACATAACTACAACATTTAAAAAAAAAAAAAAAAAGGATAGTACCTTGATATTAGGCTTCACAGCAACAATGATCCCATCCTCCACATAAACATCAGCAACCTCCTCTCTATGAGCATTCACAACAGTTCCCCCTTTAATCAATATCTTCGACGACGAAGACGAAACCCCACATGACGATTCACCATACTCAATCCCAGCATTACAAAACTGAAACATTTTTTTTTTCAAAAATAATAAAAATTACATAACATAATACTCCAGTTTGGTTAAAAAAGAAAAACCCAGAAAGTAAAAATGGAACAACATAGCCATAGTTTTGTTTCTGTTTTCTATTTGTTGAATGAATTATGAATATAAGTGAGTTATTTCAGCCTTATTTCTTTATGACATAAAGAACAGTTGACTCCAGCAGAACTTCACTTTGAAGAAACTAAAACAAGTAAACAACAACCCAAAAAAAAAAAGCCCCCATAAATATCAAAAGGGGCCAAGTTTTATCTTTTCTTCTATGTTCCATGGTTTCCTCAACAACCCAGAAGTTTTTTTTGCAAAAGAAAAAGAAAAGTTGAAACGAGACTGAGTATGGAGATGAGAGTTGAGGAAAAAGTACCTGGTTTGATTCAGTAATGGGAGAGAAGTTGAAGAGAAGAAAGAGAAGGAGGAGGAGTGGTTGGGTTTTGAAGCTGGACTCCATTTCTGATTGAGTGTGAGATTGAGACTGAGCTCTCTACAAGAACAACTGGAAGACTTTTGGATCACACGAGTATATATAGAGGAAGAGGATCATATGATCATATCCATATAAATATTCTCTATTTGACTTTAAGGGCCTTGTTAACCTTATACTTTTCAAATCTCAGGAATTTTTATTTCCAAGGTGTTATGACGTTTGTGTTTGTATGTGGATTTTTGTGACCCGGATTGTCAATGTCGTTCTTGAAAATCTGTTTGCTTTGTCAGAATTTACTAACTTTCACCAATATCTTGATCATATGAGACTGTTGAGAGAGACCGCTTCTTTTGGGCGTATTATACATTATAACTTTAAGGCCCAATACCCATAGTCAATTGCAGACACCACAGCCCATATTAGACAGCCATCATACACCCACGAAGCTAACATCTAATCATTCTAACCCATGACCCAAATCCATGGAAAGTTTTAAGTCTGCATCAAGGGAGGAAGTAGTCTAGCATGTAGGCAGAGCCAGCACAAGGCCTAGGCAACTTAAGTTTAGGGCCTCAAGCCCCCACCATAAAAAAAATTTCTACACCCTAGAAAAAAAAAAAAAAAAAAAAAAAAAGGCATCATCCCTGTTGTAAACGACCCTAAATTTTATATAAAAAAATATATATGAATTTTTTCAAATAGTGGTACGCTGCTTTTTTGGAGTAAATTTCACTTTCATACTTTGAAATTTGGGCTAATGCCAATCAAAACTAAGATTTTTCAAAATTTATCAATTTAATTCTTAAAGCCAACTTAATCCCTAAGATAATTGAAAAAAAATGACTCACTGGCCTAACAGTTTTTAGGGACTAGGTTGGCTTAAGGGACCAAATTGGTATGTTTTGAAAAGTCTTGGACCTTATTGGTATTAGTCGAATTCTCAAGGTATGTGAGTAGAATTTGCCTTTTTTTTCTTAGAGATGTTAAAAGATACCACAAATTTTACTGTAGACTTATAAACTGACATGTCACCAATCACAAAAAAGTAATTCAAATATTCATTAATTACGTAATTGAAGTTCATCAATCACAATTATTACATATCATATTGTGAACATTTTGTGGTACCTTTAGCATTTTCATTTTTTTTTTTTTTTTAATAAGGCTTTCAAAATATGAGACTAATAGAGACCTAACCCAATTGAAACCCTAAAATACTTCCAAAAAAAGTTGCAAATGTGTTAGATCATCAATGATAATTAATCTCTCCTAATAGTTTGAGACTTTAATTTTTATTGACTAATCTCCTACCACGCCACACACAAAATAATATATATATTTGTCTCTTAAAAATTAGATTACAAATTTACTTAACTATGTATCATCATAGATAAAGTAATATTCTTTTTTTTTTTTAATAATATATTTTTTTTCTCTTTGTTAAAATTTATGTTTCAACTATAATATTCAATTCTCTTTATGAAATTTACATTAGTTTTAGTTAGAATTATTCATTAAATTATGTATTTTACGCATCAAATTAACCTCAATTGGAGTAGCATTTGATAATTTTATTTAATTAATATTTATATATAAAAGGCCCCACAAAAATCTTTCACCTTAGACTCCCAATTATGTTGGGCCGGCCCTGCATGTAGGGGAGTGATTTTGGATGAGTACCAGAATTCATTGTTATTCTCCTTGTTAATATGAAAATTCTTAGGTACTCTAGGAGTTTAGTGAAATGGTGTTTCCTCGTCTCATATTCATGGTGGACCCTACCATGAATTTAATGAGTGGTATTATGAATGTGAGAGAATGGAACATCATTTATACCTGCTCTCAGCAAATGAAATAACATCTCCAACTTGCAAACCATTGGACCACGCACATCTTGTTGGTCAAGAATGAAAAATTAATAAATATGAACCAATTTAAATTTAAATATCAAATATATTAAAAAAAAAATTAGTGACACATTACGCTTTGATCTCGGTTGAATCTTGGTCCGACCTCAAAAACCTTGAACCTCTCCTTTTCTCGATTCATTAAACGATTCGAGTTTCAAAACCATGATAATTTCCCAAATATGCTTGAATTTTACCTATTAAAAAAACCATATAATTTCCCAACTAAACTAAGTCTTTCAAGAAGATCAAAGACCAATTGCTATGTCATCAATCAAAAGTTTAAATTTCAAATTTTTATAGTCTAAAATTTTGCACAAAAAACAAGTTTATTGATCAACTAGTAAATAATATCCAATTTGAACGAAATTTAACATGCGAGTTATGAACAATAATAAACATACAATTCAACAGTTAGATTTTCAAAATTCACGTCTAATAAAAAATATATGAGGAGTTTGAAGGGTTTCTCTCTTGGAGATAAACCTTTCCCTTAATTATTTGTGAAGAACAGGCCTATTATAGTGAGCTAACATATTTGGGTGTGAGTTTCTCCACAAGCAGTTTTGTAAGCACATTTTGAATTTATTTTAATGAGTCTATTGTGAGGATAGAAAGGTAGGAGGAAAGGTAAGATTCTTATTTCCTATAATTTGTTTGGTAGGCATACTTCATTCTCAAATACCAAAATCAATAGACAGTTTTTTAAAATATCAAATAATTTAGAAGCCAAACCACAAGTAAAAAGAGGGGGGGGGGGGGGGGTGTTTACAAAATATTTATTACTTGATAAATATCCAAAGTAATCTTACAAAACATTCACTTTTACAAAAATCATTTTAACTAAAAGATTTCACAAGTCACATCTATGAGACCATTCCCAAGATTTCTGTGTTCTCTAAAAGATACCAATTTGAGATCCTTGTATATGCATATCCTCTCAAGGTCTCAATTTGGACACTCTTCAAGCAATGCCACCAACATGGAAATGGTAGGAATTTGCAACAACTAGGCCTTTTCCATTTATAGATAGGCTTTTCATATGAGAACTGAAATACAAGCAACATGTTAGCAACATAGATATTTTTTGCTTTTAAATAAGTTGAAAGCAACATAAAAACTCCAATAAACACAGCATCTTAACCTTCCTATCAGCCAACTAAAAAGTAAGAATCAAAAGTTAAAAGGCCTCAATGGCATTGAATTAGTCCAATCTAGGTTCTAGGAATTTTATTATTAATAGATAGAGGGCAGAGATAGGAAAGGTAGGGTTCAAACAAAAAACATCAGTGAGCTATCAAATGTAATCTTTTTCATTAATGCAATATTGTGAAAATACCTTCGTTACTTTTAGGCTTTTAGCATCTATTGTTACCAGAATAGAGACCCAAAAAAGTCCACCAAAAGAAGTAAAAAATAATAATTGAAGTTTCATTTCTACAATCATATTTTGCTTCAGATATAAACTAGCATAAAGTTTGTAAGCCAATTTTTTTTTCCTTTGCAATAATAAAATGCAGATTTCTTCTTATTTGATACAGTCATCCTTTGACTAAACAAAGAACCAGTCACAAAAAGTTTATTAAATAACTCATGTTGACAAATTTTCTCCACTGAAAATAACAATTTGTGGGAAAAAAAAAAAAAAAAAATCCCTTCTTCCTATAATATGAACACGAAACCATTACTCTATGACTCCGTATTAATTTCCTTTAACAGAGCAATTAGAAAATTAATATTTGCTATCAAGATCCATCTTTCTAGCCTTCTGAACAATTCTCCAATGTGAGATTTAGCAAGGGAAAAGAATCTCTCAAGGACATGCTTAAGCTGCCGAAGATAAGGCTTTACTCCTATGGAACAACAACAAGATTATGAGGTCTCTTTTAGCTATTGAGGAAATGCATATATTAATCTGTTACTTACATAACAATAAACCTACGAAACCTGACAAAGCGTATTACTCCAAAAGATTTAAAATATAAGGAGTCCACTGGTTAGTCCCTTCCACTTTTCAACAACATAGGTGGAGATAAACAAGTTTGTTGATTCTAAGCCTATCAATTTCAGGGTGGTTCACTGGTTCTAACTTCTGAGTATTTAATGGAATGAAAAAAATGTGAGACCAAGGCAATAGAGGGAGTCAATAACTCTCACAAAGCCAGCCTGATTAGCTTAAGGATCATTAAGAATTCAGAACAGGAATTTCCTTAGTGCTATAGCCCATGCCATGGCAGCAGCAATAGAATTTGATTCTATGTTACCTAGAATGTAGATTACTATGATACACAGAACAAGAACTTAAGTTAAAGAAAGGGTAATCTTACACAACTTTTTGAAAATGTTTTAATTTCAATTAGAACATAATCAGGAAGATTTAACTTAAAACCTTCAAATCAAGCATGTTCAACTGTTCAAGTAATTGATGCTCCTTAAATAAAAATAAAGAGAACATGTAGCGAACACAACAAGCATCAAATACCAAAAAGACAATAATGAATCCCAAAACTTTTAAACACACCAGAAATCTTACTGTTACGTTACTGACAAGTAATAACGAAAATATCCACCCTATCGAAAGTAAACTTGAGTAGCACAAGAGGAAAAAACATATAACAAGAATGGTTTTTACAATAATAAGTTCATTGTAAAAACTAAAGCACTAATTAGCACCATCATTAATCACTAGTGAAACATAATGAACAAGTTAGAAGATTCTAAGAAATAAATAAATGTAATACCTCAAAGGTTATTTTGTCAAAATTGGGATTTGACTTGATTCCGCTTGATTCCATTACTAACTTGTATGGAAGAGGAGAAATCCAAACAAACCATCTAAAAGTTCTCTGATTTCCTGGCTTTCAAATTGCAGAGCAAATAATGATAGCTTTAAATGCTTGACATTATATAATGGTGAGCGCATGGTTTCTCTCAAATCTTTTGGAATAATCACATCCTTTGCCAAAAAGCAAAAAATAAAAAAAATAATAATAATTAAATTAAACAAAAGGACTGATTAGAGTTTTTATACTTAAAAAAAAATTCCAAGATAAAAAATAAAGTGAAAGAAATTTATGAAAAAGATATATAATCAAATGAGGAAATACCTTAAATGAAAAAGTACTAAATTCAAATACTTTTAAATTTCCCATCTTTGAGAGGAATTTAATCCTTTCAGCATTCCAATAACGATAGCCGGAATCACATACTTAACTTCTAACAGATCCGAAGCATTCAACAAAATGGATATTGCCACATTGCTAGTGTTGCCATAATATGAGTCTACATAATATAGGAGAATCAACCATGGCTTCTGCCAGATTGTCGCATGACGACAATCCCAATGATTTAAGATGATGATGATGACTTGAAATCTTTATTCTTTTCAGCATATAACAAGAAGTTTGTTAGCTCTAAGGTCTCAACGAGTGGAAGTACAGAAAGATGGTAATGAAGCCAATTTTCTGTTAAGTTCGGCATATCTAGATATAGCTTTTTCAGATTTTTTGAAGGAAGCCAGTTGAGCTCGGATATATGCTTCTCTGTTATACATAGATAATGAAGATTTGATTCTTCCAACTCAAACCTCTCAAGGTCATTGTTGTGTACCTTAATTTCCACGAGTTTAGGAAGACTGAAAATCTTTATACATTTAAGGCATTGACAGCCCCAAATTTCCATGCCATTGAGTTTAAGAAGACCAAAAATCTTTATGCTTTTAATGCATTGACAGAAAAAAATTCCCATGTATTCAATCGCAGGACATCTAAAAATTAGATTCTGAATAAATTCACCATCTGCATCAACTTCTTTTAAAGATAATTTTCTCAAAGATGGTAAGTTTATATCACTACAGGTTGACTTCAAACAAAAACCCTTTAGAGTCAACACAGTTAAGGATTTTGCTACCAAAACACTCTTGAGGCAAGGAATAACATGTAGTGGACCATCCAAACCAAAGATAAGCTCTTCCGCATTACTCTCAAGTACAAAACTAATCCAGCGGTCAATCTGAGAATTTTCTTTGCAACTGCCTTTCACAAGTGTAAAATTCTTTATATGTGGCCTCTGATTTTGGCTGCGGCTCAGTAATTGTAAAGTTTTTTCTAGAGGTTCATTACTGTGTTCTGAATGTATTTCAAAATTCAGAATGGGGAATGTAGTCCACAAGTGTTTCCATTGGGTAGACAAAAGAGAAGATTTGACAACTTGTTTAGTAGGAAGGAAGGAAAGAATGTGTTCTATAACATTGTCCGGCTACTCAGATAATCGATCAATTGCATCATCATCAACAATTTTTTCTCTGTAATCTTCCTTCGAAACAAACAAAACATTCCTAGGTGCAAGAGGTTCGGGTTTGTAGATAGTATTATGATAATAGTACACTAGCAAGTCAAGGCTGAGATATTGTATTCTTTTTTGACAAAAAAGATAGAAAGAGATATTGTGTTCTTTTTTTTTACTGAAATGGTAGAAGTATATTAATCAAAAGGAAACAAACAAAAGAAAAAAAAAAAAAAAAAAAACTAAAGGAAGCCCGACCCAGGAGCTTTACAAGCAAAGGACGGCCCAGAGAAAAACAATGGACCGATAGCTAATAAAACAAAACCATGCATGAATACAACGTAAACGTATAAATCATCTTTGGGGGAGAGACTTGGCTAGTCTCTGTATTCTTCAAGTAAGGAGTCTGCCTGCTTGAAAATCTCGCACGGGTGGGTTTGAACATGCTTGAACTGGAAGCGGTTTTGGGCGTTCCACAACGACCATGAAGTTATGGCCCACAGATCACGGTCCTTTCCGCCAAGCCTGTCTACCATATGTCGTGCGAGCATGAAGAACTCCTCTGTCACGAAGCTGCTCTTTTGCAGTTTACCCCGAACCAAAGCCCACACGTTACGGGCAAACGGGCACTCCCACAGAATATGTTGTGTTGTTTCATCTTGCTGTCCGCAAAAAGAGCACTTCGGGTCAATCTGCACTTTCTGCCGAGCAAGGTTGGATTTTGTAGGGAGAACATTGCAACACACTCTCCACATAAAGGTCCTAACCTTCGGAGGTACGTTTAGGGACCGTAGTCTCTTCCACAAACGCTGATCTTGAGAGGTGGAGGAGTGTTCCCCAGAGTGGGGGTGGCTGAGCCCGAGGGCCACTTGGTATGCCGTCTTCACCGTAAACTCCTGGGGCTTATTCTCCTTCCATGTCTCTCGTGTTCGACGTGTCCACCTAATCCTCAGGATGTCTTCCAATGTGGCTCAACTGAAGGTGGCAGCGAGGATACTCTGGTCCCACTGATGGGTCGCCTCATTGATCAAGTCACATACTCTCAGATTTTGGTTTGCACCATCTCGTAGCCACTTATAAGAACTGATACCAATGGACCTCCCATCTCCCACTTCCAATACAGACCCTTCCCTGATGACATCGCGAGCTTGGAGCTAGCTTCTCCAAACCATGGACAGGTTCGAGCCTAGTTCAGCTTCCATAAAAGAGCAACGGGGGAAGTACCTTGCCTTATACACCCGGTAGAACAAAGAATGTCTCTTCTTAATAAGTCTCCATGCTTGTTTGGCCAACATGGCCAAGTTGAAAGCGTGGATATCTCGAAAGCCCATTCCTCCTTTCTTCTTTGACCACACAACTTACCCTAATTAATCCAATGTATTTTCTTCTCATTCCGAGTTTGTCCCATTACAGACAGTTTTAGGAATTTTGAACAAGCTCATGGAGTAGGTGGGTATGGCTTGAGCTACCGTCTTGATTAGCACCTCTCTCCCTACCTTCGAGATATGCTTCTCCTTCCATCCCATGACTCTCTTTGTGACCCTCTCCTGTAGCTCCTTAAAGGTACTCACATTGGACTTACCACCCACCATTGGCAATCCTAAGTATTTTCATAATCCACCATAACCTGTGCTCCCAACATCTCTCTAATTACACCTCTTATCTCTGGCTTAGAATTTCGGCAAAAGAATATAGAGGTTTTCTATCTATTAATGGTTTACCCTAAAGCCTCTTCATATAAGCCCAGAATTTTGAGAAGGTTCTGACAGTCACCAAGTGTAGCTTCGCAGAAGAGTAGACTATCATTAACGAAGAGAATATGTGAAACTTGTACTCCACCTCGACATGAAGTTATGACATGCAGCTGACCCGATACAATAACTTGTTGTAACAACGAAGACAATCCCTCGGCACAGAGAAGGAAGAGGTATGGGGAAAAAGGGTCACCTTGCTTAATCCCTCAGGTTAGGGTGATGTGTCCCCTTGGCTTACTATTAATCAGTACTGAGTATGAAGCAATTCGCACCGTTTCCATAGCCAATTCCACCCATTGGTCTAGCAACCCTATTTTGAGCATAATTTGTCGAAGGAAATCCCATTCCACTCGATCATATGCTTTGCTAATATCTGACTTGACCACCATAAGGCCAATCTTTCCTTTCCTCCTGTTTCGCATGCAATGAAGCATCTCATATGCCACTGTAGTATTGTCCGTCTACCAGGTACGAAAGCGCTTTAAGAGTCGGATATGACATTTGGTAGGATGGTCTTCACTCTGTTAGCTAGCACCTTCGACACCAACCAAGAAATCATGTTCCCCAGGCTAATAGGTCTATATTCAGTGATGTGCTTCAGATTTTTCGACTTCGGTATGAGCACAATTTAGGTATAGTTCATCTTTTGTAAATACCAACCTGAGTGCAGTACCAAAACCATTGCCGAGATTACGTTAGGACCCACGATATGCCAAAATGTTTGTAAAAAGTATGGTGACATTCCATCCAGGCTGAGTGACTTTGACGAATGCATTTGAAACAAAGCTACACGTACTTCGTCCTCTGAATACGATAGTAGTAAGGACTGCCTCATCCCATCAGTTACTACACGTTCCACAACATTTAAGACCTCATAGTATAAGGTTGTATGGTGTGTTACTTTGGCCATTGGGAACATCTCCCTCCACTTTGAGTTTGCACAATCTCAGTCTAGACATTGTTCAACAAAGTCATCACCAGTGCGCCCATTCTGCCATGTATAGGTGTACCCTTGATACCCTAGGTCAGCAAGGTCACAGTGTAGCAATGCACCCCAAAACTCTTGCATCATGCTCAACGGTTTTCCTGGCCTGCCCCTCTTCTCATTGGACCGAAGGACTTCGTTAAAATCCCTGATGCACACCCATGGTTTCATTGTCCAACTTTGGAGATGTCTCATTAGGGCCCACGTCTCTTGTTTATGTTGATCCTCAGGGTGGCCATACACCCCAGTGAGTCGCCATTGCTCCTACATAGGAGCCGAAATGTATCATCAATTTGGTTAAGAGAAAAGGTTTGAGGATCTACTGTGACAAAATCTTTCCACAACAAAGCAATGCCTCCACTTCTTCGAATACTCGGAACAACTAGCATGGAGATGAAGCCAATCTCATTTTTGATTGGATCCATTTCTTGTATCGACGGTTTCATTTCCATGAGAAACAAGACTATGGGTCCTTTTGATTGTATTCTAAAGGTTTATAAAGTTGTAAAAGTATCCTCAGCTGATTCGGAAAATAAATACTAAGCAGATTCAGAAACGAATTTGGAGTAATTACACTCTTGCACACAACCTATACACAAAAAATTTGTGACTTGAACTCAAAATTATAAAAATATATAATTTTTTTTTTAAAGGAAGAATCAAAAATTTTATATCAATAATTAGTGAGTCATTCAATACTTTAAGTGAGTTTCACTTAAAATAAATTAACTATCTTACTAATTGCAATTAATGAGTCAAGTGACAAAACCAAATTAATTTTAAGATGCTTAAATATAGATATATATTGAGACATGCATGTATAGTGTTTATTTTAAATTATTTAAAACTCTTGGTAGTAGAATTTTAGTTGATGTAGAACCTTAAATTTCTTTAAACTATTTTTTTTAGAAGAAAATTTCTTAAAACTTGGATAAAATAATTTTACTTTGGGTAGGCTATTAGAAATAGAGTTTAATCTAGGATAAAATATCTTAATATTTTTAAATTAAAAAAAATACCATTATAATTAGTAAGAGTGTAAACATCTGTCATAAAGATAAGATAGTCACTTGGCAGTTGACACATCTACAATTACTAATCCAATTTTTATTATACAGTGTAGGATTTGTTCTTTATCTAACTAGTCTAAAATATAGGTAATTTTTTTTAAATGAAAAAAATAATAATTTTATTATTTATTCTTTTCTTTCTTTGATGTTGTTCTTTGAAGTTTTAAAACTTACCATGATTAATGTGTGTGGGTATTTGCGACTATTTAAACATTTATATATACACACACAAGATAGGATTTGAATGTATTATTTCTACTCTATAATAATTACTCTTTATTATTAAACCAATATGTTAATTGTTTTTGGTGTAGATGAAATTCAACTAAAGTGAAAAGTCCCTTATTTGAGGAAAAGAGAATTTATCAATTGAACTATAACTATAACGAATGTACATCAAAAACTTGTACTCTCTTAATAACAATATGGATAAAGTTTTGGTTAAAAACTTAGCGAATTTTTACTATTTATCACTCACATTTTTTTTTTCTCTCTCAAATGACATTATAATTTATTACTCAAATTAATTGCTTTTGACTCTTTTTTTGTGTAAATTTAGAATTCAGGGTATATTTTTCCAATTCAAATGTCCCAAAATTAGAAAATATTTTTATATAATAATTTTGTTAATATTGAGAATTCAATATTTACAATATTGGGCTAGGAGGAACTTTCCCTAGTTTTTCTAATAAATGCGAAGAGGCTATGCATCTGAGCCACAAAGCTCTTTATATAAGGCCTATTTAGTATTTACATGAATGAAAGTTCTGGTTTAATAATTATTTAGAATTATATGAAATATTAATGATTTTTCGTGTGAGCTAAACAAAAACCAAAAAAAATGTTTTCAAACTTATTTTCAAGGTCACGACTGAAAATATGAAGAAAAAAAAAATTCTTCATAAAATTACAACAAAACCCTAACTCTACATAAATTATAACATGACCTCACCTTTAAATTAAAGGCTTTAATGGAATTATAGAAACACCCCTACACTTGCCCCAAATTACCAAATTAACCTCACACACCATACTAATCACAAAACGGCCAACATATTTCCATTATCTTAATTTTTACCCCCAAACATCTTGGAAATGATCGAATACCCCCTAAGTCCACCAAAATGGCCACACTATCCTCCGAACTTCATGAAAAAAATAAAAGTACCCCTAAAATACCTTAATCATCAAATTGAACAAAAAATTATTGAAATTATCAAAATATATCTAAACCCCCCAAAATATTACCCTCAAACTTTTCAAAAATTACTTAAAAGCCCAAAAATTTGAAAATCATCAAATTAACCTTAAAATTATTTAAAATTATAAGAATATCCCTATAGTTGTAAAAATCACAAAAATCCCAACGCCCACATAAGCACCACAATCAACAGAATAACCCTAATTTATAATGAAATGACCAAAATACCCTAAATCAATAAAATTACTCCTAAAGTAAATAAAAAGTACTATAATGCTCCTAAAATATCCAAAAATCATCAAAATATTCTTAAGCCCCACAAAAATGATCAAAAGCCTCCAAGATTTTCAAAAATCCATAGAATATTTTTAAACTACACAGAAATCACCAGGAGACTCCCACATAGAAATCATCGAATTACCCATGAACTCCACCAAAATGATTATAACACCCTCAAAGGCTCAACATTGTAATCAAAGTTTATGATTATCATGTTTTCTATATCGTAGTTTGATTATTTATGCAATTTTATAACTCTTTAATTAATTAGTTATGCATTTGCTTTCTTAGCGTAGCTAGTAGTATTATTCTAGTATGTCTCCTACTGATGGGTGTCTAATCCAAATGATATATGGCACGTGTGGTTTAGAGCATCCTAATGGAGGGTTTTATGCATCTAAAAAGTGGGTAGACTATGAACATATGAAAAGAGTCTCGAAACACTTTCAAAGTATTTATAACAGTATTAATAAAAATTTGTCTATGAAAGTATAAAATGTTGAGACAATGCCCTCCACATGATGGGTAAGGGTAGGACATCATAATGGCATGCATGCCGAATTTGAGAGAGGTATAACGCGAAGTATATCTTTGTTGAATTACATTCTCTACTAAAGAGAATTTATCATATACACAATATAGGTGTGTAGGGGCCACAAATTGTGAGAGGCCAGCTGCATACACCTTATACACAAAATACTTTTTCCTTTACTAAGTGATGATCTTTAGAATAAGTTGCACTACATGCAGGGTCTCTCACTCACACATAAATCATCTACTGAATGACAGTACACTATTCTTCACTCTTGTGCACCATGGCAAAAATAAAAATTTCTCTTGAAAAACATGACAAAAGTCCTTAATATCAGCATCGCCTTCGGATTGGAAGTGGTCTACAAAGTTTTGGCTTTATCTTCGGATTGGCAATCACCGGGAGACCCCCTACGTAGAAATCATCGGATTATCCTTGAACTTCACCAAAATGATTATAACAGACTCAGAGGCTCAAACATTGTAATCAAAGCTTATGATTATCATGTTTTCTATGTTGTAGTTTGATTATTTATGCATTTTTATTACTCTTTAATTAATTAGTTATAAATTTGCTTTGTTAGAGTAGATAATGGTATTGTTCTAGTATGTCTCCTAACTGATGGGTGTCTAATCCAAATGATATATGGCACGTGTGGTTTAGAGCATCCTAATGAAGGGTTTTATGCATCTAAAAGCGGGTAGACTATGAAATAATTAAAATATAAAATGTTGAGACATGCCCTGCACATGATGGGTAAGGGTAGGACATCTTATTGGCATGCATGCCGAATTTGAGAGAGGTATAACGCAAAGTATATATTTGTTGAATTACATTCTCTACTAAGGAGAATGTATCAAGTTCATTAATAAAAGTGGGTTTCAATTAGCTTACTTGCTAAGTCTTTAATGGTTGTATAAGAGATCTAGAATTCAATCCCCACCCACACCAAAAAATGATTGGTGTCTTGGTCTGATGATAAGGAGTTATCATCAAGAGCAGATGCCATAGATTGAAACTCTCTCCAAAAAAAATAAAAATCATTAATAAAAAAAATAAAAAAGAAAAAGAAAAAGAAGAGAATGTATCATATATATATATATATATATTAGGTCTATGTAGCGAGACAAAATATAAATATGAAAGAGGTCACAGATTGTGAGAGGCTCGCTGTATTCACCTTATACACAAGATACTTCTTCCCATACTAAGTCACCTTTGGAATGAGTTGCACTACATGCAGTGTCTCTCCCTCACGCATACATCTTCTACTGAATGATAGTATACTATTCATTCACTCTTGTGCACCATGGCAAAAATAAAAATTTCCCTTGAAAAACATGACAAAAGTCCTTAATATCAACATCGCCTTTGGATTGGAAGTGGTCTACAAAGTTTTTTATTTTATTTTTATTAATACAATGTTAGTTTTTTTTTTTTTTTCCTTTTTACTTTAGAAGAATAATACAATGTTAGTTTCGCTTTTAACTTAAGCATAAAATTTTTCCCTCGAAAAAAAAAAATATATATATATATATATATAAATAAAAATTTAAGCATAAAATAGTTTAAGGCAATAATCAGTAAGTAAGTGTACGGTAATACGTGATTGGTTCAACCAAACTTGCCAGTAGAGACTTAGATTTAACGTTTACCTTTCCATAAACTTTTGGGCTTTGAAAGAACTCAAATAATGTTGTGATCCATAAATTTTTGCAACATGTCCAAAATGTTGTAAATAGAGCCATGGACTGAATTTCTATATTCCACAAATGAACGGTAAGAACCTTCTTTTTTTTTTCTTTTTTTTTTTCTTTTTTTTTTTTGAAAGAGTTCATCCTATTACTTCTTTTCCAATAATAACTATTATCAAACTAAGACACTAATCGATTTTTAGTGTAGACGTAAATTGAACCTAAATTTCTTATTTAACCATCAGAAATTTTACCTATTGAACAAAATATAAATTTATCCTAATAGTTCAATTCAATTTAAAAGATAAAATTGATTAATATTTTACATTCTATTCATTTAAATTATAGGAAAAGTTTTGATAAACGGGACTAAGAAATATCAATTTGCATAGTGTATAGGTGGTGGAGGTGTGATATTTTTCGTGCTTAGTTATTTCAATCATCCTTTGAATTTGGACACATTTTTCGGTAAACAAAGCCATGAATATATAAACTCACTAGTCATATTCCAAATAACACGACCAGTTTATCAATTTTTGTCCCACAATCTCGTTATGTATGTAAATTGGCTTATAATTATTTGATGATATCAAATGAATAAACATGTCAGACCATTTGGGATGCCAAAGTTGAGCATATAGTGTTGAGAATGGAATGGAAGTTATCCTATCATTCCTAAGAACTGAACAGAGTTAAGACTCTTTGACTACAAATTTTTTTTTTTCCTTATTTTTGTGACCAATATAGGAGCTCCAAACTGCATTAAGGTGCTTAACAAAGAGAGATTAGTGAAGTTTCAGATTGCATTGTAATGGTTCGGTAAGAGATGACTAAACCGTTCAGACTTGTTGGATTGTAAACTTAATATTGTTTAACCTTTTCTTTTAGGTAATTCAAAACTCAGAAAAGAAAAAGAAGAAAGACAGAAAAACATATGATGAATTTCTATTTGATTAAGTCTAGCTACAGATGTAGTTACGTGAACTGCCGTAAAAGCATAACAAGAGAATTCATCTACTTCAACATGGTCAACCAAATAGGCAAAAAATGATTCCGGCTTCACCTCTTTCAACCTCACCTCTCCCTCTACCTAAGCTAATATACTGTGAAAATTGAGTATTAAAGAAAAAATATAGAGACATACAAGCCCCTTTCAATTCAATGCCTACAAATTACGGCAAAAAAATATTTACCTCTGTGGATCAGCAAAGCTCCAACAGGCAAACACACTCAATATGAGGAGTGTGCGGGAACATGTCTACTGCTTGTAGGCTCTTTAGCTTGTAACAACCTTCTAAATTTTTATCTATCTGCACAAGAATTTCAAAAATCATGACTGGGAATCAAAGAAAAGAGAGTGGTGAAATAGTAGACATACCACGCCATGACAAAGATAATCAAGGTCACGTGCACATGTGGCAGGATTACAGGATACATAAACTATGCGTGGTGCCTTAAGCTTTAGCAGGAATTTAATCAACTTCATGTGCATGCCTGGACGGTTTGGATCTGCGTGATTGAATACATTAAAACAAATTGAGACAATACTGTGAATACTCATTAAAAACGATGATGGCAAAGAACACAAGAAACATCTTTTGGCATGTAATAGATAATAAGAAACATCTTTAACAATAAATAATTTCCTACTAGAAAATGGAAGAAAAAACTACTGGTTGTCAATACATCTTTAATGCTTTGGAAACTTTAGAAACAAAATTTATATGGTCCAATATTCACCAACACAAGTAGTTTTCAGAACACCTTGGATCTAAATAATGCCAAAGGAGGTGAAGCTACATAAAATAAGGCAACAACCAAACCTGATATGACGACATCAGGCTTAGGAAAATTGTTGCCAAAACTTTCATCAATTTTATTAAGATCTCCTTGGACAAATGTGGCATTGTAGATATTATTCAGCTTAGCATTCAAGCAAGCATCTGCAATGGCTTGAGCAACAACTTCATATCCATAAACTTGTCTGGCCCTAACAAATTGAATCAAAAGTCAATTTGAGTACGGTTCATAGTACTTCAAATGCAATGAGAAAAAAAGAAAAGAAAAGGAGTGATTTACTTTCTGGCAAGTGTCAGACCAATGGTGCCTGTTCCACAAAACAGGTCAAGAACAATTTCTGATCCATCTCCTCTGAGACCAGCACATTCTTCAATGAGTTTGTACAAAACCTCTGCCTGAAAGTTGAGAATTTTGCTTCTAATTGTGGATTAGACAAAAAGCAAACTAGGAAACCTAAGTAAGAATCTAATCATATGAAAGCAAGCATGAGTTGGTAGTGCATCAAATTAAGTTGCATAGCATACCTGATGAGTATTTGTCTGAAAGAAAGAGTTGGCTGATATTTGAAATGTAAGACCCCTTAATATCTCTGTGATGGCAGATTTCCCATACAAAGTGTATTCCTCCTCCCCAACCGATGTGTTACCAATGGAGCTATTTACATTATTCATGACACTTACCTATTAATCATTAAAAAAAAAAAAAAACACAGTAATAATAATAAAAAAATTAAAAAAGGCGATAAATGAAGCATGAATTGATAAGATAAATTAATTCAATAGGAAAGGGCAGTTCAGTGTTCAATCCTATTTCGTATGTTTGAATTCCATACTAACCCTTAAATAACCTTTTTAAATGGAAGTTACTACTTTTTTTTTTTTTTGATAAGTAATAAAAATATATTAAAAAGAACAAGGGTGTCACCTCAGTATACAGGAAGTATACATCAGGGACAAAAACAAATCAAGTGCATAGAGTACAAAAGTCCATGAAACCATGGAAGTTAATACTTGTTAATGGATTTATAATATGTAAGAGCAGTTGTGAATCAGTTGAGCATCTATTACTACAGTGTCCAATAGCTAGAGAGCTGTGGTCTTTTGCCCTTACAGCTTTTGGGGTAACTTGGGCAATTCCAAGCCAGATGAATGATCTGTTGACTGTTTGGAGAGGGTGCTTATATGCCATGGAAACAGGTTTGTAAATTAAGCTACTCCATATTGCATCATGTGGACCTTACAGAGAGAGAAATCACCAAGCTTTTGAGAACAAAGAACATTCTATGCAAGATATTAAGAATAGTGAGATCTTTGTTTGAATATTGTATTTTGATTTTGGGGGGTCATGAAGTTCCTTTGTTATATTTTGGACCTAATTAGTGTCCGTTTTTAATTCTTTAAGGGTGCTGACATTTGAGCATCCTGTCTTTCTAATGAATTATTTTCTTACTTATATAAAATAAAATAAAAACCAAATAAATTCCATGATATCATGCACTGAAAATGAGAAAATAAAAATCAAATTAATCAAACAGGGCCCTGCCACCCTAAAAGAAAAACAGGACAATTATGGCTAAGGAATCAGAATTGAACGAATCAACCAACTAAACTGCTTGGATTGGTTGTACCAGTCTTTGGTCATCAACTGATTTTCAATGGTTTGATTTGGGAGTGACTCAAACTAATCCAATCCTACACACATATCTATGTATGAATTTATGAATTTCAATAATTTAAACTCAAGGATTTTAAGTACACCAGAAGCTTGCTTGATGCAAAAGTAAAACACAGGAGTTATATTTGAGTAAATGATGGAGAAATATGTCATACAAACCACTTCAGGAATGGATAAAATCTTCTCAACCAAAGGCTTCAGCAGTTCTGGCTTGTAAGACGAGGTCACAAAATTAACCATAAGTTCTGGCAGACCAGTCTTCACATCCCTAGGACATAAACAATGTATAAATATAACTATTTAATTCAAATTGAGAACAAGGTTTACAATGATAATCTAAAAAACATGAACATATCAAGAACAAGATCTGCAACAAGCACTGTATGATTGAAAAATTACTCAAAAGTATAGTTGTCAAATCTTGAATCATATCAAGAATCGATTTTTTTTTTTTTTTTTGGGTATCTTGTATAATAAGATACACAAACATTTCAAAATTTAATAAAATGCTATAATTTTATATGATAAACACCCTGAAAATTAATAAAATACTAAAATTTCATAAAACAATTATATCAATATAAATAAATTAAAGCATTCATGTTCATTCACCTCTTACTCATTATTTTTAGTATCTTTTATATTATTTTTTGTATCTTCAAATTGGATTCTATTACCCTTTTTTGGTCAATTATGATAATTGATTGAAAGAAAATCTAGAATATTGTCAATTTTAATCATCTTTTCTTTTTTTTTCTTTTTGGTGTGTGTGTGCGCGCGTGTATGTATCTAACAACATAAGCACTTTGAGAAATAGCGCTATAGCCTAGATGTCTCTCATTCAAATGATGATAAAATCATAATACTGGTTGGAATAATGATGATTGTTTTCCTCGTTTTCAATTTTTATGTATTTATATTTTTCATTTTTTTTACTCTTTATACCATGTATGACATGGTCTTGTACGAAATCTTCTATTTTGTATTTCTCAATCATTTATATTTGTTAATTATATAGTATTCAAAGGTCATACCATTGCACAAAAATCTCACTTTTTGTAGGGCCTATGAGAGGTGACTGGTAGGCCACCTTACCTCTAATTTTTTTTTTTTTTTTGGACAGATTGATTCTCATATTCAAACCCAAAGCCTATTGCTTTTAATGGAAGGAACTTGTCATCGCACTAAGGCCTGACCAGAGTCTCAATCTAGTGAAATTTCTAGGTTTGACTAGCCTAAAAAACATATCACCTAACACAAAGCAACTAAAGTTATGTCAAAACTACAAAGTTGGCAAGCATATCAAGATGGCACCCATTGGGATGTTACGTACTCCCCCCTAAAAGAGATTTGGTACTCAAAATCACACTTGTTTTCCTCAAATTCAACTCAGTCCAACATAAAAAATCTCCAAATCTGAGATTATTACCTACCAAAAACATAAAGATCTCCAAAACATTGTTAGAATCAGCCTAAGATCCAAGCCTAGACTTCACTCAAAACCTACTACTCTGATATCATTCTGTCACAAAACAAGACTCAATCTGGTGAAATCTCTAGGTCTGACTAGCCTAAAAAACATCACTCACGCAGAGCAACAAAACATACATCACATCCTCAAATTTGGTAAGCATATCCTCTAGCACCCATTGGGGTGTTGCAATGCTAATGCCTCAATTAAATTAGCTTTATTATGAGGAAAAAAAATTTAAGAGCTTATAAAAAAAAATTAAGAACAAAAAACAAAAAGATGTGAATACAAATAATGTAAACTAAGCATGACAAGTGCATTGCCTGAAACATTACATATCAAAATTACTTATCATAGTGTAAGATGTGTATGTTGTATCGTGCGATACACTAAGATTTATGATAGACTTATAAGATACATATCAAATTGGTAACAAATGTGAATCACATAATTTATTGTAAGACATAATGTAAACCAAGAATGACAAGTGCATTGCCTGAAACAATGCATATCAAAATTGCATATCATACCTTAAGATACATGTGTTGTATCATGTGATACACAAAGATTTATGATACGCTTATAAGATACATGTCAGATTGGTAAAAAATGTGAATCACATAATGTGTTGTAAGATACTAACAATTAATAACTAGGACTCAAATCATGAAAACTGAAATTTAAAAAAAATAATAATAAAATAAAATAAAATAAAATAAAAACCTAATGGTACACTTACATCTATTATTTTGATCAAACATTCAACAACCTCAACATTGAACAACAGAAATTTGATAATAGAGTGTGAAATCCAAAACAAGCATTGGTAACATCATAAGTAATACTAAAATCACAATCTCTTTGTTTGCCAATTGATCAAGAAAACATTTTAAATTGTAGTTGACCAATAAGTCGTTGAAAAGAATTCAATGTCTGATCATACTCCAAGAACTATAGACTGACTGCATGTATCTGAATTCTGATGCTTTTTTGCTTCTGTTCACTTTACTCCCCAACACAACCAAAATTTTACCATTATTGTCAAAGAGAGTTCCTAAGTTGAAAGTTAATGTATATTTGCATATGAATTACAGCAAGCTAAGATATGGGCAAAAAAGAAAAACCTAATTATATGAGATTTAACAGAATGCACTGTACCTTCCAGTTCTTAGCATTAGATGCTTAAGAAATCCAGCATGAGAGTGAACATTGTAAGCAGAAATACCCAGTTGTGGATCTCTCCAACAATCTTGGATAGCTGCAAGAACCTATATATCAGAAATGCAAGTCAAAGAGGCCAGAAAGAACAAAATATTTCTGACATGGTAATAAACTAATTTGTCAAATAATTAAGTATGCTGCCAATATCAAGTCAAAACATATATAAAGGTGTAAGTTTCTAGCTAAAAACAAGTACAAGAAGAAGACAATTGCATAGGAAGTAAAGAAAACTCAAAATTGATATGAGCAACAAACCCAGTGACATTGGACAATTGACTTGAGAATTCTTACAAGTCACTTTTTTCTTCATTTTTTAAAAATAATTCTTACAAGGATGGTAGCTTGAGTGGATGGTAGCTGCAGGGAAGTTTTCTTTTTCAAATCTATTTGATTTTATTGCTCATTGTAATTTTAGATCTCCTGCATAACCTTCAGCTAGTATACTTCCTGTTACTTGTTGATTCTTTTTGAATAAATATTATTACTTATCCAAAAAAAATCCTACCAACTTCCAAAGACCTTTTTTTTTATAAAAAAAAAAAAAAAAAAAAAATCTTACAAGTGAGGAAGGGGTGATTCAAACCTTAGTTCTCCTCATAAGGGCAACTAGGCAATGCCATTGAGCTACTAAGGCTCTTTGCCAATCCTACCAAGGACTTTAACCAAGTGAAATGCCTTAATCCACTGTCAAGCAGTGTTTGGGGGGTTAAGCTTACCACCTCCTAACAAGTAGATGTCATGGAATGTAGACTTCTTCAACTTTTATTAAGTAGACAACTCTAGAGGACAACTTAGATTACTGGCATCATAAGAATGGCATGCCAGTAATACAAAGCAAATTTACAAATGGGAAATCCTCAAATGTGATGATATGGGCAAGTTAATTTATTTGGAATATAAATCACATATCCAATTCAAAGTGTCTGCAGGAAGAGCATACAAGCCTCTAATATTACGCAGAACCAAAAAAAAAAAAAAAAAAGAAGGATGAGATACCATATTGGCAGGTTCACTTTGCAGTAAGCACTTGTTGACATTTAGAACCTTATCAAAAAAGCCAGGAGCATGCAGTCCCAGGGCATAGCTCTCACTACCATCTTGTTTCTCTAATAATAATTCTTTAGGTAGCCATTCTTGAGTGCCAAATGAGAATTCCATCTGCAATAGCAGGAAAGTAGCATCTAAGATATTTTTAAAATTTTGAACCAATCTATTTATATACTTTTTTCAATAACAACAAAGTACACAGCAGTTATTAGTTTTACAGTTGGTATGAAAATCAATTTGGAGTGAATTACATACTCAGGATTAGAACATACAACATATGCTCAGGCCAATGTATATCACTGGTAGAGGTAAATTCTGTTTCTATGCTTACGAATGGTGTCATTGAAATAGGGAAAACAAAAATAACATGGCTGGGTATTGGCGTACTTAAGACATAAGCTGTTAATCAGATGCATAGCACTCATCATGAAAAAGACTGTAATTGTTAACGTAATTTATGCTTATAAAATCGTTTCAATGTCTAGTTTAAGAATCTCTACATTTCATTTTAAAATTCTGACATAATTTTCATTTACTTGATTCAACAAATGAATTAGTGATCAATTAATGAGCCAATACACAATAAAACAAATGAAAGCATTTCATTTGAACGTTATGGGCATATCTTGCTTGAGGCTATAACACCTAAAAAGAGTACGAGCTGAGCATGTATTGCTGAGTGCTATAATTTTTCCAGTACAATCTTAGTGACAATCGGCAAGAATCTAGCACCAATTATGGGTTGCTTTTATACTGCAAAAGAAAGAAGAAAAATAGTAGAATCATTGCATGTGACCAGATCTAAAACAACAAAATTAACAAGGTTCAGATTCTGTCCTAACCTTGTTCCTATAATGGAACTGGATATCACAGGGAACAATTGGCTTCATGATGTTTAGTGATTCCAGTTCCTCACAAGAAAACTTCCCAACATGCATCACCAACTCACGGACTTGTTGTTCCTTTGCTCTAAGTTGAGCCTCATAAGACAAATTTTGTGTTTTGCATCCTCCACAATAAGAAGCATACTCACAAGGGGCATCCACAAAGTCCCAATGAGGAGATATTGTCTTTACCTTAGTCACCTGTACATTTTACAAAATCAAAAAAGAAAAAATCATGTCACTTAAAATTTTCAAAAGCAAAAGAAGAGATTGATTCAATTGAGAGAATGAAAGACAAAGAACGATACATAACTCCCTAGCATGTCATTATAAGCACATTCACATAAAAAAAATTATTTAAAAAAAAAAAATTAGAACTGATACAAGTGGCACCACTACTCAAAGTTGTGTATGCCACCAGCATTTCCAATGAGGATTTGTGACGTGAAATTGTTACTAATACTCTTGTTTCTAAAGCCATGTTAACTTTTATAAATTTTATCACTCACCCACTCACACACACACACAACTTAAAGTCCCAAAATTTGGAACCAAAACAGCAAATAGAACAAGACCCAATTCGTCATTTTGTATTGTCTGAGCTACCATAAATTTTCTTCTAATTTTCCTTCCTTCCAACCCAATTTAGCATACACAAAAAGACCCATTTCCTCTCCCAATTTCCTAGGTAGTTAGCACCCATACTTAAAACTAAACTTAACCGTTTCACCAACTTAAACATAGAATCCAACTCAACCACACTTCAGCTGAAATGATATCACTTACTCTCTCTCTCACACACACACACACACAACTTAAAAAGTTCCAAATTTTGGAACCAAAACAGCAAATAAAACAAGACCCAGTTCGTCATTTAGTACTGTCTTCACTACCAAAAGCAATAACATTAACAACATTAATAATAGCAATACCTCAGCATAGTTGTCCTTCTTGCGAGTGACACGCCCAATGAAACGCTCACCGGGGAGTGCACGGTCACACATGACAACGAACCCAGTGTCTGCAACCTTGCACAAACCCTTCCCTTTGAAACCAAGTGACTCGCACACCAGCTCCAACGTCTGGCCTCGCTTCGGGAAGTATGACTTGTTGGGCTTACTGGGTTGTTGTTGGACCTGGACCTGAGCCGAGTCTTCCGGAAGTGAGGCCTGGGAAGATAGTGAGGAACGGAGAGTTCGGAGAAAGGGGCGCGTGGTGGTGGTGGTAGTGGTGGTCAGGTGCCTGAGCCTGAGGCCGTGGCTTGGCATAGTCGCCATTTTAGTTTTAGGGACTCTCGGAGGGAAGTGATGAAGAAACAAGCAAGATGGTGTGTTTTTTGGTTTGGGATAGAAGGGTAGTTTGGTCGTTAGGGAAAGACCAAAGTACACTTTGAGAGGCAAACATGTTTAGTAAACATTTTCAATGGTTTAAAAACAATTTGCATATTTATAAAAAGTGAATCATTTTAATAGTTTAACAACAATTTTCATATTCTTCAAGTGAAATATATTTAATTATTGAATTGAGGTTTTCATTTAAATATATTTTCAATTGTTGCTTTCGATAGTTTCTAATTATTAAATTCAAGGTTTATCTATTTAAATATATGTAATTAATTAAGGCTTAAAGTTCAATGTATTATTGAAAACCATTATATATATATATATATACACATATACATATACATATACATATGTGCATTCTATAATACCTTAGTTTTACACAACATGCATTCATTATGTAACTTAAAAATAAAATATTCATTTATTTTTATTATTTATTTTAAGTAAATTAATAAAAAAATTATTTACATATAAATTTTGATTAAGCCGCGCATCGCACAGGCATAATACTAGTATATATATATATATATATAACCGAAACCTCTGAAACTCTCATAATTTTCCACATTAACATTAATTAAATTAAAAAAATAACATTAATTAAGTTAAAATAAATAAATAAATAAATAAGCCCAAAGTCGACTCTAAATACTAAGGTCAACCCAACTCTAAATCTTTTCTCTCTATTTCTCTACCTTTCTCCCCAAAACCCAACTCTGAAAATCAATCCCAAACACCATCTTCTTCTCCTCTCTCTTCTCTCTAAAATTGATACTTCCCTAAAACCTTCTCTTCTCACCTCCCTTGGAAACCAAATTTAATCATCAATATGTATCTCCAATATTCCTCTCCAATGCAAACCCTATACCTAAGGCAGTCAACATGCTAGGCCTATGCAGGAATTTCCTTGGTCTCCACACTCAGCCTCTTCTCCATGGATGGATTTGGCCACAAAGCCAATTAGGTTAAATAATTTCCCCTGCCATTCTCTTTCCTATTTGATTGATCTACTTCTCAAGAAATTCTTTCTCTACGATTTTCTCTAAATCTTTTTTTTTTTTTTGTTTCAGTTTCAAGTAATGATGATGATGCCAATTACTCAGTCCCAATACCAAGTGAATCCTAGCAGAGCTGTGGTTGCCTTTTCAGTTGTCACCATTGGCATCACCAGGCCTATCTCTACCTCTCTTCTTCTTTTATGCCTTATGTGAATGATCTAATTTATTAGAAAAGAAGAGCATTTTGTGCATACTGTTGGATTGTATATTTTGGTTGTGCATGGTTTTTTTCCCCCCTTAGGAACCAATATTGTTGCATAGTTGCTGAATGTGTGGAATATTGAGGTGTTCTTTCTGACATTAGGTTTTAATAATCTTGACGATTGCTTTTGTCTGCACATAATATACCTTTTGTTTTCTGTTTTTGTTTAGCTTGGTATTAGAGGAAAAATGATTTGGCTAGGAATGAGATCCTTCTACTAAAATGTAGATTCCCAAGCGATGCACGGTTTTATCAAAATTCGTATGTAATTAGTTTTTCTTATTAATTTACTTAAAATTAAATAATAGAATAAATAATAAAAATAATCAAATATTTTACTTTTAAGTTATATAATAAATTCATATTGTGTGAAACTAAGGTATTATGAAATGCATATATATATATATATATATATATATATTTTGTAGGGTTAGGATTTGTGACCCAAGCCCAAAACAATGAATTTGTAGAGAATGGATGAAAGAGCTAGACTAATTATAGAATTGACAACAGTTAATCACAACCTCCAAGTATAAACCAACATGAATTTACACATAAAAAATGGAATCAATTGGTATCCGAAGAGGCATATCATTGATTATATAGTGATTACAGTTCTTAGAGCTACAGTTAAGTTTTCTTTTCTTTTCTATTGCCTTTATTCTTCCTTTTTTTCAGGAGCCTCCTTCCTTTATATATCCTCCTTTTCCATCATCTTCATTGTCCACTTGTACTTCATCTGTGAGCCTACTTGAGTATATGTCATGTCAAGCATCTCCTTTAGCTCTGTGTGAGTGGCGGTAGGTGAGGTTACACTGTTCAGGGGTCTTCTCCATATAAATGCGGCTAGAAAAGTTGCTGCAGAGCCTTAAATACGATGGTAGCAGCTTTTCTTTTAGATATTTCTTCATTCTTATCGTCTCCAAGTATACTCAGAGTTTATCTTGATCAGGAAGAGTCCTCAGAAGATCATTCTGACCTTTAATACGTTCAATTGATCCGTACTATTTACGTCAGAGGAATAAAATCTCTTTGGACAGAAGGCGATCTCTTCGAATTGTAATTGTGGGGGAGGAAAGCCCAACCAAAGACATTGGGCCCAAGGCCCTATATACGGACCACCATTGCCCGAAGAGATGAAAAAGCCTAGTTAGAGGCCCTGAGAAAGGAATATGTCTGGTGAAGGGTACGGCCATGATCCGAGGATATGTTCAACGCTCCGAGGAGTCCAATACCCTCGGATCCGAAGAACCTTAGTCTGACGTTCAACCTTTTGCAGCCCGAGTGATCCTCTCGACAGATGTAGTGACAGAATGAGCCTCGGACACGAACGAATATAACTGGATCGGAGAAATATCTAAGAAACAGACCTCAACCACCGCATTAAATGCACTGCACCTACTTCTCTGGCCGCATTAATGTGGAAGAGACCCCTGAACAGTATCAGCCTTGCTATCACCACTCGCATGAGGCTAGGGAACACTCTTGATGGGACAAGCACTCAAGTGGATGTCTGGATGATGAACAAGTGGACGATCAAGATAAAGTGAGGAGGTACTATATAAGTAGGAAAGCCCCCTAATAGTGGGGGATCGAAAAATCAAGGAGAAGGAAGAGGGAATTGTTTTACTGTAGCTCTAAGAATTGTAACCCAATCTCCAAGGAAAATCACCTCCTCGGACGGTATACTTACATCCGTCCGAGCATATATTAATTCAAATTCCCCCATTAGTGTGGCTGTTGTATACTGTTATTTTTGCTATTCGCCTTGCTCTCTCACCCACTCTCTACAAATTCATTGTTTTGGGTTCAGTGGGCTCCAAATCCACCCCTCCTTGGGCTTGGGCCGCAAAATCTGACCTTACAGTAATCATTTTTCTTTTTGGGGATCCCTCTTCCAGATGGGCCTTGTCCTTACCCCTCATTCTTTTCGGACGCACAGTAATCCTTACATGGGACTCTAGGCCCACTACGTTAGACTGCCCCTTTTCCCCCCATATATATATATATATATATATATATATCTATATATAAGTTATTAAAAGAGTACAATAAATATGTTTGTTTTTAGAATATATAAGATGATTTATTCTTTTCTTTTTTCTTTTTTCAATTTCATGAAACAAAGTTTGCATGTTTTTCTTCAAACTTACATGAATTTGAATTTGTCATTTATTTATTTTTTTACAAAAATTGACATTATCATTATTTAAATATATATATATATATATATATTATTTTTTATTGGGTTACTTTATCCTTTTTTTTTTTTACCTAAATTATATATTTTTAATTATGTTAATGTTAATGATAATACATATTAGCTATCATTTGATACTTTATCCACACACAAAAAAACAACAATTAAGGTTTACATTAGGCTAAAAGTAAAATTGTTACTTTATAAAAAAAAAATTGATACAATACTTATTGTTACTTTATTCAAATAAGAGTTTTACTTAAACTTAAACTTGTTATGTTAATACATATTAGCTATCATTTGATACTTTATCCACACACACAAAAACAACAATTAACATTTAAATTAGGCTAAAAGTAAAAATTGTTACTTTATAAAAAAAATTGATACAATACTTATTGTTACTTTATCCAAATAAGTCAATAAGAACAAATAGAATAAGAGTCTTACTTAAACTTAAACTTGTTTGTTAAATGGATTAGATGAAGAATTTGAATTGTAATCAAATCAAAATTGAATAAGAATTAGATAGATTAGATGAAGAATTTGAATTGTAATCAAATTAAAATTTTTATGAACTTAGAAATTATAGGAGAAGAAAAATTATATATATATTTTTAAATCTAAAAATCTAAAAACATTTCTGCAATTAAAGATGCATTAGAGCATGTTGTGGAGCAATTAAAAAAAAGGTTATTGCTTTTTTTATAATACACTACATTTAAAAAATAAGAATTAGATGAAGAATTTGGATTGTAATTCAATTAAGATTAAATAAGGATTAGATGGATTATATGAAAATTTTGGATTGTAATCAAATTAAGATTTTTATCAACTTAGAGATTATAGGAGAATAAAAATTATATATATATATATATATATATTTTTTTTTTTTTAAATCTAACAATTAAAAAAAAAATCTGCAATTTGGTAAAACCATTTGGCGCAACCAGGCATTTAAACCCAACTTTTATTATATAGTAAAATCAATTCTAATTAAACTCTGAATTCAATAATTACAAACAATTTTAATTTCTAAGCATAAAAAAAAATATGGAATTAGAGTTAAAGTAAAGATACTCCATGAAAATTGAATTAACTTTAATAGCAAGGGGGAGGCAGCGAAGTCATGGAAATTCACATCACCTTAAATATCCATTGTTTTTACATCACCCTTTTTATATTTAATCAATTTTCTGTCTCCATTCTTTGTGGAGTGATGTTCATTATCATGGTTTTGGATGCTCAAATCTTGGTCTCATGGCTACCTGTGGGATCTACACATATTGGAAAACAGATCTTTCAAAAAGTAAATAAAATTTTTGTTAAAATTAATTTGTTAATTTTCATGGAATATATGCAAATGATTCTAAAGACCATAATAAGTATATAAATTAGATCAAAGTTAACAAAAATAACTTAAACAAAAGGCAACCACACACAAAACATATTCAATTTGATGAAAAAAAAAAATAAAGAAGGGAATTTTATGAAAAAACAAAAAGAAGAAGGCAAATACATACATGCGAGTTTCGTAGGTAAGGTAAGTATGAGAAGGAAAGAATACATCAAGAAACCGTACGGTAGGAAAAAGGGAAAAATATACCAAATCGTATATATACCCCCGCTTTTATATTAGATAATTTTAATTTGTGAAGAAGTTGATAACTTGATATGAACAAAAAGAAAAAAGGAGTTTAAGTAATTAAGAAGTTTATATTAATTATATATTAGTTTTTTTTTTTTTTTACTTTATCCCAAAAAAATATTTAATGTTATTAAATTGTTATTAGATTTTTTTTTTTTTTTAGTTTAGTTAAAGTTTATAAATATTAGCTATTTTTTTTTTATTTCAAAAGAAAAAAAAATTGAGAATAAAAAATAATACTTTTAAATTTGTTACTTTATTATTAGGAAATAGATGATGTAGGATAAATGTTTATCCCAAAAAAAAAAAAAAAAAAATACTAACGTAAGCTAGTAAAATGGTTATTTTATTATAAAAAAAAAAAGAAAAAAGAAAAGAAAGAAAGAAGAAGAAGTTCATTAGAATACTTATTGTTACTTTATCTAAAGAAGTTGATAAAGATAAAAGCTTTTTGTTTTTATCCAAATACTTAAGTGAATGAATTTGTTGAAAAATCTAAAAATCTAAAAAAATTTATGCGATTTGGTGAAGCCATTTGGCGCAACCACGGCTTTTAAGCCCAACTTTTTTTATATAGTGTATGATATGATATGATATATGATTTAAAAAAATATATATATATATTTTCAAGAGTTTAAAAATGAAAAACAAACTTTTGGTCAAATATAGAAACAAAAATTATGTTTTAGCCTTTTTATTTGGATAAGATATTATTTTGGTTCTTAAATTTTAGCAAAAAATTTCTTTCCATTTCTAAACTTAAAAAAAAAAAAAAAAAAAAAAATATCCCTACATTTTATAAAGAGATTTTCTTTTTCTTCAATATATTAGAGTTAAAAAATAGAAGGAAAGAAATAATTTTTTTAATAGTTTAGAGTTTTTCTTTTTTCTTCAATATATTAGAGTTAAAAAAATAGAAGGAAAGAAATAATTTTTTTAATAGTTTAGAGATAATTTTTTTTTTTAAATTTTAAGGACATAAATTGAAACATTTTCAATAATTTAGGCTTTTGGGGATAAAAATTTTTTTTTAGTAAAATTTAATATATATATATATATATATATTAAACTTGACAAAAATGTGATATTATATATCCATTAAAAAAAGTGATATTATAAATTGACAAAAATTGTTAATTTCTGTTAACTTAACTAGTAAAATTTCTGATGGTTGAATAAAAGATCTGGAGTTCAAATGATCAATCACAACTTATACCAAAGGATAAAAACTAATTAGTATCTTAATCTGATTATAAAAAACTATTTTAAGAAGTAGATACCATAAATTATAAAACCATCTCAAAAAAAAAATGACAAAATTAAACCATAAGATTAATTAGGTTGCTTGTTGGCCCATAAAGGCCCATAAAGGCCCATAATAATTCATATTCAACGTGTTGGACAACAGGCTTATCCAAGAAAGAAAAAACGTTTTGGACAATTGGGCTTCTGGGCTCTAGCCTCCTTCCTCATCAAACTAAGACGAAAACGACAGCGTATCATTCCATCCATCTCACCCCTCAAATCTGAACCCAACATTAATCTGTGGTCACTTCTCAGCCGTTGGATCTCATCTCTCGTCCACCTTATATATAACACACTTCCCCCAAAACACAAAACCCTAACCCTAATCTCTCACACTCTGTGCGCTCGCCGGCGATTCCATCAGACGAAGAAAAGCACTAAGAAGACTCAACCATGGGTAAAAAAAAATCTCAACTCCTCTCCGAATTTCTCTCTATTGTATAATATTTGCTTAGATTTGGGTTCGATAATGGAGTAATTGAAATGGGTTTGTGAGCAGGTAAGGTTCACGGATCGTTGGCACGTGCCGGAAAGGTGAGAGGTCAGACACCAAAGGTGGCTAAGCAAGACAAGAAGAAGAAGCCACGTGGTCGTGCCCACAAGCGCATGCAGTACAATCGCCGCTTCGTCACCGCCGGTCTGTTTATCACTTTCTCTCTCTCTCTCTCTCTCTCTCTTACTTTTATTAAGGATTTGAGTTAAACCCATTATGTTTTATGTAACGTTTTACTAGAAATATGATGTCTTTTTGTTAGTTAGATAAGTAGTTGTACAAATTAAACATGGTGTTTTTTTTTTTTTTTTTTTGCAAAATGTTCTTATTTATGTTTTAGGGATTAAACATAGTTGTAGGAGATTATGAAATGTAATCCGGTGTCTTTTGTTAGTTAGATGTTTAATTTTACTTATTTAGTTGATGATTGTAAGTGTGAGTTTCTAGAGATTAAACATGGGGGGTGTCTTGTAAGAATAGTCTTAGGAGATCATGAAATGTCATTTTGAACTTTTATATTATCAGTAGAAACGGCATTGGTGAATGCTGAATATATATGGTCAGTATAATTATAACTGAAATGGGTGTTCTGAATTTAAGCCATGTTATGTCATGCCATGTGGAGAGTTTGATAGGATTGAATGGCGGGGAAGAACGTGTAAATGACGAAGTTTTGCACAAGTTGGTGCTTGATGTAATGAATTTATGGAAGGACAAAAATCTTAGATGTTATTCCTTAGGTTCTCTCTTAAGATTTAGCCATGTGGCCACTTAACTAAAAAATGTACTTCTATTCCATGAGAAGAAATTCACATGACAGAATTTTAAAAAGGAAACCTAAATTAAGAAATAGCATGTAAGTACTGTACCTAAGTCTTGCTTGTTATGGAATACCCTTAAAACACTAGAGTAATGCATTTCTCTATGTTCATAAGTCATGACTCCATGCAGGTAAGATGAAAATTGAAATGCCACTGCAAAAAGTGTCCCAACCTATATAGTCTTCTATAGGATCATGCACTATACATTCATACAAGCAGTGGAGCGTATGTGGTTTTTCAACTATCAAAGAAGCACCTAGTCCTAACAGAATTTTACTGATTAAAAAATGTGATACCCACCCTACAAATTGCATTGATCCGGCTCTTGTTACATGAATTATAGTCCAATGTTTAGTCTTATAGAATTACTTAACATCATCCAACCTGCTTTTTGTTGACATCTCTATATTTAACTAGTCTGTTGTCAATTTTTCTTAGTTTAGAATTCTAGGCTTATAACATGTAGGTTTTGAGTGGGTCAGTTCATGTGAATAGTGGATGGCTAAGGGTGGTTAACTATACGTAAGAATTTCAGTGTTTCTAGTTCTGGACTGCTTTTGCCAAAGGTCTTTGGACCAAAGGGCATCTCTTTTGTCATAAACAAAGTGTGGAAGATGAGATTACAGGTTCAATACCGTACGGTTCTTTCAGTTTTATACAAGTGTCAACCGAAAAAAGAGAGCGTATATATGTTCGTGAGCTATATGACTATGGATTGACTCTTTTTTTGTTGGTCTCTTTTACAGTTGTTGGATTTGGGAAGAAGCGCGGACCCAATTCTTCAGAGAAGTAAGTGGCTTGGTTTTCAACGAGTTTTGTTTGTGGAGGCAGTAGTTAAATATGAAAAACTAGTTTCAAAGTTTTATATTTCGACTGTAGCCAACCTACATTTTAGTTTAGTATTTCGTATTTTGTGTGAACTTGTCTTTGTTAAAAACACTTCTGTGAGGTTTAAATTGACCATTACATAGCATGGGTTGATTTTTGAGTTTATTATTAGCATTTCTTTTCTTTTCTTATCTTTTTTTTCTTTTTTTAATTTGAATTTTCTTCAGCGATTCTTGATTTTTTTTTTTTAAAAGAAATGTAAGGCCCAAATTCCGGAAATGAGCATTAAAAAAAAAAAAAAAAAAAAACCCCTCCAGCAAGGCTGCAAGGGAGGAAAGAGGGATTTGAATTCATCCTCTACACTTAAGACCAGAATTTTAATAAGGTTTAATATTTTTTTAAAAAAAGTAAAGTTTAGTGGAAACATTGGTCTATGAAATATTTTTAAAAAATTTATCTAAAAGGAAAAAAAAATAATTAACATTTTTTTTAATGATTTTTTAATATTTTTTATGAAAGTGATATCAAAATTTTTTTAAAATAATTTATTAATAATTGCCTTAAGGGCACGAGACCGGCCTGTCGTTTATCAAGGCCTAAAAAAGAAATGTAAAAATAGTAAAGTGATTGATAAATAAAGAAATGTAAAAAGTAGTAAAGATTAGTTAAATGTGCACAACTAACTTTGGTGGGATTAATGTGGTGAATTGGTGCGCTTAGAGTAGCCTGGGGAGCATAATCATTTTGAGCTGAATGCAGTAGGCCAAAGATTCCACCATTTTATTTTTATATGCAAAAGGTGAATGAAGTGGTTGAACTTTTACTAGTTGCTAGAACTATTTTTTATGATAGCATGGAAATTGTGGTATAATCGAAACCACTGGATTTTCGAGAGCAAGCAAATAGAGGGATACCCATCTGTGCTAGCAAAAGTGACGAAATTCCTACAAAAATAACAAGCAGATTAAGCAAATATCGAGACCTTTTGTTAGCTTCACATGTTATCAATGTTGATGTAGTTGGAATTAATTCTAGATAATTGTAAGTTTTTTCACGGCCTAAGATTTAAAATGAAAGAGGAACCATACAATTAAGAAAAGCAATATATCAAATTTACAGAAATAAAAAAGGATGCGAGGAAAACCTTTTTTTATTTTTTGGTTGATGACAAGGTGTAATGTTTTTTTTTGTCCAACTAAGTGTAATCCTTGAGTGGACAGTAAAACATTTTATTTGTTTATTTGTTGACAAATTCAAAACATTAATCGACTAACATTTGGATACATATCCTTGTCAAATTCTTCAATTTAAGAACCCAATCTATTGCTTTTGAACCAAAACTCCCTTCAAATTTGTTTTTTAGTGCAAATAAAATTTAACACTATTTAATGTTAGCCACTGCCATGTTGCTGCCACTACTAGTCTACTACCATAACACAACTACGCCTCAATGCCATCAATATGTTTGTCATTGATATTGCCATTGTCTTTACTCTTTAGCTCCTATTCTATCATTATCAATATTATGACTTGAAACAATTGTTGCTATCTTGTTATTGCAGATTATTATTATCAATTTATTATTTCTTTTAAAGACCTTTTAACCTAGTGACGTCTCCTACTCTTCCTTAAAGGGTCACCAAAAGATAGATATATATATATATATATATATATATATATATGTATGTATGTATGTATATTTATGTGTGTGTATTAACATCATGACATCACCATCACCATCAATATAATCACATTTCAATGTTACAACCTCCACCACTTTGTCACCAGTGCCATTGTTACTATTACGATTTTTTTTTTTTAATTGACAAACATCCTTCTATATTCTAAATAATTAAATACATAATAATATCATATAACTCATTTTTGGTGAAAAAAAAATAGAGCTCCCAACCACAGAACAAAATGGGTTATAAATTCAATATTATAAAATGTGTTTAGAATGAGTTTATTTTGCTTAAAAATAAATTATATATAGACAAGTGTAATGTTAAAACTTAAAAGAGTTGCACATAAATTAAATAAGCTAAAAAAAAGAAAAAAAAAAAAAAGCAAATTGCACAACCTCTCTAGAAGATTATCAAAATGACACTCACTCAAATGTTTGCCTCCTATTAGAATGTTCCATTTCTATTTTAAATTTCTATCCAAATTATGAATGAAATGATACTCTCTTCCTTTAAATTATATAAATGACTCTCTACTGTTATGGTTTGTACAAATGAGCAGTGGGAAATTTTTTTTGATGTGTATTCCAACCGGCCAAAACTGACTCGATACAGCCCAACCTGTTTGGTTGGGTCGGTTTTTAGGGGTGTGTGGGTTGAATTGGGTTTAGGTCATAACAATTACAACTTGCCTAACCCAACCCGACCCACTTATATATTTAAATTATAAATTATATATATATATATATATATATAATACATATTTAAAACTATATTATATAATTAATAATTTTTTATTTAATTTTTTCCCCTATTCAGCCTCTCCTATATAAAACTCAATTACCTCGCAAACTCAAACAATCTTATTTCTCTCTCTGTTGCCTCCCACTCACACTCTCTCACTCCCTTCTCTTATTTATTTATTTATTTTTTATAATTGAGTTGGGATACTAGTTCATGTATATTTTATTTATCAACTCAGTTGGATATATTTTGTTTATAATTGAGTTAAAATACTAATTCATGTATATTTTATTTATCAACTCACAAGTGAGATATTTCTTTTTCTCAATTTAATAATAATAGTAATAAAAAAAATATTGTCCAACCCATAGGTTCAACCCAACCCAACTAAATCCATGTGGGTTGGGTTGAGTTGAACCTCTATAATGAGTTGTGTTGGGTTGGATTTTTTTAACCCACCATGGTGGGTTGAGTCGAAAAATCTTGTTAACCTGATCTAACATAACTCGTGCATACCTCTAGTGTATTCTATTGCGGTAAAACTTTGTAACTTGTATAATGAGAGGTATGTATATAGAGACACGAATTCCTATAATGGCTATGGCTTGTAGTGTTAACCTTAGGGACTTGTACAAGTAATAGTACAATGGGCATAAGCGGCTTAGTGGATGATTCTCAATGAAGATATCAACAAGTTTGTTTCAAAATGAGACCAAATGAAGTTGTAAAGTCCCCTAAAAAGAGAGTACCAGACAAAATGGTCGTTAATCTCAAATTGCGTCCGCTCATATGAAAACATCATTATGGGTAATCGAACATCACTCCTCTCCTATTGTCACAACACAAAAAAAATGGTGGACGAGAATGAAATACACACCTTGTAGAAGCTAGTGCAACCAAAGAAGCTCAAAGCCAGTGACAGACCTACAGTAAAGCTAGTGTGTGTATATATATATATATATATATATTAAATTTTGGTCCTAATGCCTGCCCCCCCTCCCCCCCAATTTAAAAAAAGAAAAAGAAAAAAAAAGAAGCTGTTATATGTATATAATCTAAAACAGGGTACTATGACTCTGAAGTTTGTATTGTTGACTCTAAGCTTGTGAGACCAAAGTCTTTGGTCTATGAATGAGTCAATAACTTTGTCTTTTGTCACTTTGTGTGGTGTGGCCAATATATATGAGCTTGTGATTTAATTCTTTGTGTGGTTGTGATTTAAGTCTTTGTGTGGCCAATAGTCAATGATCAGATTTCATATAGCATTATTTAACTATTTAAGTCATGGCTTTAGCAAACATTCTAAAAAGTAGAAACTTTGTTGTCATGTTGTGAGCGTGGTTGTGTAATTGTGTTCCATTCTTTTAGAAGGCAATTCGTGAAGAAATTTGTGACACAAAGTTTTGCCTAATTGTTGATGAAGCTCGTGATGAGTCATTGAATGAGCAAATGGCTATTGTTCAAAGATTTGTAAACAAAGATTGTTTTGCTTGAGAACGTTTTTTTGGGTAGTTCATGTCCTTAATACTACGACATTAACCCTAAAAAATGAAATATATTTTGTCTTGTCACATCATAGTTTGGATATTCAAGATATTTGAGGGCAAGGATATGACGGTGCAAGCAATATGCAAGGTGAGTGGAATGGATTAAAAGCCTTGGTTTCGAATAATTGTCCATATGCTTATTACATTCATTGTTTTGCACATCACTTGCAATTAGCATTAGTGGTATCATCAAAAGAAGTTATTCTTGTTCAAAGTTTTTTTAATAGATAATCTGCTATTGTCAATGTTGTTGGTGCTTCATGCAAGCACACTAAGCAACTAAAAAAAAGCTAATGCTGATCAAATTGCATATTTTGTTTAAAGTGGTGGGCTTGAAATTGGAAAAAGACTTAATCGGATTAGCACATTACAATAGGCTAAAGATACTCGTTGGTATTCTCACTTGAGATCGATTTCCAGTTTGGTAAAGATATTTAGTCCAACATGTGGAATTTTACTTAAGATCATCAAGAAAGGAAATACTACTTCCCAATGAGAAGCAGCATACTCATGTTATCATGCTATGATTTCTTTTGAATTTGTGTTCATTTTGCATCTCATGAAAGAAATTATGGAGATCATTGATGCACTTTGTCAAGCTTTGTAGTGTCAGTCTCAAGACATTTTAAATGCCATGAATTTTGTTTCATCCATTAAAGCACTTAAAAACCGACCTGTCGGTGTTGGGTTTTTGACATTGGGAACCGAGTCCAACTGTTAGAGCAATTAGTTTGGGTGGTTATGGGTTGAGTCCAGGCGAGTGAGTTGGACAACCCTAATATCCATTAATAGAAGAAGAAATTTCATGACCAAGGAAGTTGTTGGAAGATCCAAGATGCTTCGTCTCAAACTACTAATTGAAGAAGTGTTTAAGCTCCTAGTTGTGTTGCCCCAAACCCAAATTGGTCCAAAGCATGAGAAAAAGAACCATCAAAAGTAATTATAGGAGAATTTTTCCTCATATTATAAAAATATAAACTTACTAAAATAATTACAGGAATTGCATTAAAAAAAAACACACACAATCAATTCAACGGCAATGCATAACCAACACAATACCAAAGCCAAAACTTGTAACTAGCATTAAATTTCCTTAGAAATGTATATTTACTTGAAACTAGGACTAATTTTTGAAAATTTGTAATTAGAAAATTCCTTGATGTTGGTAGGAATTATTTAGATTGAATTGTCACCAAAAAAAAAAAAAAAAAAAAAATCTATAGTTGCCTTTGAGTTCTAGTTCTTACTTATTATGCTTTGGACCCTTTTAAGTTTGGGTCGTGACAAGTTGCCTATCAAATCACAAATAATGCAACTAGTAATTATAAAACGAGTTGGTATCTCATACGTCAGGCGCATGAGACCTGCCTCTTATAGGCAAGTGGGCCCCACACGCTAGGCGCATGAGACCAGCCTCTCACAAGCAAGTGGGCCTCACACCTGTGGGGCTCACCTGCCTATAAGAGGCAGGTCTCATGCACCAGATTTTTCCTTTATAAAACATGGAATATTTTGATGGGAAGAAACTATGTGAGAGTGTGAATTTATTTGTTGCATTCATGAAAACATTAATAAAAGTGTCATTTATTCAAACATTTGAAAAAGTGTCATTTCATAGATTTTAATTAACTCAATTGGAAAAGTCCTTAGACTTTTTTTTAATAATAAAAAAAAAAATCTTTGGACTTGGTTTTGAAGTTTTGTTTATACCAAAACCCATTAGTATCCTGATCTAATAATAAAGAATAATTATTATGGAGTGAGCATCATAGAATCATAGGTTCAAATTCGTATCTATAACTAAAATATATTATATATATATATATATATAATCAAAGATTTTTTTTTGGGATAGATTTGATAGGATTTCAACCTATGATGTTCACTATATGATGATTGCTCTTCTTATCAAGCTAAGACATCAACCAATTTTTAGTGTAGGCGAAGTTTGAACCATGGATCTCTTATTCAATGACAATAGTTGAGGTAACTAAAAACCACTAAAATCGAATACTTTTGACTTTTAGTTACTTATGAAAAAAGAAGAAATTCTCAACCTTAATGTCCTCATAATATTTTGCATATCAATATTTCATTATATATTTTTAACTGATTTTAAATTCTATTCTATATTTAGACCCTTCAATAAAATCTTACCTAATCATATTTTCATATACAAATACAAACATATTAAATACCTAATAATGACTATTATAATGATTTGATTTTATATTAAGACAAAAAATAAAATAGTGAAAACTTTATATTTTCTAATTAAAAATTCTACTATATATTTAAACCCTCCATTAAAATCTTACATAAATCATATTTTCATTTGCAAACACAAACATAATAAATATCTATTATTAATAATTATTATAAGTCTATAATTACTAAGTTTTATAATTAGAAAAAAAATAAAAGAGCTAACATAATTATATTTTGTTAAAAAATAGATAATATTTATTCTTTATCACTATGCTAGAATATAAATAAGTTTTTATTAACCCTTAATTTTTTATTCGAAAGTAATATATTTTACCGGTTGAGCTCATCCAAAGATTCCAATCCTAGGCCAACGAGCTTAGTTTTTATTGGGCTGAATGGCCAACAAGCTTAGTTAATCTCAAAGAAAAGTTGAAGTGGGAGCGCAATTCATCCGAAATATATTCATGCCTGCTCAATAGAAAAATAGTAATACTGCCAAACAAGTTCCAACACGTGCACACAGAACAAACCACAAAGACACGCCCAGGCCCAGCGCCGGACCTTTGTTGTAGAGCTCCCCAAACTAAAAAGGAAGAGACAAGCAAAACTAATAAGCAACCATTCTAGTTTTTTCCACCGAATTCATCCTACTTGTTTTTTGTTTTGTCACCCTTGTCTTTCTCACTCTCTTCAATGCCTTGGTTTCAACAAACTCTTCCAACGTAGAGAGAGAGAGAGAGAGAGAGAGAGAGAGAGACATAGATATCAAAGAAGTCCCTTAAGACCTTTCTCTCACCATACATTTACCTATATATTCCATATTCAATGAAAGCAGGCGCAATCAGAGGGAGTGTGAACTGATCCCATTCATTCTCTCATATGGTATTAACTCCACCTTATAAAGCCCATACCAAAAGCAACCCACATGGTAAATGATATCACCGCCATACTTCTGTCTTTTCTTTCTTTCATCCCCATGTTGCATGCTTTTTCCATATTTGCCAAGAAAATTGGAATAGGAATTTTTGATTTGGTTTAGGATTTTCCTATTATTGAGGGGAACTTTTATTTGGGGACAAATCATTTGGTGAGGGCTTGAATTTCTTTTTCCTGGTTGGGTGTGATCTTGGTCTGGATGGGTTCTTGAATGTTTTTATTTATGTGGGTTTTGATTCTTGAAGATAATCAAACACCCATATGACAAAAACCAATATTGCTTCATCATTGCCACTGTGAGATGCAATTCCAGCCAAATGGGAGAGTTTTGATATGAGTTTGATGTTTGTGAAAAAAACAGAAAACATAATTCCCAGAAGCTGAATTTGATTGGAAATTGAAGTAAAGATGCAACCAAGGTTGATGGCACTGGAGGAAGGCAAGGACCTTGCCACTACAGTGAGAACATATCAACCTAGGGCTTTGCCTCTGAGAGTTCTTCAATTTTTCTTGGTATTTTTGGTTCTGGGTCTTGGGGTTTCAGTTTGCAGCATGTATATGATTCGATATTTTAAAGTTCCAAATGCGGCTCCAGTAGCACAGCCCAATTTTGTGCCTTCTTCCTTTGTTAAGCTAGATGGTATACAGAGTTGGATTAGGCCTCCATCAAATTTGTTGCACATCATGAATGATACTGAGCTGTTGTGGCGGGCTTCGTTTGTTCCTCAAATAAAGATTTATCCTTACGATAGAGTTCCTAAGATTGCATTCATGTTCTTAACAAAGGGGCCATTGCCAATGGCACCTCTTTGGGAGAGGTTCTTTAAGGGGCACGACGGGTTTTATTCGATCTATGTTCATGCAATGCCATCTTATGATGCCAACTATCCACCTTCATCAGTTTTTTACAGGAGACAAATCCCAAGCCAGGTATCAGAGATCTTTGGTTCTTTTTATATATGTTTAGTGGCATGAGTGGTTCTCTTTATTTCATCAAAAGTAATTTCTTTAATTACTATTATTGTTGTCTCCTGAATATATATTAAAAATTGTCTGTACAACTATAAACTGTCTGATATTTTGTGAATTGAGATGGCCCTGAAGCTGCTGAAGAGCTACCCTTTTGAGTTTTATAGGGACCCATCAGCTGTAGAATTTTGAAAGGAATCAATGGATTTATTTGGCCGTATGTTCATCCAATCCCTAATAAATTGCTAATTATTTGCTTAGCATATTCTATTCAAATGGCTAGATGTCACCCTCTATAATTTTTGTGACAGTATAGATATATATTGGCAGTCATTGTAAAGGTAGGATTGATAGGTGATGGGCAATATATAATTAGTTGAGATGCTTCAGCAATTATGTTGGAGACTATTGATTGCATTGTCGAGGAGTGACCGTGTTTTAAGTTGAAAGGTAGAAAATGAAGATCAAATCAAATTAGTGCTTAGTGACAACGTATAGCATTAAAAAAACTTACCTATCAAAAGACCAAAAAAAAAAAAAAAAAAACTCTTCCCCGGTGGAATGTTGAAGGGGATTCATTTGGCTGTCTCAAATGGAAAAAGGACCCTTGTAGTTGTCCTGCCCAAATATTCAGGACATGACTTTTTTGAGTTGTGACTCGGTTAGTTTAGAAGGCTGTATGCTACACCATATCGGTTTACATCCAAGCATTTGTGGGTCTTTTACATGGAAAGACAATGTGAATAAACTAGAAAGCACATTGGAGCCATACTTTGTAAAAGGAAAGATTAGAATTTGCCATACATTCCCTATATACTACCTAGTATCAGTTTGTCCCGGTCTATTGCACTTTTCTTGTGCCTGTTTCACCTTGGGGGTTTGGTTTATAGGTCTAACCTTGTAACCTATGATATAACCACGGATTGGGGAATTCCTACTAGGAAGGTTCCATCCTCTTTGTTGTCTTTGGGCAACACAATAGAAAGGATGTACAAATTTTACTTAGATTCACTTTATGGTCGTAGTAATATTTAACTGATGTTATGTGCTCTGACTTCGGACAACTTCTTTGCATATGGTGGATGCCAACCAGTGACTAGGAAATGCTTCTGGCTGTTTCTTTTTAAAGCAAATAGTTTTATAGGCTTTGTCAGACCATTTCTTGCTGCCTCTCATCACTCATTCACCCAATTCCAACCCCAACTCCCATTCCAAACTTTTCCTTGATGTACATGATTCAGTCATCAGTTTTTTTTTTTTTTCTTTTCTTTCTTTGGTAAGGGTGAATCTCTAACCACTAGCAACACATACATATAAGTTGAGTTTAAGGCAGGGGCTCCAGTTTTTGGGTATAAGTTCCTTTGAAGTGTCATTTTTGTTCCTAGATGGAATAATTTCAGAATTGATTTTGTCAATTCAACGTTGAATCAAGAGGGGACATTATTGAGTTGTATCTGACAATAAACATGTTGTGGTTCATTTGTAGTAGGAAATAACTGGTGACCTCTATAAAAGTTGTGCACCATCCTACATTCTTGTAGTTTTTGGCCATTCATCCTCATTTCTTAATTTTCACTTTGATAGTCCTCAATATCCAGTTCAATGGCTATCTGGCATGTGCTTTGACATGTAACAGTCTAGAAGGCAATAGTGACATGTGCGTATTTTCCTGAATGACACTGGTGAAACATCTGCTTCAAATGGATGCGCCACCAGTAATGCTTTACATGCCCCTATTATTATTGTTAAGCATCATGCTTTGGCTTGTTACTTCTCTTTTAAATGCATGCTGCCTTTTGGGAGTACATACTTTGTGCATTGAAAAGTTATATATTATGCAGTTAATCTCTTCTTTGTTTGATAGAGGCAAAATTTTCATTTTGAATGAGAAATGTTGATGCATTTTTGTTTGGCACGTTGACCAACCTTTAAGTATGTGTGCACCACATGGCACTTCTACTGGAAGCTAGAAATCTCTTGCACCGTTTTTTTTTTTTTTTGGTGTGGGTGGGGGGGTAAATTTCCTCCTCTTAGGGTATATAGCCAATCAAAGATTATGTACAATTATCTATTTGCTTGGAAATTCCTGTTCTGAAATGCCAGAGCAATTTCCTCTCACCCAAAGCTTTATGCTGACATCATTAGAGCATTAACTTTTGAAGTAAAGTTAGATTGTCAAAATGATGTTGGCAAGCCTGTTTCTAGAGAAGCTTCTGGACTTTGTAGGATTTTTGTACTCGGAATAGCAACGATGTGAGTGTGGAAATGATGAGAAATTTTCTAGCTGTATTTTTTTAAGATGTTTCTATTCGGCATGTTTTCTTTCATGAAAAAGGAAAGGAAAATAAAAGAAAATTAATCACCATGTTTTCTCTTGTTGGGAAAATTAGCCACTCATTTTCCTATGGTTTTTTGATGAACAGGTGACAGAGTGGGGAAGAATGACTATGTGTGATGCTGAGAGGAGGCTCCTGGCTAATGCATTGCTTGATATCTCAAATGAATGGTTTATCCTGCTGTCTGAGGCATGCATTCCTCTTCATAACTTCAGCATTGTCTATAGCTACTTATCAAGATCCAAGCACAGCTTTATGGGTTCATTTGATGAACCTGGACCCTATGGGAGAGGGCGCTATAATGAAAAAATGGCACCTCTGGTCAACCTCACCAATTGGCGTAAGGGGCCTCAATGGTTTGAAGTTAATCGAGAACTTGCAGTTAAGATCATTGCTGATGTCACTTACTACCCCAAGTTCAAAGATTTTTGTCGACCAGCATGTTATGTGGATGAGCACTACTTCCAAACAATGCTGAGCATCGAAATGCCACATCTTATCGCAAACAGGAGCCTTACTTATGTGGACTGGTCAAGAGGTGGTGCTCACCCTGCTACATTTGGGAAGGTTGATATTAAAAAGGAATTCTTCAAGAAGATTTTTAATAGCAAAATATGCCTTTACAATAACCAGCCATCTTCACTTTGTTACCTTTTTGCTAGAAAGTTTGCTCCAAGTGCTTTGGAGCCTCTATTGGAATTATCATCCGAAGTTCTAGGCTTTTGACAAATGCTTGGCTTGTGAGATGCATATTTGGATTATTGCTAGTTGGAGCACGTCGGTTTAGTAATGCGCTAACCCCATTAAGGTTAGATGTGATTGATCTTTTGATACTCCTGCGTCACAGGATTTTGAAGCATCCAATATTACACAGCATCAGAAGTATAGAAAATCAGAGCCTAAAAGTAGTATCTTAGACAATCTCAGGCATAATAAATATTACGTCTCATTGGGTTGTTACTTGTTAGTAGATTAGACGTAATGCTACTGTAGCATTATTAAATAAAAATCTTGTAATCTCATTTTTGGTGGATGTTTTTCTTTGCACTAAAATTCTTTCTATGTTTTTTGTTTTTGGGTAGTATGAAATACAGCCACCTCTAGTTCTTTAACAATTTGAGGCATTAGTTGGATTAGGTGAGGTATGATATTTGAAATTTGATCTAATTAGATTTCTTTTTTTCTTAAATCATTTCCATATTTCAATTTTATTTTCTGTGATTGGTAGCAATCTAGCAATATAGCTGTGAGAGTATTTGATGCCAGACTTTGGAAGCATGTCCAATCTTTATGTCATTATGTTGACATGAAAGGGCAATGAATAGGTTATCATTTTCCTTTTTTTTTTTTTTTGAAAAATGAATAGGTTATCTTGAATAAAGTATTATCATTATTTGCATTTCCTTGATCCTAATGTATATTACAGTCAACATCAATTAATTATACTGCATCCTGCATTTATTATGTTACATACAATCTTCATGTTTTATGAATAAACCAGAGATGTATAAAAAAAAAATGAATAAACCAGAGATATGTTATTTGATAGTAAGATGCTCGAAGAATTTGGACATCTATATTAACAGAAATGATTATATATTATCTTCTAATCGGTAAGAAATAATTCCCATTGATTAATCAGTGAATCGATCAAAGCGAGTTCAACCCATAGTCCCTGATACAAGTTCAAGACTTTGATTGGAAGTTCAAAAGGATAAGCAGCAATTTCATTTTTCTTTTTTGGGGTAAATGGAGGGGGTGAGGGAAGAGAAATTTTAGTGTATATTTTTTTTAATACATTGTAAATGGAGGAAGAATTCAAAACGTGTTTCTATTTGATCTAGGCCCATTAAATTGTTGAAATCTATGTAAATAAAACATATTATTTAATGCATCCTGTGGATCAATCTTTATCTTACATGCATGTGGGTTTCATATGCATGACTCACTTGTGGAGTTCATTTTTTTGTGAGAAGTAGTATATTGGCTACACTGAATAATTTCATCATATATAAATAATAATTGGTACCATTAAAAAATGGACGGACTTAATGGAAATAGAAAATTTTATTTTCAAAATAAGTATATTTTTCTTTTGAAGAAATTTTTTTTAATAAGTATTAGATGAGTAGTCATTGGGTTTCCATCTATTTCTTTTCTTTTTCTTACTCAAAATTTTCTAAAGGAGCAAAAATCATAGATTCTTAATAGAAGGATAGCTGTAGAATAAAGGTTCAAAATTAGCTCATATCAAATAGTGTCCCGAGTAAAACTGGTCAAATTCCATAAAAAATAAATAAAGAAAAAAGCATTGGTCCAACATTGAAAATATTTGATAATTTGGTTCATAATTAACTCTTATAGAATAGTGTCACGAGTAAAAAATCTGATCCAACTTCCATAAAAAATAAATAAAGAAAAAAAAGAAAAGAAAAAAAGAACTAGTTCAACATCGAAAATACTATATTTTTTCTTCTATTAAATGCACTAAAAATGTCTTGGAAATTTGGACGAAGGGCACCAATTTTTATAATTATTTTTTCAAGATACCAAAGAAGAATAGGTCTACACAAAACCCCTTATACCATGGTCATGGTTCAAGAGCAAGAGGTCCTTCAATTCTTCCACATTCTCTTTGAGGCCAATTCTATCCAACTGCAAATGCAAGAGCCAAATTCATCATCACATAAGGTTATGTAAAGCCTGAATTTCTGAATGCCTGATATTAACTCTTGCTACTTGTGGATTCTTTGAAGGAATTTCCAAACTCCACACCCCCCCCCCCACCCCCCTTTTTTCCCAATAGTTCATTAACTTTTTCATTAAAAAATTGTGATCCTTACATGAATTCTCTTACTTTCATTTTCCTGGTGCTTTTCATAACTGCCATATGCTTCATATGGGTTCCCATGCCTTGGAAAATAAATTAGCACATGTTTCATCTTTTGTATAAACCATATTTATGATGTGATGAATAACAGGTTCAACAGCTTTCATTTATCCACACTAATTCTCTCCATGCCCTATACCAATTTACCAATTCATTAAATCAATTATTGCCCTCTGAATACAAGAGTGACAAAAGTATATCCTTACGGGTATTTATGGTTTTTCCAATACTATGCAAGTGACCCTCAAAATTATTAGCATCCCAGAATGATTTTACTCAAAAGTAAAAGGGGGTACAACTCCATAAAGCAGGAGAAGAAAATAATGAGAACTCGGAAAAGAACATTAACTATTCAGGGGAGCTATCAAGTGAAGAACCAAAACAGTGGCCCTCTAACATGATTATTAAGAATATTGAGCCCTCTCCTTTAATATCCTCTTATCAATTGTCATTGGTGATTTCTTTCTCTATGCCATGCGCAAATTAAACAGAATCTTTTACTTATCATGAAGGGAAGCCCTATTATTCTTTATTCCCCTTATCGGTGCAAAGATTTAAATAAAAAAAAAGTCTAAAATATTAAAATAGACTCTGGCCTTGTTTGGATTGAGGGGGAGAGGAAGAAAGAGTAGAGGAGAGTAGAGTTGGCCAAAAATAGTCTAATTTTTGGCCAATTTTACCCTATTCTCCTCTGCTCTCTCTCCTTCCCCCTCAATCCAAACAGACCATTAATAGCATGCATCAAGGCACCTCCTATCATGGACTTACAATTGGAGAAAAATATTAAATCGAGCAATGGTTGGTATAAGAAACATTTATAAATTTCTGACTTAATAGCTACAAACTTATTATAAATAATGAGACCTCTCTTTTAATATCGTCTTATCATTAATGATTTCTCTATGTCATGTGCAAATTACATGGAATAGGGGCAGCACTTCTTGTGACTTCAAAAAAAAAATTATATAAATTTTTTTATTAGTTTATTTTATGCTTAAAAATATTTTTGCATACATTAGCTGAAATCTTGCACACCTTGATCATAGATCAATACAACCTAAAACTAAACAACAATTAGACATTTAGTGTATTATTTATGTTAGTACTTAATTGAAGAAAAAAAATAGTAAAGTTAGCAATTGTTTAAATATTTGATTGGTTAAGTAGACATTTAGTGTAATATTTATGTATGAATGAATATGGATGAGTAGGTTAATAAATAAGGGTTTGGCTTACCTCCAATACTTTTTCAACTGGATTATTCTTTTATTTAATGAGAAATTGTCACATCACCCACTAACTAAATAAAAGGTAGAAATTAAAATTCACTACCACTCGTCATTGTGTATTTAAAATAAAAGGAAAACTCTAGTTAAAAAAGTGTTAGAGGTATGACAAACCCAATAAATAATATAGTGTTAGTTTTTTTGAGAAAGAATATAGTGTTAGTTGGTTACTCATTTTAGTTTAAAATATTTTTATAAAAATAATGACAACTACATAAAAATAAATAAATGTTATACAAACTTAACACAATAAAATGGTCACACCTAGCACATTGACAATAGATAATAAAAACTGATAATGAATTATCATGTAACGATTTTAAAATATGAAAGCTTGTAGAAGTTGTAAAATTTCATATATTTGCATTTTTTTATGATTTGATATGTTCAATTTTTTTATTATTATTAAATTTTATTTAATTAAAATTTTTTAGTGACCCTTTTGAAAAAAATTCCTAAAACTACCACAGACATGGAATCTTTTATTTATCATGAGGGGAGGCTTTTTATTCATTTTCTTTAATCGATACAAAGATTTAAATAAAAAAAAGTCTTTAATAAACACATGTGAGAATATTAAAAATATTAAAATAGACTCAATAGCATGCATCACGGGATGGCCGGAGATCCTCTTATCATTGACTTGCAACCAGGGGCAGAGCCGGAGGGCGGCGAGTGGGGGCACCCGCCCCCTCTGACTCCACCTAAAATGTCCATTATACATGCTTATGTAAAGTTGATTTAGCTCCTGACAGAATAGAAAAACAAAGAAATAGTTTCCCTAAACCAATAGTACATGATATAAAATAAATAATAAAATAACAAATCTTCCAATTGAAAAAGTTTAGAGACACAACAAAATCTCACAATATTTTCACAATATTCTTATTTTTAGTTGAAATGAATTTCAGAATAATTTATTTTATTTTATTTTGACCAATGATGTACTAATACCTTAATTTATTGTAAAAATATTGTGATTTTTTATAGTATTACTAAAACAATTCCTCCCACTTTAAACAAGCCGACACAAAATAAATGCCACCAAACAAAACTTGTTAAAGCTGTTTACACTTTTGACCAATTATAACTCTTTTTATCTTTTTCTTTTTTCACTTATGTAATAATAATGTCTTGTATGGTACTAAAACATTAAAATGTCCATTACTTTTTTTTTATAATTCATCTCTTCCATTTTCATAGTTTCAAAATTTGAGTCTCTACCATAAATCCAAAATTTTTAATAATTAAAAGAATTGAGAAAAGTTGAAATTTATTTTCTCAATTTATTTTGAGGAATCAAATTAGATTTCTAAACTTTATGTATATAGATTAATCTCTTACTTTGATGATTGATTGTCAATTAATAACTATGAATTAGATGTTTTACAATTGTTTAATTTTAACAAGCTTTGTATGACAATTATTGTTTGTTTATAATTTCATTATTAATATCAATTAATAATTTTAGGTTATTTTTTTATTATTGTCTTTTGATCTTGCCCCCCCTAAACTAAAATCCTAGCTTCACCACTGCTTGCAACTAGTGAAAAATATTAAATTAGAGCAATAATTGGTATATAAGACTCATTTATAAATTTCTGACTTAATAGCACCATGATTTAAGCATGTCATTCATATCTAATATGCAAAAGTTGTGAGTTCTAATTAACTCAATTGATAAAATTTCTGATAGTTGAATAAGAGACATAGGGTTCATTTATCGCTTATACCAAAAATTGATCCGTGTCTTAGTTTGATGATAAAGAACTATTATCAAGAGCAGATGCTATAGGTTGAAATTCTTTTAAAAAAAAAAATTATGCAAAAGTTTATAAACATATAACACTGCCGAGAATTTGCAGACCCTTCCGGCTATAACACTTTTACTATTAGACTCATTCCCTGACGTGAGATAATAGGGTATGCATCTCAAAAGTATTAATCAAGACTTTCTTTTTGTACATATTCTTATTTTATTGCAATGCTTTACAGTCATGTTTGTTTCCTAGTTCTTTTGCGTGCACTTCTTGTCAGCTTCAACCTCTATTCTATTATATCATCAAGAGCAGATGTTATAGGTTGAAATTCTTTTATAAAAAAAATTATGCAAAAGTTTATAAACATATAACACAGCCGAGAATTTGTAGACCCTTCCGGCTATAACACTTTTACTATTAGACTTATTCCCAGACGTGAGATAATAGGGTATGCATCTAAAAAGTATTAATCAAGACTTTCTTTTTGTACACATTCTTATTTTATTGCAAATGCTTGACAGTCGTGTTTGTTTCCTAGTTCTTTTGCATGCACTTTTTGTTGGCTTCAACCTTTATCCTATTATCAAGAGCAGATGCTATAGGTTGAAATTTAAAAAAAAAAAATTATGCAAAAGTTTATAAACATATAACACTGCCGAGAATTTGTAGACCCTTCCGGCTATAACACTTTTACTATTAGACTCATTCCCTGACGTGAGATAATAGGGTATGCATCTAAAAAGTATTAATCAAGACTTTCTTTTGTACACATTCTTATTTTATTGCAAATGCTTGACAGTCATGTTTGTTTCCTAGTTCTTTTGCGTGCACTTCTTGTCAGCTTCAACCTCTATTCTATTTTGAGTTATTTCATGACTTGTATGCAATGAAAAAAATTGATATAGAGCAACAAGTGGAGCAAGAAAATTCTACTTAAAGAATTTTCATCATATAAAAAGTGTAACCATAACTGAATTATTCAAAGTTTTGAATTTAAAGAGTAACGACAATGTAGACAGTCGTGAAAAGAATGCTTGAAGAATGTGATATTAAATTTTTTTCTCCCATATGGATAAGCAGACATTGACTAACTTTTTTTACTAAAATATAAATCAATAGTGATAACATAAATGAACCTAAGAGTATTGACATAGATGATTTCAATTTTCAACAAGTCATCTAAATCCAAAGTAGGATTGAATCTAAACCTAATGCCTAATGAAAATTTGGCCATGCCAAAGCTGGCATGATATTTGAACAGGTAACAATAAAGTCAAGAAACATTTACAACTCATCGTGAAATTTTCTTTCTGAAGAAGAAACTTCTGGTGGATATTCAAGCAGATACCTAGCAGCCAATGATGCGTGTAGTGCAGCACCATAAGGAAATGCATCTTCGTTGACTTGGTAGAACGGTGAATGCTCTGATTCTAGCCGTCCACGTGTCACATTCTGCATTCCAATTAAGAAGAAGTATCCAGGTATGACCTCTTGGTAAAATGCAAAATCTTCAGATCCCATCAACGGTTTAACATCCTTCACTTTATGAATGCCAATCATATCCCCAGCAACATTTAGGAAGTGCTCATGCAAGCCTTTGTGGTTTATGGTCGGAGGGTAGAATAGTTTCGCTTCTGTGAAAAAATCCACTGTGGCATTGCACCTCTGCACGGCGGCCTGCCCTCTGATAACCTGTTAGAGAAGTAAATCAACTTGTTATGGTGATAAGAAGGGGACTGAATGGGAGGTAACCATTGAAAAATCATTTTCAGCTGGGATGTATGCATGAAAGAAAAAGCTGATTTCCTGCTTCTTGGCATTATATTAGTTACCAAAATTTCGTTATCAATCCTAAAGTATGTGAAACACAGATTCTGCCACATATATTGTAATGCATCTTTTAACTTCCATACCTCCTCAATGCGATATCGTAGTTGCATAAAACTTTCCTTAGAAAATGCACGAAAAGTGCCACCAATTGTTACAGAATCTGGAATAACATTGAATGCACCACCTCCTTGGAATTTTGCGACTGTAACTACCTGCAAGGGCATTAAGCAGATTTATAGGATTGTCGCAATAAGGATGTATTTCACAGACAATGTCTGGCTTGCATGAAAATAATGTTTAACAGAGGAAGCAAATTCCGCAGACCATTCTAAGGAAAAGATATCAGAAGAGAAGTTTTTTTTCATATTTACATCACCTAATCACGTTTTATAGGCTATCACCAAGTCTTAATCCCCTGAAAGTAGAGGAAAAAGCGTATGATCTAAATAGGGTCCTAACCTTCAGCACTTTTACATTGACAGCCTGAAAGTTATATCACAGCATCAGCTAATGCCCCTATCAGTACTAGTTGTCTCCTCTTAAAAGAGTGTTCAAGAACCTCATGTTTTTTCAAGAGAATTCTAACAATTTTTAGATAATATACCAAGATTATTGCAAAGTCTTTAATTACATAAAAAATACCATTTGTGGCCTCTACCTCTCATGTATTGGCCTCTACCTCTCATGGCCTCTTGATGTTTTTACTGCTCATCAATGCTGTAGGCATGCCAAGTTCATGGTGATTAACCCTTAATTTATTTTCAGCAACAAATATAATTTTTTAATAAGAACAACAGCTTCATTTACAAGCTACGAAGTTACTTTTCTCTGGTTCATCATGATTCTTTCAGGTACAATTAATAGATGTGGCAAACATTATGATTTTGAGGTTGGTTTCACAACAATCACAATTGTTGCCAGCCAATCAGGTTGTACCCTATCATTGTAGAGATAAGTGTTGAAGTCACTTCACAATGAGGCACTAACCTCTAGTAGGTGCCAAAATAGGATGCTCTACTTTTACTGATACGGAAGCAGTGCACCTTTATTTATTTATTTATTTTCACCAAATGCACCTAAAGAACTTGAGAAGGGGTGGTTGAGGCTGTATAGAATATAACAGTTTCTGTAGATAGTGATGCACTTTAAGCTAGAGGACTCTAAACATGTGCTAAATCATTCTATAATATTGGATAAAGAAAAAGGGGGAAATGAACCCAAATTATTGTGGAGAAATGAGATCTACCTGTGGGTCCAGAGGATCGGCTTCACGTGAAACAAGATGTTGTAAGCTAACAATCACATTAGAGGCTGCCAATATTGGGTCTACAGAGTGTTGAGGAATGGCCGCATGACCTCCTTTACCACTAATGACAGCTTCAAAGAAACCGTTCCCAGCCCCTATGGGACCAGCTTTGGAGTGCACTTCACCCACTGCTAAGTTAGATGAAACGTGCAAACCAAAGATAGCATTTACATTCTCTAACACCCCCTCATCTATCAACTTCAAAGCCCCTGCACCAGCTTCCTCAGCTGGTTGGAAAACGAGTACAACTGTTCCCTGGTAAAAATTGTATAATATCAGAAGCCAAAACGGGGCAAAAAGAACCTCAAAAAATCATCCAAATTACAAGTGATTCATGGGCTATTAGTTGTGTTGTCAATATCTTAATAGGTGGCAAACCTTCCATCATACAGATTTAATGTTTTGGAGCTCCCCACTCCCAACTTAAAAAAAATAATAATAATAATAAAAAAAAAAAAGGGAGAAAAGATTGCAATTGATCGTCCATCCAAAAGTAACAAACTATATCTTATTATGTAATGGAGAATCAGATTTCTTTTCTGGTACCTCACAACTATTATTAGCACTTTTGAGCCCCTTTCTAAAGGTATATCACTGTAGCAAATTGACATTTGCAACATTCAAGGATTCTAATCCCTAGTTCTTGGTCATATGCTCTGTACGTATTGGAAAAAAGATGCCCCTGAAACCAGTAAAATATCCATATACATTTTTTTTTATCAAAAAAAAGAGAGGCTTTTTCTATGGTATCATTGAGCTGATTAATTTAGACACAAATCAAGCAGTGAAAAACCACTTTAGCAAATAGGAGATTAGTAGCTTGGCCTTTTAACTTTTTGGAAGGAGAGTTGTAATTTAGTCATGTGAAAAGTAATCTAACATAGTAACAATTTTGTCTATACAAGATTTCTTTAAAAAAAAAAAATGTCTACAGAGGATTTGAAATTAACAAACAAACAAAAAGTCAACAGACCTTTATCTCTTCACGGTGCTCTTGAAGTATCTTTGCAGCTCCAAGAAGCATTGCAACATGGGCATCATGTCCGCAAGCATGCATCTTCCCAGGAATTCTACTCTTGTGCTCCCACTCCACCATTTCCTATAAATTTAAGATCCCTATCAACATAGTTCACAAAGATACATTCTTTTCTAATATTATAATATAAATCCTAGTTGCCAAACTCTCACTTACACACTCAACTTGAACAAAATTACTCAATCTTACAACAATTAAACTCTCCAATAACACAACTTGCTTTGCTTATATAGAATAAAGTAACAAAATTTAATCAAACCTGCATAGGAAGAGCATCCATGTCAGCCCTTAAGGCCACAAAAGGTGGTCCACCAGTCCCAATGAAGCCAATAACACCAGTTACAGCAACTGGGTACTTGTAAGTGATACCCATCTTATCCAATTCAGTTCTGATAAGCTTACTAGTCTCAAATTCCTCATAACCCAGTTCTGGATTCTCATGTATTTTCCTTCTTATTCCCACCATCCAATCAAACAGTTCTGGTCTCTTGGCAAACTGGAGAAACCTTTTGGGGATTTCTGTGAGCCCATTTGAGCTTGAAGCAGAAGAAGAAGAAGAATCTGAGAAACTGAGTGTTGGACAAAACAAGTTAAGAATGAAAATCAAAGATACCCACTTGGAGAAATTCATGATTTATGGGGAATTGAGCTTGGGAGTTGGGATTGAAAAGGAGCAGGCAGAAAAGCAAAAAGAAGAAAGCTGATGAGAAGCTTTGGAGGTAACATGGGTTTCAGTACTTTTTTATAAGTAAGAATGGTTAAAGGCTATAGGAGAAGTTGAAAATTACCATGAAAGTGACACACAGTTTAAACAATGAGGAAAATATGGAATTGTAGACTTTGGAATATAAAAAGACCCGTGTTCTCTAATAAGATTTGGTCAAGTCCGACCGTGAATCTGTTGAAAGTAGTGGCTGCAACTATTAGTCACACAGCCCACCCACGTGCTAAATTCTAATATCCCACATGTTGTTTTTAAAGTTATCCTTTCCTTTTTTACTAATTGACTTTTGATAAAGGAGAAACAATAATTCTCAGGTATATAAAATATAACTTTTTATTGTTCACGTCACGCGGGCAGATTGTGAATAATTAAAAAAAAAAAATAGTATAATCTAGAAAAAAAAAAAAAAAAGTAAATTTATATAAAAGTAGTGAACTATTCTGTCAAAGTAATCTCAAATCACAAACAGACACTATTCTAAAAATATCCATATGATATGTGTGAATGAAAATATAAATTTTAATTTTCTTATTCTAAAGTAAGTTGTATAGATATACACAAAATTATCAACTTTAATATCTATTTATACACACCTAAACACAAGATCTTCTTTATAAGAGAAACTTATAATCTTCTTAAACACTAATAAGCATACAAACATTGTATAATTGGATATACAATATACAAATATATAGAACAAAAAAAAAAAAAAAAAAAAAAAAACAGAAGAAAGAAACAAATATAGTATCTTCCATCAAAGTCATGCTCAACAATAACACTTCATGTAATAAAATTCATCAATTATTATTTTTATAGAAAAATTATTCATAATTTCCTTTTTAATATATAAATTGTTTGCAAAATTTCATTCATGTTTGACAAATCAAAATTATAATATTATAATTGAAATCTCATATGATCTTTTTTTTTTTTGATAAAATATCAAGAATAGAAAATTTCAACCAAATTGCATATATCATCAATGTTGAATGATTTGGAAGCATTAATAGGATTTGAAATTGAGCTAAAAACTAGGGGTTCCACACTTCCACTATTTATGCACAAAACTTACTACTTAATTATTTCATTCTATTGCAATTGTATATCAACTCTAAACTCTCCTTTTTTTTAGAAGGATTACTAGATTATTTGATCAATGCTTTCTTTTGGGGGAGCCAAATCCTATTTTTTTTCATATAATCTTTAAATATTTATAAAATACACCTATATTGTAAAAAAAAAATAAATAAATAAAAATTTTGAAGGGCCCAAGGCCCCCCAAGCATGCATGTGGCTCCGCCATGGTATGAAAGCATGCTTTTCCCTTTGGCTTTCAAAGTTTTCATTTGAATATTTGCTATTACCGCCATGGACATGCAACATGCCCAAAAGAAGTTATTTGGGCATACTTGCCATGATCGCGGCAACAATATCTCCACAGGCATGATTACAGTCCAAGCTTTGGCTGTAATTGAGAAAAAAAATTGTAAAAATTATATGAAAATATTAGACAGCCAAATGCAATATGCCACGTGAGATAATTATTGCAAAATTTGTGATTTTTTATGTAATACTAGAAAAACTTGAGGGATAAACAATAACACTAAGAATACAAAATTTTATTATAAAAATTTATAAGCCGTTAAATTGTTATTGGTGGATAAAAAGGTGATGTGATGAATTAGTAATAATTTAACTACTCAATTATTAGTGTGAAAATTGTTGTTAGTGTGAAAATTGTTGTGTAGGTGGAGAAATTGGGGCTAGCGTTTCTCTTCCGCGTAAAAGCAGGCTTGTACCAAGTCAATAATTCCAATTCCTAACATATAACAGTAATTTTGGTTTGTGTTAAAAATTTTGGACTTGACCAGTCCAAAAAGTTGACCCACAATAGGTTTGGTACGGTGCAACACAAAAAAATTGTCTCCCTTGATTTCCTACAAATAAAAACCAATAGCTTGCTACAACTATTCATTTCATGATTTATAGATAGGGTGTAGAATAATCACCAATAGTATTTGAGAATGTAAGAAATAGAAGAAAACTTTTTCACTCTTTCTTACGGCGGTGGATTGTGTGTCATACTTTAGAAGCAAGCACCACTATAAAAGCATAAAAAGTATTGTTACTGATGTGAAGCAAACAAACAACCTTTAAATTGTTCCTAAACGTTACGTAAGTACACATTTTCCTCATTTTGTAACTAGTAAATGCTTTTCTCTTTAAGCCCCCCCCCCAAAAAAAAAAAAAAAAAAAATCAACTTTATGTCAGCATATTTTGATTATTTTATAAAGAAAGTAAAAAATGGCAACTGCCAGCAGTGATCAGATTAAATGGCCATTGCACTCTAATTGGCCCCACTCGTATCAGACTCCAGCCATTGATCTGATCCCCATCACCAACCAGCATTGATCTTGTTCCTCATGCTTGTTGATTGTTGTTGTAATTTTATTGAGACAAACTTTGTTTTGTCGTATCACGTATGGGCAATTTTAGCAGTGTGGTGGCCCTAGCTAGACAATGTCCTTAAAAACCCCTTTTAGTTGTTCAATGGTCATGGGTGATGTACTTTAATTTTTGCAAAGGTTCTCGTAACCCAAGTGGATGGCAGTTTATGATGTTTCTACTTTTCAACGAATGCATCTAAAATTTAAATTCCTCTTTAACTATTGCATTGAATATATATATATATATATATAAATAAAAGGCCCTTTTCAACTAATGCATCTAGAATTTAAATTCCGCCTTAACTATTGCATTGAATATATATATATATATATATATATAAAAGGCCCTTTTCAACTAATGCATCTAGAATTTAAATTCCTCCTTAACTATTGCATTGAATATATATATATATATATATATCTATAAAAGGCCATTTTCAACGAATGCATCTAGAATTTAAATTCCTCCTTAACTATTGCATTGACTATATATATATAAAAGGCCCTTTTCAAACAGCTTGTTTTCATTTTGTGGTACAAAATGAACCGACAACATTAGTGTTTTTAAAATTTATTTTTTGGTTGTTAGTACTTAGTATTCAACTCTATTTTTATGATCATTCTCAAAAAAAAAAAAAAAAAAATCTATTTTTATGATAATTACGTAAATCTATCTAAAAACCTCTCATTTAAAATGGCAAGAAAAAGAATTTGGTAGTTCAAAATTTCAAATATATATGACGAATTGGCATTAAATGAAATGATTTTTATTTTTGAAACATGATATATAGATATATTAGGATTTGAACCTATAACACCTCCCTTGTGATGAATCCACATTAAATGAGAGGATTTGATATACTTTGTTGAAGCAATCATAATTTTTCCGGTTAGATTTGAATAGTAACCCCTTCAAACTTAGAAGTATTAAAACAAACACACGCATGCATAAGAAAGAGGAAATAAAGTTCTAACTTCTAATAAAAGTGCACACCACAAACTCTACTTAAAAACCATAAAAACTTTTAAAGAGTGATATAAAAAGTTATATTACACACAAGTAATATGAGACAATTATTTTTCATTTGTTTATTTTCTAGAAACAACACACACAATAAAGGCAAAATACCTGATGGAAAACTTAACCTTTTCACATGGATTTTTAAACTTTGTGTCATATTTTTGTGACATGTGAACTGTACTTCAAGAGAATCTACTTACTCTCTCTTCCAAATGAAATGATATAGAAATTTTTTTTTGAGAAGGAAATGATATAGAAATTGATTGTAGAATGTAATAAATCAAGTCCAGTAAATATATCTTACAATACAAAACATAAGTTCTCGGAATTCATAGACAATTACATCTGTACGTGCATACACATAAGGCGCCTATAAACAACATTAATAAATTCACATAAGCATGTCAGAACGTACTTTTTCCCAGGGGCGGCCCTATGTTAAAAGGTGGGGTAGTGGTCACAGGACCACCCAGACCTAGATTTTATTTTATTTTATTTTTTTATATAAAATATAAAATATTTATTATTTTTTTGCTCTTAAATTTTTTTTAACAATCCTAAATTTTTTAGGCTTATCAAAATTAAATTTTGGTTGCCTTAATAATATCCATTTCAAACAAAAAGAAAAAAGCCCAAGAAAATTTTATTGAACTAAAATTTGAAATATGTAGTATGTATTGCAATACTAATAATTAGGCTATCATACAAATATTTCAAACATGAAAACTCGTAAAAAAATTGTAAAATTTATATATTTAATTGTATTTTTTTTTTAATATATATATATATATATATATATATATATATATGAAGTTCTCTTTTCATTATATTTTGTATAATTTAATTTTTTTAATAATCACACTTAAAAAAAAAAAAAAGTTTAAAGTTGCTACCGCTAACTTTTCTACCATTTATTAGCATTTGCATCCTTCCTCCTTCTATCTCTTCACTGTTTCGTACAAAAGAATGCTATAAATACATTAGAGATAAAGTTGCATCCTTCTTCCTTTCGACTTTTTCCTGTTTTGTATACAATAATAATAATACTATAAATAGATCCTCTTGTACAGGACTACAGGAGTGTAGCCAAGAATAATTATTTGAGGGGCCAGGTTTTAGTAGAGATATACTAAAATATCACTCAACCAATTTTCATGCGATTCAAACCCCGAAAATTGAAAACTACGGCGATAATTTTTCGGTCCTTTGTATAGGTACTCTATGTTTCTAGGTTGATATGGACTTGTTATGAGATAAGCAAGTCGAATTTCATCTTGTTTGTTGATAGGGAATTCATATATTTATTTATGTGATTCTGGATCATGGTCTATCCCTTTAGATTGAATTCTTAAGCATTTGGAGAGATGCTCATCAGAAATTGAAGTATCAATATTTGTTTTTACAGATTACCTAAGTTTTGAATGACATCCCAAAAAAAGAAAAAAAGATAAAAATCAATTCAAAAAATGATAAACTAACTTGGAGGACAAATGTAATAAATTATCATATAAAATTCATTCTTACACAGTCTTATGGCCCTCACCCCACTTGGACCCACTCAAGAGACAAACAACACAAAAGTCAAAAAGGCTGAGTCATAGAGTCGGTGGGTCAAGAATAAAGAATCCAATAACAATAAACACAAAAAGATAAAGTCAAATAAATATAAATTGCTTTACTGGCAAAAAATATCACATACACATACTTGATATTTCTATTATGCTATTTAGTATTTAGTTCAGTTCTAGAGAAAAAGAGAGAGAATTGAGATGAGAATGACTAAATGAGGTACCTTGAGGAATTGAGGTGAGGGCTTTAGGATTTGAGATTGAGCAATGAAAGCTAGGTCAGGTCAGCGGTTAGTGGAGCTACAGCGTCATGGCGAGCCTTAGAGATGTGACCACATGATGTGAGGATTGGGAATACAGGTAGTATGAATTGAGGCCGTCAAGCAGAGTGTAGAGGCGTGACTATGTGAAGACTAGGAATTTAGGCAGAAGCGTGAGGTGATGATTAAATAGTTTGTTTTGTTTGATTAGGATTAGGGATTTCAGATTTGGGGTTGGGCTGGGCTGGAAGTGCCTTTAGTTTAGAGGAGAAGAATTTTGTATGATTAAGGATTTTGGGCTCGTCAGTTGGGCTGAATGACAAATATTTTTGTTTTATTTAAAGTTGTATTGGATTGGTTGTTGAAATTTTGGGGGGGGGGGGGGGGGTGTGGATTTAATTCTTGGAGGGGCCATGTCTTTTATTTATTTATTTATTTTTTAACTCTAAGGGAAAATTTAAAAATTTAGCTCCGCCCCTATTCTTGTGGTTGTGGATTACCATTGCACCAACTTTTTGTTTTGAGAAGAAACATTGCACCAACCTACCTCAGTTATTTTTGAGTGGAACCAACCTAGCTACCTTACCCTTAGAATGTTTGTTATGTTAGGTATATTTTTATTATTTGCGTCCTTCTTTCCATCATTCTCCTCTTTTGTACAAAACACCAAATAAAAAAAATATTACTATTGTACCAACCTATTCCTCTTTGGATGCTGCTTCTTATGTTATTGTTTATGCATATTTTTGACCATTATACCTAACATAACTTTTAGAGCATCTCTAATGTGAAGAAACTGCAGTGTGATTAGCATGACGGCGAGTAGGTGGTATTAGGGGAGGTAAAATTGGACACGTCCCACGAACTTAATATGACGCGACATGAAATTAGCAGGTTTTGAGTTGAGACTTAATAGGTTCGTTGTCATATTCAAGTTGACATGACTGACCCGTTTAATAAACAAATTAGGTTAGTATCCAACTCATGGAACCCGTTTGACCCATCTGACTCATTTAATTAAATTACATTTTACCAATATACCCTTTAAATCCTAAGTATATGAACTTATTAGTTGTTGTGGTTTATTTTCTTTGACATATTGTGATAGACTATTTGTGATATTGAGATATTCTTTAGTTTTGAATGATTATTTTTGATGTAATTACTCGTTAGTTTTGAATTTTATACTAAAAATATTTATTTGTTTAGTTTTCCATAATTCAAAGAATTTGGTTAATACTAACATTTATTTTTTTGGGATAAAATTTGATAAATAGGTCGACATGACTAACCCGTTTAATAAATAGGTCGTGTTAGGGTTGAAGAATCTTGACCCATTTAATAAACATATCAGGTTAGTGTTGACTAATGAGTCAGGAGTGGACCTAGGATTTCAAGTTGGGGGGGGGGGGGGGGGAAGTATAAGAAGAAAAAAAATTCAAATAGGCATCCATATAGTACTAACAAACTATCAACCAAGATCAATACACAAAATCATTGTTTATTAATACATTAAAATGCAATCATTTACCAAAAAAGACAAAAGAAAAAAAAAAAAAAACAAACAAACAAAATAATATTTTTTCTTAAGAGCATCAACTGTTGCAAAAAAAATTTATTTTCAAAACCAAAACTTACTTTTGCTACATTAATATAACATTTGAAATGTCTCGTACAGTAGTATTTTTGGTATTTGGTGTTCTAAATACTAAATATTTACCATTTGGAATATCTAATGCTAATACTCTAATACTAGGCTGATTGAAATTTTTTATATTTTATTTTAAAATTTTATTTTTGTTAAGTTTTTTAGTTAGGTAGTTGTTAGTTGGGCTAAGTTAATTAAAAGGGAGGCAGTCCAAGTTTTTGGAAGAGTGAATAAAAAAAATATAATCATTAAAAAAATTATCTTTTTTTTTTCTTTGGGGGGGGGGGGGTTTCCATTTTTTTGGACTGGGTGGCTCAGGCCCCCTTGTGGATTTGTCCCTATCATGAGTTGACACAACACAAATCTGACACGCAAATACAAATTGCCACCTCTAGGTAATATTGTATGGGCTCACTACTTGTGCATTGAACTGGATAAAATCACTGTGAGGGAATGAATAATCCTAAGCTGGTTATAGTATTTGTTATATTAAGTATATGTTTGGATAGGGCTGAAAATTTATTGCGTTTGCGTTTAACCTCTTTTTTCTTTTTTTTGAAGCGTATTCCAGCACTTCTGAGAGATTCTAGTAGGTCTCATGCACTGTTCACGAGACTCACAAACATCTGTTTTCAACAAAAGTTTTATTAAAAATGGGTCACATAATACTATTTATACATTTAAAAATGATTTTGTTATAGTATTTTCAAATTTTGGCAAAATAAACAATATTCAAACAGACTCTAAAAATTTAGAATGCTTTTATAAAGAGCATTATTAGAAACTTTTGAACACAAAGTCGGGTTATAACGGCATAAGTTAATTTTTTTTTCCTAGTAATTTTTCTTTAAAATAATGCTACGGTATTCCCACCAAACTTTGTGATTAGCCTTTTAGGCCCATTATAAAGGGTACCTAGGCTATGGGCCTTTTTGCTCGTTCATTTTCTATTATGAGTTGGCGTTGGTCCTTCTCATCCAACACTCCCTACCTGGCAGCACAAAATCACATAAAAATCTAGCACAAATCATATGATCTTTAATTCTTTGCTCTTTTGCGGTTCACATCCATAATAAAATCAATTAGGCCTCTATTTTTTGTTCTCAAATATTTTATTCTAAATAATTGAAAAGAAGAAGAAGAAGAAGAAGAAGAAGAAGGAGAACAAGAATTGAAGGATGTATATAGCTGTATCATACTTATAAGTTAACTGCAGGTTGGTCAAATAAAACCCACTAATGAAGGTAGCAATTTTTTTTTTTTAAAGAAACGGACATCTAGGAAAATTACAATTCAAGCTTTTCCAGGTGGAAAAATTGACAATGTTCAATAGGATGAGATTTGACGGATCATAATCTAACATCATATTTGAATTAGTGGGAGTTATTTATTTATTTTTTTGAGAAAGGAATTAGTGGGAATTCAGTTAGTATGGTAGCGATTGACTTAAATACATTGTGGTCTTTAAAGTTTAGCCCATGAATGATTTTAGTTCCTTTAGGTGACATGGCCAAAATGACGTATCTACAATGTAAGATTAAAAGAGATCACACTAAGTTTTTAAAAAAAGTAGTGCTGAGTAGTACAAGTTTTATTAAATTGAGCTTACAACATGTGTCATCAATTATAAAGAAACAATTCAAATATTCATTTATGATGTAGTTGAAATCCACCAGTAACATTTGTTTTCACATTAGTTTATAAAGGTAAAGTAGCGTTACTTTAAGATTGATGCTGGTGGTTGGTGGCTTGAGTGGTGACACGATACTTAGAGACAACAAGGTAAAGAAGCGTTGCTTCAAGATTGAATCCAAATTCATGCATTTGAAAGTTGACACTAATGCTTTGTTTGTTTTTAATTAAAATATTTTTCAGAAAATGTTTTCTCATTTTCAAGTATATGTTTGCAAAAATGTAGTCAAATTTGTAAAATATTTTCTATTAATCATAAAATCTTTTATAAAAAGTTGTAAAAAATTTTACCTTTTAAAAAATTTGGTAAAACATTTTACAAAAACATATAATGACTTTGTTGTGAAATTATTGTAAAAATTTTATGAATGTATTATTTCTGTGAATCAAATTAATGCATTTGACATTAAATAATTTGTTGCATAACATACCAAGTGACAAATACATGTTTTATTTTTTTTACTTATTAAACCATTTGTTACATCCATTAAAATCCATTTAAGAATTACTTATTTTTGATAGTTTATTTTTATATTGTTTATTAAAAAATATAGATTTTTAATAATTTTATTTTAAATGTGTGACAAAATGCTAAAAAAATTCATAATACTGTATATAAAATTTCAACTTAATGAGGTTCACTTGATGATTGCTCTTTATCAGTTGAGCTAACTGGACCATCAATGATGTCATTTTTATTGCACACCAATCACAAATTGTCATCTCAATAATTGTGAATTTGTTGTTCAATTAATGAGAAATGTTACATCCACTATACTTTCACAACAATTTCTCAATGAATCTTAAAAAGTTAGTTAAGATTTAATTAAAAAAAAAAGAATTTTTTAAGTACCATGTGGGTGTTAGTGTTGTAATGGCTTTCCCGCCATATATAATTTTCTAGAATGTTTTTCTTTTTACCATTCACTCTGCCATTCTTTCTTTTTCACATTCTCTCCGCTAATTGTCTTTGCTAGCCATCTTTGTGGCTCTCTCTTAGGTATTTTCGTTTGCCTTTCATAATACTATAATTCTTACATTCTCTCTCTTTTCTCTTTTTTTCTGCCTCATTTCCTCTCTCTTTTCTCTCATTTTTTGCCACATTTTTTTTGCTGAATTATTTTTGTTAACTTAATTGACAATTCTTGTTGTATTACATATTTTATAGACTTCATAGTTGAATCATTACAACTCTTGTTATTGAAAGTATTGTTTGGCTAGTTAATTTGTCTTCTCTATCTGTTCAAAACCTATAATCAGTTTTCTTGTTACCCAAGAATCAATGAATTTGATATTATTTTCTATTTTTTTTCCATTAAACTTTCCATAAGTAGTTTCTTGGTACCAAAGAAACACTAAATTTGATATTATTTTCTATTTTTTTTTTCATTATTGGATTCTTTACAATTTGTTCATATACACTGAATTTGATATTATTTTTTTATTTTTTTTTTCCATTATTGGATTCATTACAATTTGTTCATATAGAGGAAGATTTACCTGTATGTTTTGAACATGATGGTTGTAATCTAATTGAATCAAGTTTAATGCACCTAATTACACTAATGAGGGCCTGGCTTAAAATCTATGTTACTTTGGTCCTAAAGATATGCATGCTTGTCTTGTCAATTTAGAATGAGATGGATACATTTCTTGGAGTGCTTTTCATTGGCCTAATTCTCACTTGGTATTTGCAAATGTGGTTTTCTATTCGAGTTGATATTACAAACCACTGTAAGTGGAAGATTGGATATTGCCTTTATGAGAGAACCGTGTAGAAGTGTATTTTGTTTCTTTAAAAAATGTATGAAATTAAAGGGTAATGAGTATTAAGATGCCATCTCAGATTAGAATGCACCCAATTGGCATTATGTTTCTACATTTTCAAAAGCAATGTGCTTAAATAGGGAATAAATGTGTTTCTTGTGAATAGAAGCCCCTATATTTGAGAATAAGTACTTATTTAAGTTTATATAGTATTATGTCCCTATTATATGCTAGCATTGTTTTATATATGATATTTTTAGTAGTATTTATAAACTATATAAGAACACTACCTGTGAACCCTCTTTACCATGTCAAGATGTATCTAAATAGAAAAATACCCCAATTTATATGAAAATTGGAATACTATGTCAAACACCAAAATGGTATTTGACATAAAGTTTATTTCACAATTTAGATCAAGGTATTCTTGAATAAACTGAAAGATGATGCTTGATAAAGTTTGATTTTTTGAAACTAACTTTAATTTTGATCCCTTCTTGTTTCAAATTTTTGTTTCTGTTTTGTGCTATTATATAATTGGTTATAGCTTATAAGATGAAAGCAATGCTCACTAGAAATAAATCTTAGATATGGATATGTTATGTGTATTACATATCCAGTAGTTGTTTTTATCATGTCCATTGTCTTCTATATTTGACGAGGGAACATGAATTTTTTAAATTGCATTTACTGTCTCATCAGAAAAGAGTGATTGAAGTTTAATTATATCCCAATATTTTCCTGTTTCATCAAATAATTTAGCAACTCTCATAAAGCCTTGTTGTTGTTCCTCCTTTTACCAACATTGCAAATGGCTATTGTTGAATACGATTTGTTGTTATCCCCTAAGGTTGAGGGAATAACAAAAATTATGCCTTCCAATGGGTGGAATGACAACCATAATACGTTTTTGCTAATTCTTCACTTCCAAAACTGTGGATCTGACATAAAGCCCACAGCAACTTCTATGCATAACAGCTGCAACTATAAAGGATAAACATTTCATATGGTGAATAAAGTATGTAGTTGCATAAAATTTAAATAAAAAAATTGTTATATCACTTTGCGAGTGGAATGCTGCAACCTAGTGCCACTATTTAAATTTTATGCGACTACATACCTTATTCACTATATGAAATGTTTGTCCTTTATAGTTGCAATTGTTATGCATAGAAATTGCTGTGGGCTTTGTGTCAAATCCATAGTTTTGAAAGTGAAGAATTAGCAAAAACCTATTATGGTTGTCATTCCACCCATTGGAAGGCATAATTCTTGTTATTCCATCAACTTTAGGGGATAACAACAAATCGTATTCAACAATTGCCATCTGCAATGTTGGTGAGAGGAGGAACAACAACAAGGCTTTATGAGAGTTGTTGAATTATTTGATGAAGTAGGAAAATATTGGGATCTAATTAAACTTCAATCACTCTTTTCTGATGAGACAGTAAATGCAATTTAAAAAAAATTCATGTTCCCTCATCAAATAGAGAAGACAATGGACATGATAAAAGCAACTACTGGATATGTAATACACATAACATATCTATATTTAAGATTTATTTCCAGTGAGCATTGCTTTCATCTTATAAGCTATAACCAATTATATAATAGCACAAAACAGAAACAAAACTTTGAAACAAGAAGGGGGTCAAAATTAAAGTTAGTTTCCAAAAATCAAACTTTATCAAGTATCATCTTTCAGTTTATTCAAGAAGACCTAGATCTAAATTTTGAAATAAACTTCATGTCAAATACAATTTTGGCGTTTGACATAGTTTTCCAATTTTCATATAAATTGGGGTATTTTTCTATTTAGATACATCTTGACATGGTAAAGAGGGTTCACAGGTAGTGTTCTTATATAGTTTATAAATACTATTAAAAATATCATATATAAAACAATGTTGGCATATAATAGGGACATAATACTATATAAACTAAAATAGGTACTTATTCTCAAATATAGGGGCTTCTATTCACAAGGAACACATTTGTTCCCTGTTTAAGCATGTTGCTTTTGAAAATGTAGAAACATAATGCCAATTGGGTGCATTTTAATCTGAGATGGCATCTTAATACTCATTTCCCTTTAATTTCGTACATATTTTAAAGAAACAAAACATACTTCTACCTGGTTCTCTTATAAAGGCAATATCCAATCTTCCACTTACAGAGGTTTGTTATATCAACTTGAACAGAAAACCACATTTGCAAATGCCAAGTGAGAATTAGGCCAATTAAAAGCACTCCAAGAAATGTATCCATCTCATTCTAAATTGACAAGACAAGCATGCATATCTTTAGGACCAAAGTAACACAGATTTTAAGCCAAGCCCTCATTAGTGTAATCAAGTGCAGTAAACTCGATTCAATTAGATTACAACCATCATGTTCAAAACATACAGATAAATCTTCCTCTATATGAACAAATTGTAATGAATCCAATAATGGGGAAAAAAAAAAACTAGAAAATAATATCAAATTCAATGTTTCTTTGGTACCAAGAAACTACTTATGGAAAGTTTAATGGAAAAAAAAAGAAAAAAGAAAAAAAATATCAAATTCATTGATTCTTGGGTAACAAGAAAATTGATTATGGGTTTTGAACAGATAGAGAAGACAAATTAACTAGCTAAACAATAATTTCAATAACAAGAGTTGTAATGATTCAACTATAAAGTCTATAAAATATGTAATACAACAAGAATTGTGAATTAAGTTAACAAAAATGATTCAGCAAAAAGAATAAAATGAGGCAAAAAAAGAGAGAAAAGAGAGAGGAAATGAGGCAAAAAAAAAAAAAAAAAGAGAGAAGAGAGAGAGAGAATGTAAGAATTACAATATTATGAAAGGCAAATGAAAATACCTGTGAGAGAGCCAAAGAGATGGCTAGCAGAGACAATTAGCGGAGAGAATGTGAAAAAGAAAGAATGGCAGAGTGAATGGTAAAAAGGAAAACATTCTAGAAAATTATATATGGTGGAAAAGCCATTACAACACTAAGACCCACATGGTACTTAAAAAATTCATTTTTTTAATTAAATCTTAACTAACTTTTTAAGATTCATTAAGAAATTGTTGTGAAAGTATAGTGGATGTAACATTTCTCATTAATTGAACAACAAATTCACAATTATTGAGATGGCAGTTTGTGATTGGTGTGCAATAAAAATGATATCATTGATAGTCTAGTTAGCTTAACTGATAAAGAATAATCGTCAAGTGAACCTCATTAAGTTGAAATTCTATATACAGTATTATGAAAGGCAAACGAAAATACCTGAGAGAGAGTGATAGAGATGGCTAGCAGAGACAATTAGCGGAGAGAATGTGAAAAAGAAAGAATGGCAGAGTGAATGGTAAAAAGGAAAACATTCTAGAAAATTATATATGGCAGGAAAGCCATTACAACACTAACAACCACATGGTACTTAAAAAAATTCATTTTTAAAAAATTAAATCTTAACTAACTTTTTAAGATTCATTAAGAAATTGTTGTGAAAGTATAGTGTATGTAACATTTCTCATTAATTGAACAACAAATTCACAATTATTGAGATGGTAGTTTGTGATTGGTGTGCAATAAAAATGATATAATTGATGGTTCAGTTAGCTCAACTGATAAAGAGCAATCGTCAAATGAACCTCATTAAGTTGAAATATTAGCTCTTTGGTGGAAGCATGGGAAGAGACGGAGGAATAGGGGTGTGAAACCTTTTAGGTTTGAAGTTATATGGCTTCGTGATCCAAGGTGTGCGGAGGTTGTCACTGATGCATGGGAATTTGGCCTCGGTGTACCTACGGGTCATCCCCTCCAAAACTGCATTTCATCATGTAATGCACATCTCACTTAGTGGAATAAAAATGAATTTGGTCATGTTGTTATTCAGATCAAGTCACTTCGAAATAGACTTCAAGTGCTGGAAACTGCCCCGGAGCACAATATGGATTCTATTTGGCAAGTTAGGCAGTCTTTAAATTCTTGGCTGGATATGGAAGAGGTCATGTGGAAACAATGATCTCGGAACAACTATTTGAAGGAGGGGGATTGTAATACAAGTTTCTTCCATACCAAAGCGTTGAACAGGAAGCAACGAAATTGGATCCAAGGACTAGAGGATGAAAATGGACTATGGCAGGAAGGAATGGATGAAATTGAATATGTAGCTACACAGTACTTCTCCACATTATTTACTTCCTCTCAACCAGGAGAGATGACAGAGTTGCTAAATGCCATTTCACCTACAGTAACAGATGCAATGAACTAGTTGCTGGCTAGAGACTTTCAAGCTTTAGAAGTGACCCAAGCGTTAAAGCAAATGCACCCTAATACTGCACCAGGACAAGACGGCTTGCCACCTTTATTCTACCAAAAATTCTGGTCACTCATCGGCACCTGTGTCACTTAAGCTGCACTTGACTTCCTGAATCATGGTATTGTCCCTCGTAACTATAATGACACCCAGATTGTTCTTATTCCTAAAGTCCAAAACCCTAGAAAAATCATTGAATATAGGCCTATTAGCTTATGTAATGTGGCTTATAAAATATCTTTTAAGGCAGTTGCTAATAGACTGAAGAGTGTTTCATCAATAATTGTTAGTGAAAATCAAATCGCTTTTACCAAAGGGCATTTTATAACTGATAATGTATTGGTAGAATTCGAAACCATGCATCATATTAGCCAAAAGAAGTTTGGGAGAGTGGGAGAGATGGCCTTAAAACTAGACATGAGCAAAACTTGTGATAGGGTTGAATGGATTTGCTTGGAGAATATAATGAGGAAAATGGGTGTTCATTAGAAAATAATTGAAGTGATTATGTGGTGTATAACAACTGTCACTTATTTTATCTGTATTAATGGGCAAACCCGAGGCAGAATTGTACCTTCTAGGGACCTACGCCAAAAGGTCCCATTATCTCCTTATCTGTTTCTCTTTTATGCAGAGGGTCTTTCAACATTCTCCGCCATGCAACAAAAAGGCAAGCTATCCATAGTGTGGCAGTTTGTCGAAGAGCTCCCAGAATTTTCCATCTATGCTTTGCTGATGATAGCTTGGTTTTTTGTCAAGTATCATTGGAAGAATGTAATGAGCTACAACATATATTCATCGTATATGAAGCTGCCTCAGGCCAGCAACTCAATAAAGCCAAGATTGCCCTCTTTTTCAGTAAGAATACTCCATGTGCAATACAGGAAGAAATTAAAGTTAGATTTGGAGCCCAAGTTATACGCTAGCATGAAAAATACTTGGGCCTACCTTCATTGGTTGGGAGATCCAAAAAGAACACCTTCCATGATCTCAAAGACAAACTTGGCAAAAAACTATCGGGGTGGAAGGAAAAGCTTTTATCAAATGCAGGCAAGGAAATATTAATAAAAGCAGTTGGCCAAGCAATTCCCTCTTACACTATAAGTTGCTTCAAACTCCCAAATTCTTTATGTGATGAGCTTGCTGGTATGGTTCGCAAATTTTGGTGTGGGCAAAACAATGGGGTGGACAAGATGGCTTGGCTTAGCTGGGAGAAGATGTGCACTTCTAAGGGGCGGCATAGGATTTGGGGACCTCAAGGCCTTTAACTTGGCACTACTAGCCAAGCAAGGGTGGCGCCTTCAAACCTGTACTAATTCACTATTCTATCGTGTCTTCCAAGCTAAATATTTTCGAGATGGAGATTTTCTCTCAGCTACTTTGGGCACAAAATCATCATATGCTTGGAGAAGTATATTTGCTACACAACAGATTGTCCGAAAAGGAAGCCGTTGGAGGATTGAAAATGGGGCCAAAGTTCGAATATGGGGTGACTGCTGGCTTCCTTTGTCTTCCACATACAGTGTTGTAACACCATGCTCGACTGTTGATGCTGAAATACCAGTGGCTACGTTGATTGACTACCAAGAGGAGAATGGGACATAGAGGCCCTCCAACGTACTCTCATGGCCAAAGATGTTGAATTGGCTCTTTCCATTGCACTAAGCCCATCTCTGCTTGATGATTATCTCATTTGGGCCCTGACTTCATCGGGGAAATTCAAGGCGAAATCAGCGTATAGGTTGGCACTGGATGAGAGAGCTAGCCACGTTGCTGAGGAGAGCTCAAACTCAACGCGCATGAAGGAGTTTTGGAAATTTATTTGGCGTTTGAATGTCCCTAATAAGATTCGAAACTTCACATGGCATGCATGCCGAAATATTCTTCCCACGAAGACCAACCTTTTTCGTCGGAAGATAATAGTAGACAATATCTGTGAGGTATGTGGAAATTTTGAGGAAACAACAGGCCATGTGCTTTGGCACTGTCACCGTGTAAAGGAAGTGTGGAAGGAATTAAGTTTGGACATGGATAAGATTATGGACAGATGCCCAGAGTTCTTGGATTTGCTATGGTATGCTCGAAACGTGAAACAGTGGACGGAGGAGGAAGTTCGTTTGATGGTCTTGACAGCATGGGGTATTTGGACAAATCGGAAAGAGATGCGCCATGGGAAGAGTAGAAAACCTATGTCTGTTCTTGTTCGGTGGATAAAAGACTACTTGGAGACTTATATGATGACTAATCACTCTACTCGAGCACATAAAGAATTAGTGGAAGCAACGTGGCAACCTCCCAAGCCTTCATGGTATAAAGCTAACATGGATGATGCAGTTTTTTCTCAGCAAAAGGAAACTGGAGTCGGAGTTGTGATTAGGGACCATCATGGGATTGTGGTGGTGGCACTAAGCAAGAAACTAAAAGCTTCGTTGGGTGCTATTGAGGAGGAGGCAAAGGCAATGGAGGAAGCAGTCAGTTTTGCGTGGGATTTGGGGATCAGGGACTACCATTTTGAAAGTGATTCCCTCACTGTGGTGAATGCCATGCTGCGCCTCACAAACCTTCCTTCGTTTATTGCTAATAATATTGTTGGCTCCTTGTCCCAACTTTATAAATTTAGGAATGTTAACTTCAGTTATGTGGGTTAGTCAAGGAATAAGGCTGCACACACGTTAGCTCAATTTGCAAAAGGCGTGTCTACTTAAATCGCTTGGGTTGAGGAAACACCAGGTTGTCTTGAGCAACTGGTATCTCAGGATGTAATGTTTTGTCTTTGTATGAATTAAAGTAATGAGTTTCAGCTCGCTTCGCCTCGACAGAGCTTTTGCTATTAATGAGTGGCTTGGACATCAAGGACCCAACAGTTCACCACTTGGCTGAATCCACTTTTGACCATTGCATTCTTGCAATCACGGACTCACCCCCTCCATCCCGTAAAGGTAAACGCCGTTTCCACTTTGAAGCCATATGGGCCAAAAGGGGGGATTGCCATTAAGTGATTGAGGTTGCTTGGCACTCTGGTACTTCTCTGTCATTCCTGAGGGGGTTGTTTCTAATCTCCAATGATGTGCCAGTGCACTGGCAAGCTGGAATCAGAATGTAGTTGGTAACATTCTAAAGAAAATAGCAGAGACAAGAAGAGCTCTAAACTCCATTACCATTGTAGACCAGCAAGCCAATAAAGGGGCAGAAATAAATCAGCTTAGAAAGGAATTAAACGACCTTCTGGATAGTGAGGAGACCATTTGGCAACCACATAGCAAAGTCCATTGGTATAGGGATGGTGACAGAAATACGAAATTTTTTTATGCCCGTGCTTTAGAAAGGCAGAAAAAGAATTCCATTTTAGGGCTAAGGAATGAGGATGGTATATGGTGCGAAAGTAAAGAAAGTATTACTGCCACTACTTTATCCTATTTCGAGAAAATCTACACTTCTTCTTCTCCCACCGAAATCAATGAAGTCACCAATGCAATCCCTAGGCATGTCACGGATGAAATGAACTCTGAGCTCACCAAAACTTTCACAAGTGAGGAAGTCTTAAAGGCACTAAAGCAACTCTACCCCACAAAAGCACCTGGGCCTAATGATATGTCTGCGATCTTTTTTCGTAATTATTGGGACATTGTTGGACCTAGCATCACAAACATGGTATTAAATGTGTTGAATTCAAATCTGCCCATGACTGAAATAAACAAAACCAACATCTCCCTTATCCCAAAAACCAACCAGCCAGCTAGAATGACAGAATTCCGCCCCATTAGCCTCTATAACACCACATATAAAATAATTTCTAAGGTCTTTGCCAATAGGTTTAAAACCATTCTACCTAACATCATATCCGAAAACCAAAGTGCATTTACCCCTAACCGTCTAATCACAGATAATGTCCTTGTTACCTTCGAGTTCATGCATTACCTAAACCATAAAAGAGAAGGAAAAGAAAATTATATGTCTATTAAATTGGACATGAGTAAGGCTTTTGATAGGGTAGAATGGAGTTTTATTAAAGGTGTGATGGAGAATTTGGGTTTTGTGGAAAAATGGATTCATCTTATTATGAATTGTGTCTTTTCTGTTTCTTATTCAGTGCTTATAAATGGGGAAGCTTGTGGGAACATTTCTCCTTCAAGGGGCATCAGATTGGGGGATCCGCTCTCCCCTTGCCTCTTCCTCCTTTGTGCCGAGTGTCTTTCAGCTCTTATTCATGAAGCTACCATGAATCAACAAATTGATGGTATCTCCATTTGTAAAGGCTGCCCTTTAATTACTCACCTCTTCTTCGCCAATGATAGCCTCTTGTTCTGTAAAGCAAAGGAGTAAGAATGTCATGCACTTGTTAGTATTCTCAATAGATATGAAGAGGCTTCTGGACAGAAAATAAATATCGACAAATCTTCAATATTTTTTTGCCCAAACACCTCTTAAGAATTAAGGGAAAGCATTTTAAACATTCTTGGTCCAATGCAAGATTCCAAGCATAGCAAGTATTTGGGGTTGCCCTCCATCATTGGGAAATCAAAGGCACAAGTGTTTGCTGAAGTTAAGGACAAAGTGGCTAAAAAGCTTGTTGGCTGGAAGGGTAAACTCTTTTCAATTGGTGGGAGAGAGATCCTTATCAAAGCGGTGGCGCAAGCCGTGCCTACATACACTATGAGTTGCTTTCAACTCCCTAAGACTCTTTGCCAAGACCTAGAAAGTTTGAAGAGGAGTTTTTTGGTGGGGACAAAAGGACAAAGAGAACAAGATTGCGTGGGTTAGTTGGAGGAAGATGTGTTGGTCTAAACTCCATGGTGGCATGGGCTTCAGAAACATACAAGCCTTTAACCTTGCCATGCTAGCTAAGCAAGGTTGGAGAATTCTCACAAATCCTGACTCCCTAATGGCTCGAGTTTTCAAAGCAAAATACTTTCCTTTTGACGATGTCCTCAATTCCAAAAAAGGGAGTAACCCCTCATATGCTTGGTGAAGCATCCATAATAGTCTTGAGGTTATTAGAAAAGACACAACATGGAGGGTGGGCAATGGTCAGCGAATCCATATTTAGGATGATAGATGGTTGCCAACACCAACAACCCACAAGGTGATTTCCCTCTAGGCTGACTATGGAGACTTTCCCATGGTGTCTTCCCTCATAAACATTGACACTAGATGGTGGAAAGTTGATGTAATTAATGCCACTTTTCTACCTCATGGAAGCCAGCACCATTCTTAAAATCCCCCTAAGTTATAATTTTCTTGAGGATTGTCTTATCTGGATAGGCAACAAAAGGGATGAGTTCACGGTTAAAAGTGCATACTACATTGTGTCTGGTTTGATGGATTCTGTTGAGGAAGGTGAAAGCACCTCAGGTAGCTCATGGACTTTATTGTGGAAGCGGAGATGGCAGCAGAAAGTCCCTTCGAAAATTAAAATTTTTTCTTGGTGGACTTGTGTCAATGGTCTTCCAACTATGCAAAATTTAAACCACAGGGGAGTCCATTGCTCTAGCTTCTGCCCATTATGCGACAAAGCCATTGAAACCACAGCCCACGCACTTCTTCACTGTGAACATGCAAAATTGACTTGGGCATTTTGGTGCAATTGTCCTATGGACCTTTCCACTTCTCGTGATATGGTAGATATTGCATTAGATATTATTGCTAAAGGCTCCCCGAATGATCTTAAACTCTTTCTTGCTGTTGCTTGGTCTATTTGGTGGAATCGCAATCAAGCAATTCATGAGGACTCGAGCTCCCCTCCTATTCAAGCTTGGGAATTGGCTGGTGAAGTTTTGGCTGAGTTCAAGGCTGCTTGCTTCTGTCCGGTTTTGCCCAGGCCCTTCCTCTGTCCAGGCGGAAAGCTCCACCTACAGGCTACTTCAAAATTAATACTGATGCAGCAGCTTTTGATGATGGGAGGCGCTCATGTATAGGTGTTGTCATCCGAGATAACAGGGGAGACGTTCTAGCAGCTTCAAGCAAGGTTTTGTCTGCATCGTTCTCAGCTGAGATTTCAGAAGCTTTGGCCATGCAAGAGGGTGTGCTTTGTGCAGCAGAAATGGAAGTCTCCCATGCTATTTTCGAGTTCGATTCCTTGTCCATCATCAAGCAATTACTGAAGGGCTCCATGGTGGTGAGCTTGGGCACATAATTAGGAACATTTGGGAAGTGGCTGCTTCGTTTACCTGGTGTTCTTTTAAATATCTAAAAAGGGAAGGCAACAGAGTTGCCCATGAGCTTGCAAGGGTAGCTAGGAATTTTGGTGCTTCTCAGGTTTGGAAAAGGTTTTTCCTAAGCTTGATTGAGCATCTTCTTATTGAGGACCTCTGTTTGTAATACTTGTCTCTCTGTTTTGTATTACTTTTTGAGGACCTCTGTTTGTGCTTTGTCTCTTTGTTGTATTTCAATTTCAGTTGAATGAAATTCACATATTTCCCATTAAAAAAAAAAAAAAAGTAATGAGTTTCACATTAAAAAAAAAAAAAGTTGAAATTCTATATATCAATAATCTTTTTAAAAAAAAAAATTAAGATTTTTAAATTCAAATGTATTTTTTAACTTATATTTTATTAGGTAAAATAAACCAATAAAAATAAAGTACGTTAGATTACAATGGGAAATTGAAAAAAGGTGATAAAGTAAGAAATTGAAAAATAGGTGATATTCTTCTCAAAAAAACGTAAAGTAAATTAGGTGATAAAATAATATATATTTGGGATTTGGCAAACATCAATTTGTGGGGAAAGGATAAATAAATAATTGAGTAATATTTAATTTCTAATTGATACATACCTTTTTTTTTTTTGGTAAAAATACTAAGGTAACTTGGGACAAAATTTAGAAGTTTAATTACATTTCATTTGTTTACTCAAAATTTGATAAGTTAATAGAAAGTTGATAATAGCTCATTTAATTAACTTTGATTTTACTTAAATGCAACTTTGTTGATTCAAACAACTGGTTCTTTATGTTGGGAAGCATCACACTATCAGAAGCAATCACATTACAAAAGTGAGAGGGATTAAAAATTCTCAAGACTGTGGTATGGATAGAAATAGGCCAACAACCAAAAATAAATGGGACTAGCTAGAACTGGAATAAATGTAAAGAGAAGCCAAGTTTTCCAGAAATATGTAAAGGGAGAAATTGGGAAAAATGAAAAAGTCATGTTAGTCAAACTTGGCACATTTATCATGTCTAAGTTCTGTTTGGACAACTCACTTGTTATGAAAATATTGTGAGATTTTATTGTGACCACTAAATCTTTTTTTTTTTTTTTTTTTTTTTTGGGATAGTATGTCCAAAATCCAGATGGTCTTTGTCTCATTTATTTGCTTTGTTTCTCTCTGTCTCTCTCTCTCACACTGTCGCACACACACGAGTCCAAATCTTCTGTCTCATTTTTTTTGTTCCACTCTATGCTCCACTAATACAAACTTGCCACATGTCCCACTTATTTAGTTAAATTCTAATTTTATGTTTTCCTGATTCTATTGCCTAAAATAAATAAATAAAACCCAACCCACACACCACTACCGGTCCACCACCAACCTTTCACCACTAGCAAGAGATCTCTAGCATCACCAATTCCTCCGCCATCAAGTCCACATCCCCACCACCACCACCACTGGGAAGAGATTGATTAATGGGTTAGTTGAGTGAGATTTTTGCAGTTATTGGGTTCCATGAGTATTGCTTTATGTAAATGTTCAATTTTTGGGTAACCAATCTCATCTCTGATAGTGTGCAAGCAATTAATTAAAGTAAACCATGGTTGATAGCTCATGGGACAGTGGGTGAGATTAGTTTGGATTAGCATGATGCCCATGAGGGGCATGTGGATCAAGGAGATATTTGTAATCATTGGTCCCATTTGTGAGTTTTCGTCGATGCAATCATCTGATGACAAAAACTACTAGCAAAACCTTTTGACTTCTGTATTCATTGAAGAAGACGGTGGACCCAAACATAGATTTAAAGACAAAGTGGCGGTCATGGATACAGGGTACCCACTAGCAAGAGGTCATAAAACTAATAAAGTTATAGATTTGAAAACAAAGGTGGCAGTGGATGGCTGTAAGCCTGTAACTAGTAGCGTTGATGACGCCGGTGATCTCTTGATAGTGCTGCCGGTGAAGGTCGATGGTTGTTGTGAGGTGGTGGGGATGTGTTGGGTTTTATTTATTTATTTTTGTTAATAGAATAAGAAAAGCATAAAATTATTAATTAATTAAGAAGGATGGATACATGGTAAGTTTTTTTATTAGTGGAGCATAAAGTGGAACAGAAAGAGTGAGACAGAAGATTTGGACTCCACACACACAACCTCTAGCTTCTTGGTTCCTATTCCACTGTCAAGTTAGACAATTACCAAATAATTTTGACAAATCTATAAAATATTTACCGTTAAAAAAATTTCAAAAAAATAATCAAAATCATTTAGGCTTCTAGTAGAGTTCATAGGGCTCAACACTCTTTCTCAAACACAGATTATGTCTACCAAGCATTAAATGAGCTCTCATGATGGATTTTAAAGAAATATGTTATTCTTAAATTTAAATGATTATAATTTTAAAAACGATGTGGTAGAATTATCTTGAAATGCTACTCATGGGTCATAATGAACTTGGGTTCGATTAAACCATTCAGACTTCTTGATAAATTTATTACATATTAAAGAACAAGTAAAAATAAAGGAAATCTCCCCTATTATTTATTTTATAAATTAGGGGTGCTTGATCTTGTTTGTATACAAAGTTTTCTTTCAAGAGGATCACAATAAAGCGATGAATCATTTGCAAGAGGATATCCATATAAAGAGTTCCTATAGCTTTTTATTTTTTTTAAAATTTTATTTTGAGGATCAAGAGTTCCTATAACTGATTACACATTCTTAGAATGTAAATTTGAGTTAAAAAAAAAAAAATCATCTGCACTTTGCTATTGAAACTTTAGATCATTCATTTCTTTAGAGTTATAAAATTAGAGAATATACAATTTGTTGCACATTTTAAGAATATAATGTCCCAGTTGCCTTATTTGGGATTTGTGCTGTTTCTTTTTGTCTCTGCCTACGGGGCAGAGTCCTTTCTTTGTATAAGGTTTTTTTCTTTTACAGTTCATCCATATAATTTTCTAGCTTTTATCGCCAAAAAAAAAAAAAAAAAATTAGGCAATATATGTGAAAGAAGTTCAACAAATTATAATTTCAACATAAGGGACAAAAAATGGAAAACTAGTTATAGTATTTGTTACATTAAAACGCTTTCATAAGAGCATTATTAGAAATTATTGAACACAATAGTGGGATTATAACGTCACAAGTAATTTGTTTTTCCTAGCAATTTTTCTTTAAAGTAACGCTACGGTACTCCCACCAAACTTTATGATTAGCCTTTTAGGCCCATTATAAATGGTACCTAGGCTATGGGCCTTTTTGCTCGTTTATTTTCTACTCTGAGTTGGCGTTGGTCCTTCTCATCCACCGCTCCCTACCTGGCTGCACAAAATCACATAAAAATCTAGTACAAATCATATGATCTTTAATTTTTTGCTCTTTTGCGGTTCATATCCATAATAAAATCAATTAGGCCTCTATTTTTTGTTCTCAAATATTTTATTCTAAATAATTGAAAAGAAGAAGAAGAAGAAGAAGAAGGAGGAGGAGGAGAAGAATTTTTTTTTTTTTTTTGATAAGGAGGAGAAGAATTGAAGGAGGTATATAGCTGTATCATACTTATAAGTTAGCTGCAAGTTGGTCAAATGGAACCCACTAATGAAGGTATCAATTTTTTTTTAAAGATATGGACATCTAGGCAAATTACAATTCAAGCTTTTCCAGGTGGAAAAATTGACAATGTTCAATAAGATGAGATTTGACGGATCATAATCTAACATCATATTTGAATTAGTGGGAATTATTTATTTATTTATTTTTGAGAAAGGAATTAGAGGGAATTCAGTTAGTATGGTAGCGATTGACTTAAATACATTGTGGTCTTTAAATTTTAGCCTGTGAATGATTTTAGTTCCTTTAGGTGACATGGCCAAAATGACACATCTACAATGTAAGATTAAAAGAGATCACACTAAGTTTTTTAGAAAAGTAGTGCTGAGTATTACAAGCTTTATTAAATTTAGCTTACAATATGTGTTATTAATTATAAAGAAACAATTCAAATATTCATTCATGATGTGGTTGAAATCCACCAATATTATTCATTGTCACATTAGTTTATAAAGGTAGAGTAGTTTTGCTTTAAGATTGATGCTGGTGGTTGGTGGCTCAAGTGGTGAGATAGTACCCAGAGACAACAAGGTGAAGAAGCGTTGCTTCAAGATTGAATCCAAATTCATGCATTTGGCAGTTGACACTAACTCTCTGTTTGTTTTAAATTAAAATATTTTTCAAAAAATATTTTCTCATTTTCAAGTATATGTTTGCAAAAATGTTGTTAAATTTGTAAAATATTTTCTATTAACCGTAAAATCTTTTATAAAAAGTTGTAAAAAGTTTTACCTTTTAAAAAATTTGGTAAAACATTTTACAAAAACATACAATGACTTTGTTGTGAAATTATTGTAAAAATTTTATGGATGTATCATTTCTGTGAATCAAATTAATGCATTTGATATTAAATAATTTGTTGCATAACTTAATAAGTAACAAATACATGTTTCTTTTTTACTTATTAAACCATTTGTTATGTCCATTAAAATCCATTTAAGAATTGCTTATTTTCGATAGTTTATTTTTATATTGTTTATTAAAAAATATAGATTTTTAATAATTTTATTTTAAATATGTGACAAAATGCTAAAACTTATAGTTGAATAAAAAAAAAAAAACTAAAAATTAGATTATTTACCCCAAAAAAAAAAAAAAATACTGAGACAAAAAAAGTTAAAAAAAAAAACTTTTAGCCGCCTAACTCAAGTCCACTCTCCTTTTATTTTGTTACGATATTTTATTATCATCACCGAGGGTTGAGAAATCTCGACGTGTCGAGTGGAGAGGAAAAACTACTACAAGAGGGGAGGAGAGTGTAACTTGCTTCTTGCTGCTGCTGGTCACTTTTAATTGAACACGTTGTCGTAGTAGAAAGATAGAACTAAGCTAAAAAAAAAAAAAAAGAAACCGCTACGTCGGCAGTGTGTCAGTCCCAAATAAATAACAACTTATAAGTCCTATGATATACTATAATAAGGTTGCAAGTTAGTCAGAGTCGGTCGGGTGACACATGACACAATCCGACTCCGTTTAGGATTAGAATTCGCTGGTTTATTTATTGACTGACTCTGCGGCCTTCATTATTATCTCTATATATACTTCTCATCTCTCTTTCGTTTCTCTAGTGCCTCCTTCAATCAACCTGACACAAACAGCATTGAACAGACAGATTGTGCAACGTAGCCTCGAGAGGTAATATGTTATTTATTTATTTATTTTTATAGTTATTATCTTTGGTTGTTTGATTTGGGACATGTTCTTTTTTGTAAATTCCGTTTGTTATTGGATATAGATTAGATTTATTTTGACGAAAACTATGTTGGGTTGGGATTATCCGATTAAAAATTATGTTTGATAAGCAACTCCTATGAAAACACCACATATATGTTTGATGTTTCTTTCAATAATCAATGAAAACGCCAAAATTTATTTGTTGTTTTTCAAGGTTTAGAGGAAATAAAAAAAAAAAATTAAAATTTAGTCTTTTTTTTTTAGGTAAGAGAAAACCATCAACTTTTCATTTTGATGTTAGGAGAGCAACTAGCCTCTCCTGTCAAATTAATTTTTATGGCCTTGAAGCTTTTAGGAAAAAAAAAATAGTAAATATATATTTTTGTTGTTGTTGTTGTTGTTGTTGTTGTTAAAGAGTGATGTTTTGAGGAAAACGAAGGATTAATTATTCTTTGTGGACATACACAAACAATTAGCTTGTTCCTTGCTTAGAGAGAAAAAAAAAATTGCTAATCTTTATAATTGCTCTAGAAGGAAATCAATTTCACTCTAATCTCAAGAACACAGACTGTAGAAGTTGCTTTAGAAACAATGCTCATGCTTAGACATATTTGCATACAACATCGGTTAAAGATTTTACCCCATAATATCTTTACTGGTAAGTTTACACACCTACCAAGTGGGCTTTGAATCCAAAACCTTGCTATCCACCCTTTCATAATTAGGATGATTTATGATGTGTTCTATTCCCAATCCTTTGTTTGAGATAAACTATCAAATTTTGCTTATATTTTACCCTTGGATTTCTTTTGAATTACATTTTTTTTTTTACAGAGCAGAAGAGTTTATTGAGACACATGATGGGCGAAAAGATTGATGCCCTAGATCGGATATCTGATCTTCCTGGATTTATCATGCACCACATATTGTCCTTCCTACCCCGAAAAGAGGCGGTAAAGACCAGTCTCTTGTCCAAGAAATGGAATTGTGTTTGGTCTTCATTCCCTATTTTGGATTTTGATCAATGCTGTTATGTTAAAAATAATGGTTGGCTCTGCCCGGATACACGTCATCGTAATAAGAAAAGAGTCAAGAGATTCATGAATATTGTGGATAAGTCTTTTGTAGATTTCATGAGCATAAGTTCAAGCTGCAGAAATTTAAACTTCACATGACCCTTGTTGACTTCAAGTTGGCTTCATTAGTTGATAAATGGATAGAGTGGGCCTTTGCAAATGATGCCAAAGAAACAGATCTTGTGGTTATAACTAAAGAGAAAACATATGCTTTACCTAGAGCAACATTTGTTGAACAATCAACCAATGGCTCTAAGTTAGAGCATTTTCTAGGAGTGCTGTGAAGTTTTATTCATTACAAAAGTTATTGCTTCGGGAAATTTGTGTGAATGAAGAGACCATCCAAGATATCATCCTCACTTGCCCTCTTATAACTGATGACGATATTATAGTATCAGTATGTAAGGGCCTGAAAACTGTGGAGATCTCCAAACTTCCTAAACTTTGTTACTTTAACTTGATTTCCCACGATAGAGATGTTGAGTGTGTCAAAATTGAAGCACCAAATCTACAATATTTCCGTTTTTCTGGTTCAGAACAATGTTTACTTGACATCACTGCTTGTAAAGATTTGAAAGAATTATGCTTAGACGATTTGAACATTACAGACCAGTTATTTCACTTCAATGTTACTAGATTTCCCCTCCTTGAAGGTTTGGTTGTCAGCAACTGCGATATGTTGAGAAGGATCAAGATTTCAGCGCAGAAGCTAAGGGATTTAAGAATCTTTGGATGCCAAAAGTTATTGGACGTTGAAATTGATGCTCCCAATCTATCATTTTTTCAATACTTCAACAACGGTGATAAAATGGCTAAGATATTTTCCAAGAATGCTCCTTGTCCTTTGGAATTCAATCTTATATTAGACATTGATCGTGTTGACACTCAATGGCTCCTTAAGTTGAGGGAACTTCTATTAATGTCAAATCAAAGAAAAACCTTGAGGATAGTAGTCATTTGTCGAGAGGTATGTTCACTCATGCAAGTTTATTGATTTACAACAAGATTTTTATTTATTGTCTATTTATTTTTGCGATTTCACACTTACATTTTTTGTGAAACTCTTTTGTTTTTGTGTATTATGAAGGTTACATTTAATCTTGAAGAATTGAGAGGAATGTCATTTCCTCCACCATATGAAATGGAACTTCTAAAGCTAGATGTACGAAACCCAGCATTGTTAATAGATTATACAACTCTTATAGATGGCTTGCTCTGGAGTTGTCGTCCAAAGATTTTGTCAGTGCCAATCGGTTTGGAGTCACAGGACAAGTGCATAAAGGTATATATTTTTTTTCTGCTAGATTTTATAGTGTCCGTTAATTGTGATTAATTTGCATATGAGAAGTTATATCAATTTAAGTGTTTTTGTGTCTCTGAATGCATGCTGTCATTGATCAATTTGTGGATGTGTTGAAACCTTTGATTTAATAAAACAAGCATTTGATTTGAAAAAAAAACATAAGTCTATAGAAATTAATGATTTTTTTAAACAAGCTTAGAAGATCAGGAATATTTCAATAAAAAGAACATAGGTAGATAGAAATTTTCTTGATAGATATATCAAGGATTTGATTGTGATGAATTGGTCTATATCACTACTAAATGGAGAAACAGAGCAATTGTATAATCAGTTACCACTATAAGCACAATTTAAAAAGCAGCACTAATACTACAAACATTTGGCCAACATGTGGTTAATGATACAATTTTTTCTGATTATGAAAAGCAATGATGATTATGAATATATCTAGTTTGTCTTAGAATAATTACTCTTGCTGGAACTTACTAATTTGGCTATAAATTACTCAATCTCTAGGTGCTATGTGAGAAGGTATTGAATTGAGAAGATCCAGTCTGCTGCTGTTCTAGTCATCACAAATGTTGGCGACATCATTTAAAAGGTGCAAAGCTAACAAGTATAGCTGGATTGAAGATGAGGGGCTTCTTAATTGCAAAACTTTGTTAGATATGTTGCCTACTCTTGCAAATGATCAGGAGATTCAATTAAGATTGGAGTGGGAACATCATTTACATGAACAGGTGGCTTTAGTTATTACAAGATTAGAATATGAAGTAAGGAGGTTCAAACCGAAGCCATTCATAAATGCAGTTGTTTCAAGATACTATGGATGTGTGTGGGTTCATCAATTTGGGTTTCAAAGGCAATCCATTTACATGGAACAAATATTTCAGAGATGGACAAACTTTGTGGGAGAGACTAGATAGGGGATTGGCGAATAACGAGTGGCTATTGAGGTATGGAGGAACAACGGTGCACCATTTGACTTGCAATACATTAGACCATTGCCCTTTATTCATTGAACCCGAGATGGTGGAACCAACAAATCCTAAGAAGCCTTTTCGCTTTGAGGAAATGTGGTTGGTAGAAAAGGGTTGCTCAGATATGGTGAGACAAGTATGGAGCAAGCAAGGTAGAGGGACATTGCTTTGGGTATTGTCCCAAAAAATGAAAGTTGTGGCAAAGCATTGAAGAAGTGGAGTAGTACTAATTTTGAAAGTGTCAGAAAGGAATTGAAGCTGAAGCAAAAGCTCCTAGCTCAAGCCAAATTGGAAGCACTTACAAATGGAGTTAATTTTCGAGCATGGGGCTTAAGAAATGAGGTGAATGATTTATTGGATAAATAGATGAGGATGTGGTTTCAAGGATCACATGCCCTTTGGGCTATTCATGGTGATAAAAATTCAAAACACTTTCATGGTAGGGCCACTCAAAGATATAGGAGGAATAAGATTGAAGGGATAAAGAATGCAAGGGGACAATGGTGTTCGGATCCTAAGAAAGTGGCAAAGGAGTTGCTGGATTTTAATAGTGATTTATTTTCATCAACACAAGCATGCCAACCCGACTTGCTAGCTGAATTTACCGAAGGCGAAGTTAAGAAAGCCCTCAATCAAATCGCACCACTCAAAGCACCCGGCCCTGATGGCATGCCATCATTGTTCTATCAACACTATTGGGAGTTGGTGGGTAAGGATATCACTACTTCTGTTTTATCATTCTTAAATTTAGCCACATTATTGGAACATCTAAATCACACCTTCAACACTTTGATTCTCGAGGTTAAAAATCCTGAATTAGTATCTTAATTTTGTCCCATTAGCCTGTGTAATGTGTTGTATGAGATTTTTTCTAAGGTGTTAGCAAACAGATTAAAGAAAATCCTACCTCACATTATCACCGAACACCAAAGTGCATTCATAAAAGACTGACTTATTTTTGATAATATTTTAATTGCCATTGAATCCCTTCACAAGATGCAAAACCACAAATCCACCAAAGAGGCAAAGCCTATGATAGAGTTGAGTGGCCTTTCTTAGAATGTGTGATTAAAAAATTGGGGTTCAATGAAAGAAGGATATCCCTCATGATGCTTTGTGTGTCAAGTGTCTCTTATTCTATCCTTATCAATGGTGTTCCTCATGGATTCATAAGGCCAACTAGAGGGATTAGACAAGGGAACCTCCTATCCCATTTTCTTTTTGTTCTAGGTATGGAGGGGTTGCCTGGTTTACTTACTCAATTAGCTACTAGAGGAGACATTCATGGCTTTTCCCTATCGAGGAGAAGCCCCCCCACTAACCCACCTTTTATTTGCAGACGATAGTTTGCTTTTTTGCAGGTCTAATCCGGAGGAGTGCCAAAAGATTATGGAAATTTTGCAAGTTTATGAATCAAGTTCTGGGAAGCAAATAAACAAGGCAAAACCCACAATCTTTTTTAGTTGCTCAACATAGGAAGAAAGGAGAATGTTGATTAAAAATACTATAGGGGTGGAGGAAATAAGGAGCTATGAGAAGTAACTAGGATTGCCATCATTAGTGGGGAAGAATAAGAAAGCAAGCTTCAATTGCATAAAAGAGAGGGTTTGGAGAAAATTACGAGGGTGGAAAGAACAATTACTCTCTCAAGTTGGTAGGACATTCTCATTAAAGCGGTTATCTAAGCTATCCCTACATATACCATGCATTGCTTCAAATTGCCTATTAGATTGTGTAATGAATTAGAGGGGCTCATTAGGAGGTTTTGGTGGGGACAAAGAGGAGATCGAAGGAAAATACATTGGGTTCGATGGGAAGAGTTTTGCAAGCCTAAGAGTGAAGGGGGAATGGGCTTCAAAGACTTAGCTTTGTTCAATGATGCACTTCTAGCTAATCAAGCATGGAGGTTGCTCCAAAATAAAAACTCTCTACTCTATAGGGTGTTCAAACCAAAGTTTTTTCCCAATTGCTCATTCATGGAGGCATTGGATTCTCAAGCTAGTTCTTATGCATGGCGAAGCATCTTTAAAGGAAGGGAAGTGTTAAAAGAGTGCATGAGGTAGAGGGTAGGTGATGGGTCCTCAATCAGAATTTGGTCTGATTCGTGGTTGCCTTCAACTTTCATGCCTTTCATTTCTTCACCAATGGTGTCGGGTTGGGAGGAGCCAACAGTGACTTCTCTATTGGATTATTCTAACCAGGGGTGGTGGCATGACACACTGAACTTACTGTTCAGTCCCAGAGATAAGGAGCTAATAAAATCAATTCCCTAGTGTAGTAAGTCGGTGGATGATGCTTTAATGTAGCTTTTCACTCCAATCGAGTCATATACAATGAAATCAGGTTATAGATTTCTTTATAAATCAAGGAGCTTGGATAATGGAGAGTACTATCCAGATGACAACAAAATATGGAAGAAAGTGTGGGGAATGCAAGCCCAGCCTAAGGTCTGAAACTTTTTGTGAAGGGCCATCAGGAATTCAATTCCAACAAAACACAATCTTAGGCGTCGAGTGGTACTATCAAATGATGGCTATAATCACTGCCATGGTGAGCCCGAGGATGTGCTCCATGCACTGTGGTTGTGCCTCTCCATTTCTCAGGTTTGGTCCTACAACAGCATGTGGGATAGCATAGGCTCTAGCCCACGTTATTCTAGTTTCCAAGACTTGGTGGAAACTATCATTTAAATAGGGAAGGACTTGAACTTGTTTGCCACAACGGTCTGGGCAATTTGGTATTGAAGAAACGCCATGAGGACTAGCATGAAGCATATACCAGTTTAGCAGGTTCATTCAGAAGTGCAGAAGGCAAGATCATTATATGTTCAAACCATCCCACCTCGTCCTCCTGAACAAACGCCTCATATTGCTCCTCGGCCTATATGGAAGCCCCGACCATGGCCAAAACTTAAAGTTAATTTCAACGGAACCATGTTTAGAGAGAATCAATGTGCTGGGGTGGGAGTCATAGTCCTAAATGCAGAGGGCAGTGTGTTAGCGTCCATGGCAAAGTGCTTTCACTTACCTTTCTCAGTTGTTGCCATGGAGGTGATAGCAGCAAAGAAGGCTCTTCAGTTCACCAAAGATCTTGGGTTCTCTTCAATTATCCTTGAAGGTGACTCGAAGATTGCTATTGAAGGTCTAAAGAGCAAGAATTCTTCCCTGAACGAGTATGGTCATCTGCTGATTGAAGCTAAGGAGGTGGCATCTTAGATGGACTTAGTGGAGTTCCCGTATGTGCCAAGACAAGCAAACAAGCCGGCTCATTACATTGCTAGACATGCGAGACATGTTAGTGAGTTTATGGTGTGGATGGAGGATGTTCCTCCACACCTTGTTTTTGTAATTCAAGCCAATTCAGCTATTCATCAATAAAATTATAGTGTTCTTTCTCAAAAAAAAAGAAAAGAAAAAAAGACAATATATGTGTTGAAATTATAATTTGTTGAACTTCTTTCACATATATTGTCTAATTTTTTTTTTTTTTTTTGGGTGATAAAAGCTAGATAATTATATTGATGAAATGTAAAAGAAAAAAACCTTATACAAAGAAAGGACTCTGCCCCGTAGGCCGTAGGCAGTGACAAAAAGAAACAGCACATATCCAAAATAAGGTCTGGGACATTATATTCTTAAAATGTGCAACAAATTGTATATTCTCTAATTTTATAACTCTAAAGAAATGAATGATCTAAAGTTTCAATAGCAAAGTGCATATGAATTTTTTCTTTTTTAAACTCAAATTTACATTCTAAAAATGTGTAATAAGTTATAGGAACTCTTAATTCTCAAAATAAAATTAAAAAAAAATAAATAATAAAAATAAAAAGCTATAGGAACTCTTTATATGGAGATCCTTTTGCAAATGATTCATCACTTTTTTGTGATCCTCTTGAAAGAAAACTTTGTATACAAACAAGATCAAGCACCCCTAATTTATGAAATAAATAAATAATAGGGGAGATTTCTATTTTTTTTTTTGGAGAGAGTTTCAACTTATGACGTCCGCTCCTGATGATAGCTCTTTATCATCAGAACAAAACACCAATTAGTTTTTGGTGTAGACGAGGATTGAACCCCAGATTTCTTATACAATCATCAGAGATTTTACCAGTTGAGCTAATTAGAACCCATATATTTCCTTTATTTTTATTTGTTCTTTAATATGTAATAAATTTATCAAAAAGTCTGAGTGGTTTAATCGAACCCAAGTTCATTATGACCCATGAGTAGCATTTCAAGATAATTCTACCACATTGTTTTTAAAATTCTAATCATTTAAATTTAAGAATAACATGTTTCTTTAAAATCCATCATGAGAGCTCTTTTATTGCTTAGTAGACATAATCTGTGTTTGAGAAAGAGTGTTGAGCCCTATGAACTCTACTAGAAGCCTAAATGATTTTGATTATTTTTTTTGGAATTTTTTTAACGGTAAATATTTTATAGATTTGTCAAAATTATTTGGTAATTGTCTAACTTGACGGTGGAATAGGAACCAAGAAGCTAGAGGTTGTGTGTGTGGTAGTGTGAGAGAGAGAGACAGAGAGAGAAAGCAAATAAATGAGACAAATACTATTTGAATTTTGGAAATATTATCCCCAAAAAAAAAAAAAGATTTAGGGGTCACAATAAAATCTCACAATATTTTTATAACAAGTGAGTTGTCCATACAGAACTTAGACATGATAAATGTGCCAAGTTTGACTAACATGACTTTTTCTTTTTTTCCAATTTCTTCCTTTACATATTTCTGGAAAACCTGGCTTCTCTTTACATTTATTCCAATTCTAGCTAGTCCCATTTATTTTTGGTTGTTGGCCTATTTTTATCCATACCACAGTCTTGAAATTTTTTAATCCCTCTCACTTTTGTAATGTGATTGCTCCTAATAGTGTGATGCTTCCCAACATAAAGAACCAATTGTCTGCATTAACTAAGTTGCATTTAAGTAAAATCAAAGTTAATTAAATGAGCTATTATCAACTTTCTATTAACTTCTCAAATTTTGAGTAAACAAATGAAATGTATTTAAACTTCTAAATTGTGTCCCAAGTTACCTTAGTATTTTTACCAAAAAAAGAAAAGAAAAGAAGGTATGTATCAACTAGAAATTAAATATTACTCAATTATTTATTTATCCTTTACCCACAAATTGATGTTTGCCAAATCCCAGATATATTTTACTTTATCACCTAATTTTCTTTACATTCTTTTGAGAAGAATATCACCTATTTTTCAATTTCTTACTTTATCACCTCTTTTGAATTTCCCATTGTAATCTAAAGTACTTTATTTTTATTGGTTTATTTTACCTAATAAAATATAAGTTAAAAATTACATTTGTATTTAAAAATCTTAATTTTGTTTTTTTAAAAGATTATTGATATATAGAATTTCAACTTAATGAGGTTCACTTGACGATTGCTCTTTATCAGTTGAGCTAACTGGATCATCAATGATATTATTTTTATTGCACACCAATCACAAACTGCCATCTCAATAATTGTGAATTTGTTGTTCAATTAATGAGAAATGTTACATCTACTATACTTTCACAACAATTTCTTAATGTATCTTAAAAAGTTAGTTAAGATTTAATTAAAAAATGGATTTTTTAAGTACCACGTGGGTGTTAGTGTTGTAATGGCTTTCCCACAATATATAATTTTCTAGAATGTTTTTCTTTTTATCATTCACTCTGCCATTCTTTCCTTTTCACATTCTCTCCGCTAATTGTCTGTGCTAGCCATCTTTGTGGCTCTCTCTCAAGTATCTTCGTTTGCCTTTCATAATACTGTAATTCTTACATTCTCTCTCTTTTTTCTCTTTTTCTGACTCATTCTTTTTGCTGAATCATTTTTGTTAACTTAATTCACAATTCTTGTTGTATTACGTATTTTATAGACTTTATAGTTGAATCATTACAACTCTCGTTATTGAAAGTATTGTTTGGCTAGTTAATTTTTCTTCTCTATTTGTTCAAAACCCATACTCAATTTTCTTGTTACCCAAGAATCAATGAATGTGATATTATTATTATTATTTTTTTCATTAAACATTCCATAAGCAGTTTCCTGGAACCAAAGAAACACTGAATTTGATATTATTTTCTAGTTTTTTTTTTCCCCATTACTGGATTCGTTACAATTTGTTCATATAGAGGAAGATTTATTTGTATGTTTTGAACATGATGGTTGTAATCTAATTGAATTAACTTTAATGCACCTGATTACACTAATGAGGGCTTGGCTTAAAATTTGTGTTACTTTGGTCCTAATGTTATGCATGCTTGTCTTGTGAATTTAGAATGAGATGAATGCATTTCTTGGAGTGCTTTTCATTGGCCTAATTCTCACTTGGCATTTGCAAATGTGGTTTTTTGTTCAAGTTGATATAACAAACCTCTGTAAGTGGAAGATTGGATATTGCCTTTATGAGAGAACCGTGTAGAAGTGTATTTTGTTTCTTTAAAAAATGTACGAAATTAAAGGGCAATGAGTATTAGGATGCCATCTCAGATTAGAATGATCCCAATTGGCATTATGTTTCAACATTTTCAAAAGCATTGTGCTTAAACAGGGAACAAATGTGTTCCCTGTGAATAAAAGCCCCTATGTTTGAGAATAAGTATCTATTTTAGTTTATATAGTATTATGTCCCTATTATATGCTAGCATTGTTTTATATATGATATTTTTAGTAGTATTTATAAACTATATAAGAACACTACCTGTGAACCCTCTTTACCTGTTAAGATGTATCTAAATAGAAAAATACCCCAATTTATATGAAAATTGGAATACTATGTCAAACACCAAAATGGTATTTGACATGAAGTTTATTTCACAATTTAGATCAAGGAATTCTTGAATAAACTGAAAGCTGAGGCTTGATAATGTTTGATTTTTTGAAACTAACTTTAATTTTGACCCCTTCTTGTTTCAAAGTTTTGTTTCTGTTTTGTGTTATTATATAATTGGTTATAGCTTATAAGATCAAAGCAATGCTCACTGGAAATAAATCTTAGATATGGATATGTTATGTGTATTACATATCCAGTAGTTGCTTTTATCTTGTCTATTGTCTTCTATATTTGATGAGGGAACATGAATTTTTTAAATTGCATTTATTATCTCATCAGAAAAGAGTGATAGAAGTTTAATTATATCCCATTATTTTTCTGTTTCATCAAATAATTCAGCAAATCTCATAAAACCTTGTTGTTGTTCCTCCTCTCACCAACATTGCATATGGCTATTGTTGAATACGATTTGTTGTTATCCCCTGAGGTTGAGGGAATAACAAAAATTATGCCTTCCAATGGGTGGAATGACAACCATAATAGGTTTTTGTTGATTCTTCACTTCCAAAATTGTGGTTCTGACACAAAGCTCATAGCAATTTCTATGCATAACAGTTGTAACTATAAAGGACAAACATTTCATATAGTGAATAAGGTATGTAGTTGCATAAAATTTAAATAAAAAAATTGTTATATCACTTTGCGAGTGGAATGCTACAACCTAGTGCACACGTGGCAAGTATTTATTAGGGGAGTATAGAGTGGAGCAGGAAAAGTGGGATAGAAGATTTGGACTCTGTTACATATGAAAAGCTTGTGAAAGATGATGTATAAGGAAACTTTATATTTTTGGATATATGTTAATTTTAAAACCTATTATATGTACTAAGGAATAACTTTTACATCCATTTTAAAGAATAATAGCTATTCTTCAATTTAAAAAATAGTTATTCCAATGTAATAATTAATTCATGTAATAAAATGTAACCAAATGACCGAATTGATACTACACATGAATAACTATTCAATTACAATAGCTATTACAACATACATACTCTTACTATATCCTTAAAACCTTCTTTCATTATTTAGTATTTACTCTTTCAAGCCTTTCTATATCTTTATTTTTTTAATTTCTTTATTCAATTAATGATTGTAAACTTTGAAATTTCTTTGGTACTTGTGGTCAAGACTCTGTACAGAGTGAAGATGGTGATATAATTGATTATTGATATATTTGTAGTGATTCTGATTGCTGTTAGCTATACATTCCACTTATTTTTATGAAAATATGTTGGGATTTTTCATAAACAATAATGTTTCATGCATTCTAGTCCAAAAGTACAATTGCATATCATATACGATTTAAAAAAAAAAAAAACTATAAAATACTATTCCAAGACTTTTTTTTCTTACTAATACTAGGCAAAGAAGTTAAAGGATTACATCACAATATTAGGAGTTTGCCTTGCTACCATAGTAGCTAGGTTTGTACTTTTAATTAACACTACACCAAAATAAATCTATTACATCAAGTGTTAATACAACAAAATTAGTATAGTGGTATTAGACATAATATCACATCTAAAAATTAAAAGTCGTTACAATAGTAACTTAAAAATAGTAAATTATTACATTAATAATAATTAGTTGTATTAATTTATAATTTTTAGTTGCAATAGAGATTTTAATACTAAATTGAATTTAGAATTTTTTTCGCAATAACTTAAATTGAAGAAACCATTGTAATAACTTGATACCAATTATATATTTTGCGATATATTATAATAGAAATTTCAAAGAGATGGCTTATTACAACAAATTTAACATTGCAATAAATAAAATATCAATTATTTTATAATCTATTGCAATGACAAACATGAAGCTGCAATGAATATATTATTACAATGATCTAATTCCAATTATTTTACAATATATTGAAAGAAAAAATATGAAAAAAATAATTATTACAATAGATATACCGTTGCAATAATTTAAACTCAAATTATTTTTGTCAATTCTTTATAATCTATTTTAATAAAATTTATGAAATAATAGCCTATTACTACAAGATATTCGAAGTAATAAATTGTTTGTTGCAATAGCAATTATATTATTACTTCAAAATTTTTATTAAAATATTTAAGGTTTATGGCAACAAAAATGTTTTGTAGCACAAACTTATTATCTCAAATTTTATTGCAACATTTTGCATAAACTATTGCAATGACTTCGATGTTATTGCAACAATTTTTTTTGTTGTAATAAACATTTTTTATTGTAGTGCTTGCAGGGGCAAGATCTGTGGGAGATCGTGGTTGGTGGCGAAACCACACCTCCTAAGAATGCTGAAACTTTGCGAAAGTGGAAGATTAAAGCTGGGAAGGCTTTGTTTGCAATCAAGACAAGCATTGAGGAAGAGATGCTGGAGCACATCAGGCATGTAAACATACTAAAGGCTGTGTGGGACACCTTTTCAACACTATTTTCAAAGAAGAATGATGTAAGGCTACAGTTGCTTGAGAACGAGCTAATGTCAGTGGCACAACGAGAAATGATGATCACACAATTCTTCACCAAGGTAAAGTCTCTCTGTCGCAAAATCTTTGAATTAGATCCTGCATCAAATATTTCTGATTCAAGAATGAGAAGGATAATAATTCATGGGCTGAGACCCGAATATAGAAGCTTTGTAGCTGCCATTCAAGATTGGCTTGTCCAACCATCATTAGTAGAATTGGAAAATTTGCTAGCTGACCAAGAAGCATTGGTCAAGCAAATGGTTGGGGTCTCACTAAAGAGTGACGAGGAGGTACTCTTTAGCAGTCACTATAAAGACCGACCCAAGAGAAGATTTAATGCAGGTTCTAAGAATAGAAATGATGAAGATAGAGAAGATAAAGAGAGCTTTCAAGATGGAGGAGCTCGAGGAAGTTGCGACAATAATGATTGACGATCCACTAGTCCCAAAAGCCTTAATGTCAAGTGTTTCAAGTGTGGAAAAATGGGCCACTTTGCACGAGACTATCGATTCAAGTGGAGAATAGATCAAGGAAATATAGTGACGTTTAGCAACCTAGAAGATTATAGCGAAGAAGAATGGGTTGTTGAATCGTGTCTGGCTGTGATAGAGCCAGTTGAATAAGCAGTGGAAGAGGAAGCAATGCTAATAGTCTCAAAGGAAATTGAAGAGAAAATGCCTGAAAGCATAGGGGAGCAATCTAGGAAAGATCAGTTCATGGTAACTGATGAGTTACAATCTTTTGAGGATAAAGGTGAGCCAGAGTCTAGAGAAATAACCCATCACTGGCAAACTAGTGTTCACCATAGGACACTAGAGGAGGATCGACCAAGAATTAAAGAAGAGATTCACGTATTAAAGCAAGTGCCAAAGCCCAAGGATATGAAACCCATTAAATCTTGGAAGTTATGGAAAATGGATGATGTAAAGAATGCTTTCCTGTATGGAGAGTTGGATCGAGAAGTTTACATGGAGTAGCCAAAGAGATTTGAGAGTAAAGCCCAGCCAGACAATGTCTGCAAGCTACGAAGAACACTTTACTTGTTGAAACAAGTGCTGAGAGAATGGTATGACGACAATGGTGAAATTGGGAGAGAGTCAGTGTCGAGGGGGAGTGTTAGAAATCAACACTAACTCTCTTGTCTCTAGAAATTTCTAGAGTATTCTAGAAACTTCTAGAACTTCTCACACAATCTCTCTCTCTAGAAATTTCTGGAGTTCCACTCAATTTACTTCTCTCTGGAATTTTCTAGAAAGTTCTCTTGCATTCCGGAAATTTCTCTATGATGCTCTTTCCAGATTTCTCTATGAAGATATCTCTAGAGACTTCTATGAAGAAGAATATCTTAGCCACATGTTTATAGAATAGTCTAGAAGCTTGATAAATAAAGTATTCAAAAAGAAGATGCTAGAAGCTTCAAGTTGGTTTCCTAACCAACATACACCTAGTATAAAGAGATGTAATGAGCTATGAAGTTGAAAAGTAGAGAAGACTAGTGTGAGAGACTCCTAGAGTGTGAGACTAGTGTAAGACTAGTGAGAGACTAGTGAGAGGTGTGCACTAGTGTTAGTGAGTCAAAGCATCCGAGCTTGTAAAGTGTTGTAATTCAAAAAGTCAAGTTTTAATAAAAGCTCTTTATTCAGTTATTTGTTCAACAATCTAGTATCAGAGCTTCCGCTAACTCAACAAATCTGGTATCAGAGCTTCCTCTAGTTCAACACTAATTTCACTATTTCTAATTGACTGAGTTTGATAATGGTGGGGTATGTTTCTGTGGCTGTCTCTTGTTTTACTCAAGGATTTTGAATCCCATATTTATGGGAGGAATTTTTTAACATAAAATATCTTCCAACTTTTTAAGCATAGCACAGGGAACTCTAAATCTGCTGCAATGGTCACAATCTGGACTTGAAATTGTGATTTTTGAGTGAGGTTGGGTTTCTTTTTTTATATAAGTCAGTCTCTAATTCAGTTTATGATGAAAGCAAAGCCTAAAATTTTCTTTCAGTTTTATAAGCTCCAATAATGAAGTGGTGCTTGTCATTTTAAGCCCAAACGATAGCAGCTGTAGTGCAGAGGTATTAGTAACGAAATTCTGTAGTGGGACTAGCAGTAATGGTGGAGAAAGTGAAGGTGGCTTATCTGTTAGGTATGACATGCAACCTATGTTTGTCTTCTTCAGTCTTCCTATAATTTTCTGAAGCAGCCAAAACATGATGGATCTGGCTGTAAAATACCAAACACACCTAATTAGCCTTGTTGTGTAGATCCCCAATGCACGTTTAAATGTGTAATTGATGATTCTCAAATGGAGTCTGATTTTCTTATCAATTGGGAGCATAAAGTTCAAACTCAATGGAGATTATCTTGAAATTTATTGATGTAGTGAAGCATTTTTCTCATATAATAACCTGATCTCTCATCATCTCAAGCTCTCCCCTCTTCTGGATTTCATTTTATAATGTCATTCTTTATTTGATGTATATAGTTTCTTTGTTTCCCCTTTTTCTTTGTATATAAAATATATAAGTGAAGTCTCATTTCAAGTTGGTTCCATAATATCTTGTTTTTGTATTTGCGGTGGGGGCTGTGTTTCCGGCTCTGTGAACTGGTAGATTTGTATCAACTAGTATATGCCAAGAATGATTTATTACGTAAATTTGCTTGCTTGTAGGGATGTTTTGATTTTCTTGTTTGATAAAAAGAAATTCATATTTTTTTATTTGTTAATAGATTAATTTTTCACCGTATATGTCTCTTATTGATCTTCATGTTCTGTTTGTTAACTAGCAGTTGTTTTATGATCTGAATTTCATACAACTATGCAAGTCATTTTCTTGATCTTCATATTAGTACTTATCTTGATCTCTGAAGAGATGCAGTTGTTTGCTTTGTTAGATTAATTTAACTCAGATTTCAAGGCTTATAGTGAGACATCTTCTCAACGAGGGGAAATCATGATAGCGCTTAAAGCTCTCAACTGTGGCCCTGTTGACACTGATAAGCTTTATGCAGTGGTGATGGCAACAGAAGCTTTTGATGAGCAGATGCTTGCAACTACTTATGATCATTTGGTTTATGATGAATTGGCAGGAAGATTCTTTAGGGCTAAAAATGCTAAACTGTGAAAATTTTGGTTAGAGAACTTTTTCACCAAAAATGGTGGTCAATAAACTTTGTTAAGCATTATGAAACAATGTTAATGGTAGTATTACGGTTATATATTAGGGAACAATGTGTCTTTTGAATAAACTTGGATGGTAGTAGTGTTTTGGATGGTTATGTATTAAACCAGCATGGGAATGGTATAATGGTTGTGTTATGGAAGAATGTCAAGTGTTTGGATGATTATGAATTATAACTTAGATGGTGGTGGTATTATTGTTAGGTATATGTATTACAAATGCTTTCATTTTACCTAAGTGTGTCAAAGTATATGTTTCAGAGGTAGAAGTGCAGTCAATCTATATGCCTTATAAAAAAATAACTAGACTAATGTTCAAGATTAAAACAAGGCAATGGACCTTAATGTCCCTTTTGTGTCCTGTACTGCAATTTTTCCAAAAAAAATAAATGACAACTGGAACACGTGTGCAAATGTCTCAGGTCGTCCCATGTCTTACACGGTATTGCACCTCGAATATAGTGTTCATGATTTCTAGCTAATAATTACTCAAAAATTGTAGTACTGTTGGAGATTTCAAAGAGAAATATGTCGCAAATAATTATTGGACTCTCAAATCGTTGTTTTCAGATTTGAATTGTTATTATGTAGTTGTTCCAAGTCCATAGCATTGGAAATAGTTGAATAGGTAACTGAATAGTTTACGTTTTTGTCATGTTGCTTATTTTTAACACCATTTTGCTTCCAATTGATTTATCCAAAAGAAGGCAAACAAGCTCTCCAACAGAGTCTCTCTCTCTCTCTCTCTCTCTCTCTCTCTCTCCAACTATTACTGTTAAACTCTTCTATTTACTGCCTCTACAATCTCTAAACCCTTTTCTCTCATTTCTCTCTTTGAAGCTTGAAACAAGCAAAGAATAATGTCAGACTACTTGCCTCCTAAAGTCTGCAAATCTTTATTCACCAAAGAAGCGATGTGGGACTCTCTACCTCATGAAATCCCAACCCATGTTCTCATACGTCTACCTATCAAATCCATCGTAACTTGCAGCTCAGTCTACAAAACATGGAAATCCCTTATCCAAAACCCTACCTTCATTTCCATGCATCTCCACCAATCCTCTAACAACAACAACATGAAAAAGAACACTACGCATTGCATTGGGACGACAACGAAAATTTTATGAACACACTAGGTTTGGCTTCCCTTTCCATGATCGAAGCCCTTGCGAAATATACCGTGTGGTGGGTACTTGCAACGGTCTCATCTGCCTTGCTGATGATTTTTATGTAGACTATCATAAATTCATTCTCTGGAACCCTTGTGTTAGAAAGTTTGTGGAACTTCCTCAACCCAATATCACCTTCCACACACATGGTGGGCACGATGCATCTGTTGAATTTGGATTTGATTCCAAAACCAATGACTGTAAGGTGGTGAGGTTTCTGACTTTTCTGGATAAAGATGACTGGGACTACGAGTCTCCACCTGACGTTGAGGTTTACTCACTAGCCATGGGTGAATTAAAAACGCTTACTACTTTGCCTCCCACAGGAGCTGTAACTTTTTGCGACCCACTGGCTTTTGTAAATGGGTCTCTACAAGAGATTAAAGATCTTGGGATTGTTGGAAATTTTCATACTTTTGTTGATTCTTATGTTGAGAGTATAGTTTTGCTTGACAAACCTACTGTGCATTTACGTAGAGAAGAAAATGTAGGAACAACAGCACGAAAGAAGGAATTTATTATGGCCCTTACATTTATGTTTTTCGCGTTGATGGACCTGTTTTCATTGCTCTCAAGCCTGAGGACTCTCGCTTATAGACTATGTTTCAATGTTTATTGAGTCGTTTTCTTATTGTTTTAGTTTGTAATTCCTTAGGCCGCTTTATGCAATTTGTGCATGAAGTAATCTCTTTTTATAAAATTTTATTACTTATAAAAAAAAATTGGAATATACATGGCACTTTTCTTTAAATTCTTATTTCTGATTGATTGCCTTAATTGAGTGGTTTTACATTTAAAATAGATAGCGATCAGTTTTATTGATGAGATAGTTGAGTAAATAGCATTTATTACATGTACTGCAGAGTGATTACCTTAATTGAGTATGTATTGATACTTGAATTAATCATGAGAATAAAGAAGTTTTATCTACATGGATGCAAATTTTTGTAATTCAAGTTTCACAGCAAGGGACTTTTTAAAGAAGTCAAGATCTTCAAATATCTGTACATATCGGTTTTTATGTGAAACATATCTTGGTGCATGCAGCATACCATGCATCCTTTCTTGTGTTCACTTCCCTTAAACTTTAATCTAAATCAGAATAAGTTTCAGGGAGACCAGCAAATTGGTATTTTTTTGGTGGATGGTTAGATACAAATGCGCATCTGTTAGTTATTGTTGAAAATTGAATGATCTGGATCTGGTTTTGTTGATGGGGAGAGCATGTATAGTATAATCAATATTGTAAAATCATAAGCTACTTTTCATATTGACTTGTATCTAATTACATGTATGTGTTCCGTCAAAAGAAAAATTATTGCATGTATGTGCCTCGGGTATGATGCCAGCACGGCAGTACTTGTATGATATAGATGAATTCTGTTGGCATCTCACACCCTTGATCTGATGCCGGTTCTTGTCTGATATCAGATGGACTAGTACAGTCAACAAATGCACACAAACCAACCAGATGGTAATGCATTTTCACAAGGTCAGTGGTTTTATTCAACAAACATGATAATTAAAAGCACTAAAGAGTGTATCCTATATTATAATACAGAAATTGAAGAATGCTTACATTCAAGAAATGGTATAAAGTCCAAAAGAGCTGTATCATCTGCATCATTTTTCTTCCATGGCTTAACAGGAACAAATTTCTCTTGTTGAAGGCAACTTTCTAGTGCATGGCCACTCAAAGAAAAAATCTTTGCCGGCTCACTATTAGGTTTTGAAAGATCCTACCCAGAGAAATTACATCTTATTATCTGCACTTTTCTATCTGGTCCAGCATCAGACTTGATATATTGACATGGATTCACTGCCTAATTTGATTCTCTACAAGTATATTATACAAATAGATTAGTTGCTAATTAATTCCATGTGAATGTCATTTCTGCATTTTTTACCGAAAAACAAAGCTAAATGTTCATCTTCTTTCACCGATGTGCTCTTGATCTCCAACCTGTGGTCACTTAGAATCCAGGCTACTGATTTGTAGCTTGTTGGTAGATTTGAATCTTATAAGGTATGGTAGACCTATAGTCAAAGTTCTCCTTTCATGCCCAATTTCTCCAATGTGACAAGATTTTGATGCCAATAGTTTGGATTTGAAATCTCTCTCTCTTATTTGGATATGTACATGGAAGTGGAACTGCCCTCCCAGGACATCGATTTATTGAAATGCAAAAAATGACACAACCCTAAAACATGTGAAGCATAAAAGGAGAATTGTGTAATAAAAAATAAAAAAAATCAAAGTTAACCCCGAATAAATTAAAGGTCCAAATTAATCATGGAAGAAGAGAAGGAGAAGCAACTAGATCCAGCTATCACTCAAAAATCGACCAATAGTCTAAGCTTTCAACTTATCACAGAAAGATGGAACCCCTCAAAGGTCCAAACATGTATATAACTGCCTTACGCCCTTACCAAGGCCAACTGCAAGCAGCTGACATAAATCTACACCTGCAGCTGTCTCAAGGACCAATGTAAATCACCTGTGTTTGCAACTACACGTTCAAGTTGACTATTGACAGATTATCACAAATGGAATTTGAAGTGATAATTGATTTATCTATCGACATCTAAGGACCTCCCTAGAGACACAATTGTGAGAGGCTGAGAGTTCAAGCCACCCAACTTTATTTTAGCAAGAAATGATATCTGGGAATTAATGTAATGTACGGATTACCTTGTGCACTTGAAAAAGGCAGATAGGTTGGCGGGTGAAGGCAATTAAAGTTACAAGACCAAAAGTACTCACCTCTCCTTATGTTCAAATCTTCCATCTACATGGCAGCAGTAGGCAACTCTCAGAGATTCATGACAATATCATTCTGTGTGGCCTCCAGTGTCCTTAAACACTACTATTCAGCAATTTAATAGCTCACCAAAAGTAATTAACTTTGTCAAACATTTTAAGTTTCCTGGTTAACTCTACATGTTGGAACCAGGCATAGAAATACACAGAGATATTCAAAAGTCATGTTCAAATAAAATATTGAATTAACCAAAATAATTGAGATAAATCAAGAACAGATATTTGATTATATGGCAATCCAATTTGGCTCAAGATTTTTATTATGGTTACAGCCAATGGCATACAGCAGAGGCCCCTTTCAACAGGTGGTAGAATATGCATGGCAAAATTCAGGCCCTGCACCAGGTACTATCAAGTCAAAAACTTTCAAAGCCTGAAAATGTATTGAAGACAATATACAACTAACAGCTATGAATTATTCATTTTTCATCAGTTAAAATTGTTTTAAGCGATATATCATATATGTAATCTCATGGCCAACCACGATTACAGGTAGAGAGGACACTTGGCGGACGTGCTGATTGATACCTAAGTTTTCTTTTTTGGGTGTTGATTCCAAACTAACCTATATTTTATTTTATTTTTAGTTCTACAATCACACTTTGCCATAACTTTGGCCACAATTTGATATTATATTAATATCTTCTGTAATGGTAAACCATCACTTTCACATGAGCACCAAAACTCATAATCTCACGTGTCATTTTATACGGTAATAATCCAATTTGGCCAAGGTTTGCATGTTCACCCTCGTAGGATCCGGATCCTCTCCATTTCCTTTGAAATGGAGAGGGCTCCAGTTGACGGTTGGGATTTCGTCTAAAATCATCCACGCCCAAAAATGATCCACGTCATTTAAAATATACTTAACTGGGGTTCAAAGCATTTTAACTGGAGTTAAACTCAACCGGACAAAAAAATCAAACCCCTTTCCTACCCCTTTCCTCTCACCAGCCGTTCAAACTCTCTTTCAAAATTTCAAAGTTCACTCTTCACTCTCACTCTTTCTTTAAACCGAGATTCAAGGTACCAGCCGTTCAAACTCTCTTTCAAAATTTCAAAGTTCACTCTTCACTCTCACTCTTTCTTTAAACCGAGATTCAAGGTACCAGCCGTTCAAACTCTCTTTCAAAATTTCAAAGTTCACTCTTCACTCTATCACTCTTTCTTTAAACCGAGATTCAAGGTTTTTTGGGTTTGGTCAAGGGTGATTTTTTGTGGCGAGATCGGCATGGTCAAGGACTTTGGTGATTCTAGTTGGAAGGTCACGGTACTCGATGGCGTGGGTTGTTTTGCGTGGGTCTGGTGGTTTGCGATGACATGGTTGTTGCGGCGGCGAGATCGGCATGGTCATGGGTTTGCTGATCGAATTTGGTCATGGGTGGCTATTCGATTTTGGCCATGGATCATTTTGGCCATGGTTTGGTTGAGTTTGGGTGTAGGTGTGGGTGTGGTTGCATTTGGTTGAGTTTGGGTGTGGGTGTAGGTGTAAGTCTTAAATGTGATTCTTATTATGTAGTTTCTTACCATGGTAATCTCATTGCTATTTGAGTGTTCTGTTTTCTTGATTCATCGTTGGCAATATTGGTGAGAAAAGATTATTTTTTGGATAGTTTCTCTTGAATTACATAGTCAGTTAACAAATCCTGTAGTTTAAGTGTTTAACAAATCCGTATCCCCTGTGGTAGGCCATATATTCCCTCTTCTTCTTCTTTCTTTTCTTGTTTTTTCCCTCTTGTTAAAACGTTTAGAAATATTCTTTCGTTCAAAACAGAGGGGAGAGCGAGAGATAACTACTATTAGAAAGAAAAGCAAAGGCATGACCACCCTCAAGCTCTCAAGAACAACACACCACTCCTTCTCTTCATCTTCAGCCTGGTACAAGTACACTCCTCCACCATCACCTCACCAAGAAGACCCTATACTCTCAGCAATCTCTTCTCAACTCCAAAACCCCAACATGTTATCAACCACAACCACAATCCCTACTCTCTCTCTCTCCACACTCTCTCCTCACCTTCTTCCAATGCCTCTCTTCTCACCCCACTTTCCGCCACCCCCTCCATTCCTATTGCACCATGGCCCACTTCCTCTGCTCCCACAACATGTTCCCTCAAGCTCAGTCACTCCTCCACTTCCTTGTCTCTCGGAAAGGCAAGGACTCGGCTTGCTCTGGTTTTGCTTTCCTCGTCGAAACCAAAGGTACCCAGTACTCCGATTCTGTGTTTGATGCTTTGATGATTGCGTATACGGATAATGGTTTTGTTTCTGATGCTATTCAGTGCTTTAGATTGGTTAGGAAGCATAATTTTCGAGTCCCATTTCGAGGGTGTGGATCTTTGCTTGATAAGATGATGAAGTCGAAGACAGCCTCATCGGCTTGAACGTTTTATATGAAGGTTTTGGATTGTGGGTATCCACCAAATGTGTGTAACTTCAATGTTTTAATGCATAAATTGTGTAAAGAGGGTAAAATTAGGGAAGCCCAGCTTGTGTTTGAGGAAATTCCGAAGTGGGGTTAGCGTCCCACGGTTGTTAGTTTCAATACTTTGATTAATGGGTGTTGTAAGTGTGGGGATTTAAAGGAGGGGTTTAGGTTGAAAAGGGTTATGGAGGAGAGTAAAATGCATCCTGATGTTTTTGCTTACAGTGTTTTGATTCACGGGTTGTGTAAGGAGGGTAGCTTGGATGATGCGAATAGGTTGTTTGATGAAATGTGTGAGAGGGGGTTGGTTCCGGATGATGTTACTTTCGCGACATTGATTGATGGGCAATGTAAGAATGGGAGAATTGATTTGGCCATGGAAATTTATCAGCAAATGTTGGGGAAAGGTGTGAAACCTGATTTGATTTCGTATAATACACTTGTCAATGGACTTTTCAAGATTGGAGATTTGAAAGAAGTGAGGAACCTTGTTGATGAGAGGAGTGTGAGGGGATTGAAGCCTGACATGATCACATACACTATTCTTATTGATGGGAATTGCAAGGAAGGAGATTTAGAATCAGCCTTAAAGATTAGGAAGAGAATGAGTGATGAAGGGATTGAACTTGATAATGTGGCTTTCACAGCTCTTATTTCAGGGCTGTGTAGGGAAGGAAGAGTTGTTGATGCAGAAAGAACGATAAGGGAGATGTTGAGTGCTGGTATGAAACCTGATGATGCAACATATACCATGATCATGGATGGTTTCTGTAAGAAGGGTGATGTTAAAATGGGTTTTAAGTTGCTCAAAGAAATTCAGAGTGATGGCCATGTTCCAGGTGTTGTAACGTATAATGTACTTATGAATGGCCTTTGTAAGCTAGGGCAGATGAAAAATGCAAATATGCTCTTAGATGCTATGCTTAATTTGGGGGTGGTTCCAGATGATATTACATACAACATTTTGTTAGAAGGGCATTGCAAGAATGGAAACCCAGAGCATTTTGATAGATTACGAAGTGAAAAAGGCCTTATTTCAGATTATGCTTCTTATACTTCAATAGTTAATGAAATCAATAAAACTTTAAAGGATCGCCAAAGGAGATGATTACCGTATCTCTTGGAAAAATTATAAGGCTTGTTGGCTCAATAGACTGGGGAAGGCCTGTCTGGAACATGAACATGGGAGACTTAGATGATTTCTTTACTTTCCATCTGCTAAGAGAACAAAAATGAATAGAGAGACTTAAGATGATTGCCACTGTAGATATGGTTTTCAGTCATGGACATGGTTGCAGCTCTCTGACAGATTTTGAAAGAGGAACAGAGAGTTGCTTTCATTTGGCTATATCATCAAAATAAGGCAACATTTCCTTTTGAGCCAAAGACACTATCTTGATAATTTCTTGATGTGTTTTTTTTATTCTATGGGTGACTGGAAGCACTTTAAGAGATTTGATCCTTGTCTCAAAATTTTCTGAGATGGAGAAGACTTTCTCTGAACACTCTCAGGTTTGTTGTGTATACATCTTAGAAGCTACATCTCACTTTCATGTTCTAAGCATCTTCATTCCTTGTGTAATAGAAGGCAAGGCATATACATATGAGAGTTGACAATAATCAGTAAATGACTATATGCAATTACAAGGATCTTGCTTGCTATTTGACTTGGGCTACAGATACGATGATATTTATGTGGCACCTCAAGTCAAATGGCTTTTAGATTATGTATACAAGAACTTGGGGGTTGTCATTGAAATAGGCACCGACATAGATGCTCAGAGAGCTCCTGAACTAGGACTGAGACACCCTCAAAAATCCCTTGGTTCACTAGAATTTTAACCAATACAGCACTACAGGTAACGTGATTTTTAAGTTGTTCTAGTCTGATAAACATATGACTTTTTGGTTTTCCCTTTTAATTTTAGTCTCAGAATTTTTCTTATAAAATAAATATATTAATTATTTAAAGCTTCATGGCTGACATGGTTTTAAAGGAAATCGGGTACTTCTAAATCCTCTCATTAGTAGGACAGGGAACAAAAGTAAGAAAGTTATGAGGGAATTAAGGAGTTTAGTCTCTTCCATTAATTATGATAGGAAGGCCGGTACAAACTCTAAAGGTAGTTTGAAATCCATTGGGTTGGGCTCAAATTATCCATGAATTTAAAAATACTATCCTGGAATGTGAGCGGTTTAAATAATTTTTGTAAGAGGATTATTGTGAAAATTTTGCTTAAGGAGCAGAAGGGTGATATTATTTGTTTACAGGAAACCAAATTGGACAATACAAACTCTACCGTTGTGAAAAGTTTATGGGGCAGCCCATTTGTAGATTGGGCAGTTTTGGATGCAAGTCACACTACTGGGGATATTTGGTTGGCATGGGATAGGAGGTTATTTGAGAAATTTGATTTTTTTTGTTGGTAGATTTTCTGTTTCTGTTTTGTTGAAGGGAGTGGTAGACGGTTTTGAATGGGTGTGTTCAGGGGTATACGGTCCATCTGATGACAGTGCTAGGAATGATATGTGGGTGGAACTTGATTCTATGAGATTGCGGTGGAGTTCGGCTTGGCGTTTGATTGGTGATTTTAGCATCATCAGATATTCGGTAGAGAGGCTTGGTTGTATCTCTTTTCGCTCAGCCATGTTTAAATTCTAATAATCCTCCCATGTCCAAAATTGATAGGTCTCTAATTTCAGCTGATTGGGAGGATCATTTTTTGGATGTGATATAGAAGTCTCTTCTTCGGGTGGTGTCAGATCATTGTCCTATTTTAATAGAGGCAGGAGGTGTGTTGAGGGGGAAGAATGCTTTTAAATTTGAAAATATGTGGCTAAAAATGGAGGGTTTTGTGGATTGAGTTCGGCAATGTTGGAGGGGTTATCACTTTGTGAGGCCTCCAAGTTATGTTTTAGCTTGTAAACTGAAGGCTTTGAAAGGTGATTTGAAGCATTGGAATAAGCATGTGTTTGGGGATGTGGCTTTTAGGAAGAAATGTCTTTTGACTAAGTTGTGGAAGCTTGATATGTGAGAAGAGCTGCAAGTTTTGTCTCTAGAAGATAGATCTAGAAGAACTGTGATCAAAGTTGACATCGAGCATTTAGCTTCTTTGGAGGAAATTTTTTGGAGGCAAAAATCCAAGGCCTTGTTTATAAAAGGGGTGGATAATAATACTCAGTTTTTTCATAGATTGGCTAACTCACACATGTGAACTAATCAAATTACGGAAGTGGAGGTTGAGGGTGTGCTTTATGAGGATGACAAGGAGGTTCAAGCTCAGGTGGTGGAATTTTATTAGAATCTATATCAAGAGCTTGAATTTTGAAGACCTACTATTGATGGCCTGGAGTTTGCTTGCTTGGATGAATTTGAGAGGCTATCTTTAGAAAGGGAGTTTGATAAGGAGGAGATTCTTGCGGTTTTAAAGGAAGTTGAAGGCAATAAGGCACCTGGGCCAGATGGTTTTACTATGGGTTTTTCCAAAAGTGTTGGAGTGTGGTAGAAGAAGATGTCATGGCTTTTTTGTGGATTTTCATAGAACCTGCATCTTTGAAAAATCTCTTAATGCCACTTTCTTATGTCTGATTCCTAAGAAGACCAATACTATTAACATTAAGGACTTTCATCCTATTAGCCTTGTGGGTCGTTTGTATAAGCTACTATCAAAAGTGTTGGCACATAGGCTTTGTTGTGTTTTGGATAAACTTATTTCTAATTCTCAGAATTCTTTTGTTGGAGGGAGATAGATTCTTGATTCCATTCTCATTGCTAATGAATGTTTGGATAGTAGAATGAAGAGTGGAATTCCAAGTGTGATTGTCAAGTTAGATATTGAGAAGGCTTATGATCATGTGAATTGGGATGCTTTGTTTTATCTCCTGGAGAGGATGGGTTTTGGAGAGAAGTGGAGGAGGTGGATGAAGTTTTGTGTTTCTACCGTCCGATTTTTAGTTCTTCTTAACGGCTTTCCAGTGGGTTTTTTTGGTAGTACTCGGGGCCTTCGCCAAGGGGACTCTTTGTCTCTTCTCTTCATTTCCTATTGGTGATGGAATTTTTGAATAGGCTGTTGAAAAGAACAGAAGATAGGGAGGCTTTCTTAGGGGTTTTCAAGCGAATTCTCATTCACAAGGAGGTTTGCATATTTCTCATCTTCTTTTTGCTAATGACACTATCCTTTTTTGTGATGCAACTAGGGAACAACTTTTATATATTCGGATGGTGATGATTTTCTTTGAGACTATCACAAGATTGAAAGTTAATATTGGTAAGAGTGAGATTGTTCCAATAGGGGTGGTAGGGAGTTTGGATACTCTGGCTGGTGTCTTAGGTTGCAATGTTGGTAGGTTGCCCATGATTTACTTAGGTATGCCTTTTGGAGCTTATTTTAAGGATGCATCAATTTGGAATCCTATTATAGAAAAAATGGAGCAGAAGCTTTCTGGTTGGAAATGTTTATATTTGTTGAAAGGGGGTAGATTAACTTTATTGAAAAGTACCCTTTCAAGCCTTCCCACCTATTTCTTATCCTTTTTTATTATCCCTCCCGTTGTGGCGGATAGATTAGAAAGGATTCAAAGAAATTTCCCATGGGGGAGTTTTGAGGAAGCTTTCAAATATCCACTTGTTGCTTGGAATAAAGTGTGTTGGCCAGTTGAAGCAAGAGGTTTGGGGATAAGGACGTTTGGTTTGTTTAATCAAGCCCTGCATGGAAAATGGTTATGGCGTTTTGGAAGTGAAACCAATCATTATGACGTTAGGTTATAGCTACCAAGTATGGGGAGTCTAGTGGAGGTTGGTGCACTAAAGTTAGTAGAGGTGCTCTAGGATGTGGAATGTGGAAGAATTTTAGGAAAGGTGACGAGAGTTTCTTTGGCTATGTGTTATATGTGGCGGAAGAGGGTCTTCATATTTGATTCTGGTATGATCTTTGGTGTGGGCACATTCCCTTAAAGGATCTTTACCCTAATCTTTTCTCCCGTGCTATAGGTAAAGAAGCTTGGATTTTTGAGTTGTTTAGTATTTCACTAGATGGTGGTAGTAGGAGTTGGAATATTCAATTCCACAGGGTTCCTAATCATTGGGAGGAGGAGAGAGTGTTTGCTTCTTACGAGCTTTTTTATTCCAAAATGCCTAAGGGGGAGAGCGGACTAATAGTTTGTTTTAGAAGTTAACTCCAATGATGTTTTTGATGTACACTCTTTCTATAATTCCTTATTAATTCCTCCCACCTTTCATTTCCCGTGGAAATGTATTTGGAGTAGTAAGGTACCTAAAAGAGTGTCATTCTTTTTATGGACTGCAGCTCAAGATAATATTCTTACTATTGACAACCTTGTAAAAAAGAACTTGTCTTTGGTTAATTGGTGTTGCTTGTGTCATTGTGATGGAGAAACAATGGATCATCTTTTACTTCATTGCAAGTTCGCACATGCCTTATGAAGTGAAGTGTTTTTGATGTTTGGTTTGCAATGGGTGATGCCGAGGACAGTTGTTTCTCTTATTTTTGCATGGGAGAATTATTTGGGGTTGTGCTCTTCTTTGGTTTGGAATATGGTTCCAGCCATATTTGATATGGCTAATCTAGAGGGAACAAAATACCTGCACTTTTGAGGATGTTGAGAAATCTACTGGTTTTTTGAAGCCTTTGCTAGTTGGAACTTTGTTTGGGTGGTCTCGTATTTGGAGTTTTACACAATGTATTTCTATTTCTGATTTTGTGCATTCTAATTTTGTTTGATTTGTTTGTATTTGTTTCTAGTACTTTTTGTTTATCATTGCGATCATGACATACTAATTTTAATGAAAATATCTATTACCTATAAAAAAAAAAAAGTTTAGCTGACATAAAATTTTCAACTTTCTTTCTGCCACAATCCTGCTGTAATTGATAATTTGCAGTAGTTGATGTCATAAAAATATATTCATTGATCAATTCTATATCCTTTGACCATAATTCTTCTTGGTTTTTTCTATGTTCCATCTCATGAGTTTGGTAAATTATAAAAACTTGGACCTTCCACATGATGTTATATCCTTGACATATCAGCACAGCAACAACAATTGATCAAGATAAGTCGAATGTTCAAATGATCCTATCTGCAGAGAGTAAAGGTCTGCCAGTATGCACCGAAGATTATATACTTTGTCAGTTTATCATTTACAATGCATCATTAGCATATCCTCCCTTAAACCTACATTCCACTTGCAGGTTTTCATTTGCATGAACTTCAGCCCAATTGGGGAACATTCTCTGGCATTTCATAAAATGATTTCATAAGAATCAGCTTGATTGAAATATAATAAATATCACTTACTGGTCAAAAAGGAAAACGAAAAAGAAAATAATCCCCTGATTTAGTAAAACCATTTTCTTTCAAAATGTGTTATCTCTTTACAACAAGACCAATAATGTCTGTTTGGGAATTCCAGGATAGGTCAAAGGGCAATGTGGAAGAGTTAATTGAATAAGTACGCCCTGGAATGAAGACAAGTTGTACTTCTTGTTTCATCTTGTCTATTGATAAACCTAGATGAGTTTTATGAGCATAAAATTGCGGATATGGACCTTCATCTCGTTTCTTTTCTGCCATACATTTATACTTTAACCCAAATCACTCATTTCCTAAGCATATCTGATACATTAACTGAAGGAGCATTGTCGACACAGAATGCCAACTTTCAAATTGTGTAGGTAAAGGAGATACTAGTGGGAGCAAATGAGTTTGATCGGTTGAGGGCACACAAGAAATTCAGTGCATAACCCCAGAATTTTGTTTTATTCTCATTGATTTCAAGTTTTGGATGCTTGAGGGATGAGTAATACAATACGAGTTTTCAAAAAGAGAGCCTCATTTGATGAAGCTTCTAGGATGGGGTTCAAGCCGCAGATCCAGAAGCAATTTGAATCCCATGAAAACAGAATCGAAATCCCACCCTGCCATCTGCTCACATGCTCTCCAGGGAGCCACCAAAAATTAAATCTGTATCGATGATACGGCCAAGTGTTTGACCCAAGATTGTCCAATTGCACGTCAAAGCATATCAGTCTGGCAAAAATTGAGCCATGTCTACAGCTTCCCTGGTTTTTCATAAGCCGTTTGATACATCAAATAGATTGGATTGAAATTATCAACATGTTTGACTTAATTGCAATAGTAAACATTTAAAAGTTATTTTATATTTATGTTGTCATTTCCATACCATCCCATCAACACATCATATTTCATTCTCACTGTATGTAAATGTAAATCAGGTAAAGTTGGTAAACCACCTGATGTAAAATGAAACAATGGCTTATGATCAAAGAATTCAAACTGGTTATGAAACAAGCAGAAAGCCAACCCCATAAATAGCAGTAGCTCTAAAATTTCAAGGTCACAAATCCTGATATAAATAATGTAATTGCCATAATTGTTCCCAATCATAGCATGATGAGTTTCCTGCCTTTTAAAATCCATGAAAAGCCAAATTATTAAATTGATTTCCTTGAATTAGATTGTTGGGGGGAAAAACAAACTTGCGGTATAATATAATTAGACATTGTAATTTGATATAGGGTCTGTTTGGAATCTACTTATTTTACTAAAATTGAAAATTTTTTTGCTGAAAATACTGTAAATAAAGATAAAATTTAGTTGAAATAGTACAGTCAGATTCATGTATAGTAGCAAAAATGAACTATATAGGAAAATAAGCTCGCTTTTTAATTTTTGCTATACACACACATAATCTGTAATTTTTTTTTTTTGAAAGGGGATACTTCATTCAATCAAAGTAAAGAAACATCACGATACAAGGCATCAGCTGCTGGTGGAGGAGAGTCCTCCATCCAGTAACGATCCTCATCTAAACAATTTCTAGCATACTGGGCCAATACATGAGCCACATGATTCCCACCCCTCCTAATACAGCCAATACTAACCCAGTGCAAACTCCGCAGCAGGAGACGAATGTCGTCCACAACTATGCCAATAGGAGAAACATTTTCCACAGAAGAAGAAATAGCTTGAACAACATTGATATTGTCTCCTTCAATAATCATCCTCGAAAATCCAGCATCTACTGCAAATTCAATGGCTCTACGGCATGCCAGAAATTCTGCTTCATCACTTGTGCGCACCATCGGACCACTAGCACTCATAGCGGCCATTACCTCCCCTTTTTCATTTCGGATAATTGCACCATAGCCAGTTTTTCCCAACTCCGGAAATATAGCAGCATCAAAGTTCATTTTGAACTCTCCTGGTGGTGGTGGCTGCCATGTATCACCAGCTGGTTGCTGTGCTCGTTGTACTCCCAGCCGAGATTGCGCTTCTCTGAACTCTGACAAATACTCCTCAGCCCGCTTATTCAGGCTACTTGGCACCTTCAGTTGTCCTCCATGCAACAGGCAATTATGTTGGTTCCAAACAATCCATGCTTGGGTCCAAAATAATTCAATTTCATCTTGAGAAAGACGCTCCAACAGCTCCTCCATTAGGTGCACCATATCCAACTGGCCGTGACTAGTTTTCTGCAGCTTTCGTACACTTCCAGCCCATATATCTTGGACTGCTGCACAATCCCACAGGGCATGAATAGTAGTCTCCGTTTCCCTTGTGCACACTGAACATCTGTCATCCCAAAGCACTTTTCTCCTTGTCAGGTTCGCCGCAGTAGGGAGGATTTCATGGCATGCTCTCCATGCAAACACTTGTATTTTGCTTGGTAGTCGAAGCTTCCAAATTGCCTTCCAACAATTATTTGCAGCACCCTCCACTGATGTTCCACCCCGGTTTGCATCCATTAAACACCTCCTCGCCACGTGGTATGCGGACTTTACACTAAACAGCCCCCTTGAATTATGCAGCCAAAAAACAGAGTCAGGCACACTTCTTCGGCTCAAGGGAATTTGGCAAATGGCTTCAGCTTCATCCGCATGAAATATGGCCCTTATATCCTCATATTTCCATAAATTCAACTCCGGATCAATTAAGTCTGCCACCTTCATCTCTCCCAAATTTCCTTGAACCAAATTGAGGACTTTGTTTGTTGGAAAATTAGGCAGCCATTTATCCTTCAGAGCATTGATTGAAAATCCATTCCCAACCCTCCAACAGTGACCGGCATGAATAATTGGTTGTGCTGCCATTAAGCTCCTCCACACAAATGAGCAATTAGGAGATTCCTTGGCCTCTAGGAATGATGATCTTGGAAAATACCTTGCCTTAAAGCATTGATAAAGCAGTGAATTGTTTCCATTCACCATCCTCCACCCTTGCTTGGCTAACATAGCCAAATTAAAGGCTTTCAAATCTCTAAATCCCATTCCACCCTCTTTCTTTGATACCGTTAGCTTATCCCAACTCCTCCAATGAATTTTTCGTTCATTGCCAACTTGACCCCACCAAAATCTTGCACACAACACTTCTAGTTCAGAGCACAATTTCAGAGGGATTTGAAATACACTCATAGTGTATGTGGTTATTGCTTGAACCACAGCCTTAATAAGGATTTCCTTTCCAGCCCTAGACAACATCATGCCCTTCCATCCCTGGAGCTTCTTCCAAACTCGGTCCTTCAAGTAAGAGAAAGTGTTATACTTAGCCCGACCAACCAAAGTTGGTAGACCCAAATATTTTTCAAATCGATTCACCTCCTGTACACCCAGAATTTCCAAAACCTGGCCCTTCTGCCTTCCCGAAGTATTACTGCTAAAGTAAGCTGAAGACTTTTCCAAATTGATACTTTGCCCAGAAGCTCTTGCATAAGTTTGGAGTATTTCTGCTATGGTTTCTCCTTCAGCCCGACTTGCCTGGCAAAACAGTAAAGAATCATCTGCAAACATAAGATTAGTAATCTTTGGTGCACCTCTACAAATTGAAACTCCCTTAATCCTCCCTTCTGATTCCGCTTTTTTCAACAAAGCAGTAAGGCCTTCAGCACACAACAGGAATAAGTATGGTGAAATTGGATCTCCTTGACGGATACCCCTCGATGGCTGTATCATTCTGAAAGGTTTCCCATTCACCAGAACAGAAAAGGATGGTGTTGAAACACAGGTCATCACCCTCTCAATCCAACCAGCTGGGAACCCCATCTTCTCCATAATCCTTTGCAAGAAGTGCCACTCTACCCGGTCATAGGCCTTGCTGATATCAAGCTTCAATGCTACAGCGCCCTTTTTCCCTTGTTTTTTTGCATGCAATGTATGAAGTGTCTCATAGGCCACTAATACATTATCAGTGATTAGTCGTCCCGGTACAAAGGCACTTTGTGTAGGTGATATGATTTGAGGCAGTACCTGTTTCAATATGTTTGCCAAGACCTTGGAAATAATTTTGTAAATAACATTACATAAACTAATAGGCCTAAATTCTGACATTCTCTCTGGATTTTGTACTTTAGGTATAAGTACAATATTTGTATGATTAATATCAGGAGGCATATTACCATTATTTAAAAAATCCAAAGTAGCTAAAACAACAGAATCACCCACAATATGCCAGAATTTTTGAAAAAAGAGGGCATTCATACCATCAGGTCCTGGAGCTTTTGTTGGTCCCATTTGAAAAAGGGCCACCTTCACCTCTTCAGCAGTATATTGAGTTGATAGAGATTCCCGCATGTCTTCTGTTACCCTGCTCTCCACTGCATTCAAACACTCATCCATTTGATCACCCGCACTTGCCTGAAAGAGGTCATCAAAGTAATCTGAGGCTACCTGACCCACGTCCTTCAAATTCTCCACCCACTGTCCCTGTGAATTCCGGATGCCACTTATATAATTTTTTCTTCTTCTTTGTGACGCTTTGGCATGAAAGAATTTAGTATTCCTATCACCATGTTGCAGCCAATTTATTCTAGACCGTTGAGCCCAGTAGATTTCTTGCTTTTGCAGAAGTTCATCCATTTTTTTGCTCAAACTCAAAAATTCAGCTTTGGAATCTTCAGTAAGTTCAGCCTCATTCAACCTGTCTAGCTGCTTCTGAGTTTCCTTGATGGCCACCGTATCTGGGTCAGTAATAGGAGAACCCCAAGCCATAAGGTCCGCCCCACAAGTCTTTATTTTTTCCTGTACAGCAGCCAATCCAACTCTATCCGTACCTGCAGTCTCCCATGCCTCCTGAATAACATCTGCACAATCAGCCCGAAGCAACCATGATTCTTCAAACTTGAAACTTCTCCCACTACGCTGCCTTGTTTGTGAGAAGGACTGGATATGCACTAAAAGTGGAAGGTGATCTGATGCATGAGATGACAAATGCACGACTCTACTCAACTGAAATCTGTCAGTCCATTCTTTATTAGCCACCCCCCTATCAAGCCGAATCTTAGTATTAGCTTCACCAGGCCTCTTATTACTCCAAGTGTAGGGATAACCCTTATATCCAAGGTCATGCAAATGACAATGGCTCAAAGCCTCCCTAAATGCTTCAATCTGTGAAAATTGCGGCTGCCTTGCACTCTTCTTTTCAGCTGCATGTAAAAAGGCATTAAAGTCTCCTATTACCATCCATGGACCCACAACGAATGTTTGTAAATATTTTAACAGCCTCCATGAGTTTTCCTTCTGCTGTGCATCCGGCCACCCATAAAACCTAGTCAAAAACCAAACAAAACCGTCTTCTTCAGTTACTTCAGCTAATACATGGTTAGCAGTGAAATTGACAATCTCCAACTTCACTTCATTCTTCCACAGAAATGCCAACCCACCCCCAGAATCCGGGTGTTTAACAACAATCTTATTCTGAAACGGTAAATCTCCATACAACTTTTCAAAACCTTCCTTGTTAAGTCTAGTCTCCATTAAAAAACAAACCGTGGGAACTTGCTCCCTCACTATCTTGCGAAGGCTTCGACTTGTCCAAGGGTTCCCAAGCCCTTGGCAGTTCCAGCTTAATAGTCTCATTGCTCCCGGCAAGGGTGGTTCTCCACCCCCGCCGATACATTTTCATTGCTTTCCTCTTCACTGATCAATTTTCCTTTCTTACATGTTTGCACCTCAACCTGCCCTTCATATGCTTCACGTGACTCTCTCTTTCCCAATCCAGGTAGCATAATATCTTTACTAAGACCTTCCAAGCCCAATTCCATTCTATTTATCCGGGTCCAAGAACCTTTGGGCTTGACAAAATGAGGCCCATTCTTATCCGGACTTAGTGTAGACCTGTCCAGACTTGGCCCTTGAGTTTGTATCGGCACATCCACCAAAACATCTTCAGTGGACTTAGAATTGGCCCCCACGTTCCCTTCTTCTCCAATTAAATCCTTGCTGAGCTGTCTATAATTCTTCCTTTCCTTACCCGTTCCTTCATTGGCTGAGTTTGCTCCCATCACGTTTGCATTGGAGTAAATACACTCCTTATTAGTGAGCGTAACTTCAGCAACTGTTCCGGAAATCACGGCCTCAGAGTTAATCACGCTGCTAGGGTTTCCAACATCTCCATGGCTTCCAATGTCACCCTTGCTGGCTGCCGTCGCCGTTGCATTCGTCGGAATACCCAGCCCTCCTTGTTTCGGTCTCCTTTCTGCTGCATTACCCGCTTCCTCCTCTGAATCTGCCATCTGACCTGAAACTTTAGGCAATGAAACTCTTGGACGACCACCCACTGCCCTAAGGAAATCACCATACTGATACTCAACTCGGTCACCCCTTTTCTCCACTGAATAATGTGCTGCACAGTGCCTTAAATCATGGCCTAAGATTCCACAATAGTGACAAAAGATGGGTAATCTCTCATACTTAAATGATACCCACGTTTTAACACCATCCGATCCAGCAAGAAACCCTCCCCGTCGAATAGGTTTTGAAATTGGTAGGGCTACTCGAACCCTCATGAACATACTGATATCATCTTTCCGCTTCTTCCATTCCACCTCCTCAACCACACCCAAGCGACTTCCTACTTCCTTTGCAACTTGAGGGGAGACCATGTCGAATGGTGCATCCCATATTTGAACCCAGAGAGATGCCGCTTCGAATCGAATGTTGCCCACTGTCATACCCTTCTTCCACCGCTGCAGTAATAGAAGCTGATTATCAAAAGACCAAGGGCCTCCTCTCAAGATCCTATCCAAATCAAACTCCGATTGAAATTTGAATTGGAAGAGATTTGGCCCTACTTCAAGAATCTACATTGATTCGTTCAATCCCCATGCTCGCCTAATCGTATTCTTCACTGATCCTTTATTAAACGATTTACACGTTAAGAACTTTCCAACCAAACTCAGAGTACAACTTTCAATAGCATCCAATCTTCCTTCATCCGTGATGGTTATAGTTTCCTCCTCTTCAGTAGTTAGCTTCATCTTGTCAAGTTTATCACACACAACATCATCCATTTTGCCTGGAATACCACTGGAAAATTACCCTTCGCACACAGCCAAGGGAGGGAGTACTCGCACTAGAACGAGAGAGAAAGCTCCACAAGAGGGAGAGACCCTTATTTTTATTTTTGTTGAGAACCTCCACATAATCTGTAATTAAGACAAGCTCCCAGGTATAAATACTCATAAACAAAATTTATTTTAGACGTACAAAACTGCCCAGACTACAAAAAGTGATAATCCCTCCGCAAAAAAACTTATGACTAACTAGCAGGAAGCTGACCGGCAATCTCACCCTAGGTTGCTGGACAAAGTTCATGCGTATCACCCTTGGCATCTGAGACCAGCTTGAATTTTTCACCCCCTTCCAGCTTGTCTGTGTCACCCCTTAACTCGTTCTCACTGAAGAGATCCCTTTGAACAGGGACACACATTTGCTGCTGGGAGGAAATAACATTTGCAATAGCTCTGAAACCTGCTGCAGATGCCTGACTGCTACCCACTTCATCTTGGTCAGCACCAAAAACATTGGGTTCATCTGACGATTTGTCTTCTTGTCGTGGAGGGGGCACAAAAAAGGGTATTTTACCTCTCTGCCAGTCATGGAGGACCATCTTTTGCCGCAGTCATCAAGTCAGGTTCACCACCCTAGCTAGACAGCCCATTTGTAACATAGTAGTGTCAATAATGAAGCACAACTGTTAATTTCAAAATCAAAAGTAATAACATCAAGAGCCGAGTTGCCATTAATGGATTGGTGTTGTACATATAATGCTAACCATTCAACGTTCAACGGCGTCAGAGTTATGGACACTTGTTTTATGTCTTTTGGAGGTAAGTTGGGTGATGCTGGGTTCAGTGATTGCCCACTTAACATGCTGGAAAGGGGTAAGCATGATAGTAAAGAGGCTTGGGAGTCAATTTTTCTGTGCTTGAGTAACACTGTATAGGCGTACTTTTGAGGGAAAGGGCATGGCACATCTGAAGTTTTTGTTCCTCATCTATGAGTGAATGTTGACTTTCACCTCTTTTACCACCTAAAACCTTGCTGACTTCCAAGCTGATATGAAGTTTTTTCAATACTATTGCAATTTTTTTTTGGCTCTTCTTTTGTATACTTCCCATGTACTAGGGTTGTGCCCCTTCCTGTTCTTTTTTAATGAAATTACTTATAAAAAAAGAACCTCAAAGACACATAAGAAAAGGCAAAGTCTTCTAATCAAGTTAAAAATCATATCAAGCTGAATTGAAGAATAATTGCAAGCATTCGACAAAAGTGGTATCCTAACATCACCATTAAGCATTATAGCTAATATAAGTACCTTACTTATCAAAAATAATATATATATATATATATATATATATATATATAATTGTACCTTCATAAGCTTTCCTGTCAATTTGCATAGCTGAACTAGAAAGTCATTATCATCATTCTTGAGATCACCACCAAACAAATAATTAGCATTCTGCAAACAATGTTGTATATTTCTCTTAAAAAAAAAACGAAAAGAAAAACAGGCAAATAAAGGAATTAAGAGTCTCATACAGAAAGCCTAGACAAAGCAAGCAAACAAAATAATACACACGCTATAAAATCCTAGAATAAAAACCAAGGAACATGTTGAACTGCACCCTTTTTTGTATTTACTTCTTGTCAAATTCACTAAAGCCAGACTCAAGATAACTATTACCTAAAGTCCATTGATAGCAATCAGTGATAATGGTCCATGTGACTTTTATATCTAATATCCAATATTTGGTATTTTTAACACCATGAAGACCCAAGAAATGACGGTGTATAACATAAAAAGCAAGAATGAATTCTGATGTTGTTAAGTTTTAGTACTTTGCTCATAGCTGCAGTTTTAACACCAACGAAAGCCTAGGATAATCAAAGTGGAAAGAGACCACTTGACACTGGGCTCTAGCCCAACTGGCACCTCCTCTCTTATAAGTGCTATACGGAGGGAGAGATCTTGGGTTTAAGACCTACCAAAAAAAAGTGCAAAAAGACCTCTTGCCAAGAGATACTTGGAAAGGCAGGATGCCCTAGAATGTATCGTTAGAGTCATGACATGATATTTTATTAAAATTAAAACTATAGAAGAGAGAGACGCACCAATCTTTTATCTTATATGCTCTTTCCAAGTGCTCCTTCTTCACACGTTTCAAAACTTCTCCAATGTGTTCAGAAGCACCCTGCAGGTTCGTGACACGTACCCGGAAACAAGGGCAAAATCCTTATTAAAAACAATATAAATGACTCATAAAATACCAATTTGCTTAATAAAAACACGCAAGCATTTATTCATGACTTCATTTTGGAGGGGACTCTCAAATTCTAGTTAGTGCCCTTAATGAAGCTTCTTCCCCTCCCTCTGCTGTTGCTGCTATTGTCTGTGGGGCCATTTCTGCTCTTAAGGTATTCCGTAGGGTGGATGTTTCTTATGTAAAGAGGGCAGGCAATAGACCTGCCCATCTATTAGCAAAATATGCTATAGGCATAAATGATTTTGCGGTTTGGGTTGAGGAGAGTCCTAGCTTTATTGATCAGGCTCTCCGCCAAGATGTAACCTCTGCTGCTAGAGTTCAATGAAGTTTATTCAGATTTCCCATCAAAAAAAAAAAAAAAAAAAAAACACGCAAGCATTAATATGAAATAGAAAGAGAGAGACAATGGAGTTCTCTACAGATCCAATAAAATAAAGAGGCAAGATAGCAATCATTAGGGACAATATGCAACAATAAGGTAAGATTAATTTACTAACATGATGACCGAATTCTCATAGTCAAGTAAAAAAGATACATCATCTCAAAATAAAAAGAAATAAAAAAAGTAATAAAAAAAACTTCAAACATATAAACCACAAATAAAAATAAAAATGAAAGGCACACCAAAACACAGATAAAAGCAAACTAGTTTTAGAAATGTTAAGCCAAAAGCCTTGTAGCTGAATTGACACCTCATCATGCACAAAGTGCTTAGGAGTTTAAGGGGGAAAAATGTTCGAGAGATAAACTAAATTAACCCTGAACAATTTCAAATCTAGCTGAAGACAGTTTGAACATGATGCCCAATCACATGGCACATATAATATAGGTTTGACTACAATTTTACTGCATAATGTAACTCAATCATGATGATATTGCTTCAATGGCACATTCCTGTATTCTACAGTTTAGAAACCAAAGGCATAATTAAGAACAAATAAGGATAATTATAACAATAGCATCAGCAAATCAATGTTTCAAAATTGGTTAAAATTTATCATGGAAGCACATAATTAGAACATACCACACCCTTAAGTACAACATCTGTTTCAGAGTCACTGCTCTTATAAACAACTCCAGAGTTGTCAATCAAATGGATCCTATTTGTGAGGGTAATTTGTGAGGGTAATATACGTCCACACTTTAGTCTCACCAGGAATAGGAGCAGCTTTGCAAACCTTTGAAGAAGAACACAAGTATGTCAGTAAACCAAACCATTAGCACAACCTTGTCACATAAAAGCAATAGATCACAAACATCATTAAAATTAAAGTCCTTTTTTTTTTTTCTCGTATTAGTAAACTGGATGCTCTCTCACTTGACTAGATAAATTGGACTTTCTGTTGTTTTATGGATAAGAAATATTGAACTTTGTCTTTCCTCAAGAAGGAACACAAGGATATAAATCCTAAGAATGGGACTCTTTACCAATGTCCTTTGCTGGCAAGCTTCTTGGTATTGACAGTAATGGTAAAATGTGTATGTAATGTGTAATTTGAATCATCCAAAGAAATATTCTTGCAATGTAAGATCAAGATTTAATCAAAGAAGACACTAGCAGAATAGCATAGATTTTACATGACAAAATAACTTGTGCTGACCAAAAAAAAAAAGAATTCATAGCTTTAAACCACCATCACAAAATACACAAAGCTTATTGCAGGAATTTGATTATGCTTTCTTATTTTGGCCTCCCAAAACATAGCTCCACACTCATGCATGTGTTTCAGGCAGTAGGTTGAGCTACAGCCTGGCAGAATGCCACCGCAAGCACACAGTAGGGAGGTTGAGGATGTTGTACGACAGGCAAGATATCTCAATTCTAAATAACATGTTCATATGCTAACATTATGGGGCATTCAAAGTCTACTACAGCATAACCAGAACAAATCACAAATAAATCCAAAAAAAAATTTAAAAGTAAAATGAGTCCAAATTTAAATGCAATCTACTTGCACTGCACAAAAGGTAACCAAATTATTTAAGTTCTGTTTTATGATTCAATGATCAAACTACTATAATATATCAAATATAACATTTAGAGAAATAAATATATGAATAGATCCTTGTTTATACAAACAGGCCTAGTATATATGATTATGTGTGTGCCTGCATGCCCTTAAATTAAACTAGCCGCTGTAGAAGAATAACACATCATAGGCAGCTAAGGAGAAGAGAAATATTACATTCTTTGTGCGAAGTGTATTGATAACCGACGACTTTCCAACATTGGGATACCCAACAAATCCGACAGATATGGATTGCTTGTCACTTTTTATGCAAGCAAATTGTCTCAATACTGACAGAAGAGAACCCTGAGTCCAAGAAAGATATAAATTTGAAAAACAACATATTAGAACAGCTTTTTAAGCTAAATCACGCTAAGAGTTACACATACACAATGTGCAATTTATATATTCAGTGAATCCTAAACTTTGAGTATAAGGTCCTTCCATAGTTCCATACTAATCATGTTAAGTGTCTATTTGGAAATAATTTATTTAGTTGAAATTAAAATTTTTTTACTGAAAATACTATATATAAAGGTAAAAATTAGTTGAAATAGTATAGTGAGACTCATAAATAGTACCGAAAAGTGCAGTAAAACTTATGAATAGTATAAAAAATAAGCTAGATAGTAAAATAAGCTGGCTTTTTAAGTCATTGCCAAACACAACCTACAAGTTCCTTTGGATGTGGCTTGAAAATAAAAGAAGGAAATGAAAAGAAAAAAAAGTGCATGTGTGTGTATTTGGCCATAACATTATATGTCTACATTGTAGGATAATTGCTGGTCATAATTTGGCCAAACTAATTGAATCAAATTGAGTTTTATTTAATTATTTAATTATTTATTATTTATTTATTTTATTTAACACCCTCCATCCCATTTTATTAGGCCTGTTTAGAAAATCTAACTTTTTAGAGTAACATCATTTGACGCATTATCTTTTACATAAAAGGTAAAATTTTCCAAAACTATGCTCCCTAATTTAAACTTTAGTGAAAGAGGGGCATTGACATTTTAAATAACGTAAAAAAATATGTTAGGAAATTTATTTATTGATAGTAATAGAGGCCGAAAAATTAAGGACGGAGGGAGTATATGAGTTAGGCCCCAGGCGGAGGGGGGTAAATGAAAGTGCAAAGTAGTGACATTTGTTTCATGAGATGTGTGTAACATAGTAGTGCGTATAAAAGGGGAGGTAATGTTATAGGAAACATCTAGAATTTGTAATAATGATAAGTTCTGCAAAGCATACAACACATTGTTAGATATCAAGAAGTTAGCAGTTATCATGATCTTTCCTCGTGAGTAGATAGATTACACTTTTTGTGTTAAATTAGTCAATTCAGTCATAGCAATGCTACCGTCACACCAATTTGTAATTTATCCACAAAAAGAAAAAGAAAAAGAAAAAGAAAAAGAAAAAGAATAAACCCATTTAACCTTTGAGCCTGTTAACTGTAGATTCAAGCCTTCAATTTTAGTTGGGTCTTAACTTGGGACACACAATAAAGAGCACAGCTCCAAAAAAAATTGAATTCAACTCTTCATAAAAGGGTCTAGGATTAGCATGAACGGTGATGGTTTTTTTGGTGGGTAGGCTATAGGCCTCATAGAAAAGGGGCCAGATAAGGTGTTACCCAACCCAGTTCTTATCCTTTAGAGATTTGTTTTTAGGTGGAAGCCATCCTTTAGAGACCCCACTAATGCATGATTAAAACATCATGCATGTTTTACTTTCTTTCTTCACAAGATCCACACCTTTCCTTAAAATAATATAATTAAAAAAGATTTGCAGCTTTCACTTTTAGTAATGAAGATATAGTTGATGGTGGTGGAGATGGTGATGGTGGTGGTGCTGGCAGCGCCTATGCACTTCGGGCCCATTTTGGTGGCTAGATTACTTATTACATAGTATTTGTTCACATCAAAATCAGGTTTTTGTTTTTCTTTTCCATAACCTTGATTTGGTTCGGTATCTTTTAGTCATTTCTTATTATTTGTCTTATAAGATGTTCTGTTTAATATTAATTACTAAGATTTTTTTTTTTGGTTTTTTGCAGAGATTATGGAATTGGAGGACTTGGGAAGATTTTGTTTAATGTAAGTTAAATTATGTTTGATTAAATCAAAAGTGTCGAGTTAAAGTTACATTAGGTGTTATTTGGTTTTATTTTTTTTAAATTGTCTCTAAAATTCTGAATTTGGACATTTGTTTTCATCCTGCACTGCCATATTTCTCATGTTTAGTGTGTTTATGATTTGTAAGTTATTTGTTTTTTTTTTAAAAAAAAACTCTCTAAAATTCTGAATTTGGGCATTTTTATTATTATCCTGTATGGCACTACCATATTCCTCACGTTTAGTGTGTTTATGATAAAGACAACAAACTGTCCTTAACTAATACTTTTCCGGCAAGTGATTCTATTCGGTTTATTTAACAAAAAATTGAATAAACCATCTTTTGGTGATGCAAAAGTGATTGCTCTCCAAATTTTAATCCAATTTGAAAATTTTGGATTTTCTTGATATTATATTTGTTTACGGTAGGACTTTAAATTTTTTTTTTTTTTGGCATGTGAAATGCTAGAATTTTTAGTTTCCATAGGAGGCATAACCTTTTGTTTCTACAAGAAGTTAGGTTGACAATTAGTAGATAAAATATTCCTAGAACATCATTGAGATGCATTTCCTTCTTTAATGTCTTTCCTTCTTTAATGTATTCTTCCAACAGTAATCTAATTACAACTAAGCACCCTATTACTATTCTGGCATCCTTCCAATGGTTGATGTCTTCTTCCAAAATTGATTCCCTTCATTCTGTATGGCGATGCCCTAATAGAATTTAGCAGGATAATGTGTCATCAGTCAGAAGCATTTTGTTTGTGAAACCTCTTATAATTTCCTGTTGTATGGCTCTTCTTGTTGCCTTCATTAGCTAGTGTCTTGGATTGGGATCAACACTGGAGCAACATCCTTTGAACCGTCCTATCCACTTCTGTCTTTAGCTTGGTATGCCAAATCCTCCCTTCCTCTTGTTCCTCCTTGTATGTCCTACCGCTAGTAAAAAGATCTACCAATCTTTGTTTATCACTGTGGACTTGTCAGTCTGGTTCACCTCTCTATTATTTTCTTATCCTTCTCATTTTTACAAGGCTTTAATGCACTACCAATCAAAGTGTTACAGAGCATTAGTGTTTCTTAGAATAATCACCACAAAGAGACGGCAAAACAAGTGGCTTTCAAAAAGAAACAAAGAGATTGCAAAACAAGTGGCTTTCAGAAAATTTATGCTCTATCATAAAGCAATTCAATCATATTTGCAATTAAACACTTTTCACACAACAACACAATACCAACTAAATATTAAGGAAGCACAGGTGGACCATTTTGGCCTACGCACTCAAGTTGGATTCGTGTGGACACACCATGCGGCCCTGGACGCGCGTGTCTACACGCGCGTCCACTGATGATTTTTTTTTCTAACGCTACCCGATTCGGTCCAATTCTGTTCAATTCAGTTCAAAACGGTTCGAAGTTGGACCTAATATGAGCTAAAATGCTTATAAAAAAACATTAATTTCAAACTTATCTTTTATTTAATTTTAGTTTCAAACTTTCAATATTGTATTCTAATTTATGAACATCATGTATTGGTTATGTATTCACTGTATTGTCTAGTATTGCTTTTAAATTGATATATGTTTACCATTATATGAAAAAAAAAAAAAATGCTTAGCAATATATAGAGAATAAAAATAAAAATATATTTAATAATTAATTAATAAATGTATCCTGCCGCACTTGCGTCTTACTTTTTCAAAAATTGCTATGTTGCCGCACCACACCCATACTTTTTCAAAAATTCGCTACATGAAATGTTTGTCCTTTATAGTTGCAGCTTTTATGCATAGAAATTGTTGTGGGCTTTGTGTCAGATCCACAGTTTTGGTAGTGAAGAATCTGTAAAAACCTATTTTGGTTGTCATGATTCCACCCATTGAAAGGCATAATTTTTGTTATTCCCTCAACTTCAGAGGATAACAACAAATCGTATTCAACAATAGCCATTTGGTGAAAGGAGGACCAACAACAAGGCTTTATGAGAGTTGCTGAATTATTTGATGAAACAGGAAAATATTGGGATATAAGTAAACTTCAATCACTGTTTTCTGATGAGACAATAAATGCAATTTAAAAAATTCATGTTCCCTCATCAAATATAGAAGACAATGGACATAATAAAAGCAACTATTGGATATGTAATACACATAATATATTCATATCTAGGATTTATTTCCAGTGAGCATTGCTTTGATCTTATAAGCTATAACCAATTATATAATAGCACAAAACAAAAACAAAACTTTGAAACAAGAAGGGGTCAAAATTAAAGTTAGTTTCAAAAAATCAAACTTTATCAAGCATCAACTTTCAGTTTATTCAAGAATACCTTGATCTAAATTGTGAAATAAACTTCATGTCAAATAACATTTTGGTGTTTGACATAGTATTCCAATTTTCATATAAATTGGGGTATTTTTCTATTTAGATACATCTTGACATGGTAAAGAGGGTTCACAAGTAGTGTTCTTATATAGTTTATAAATACTACTAAAAATATCATATATAAAACAATGTTGGCATATAATAGGGACATAATACTATATAAACTAAAAGAGGAACTTATTCTCAAATATAGGGGCTTCTATTCACAAGGAACACATTGTTCCCTGTTTAAGCACATTGCTTTTGAAAATGTAGAAACATAATGCCAATTTGGTGCATTCTAATTTGAGATAGCATCTTAATACTCATTGCCCTTTGGTACATTTTTTAAAGAAACAAAATACACTTCTACACAGTCCTCTCATAAAGGCAATATCCAATCTTCCACTTACAGAGGTTTGTTATATCAACTGAAAACCTTTCTTGAACAGAAAACCACATTTGCAAATGCCAAGTGAAAATTAGGCCAATGAAAAGCACTCCAAGAAATGTATCCATCTTATTCTAAATTGACAAGACAAGCATGCATATCTTTAGGACCAAAGTAACACAGATTTTAAGCCAAGCCCTCATTAGTGTAATCAGGTGCATTAAACTTGATGGTTGTAATCTAGATTACAACCATCAAGTTCAAAACATACAGATAAATTTTCCTCTATATGAACAAATTGTAACGAATCCAATAATGGGGGAAAAAAAAACAGAAAATAATATCAAATTTAGTGTATATGAACAAATTGTAAAGAATCCAATAATGAAAAAAAAAAAAAAAAAACCTAGAAAATATATCAAATTCAGTGTTTCTTTGGTAACAAGAAACTACTTATGGAAAGTTTAATGAAAAAGAAAAGAAAATAATATCAAATTCAGTGTTTCTTGGGTAACAAGAAGAATGATTATGGGTTTTGAACAAATAGAGAAGACAAATTAACTAGCCAAACAATACTTTCAATAACAGGAGTTGTAATGATTCAACTATAAAGTCTATAAAATATGTAATACTACAAGAACAGTGAATTAAGTTTTTTTTAAAAAAAATGAAACTTTATCAAGCATTTGCTTTCAGTTTTCACATTGAACAAAACTAATAAAAGAAAAGGAAATGAGGCAGAAAAAGAGAGAAAAGAGAGAGAATGTAATAATTGTAGTATTATGAAAGGCAAACGAAAATACCTGAAAGAGAGAGCCACAGAGATGGCTAGCAGAGAAAATTAGTGGAGAGAATGTGTGAAAGAAAGAATTGCAGAGTGAATAGTAAAAAGGAAAACATTCTAGAAAATTAGATATTATAAGAGAATGATGGTGGGAAAGCCATTACAACACTAACCATCTAGTCTACACCCACGGGGCACTTAAAAAAAATCATTTTTTTAAAATTAAATCTTGACTAACTTTTTAATAACCATGGTGTAGAATTTAATTATTCCCAAATGTATTGCACCTAAACCTTATATATAAATAAAATCCCTTCTCTCTAAAAAAAAAAATCCCATCTGCCAATGGATTTTGGGGTTTTGATATGTGTGTGAGCATATATCTGTGAGTGTGCTATGTATGCTATGTATATTTCCTATAATGCAGCTTGTGCGCGTGATGTGTGCTTGTGAAAAAGAATAGATGTTACCTGCTTGCTCTATTTACTTTGTGCTCTGTTGATAGCTGAAAAAAATGACCAAACTTTAGTTTAGGATTTTAGCTAAAAATGGAAAAAGAAAGATGAAAGATTTAGAACAGAGTAAGAAAGAATGATATTGCATTGTCTTTGTTGTGCTCCATCCCCTTTTCTCTCTTCCTTTGCTCTTGTTTCTTGTTAAAATTGCTGCCTTTGGTGCTACAATGGGGTCATTTGCTTGCTTGTTGTTGTCTGTTGGTTTGGGTTTGTGGAAGAAAGGAGGTTGCTTTATGAAGTTTGCTGTAGTTGATGTTGTTGCCATTGTTGTGGTTTAACAATGGTTGTTGGGTTATGAAGAAGGTGTGAAGTTGGGTTTTTGGGCTTAATGGGATTTTTTTGTGATTTTTGGGTTGTACAACGAAGGTTTTCTGCATTGGGGTAGGATTTTCATGGAGATGCTTAGAAGTTAGAATGAATACCAAGGAAAAATGGGTTTATGCCTTCAAAGTGCTGTTGATTCAGATTTTATTTCTCTCTCCTTTAGAAAAAGATGAGCATATAAGGTCCTTTTACTCTGCCTTGGGTTTGAATGACAGGAAAGGAAGTAAATAGAAAAAAAATAAAAATTAAGGGAGAAGGAAATATGTGGGTCTAGTAATAGGTTTTTTTTTTAATCAAATTTATAAGTTCAGTTTTCTTTTCTCTACTGATGTCTTGGTCTAATAATAAAGAGTCAGGAGCAGACCTCATTTGTTGAAATTTTCTATAAAAAAGAAAAGAAAATTGCTATCCAAACAATGGAAAAGAATTAATTTCCTTTCCTAACTATAGAAACGTAGCTCAAGGGCAAAGGACTTCTATGTACTGGTGTGAGAATTAATGGAGGTGCTCTCGACCAAAGAACTAGAGGTTTGGGCTATGGTATCATGGTCCATATGGAATGCAAGAAACAAGTGGCTCTTTGATAGAAAACAAACTCAACCTTGCGACATCTTGAGAGGAGCGATGAACCTGTTGCAAGAATACTAGAGACTCTGCCAATGACTGAACCGAACTGAGAAACATAGCCAAAAGAGAATTCCTGAAGTCTAAAATTCGTATTGTAGGGCTAAAGTGTTTTTTATTTTAAGGCTGCACAGGAATATGTTGTATTTGTTTTGGTCTGGTGACATGCAAAGACATGCATAGGCCCATGTACCTCCCACTGGCATGTCCTGGTGGATGAGTTTGTAACAACTATACAAATAGCTTATGAATAAAAATTTTGTCTTCTACATTCAAAATATATATATATATATATATACACGAAATATGGAATTTCACTAAATGAATCAACAATAAATCTCAATTGTACCAATTGTATCTACTTTAACAAAAAAAGTGCAGGCCTCTTTGACAGAAGCACTTTTTCATTCCTTATCCTAACAAATTTGTCATTTTTCTTAGGAGAATTATTTATTAGAAATAAATGGTCTAGCATTTGACTCTGCACCACTTAATTGAACACTTGAAAAGTAACTCAGAAGGTTAAGGGAACACTTGGATATATATTTAGTTTACGTGGATACTTGCCTCGTGAGATTTTGATTTTGATTTAACAAGGTAAAGATTTTCATTTATTCATTATAAGAGGTGTATCTTTGGAAGCCAGAATTAAACAATATTTATATTGAAAAAATAGGTCAAGCAAAATTAATACAGGGTACAGGACCTTTCAAGGAATGATTGGTGTGCGAGACCAAAAAGGGTAATGAAACTCCATTTCTTCCACTTTCATTCATTGATTCATTCATTTTTGTTAAGATTAGATAGGCATTTATTTTTCTTACAATAAGCTTTGAAATTCAAAAAAGTTATATATATATATATATATATATATATATAAATAATAAAAAAAAAAAAGATAAATTTGGAAATTTGGGAAGAGGGAAAGGGATCGAACAAGTTCTTGAAAAAAAATTTCTCCAAAGATTGAGTTAAGAGGAACAAATTAAAAAAAAAAAAAAAAAATCCTTTTATCAATAATTTGAGTAAATATCTTAAATCTATATTGAATTGGTAAGTCTATGTATCAACCAAATAAATTTTGTTATAATGTGAATCAACTCAATTACGATTGGTCTTGAAAAAATTTCTTGGGTTAATATTTAGTAAATCCAATCTTAAGTATTGATGATGCCAAAATCGTTAGTTGGATCACTCGTCCAATCCGGAGTTTTAGATGATCTTGTAGAACCTGCAAGATAAAGAGAGTTGAACGAAGAGACCACCAGATTGTTCTTAGTGGGGGAGTCTTTGATACTTAAGTTAGTATCAGCTCATATCTTTTGTATATAGATAATGTTTTGTAGTGGTTTTTGACGTACCTTAGCTAGTGAGACAAATTGTCCCTTTTATAGGTGACTTAGGTAGCTGTTGTACATAAATTAGGGTGATTATTACCTTGATTGTAACGTTCTTTGTCTTGATGAGAGTTTTAGGCCTTTGTTGGTCGTTATTGAATGTGTTGAGCGGTTATCTTTGATGGCCTACAAATGATGCAACGTTGTCCATATTAACGGACAACCTTAATGATTTTTTTGGACTCATCAGTTGCCCCTCATTCCCAAGTCTGATTTTGCTTTATGCTGGTTAGGCTTAAGGAATATTCTTGACTTGTTTAGATTCTAGCTTCTTTATCTTCAACTACTTTCTTCTTCAGGAATGTTAGTATTTCTATGACGACCTCTTAGTATCTGCCTTTTGAAGGTCTTTTTGGATGTTTGAGGGATCATAACTTGAAAGTGAGCAGATTTCATTGGACGACATGTGTGAGGTTTTAGTGTCTTCTTTGGATCCCTTCATCATTCTTTTGTAAATTGAAGAATTTTGATATTTGGATGATGTTATTCTTCCAAGATTTATATTCTTGTGTGAAGAATTTTTGGCAACAGGTGAAAAGGTCTTAGTAAAGTCATGACCCTCCTATTGGGTAAACCCCTTAGCAACCAGAAGTGCCTGTACCTCTTAACATTGCCATCTGACTTATATTTCACACTATAGACCCACTTTCAACCCACTGCCTTCTTATGAGGAGGTAAATGAGTGAGAGTCCAGGTATTGTTAGACTCTAAAACAACAATTTTTGCATCCATTGCTTCCTGCCACTTAGGATTTTTGACAGCCTTAAAATAGGACTTAGGTTTAGGAATGTTAGTAATGAGGGAACAAAAATTGGCATAAGATGGTGACAATTTTTTAGTCAGATAAGTGTACAAAGGGTATTTGATACCTGAGGTGGTAGATGAGGAACTTGACTTGATGGATGAAGTGAAGTGAGTAGATTGATCACAATGAACTAAGTTGCATTTTTAAGATTGCAGATAGGAAGGAGGCTTAGAAATCCTTTGGGATCTCTTTAAAGATGAATTAAGAGGAACAACATCTAAATTTGGAACAACATCTGCATCTGCATTAGGAATAGCAGGATTACCAAGAACAACATCTAAATTAGGCATAGAAACAACCTCATTTGGTGACTGAGACTCTAGGATAGGGAGTGAGGAAGAAAGGGAAGGAACAATATTAGGAATGGGAGCAGTGGAAATAGGCTCATCTGCAAATGGAATGACATGATCCTATGTAGGAATATTATCAATGATAGGATCATAAGTTGGAAAGGAAACCAAAGGATTATGGGGTGAAGCCACTGAAGGAAACAGATGAGGTAAAGGGATATTGGAATGAGAGAAAGATGAATAGGGATTTGATACAAAAGGAAAAACATTTTCTTGAAAAATCATATCCCTTGAGATAAAAATCATTTTAGTAACCAAGTTAAGAAGCTTGTAACCCTTAACACCAAAGGGGTATCCAAGAAAAACACAAGGGACAGACCTAGGATCAAACTTAGGCCTATGGTGAACTAAAGTTGAAGCAAAACAAAGACACTCAAAGACCTTGAGATGTTCATAAGAAGGGATTTTGCCATATAGTTTCTCGAAAGGGGACTCATTGTTCAAAATAAGAGAAGGCAACCTGTTAATGATATGTACAGCAATTAACACACACTCACCCCAAAGATAAAGAGGTACATTAGACTGAAATTTTAAGGCCCTAGCCATGCTCAAGATACGTTGGTGTTTCCTCTCTACAACTGAATTTTGTTGTGGAGTGAATACACAAGAACGCTGGTGGATAATACCATTTACAGAAAAGAAATCGTTCAAGAAAAATTCAAGAGCATTATCAGTCCTAAACACTTTGATTTTAGTGTGAAATTGAGTACATTTCATGTTGTAAAAAGAAACAAGCAAAGGTCTAGTATCTAATTTGCATTTCATTAGATAGACTCAAGTTGATCTAGTGGTATCATCAACAAGAGTAAGAAAGTATTTGTAATCTTTTTGAGTAGATTTAATAAAAGGATCCCAAACATCACAATGGACAATATCAAAAACATTATAAGAGATATGATTAAAAGATGGAAAGGGAAGCTTTTTTTGCTTAGCAATAGGACAAAGAACACAATCTTTATTGCTTTGAAATTGAATTACATCAAGAAGATTATTGTGCAAAGTACTGAGCTTATTATCAGAGACATGCCCAAGTCTAAGATGCCAAAGATATGGCTTAGAAACAACATGAACACTGGAAACAAAATGTACAAGTGAACTAAAAACAGACTGCAAAATGGAAGAAACTCCTGATATTGATGTGTAATCTGGTGAAGCTTGCAACAAGTAAAGATTGTTGTGCAATTTACCCACTCCAATCGTTTTCCAACATGACAGGTCTTGTATGAAACAAACATTTGAAAGGAAAACAAGACAACAAGATAAGGACTTGTGTTAATTTTCTAATAGATATTAGGTTGAATGAGAAAGAGGGAACACAAAGAACATTTTCAAGAACTAAAGTAGATGTTATGTGAATTGTTCCCATGTGAGTGACAGTGACTTTCTCACCATTAGGTAATTGAATAAAGGTAGATATGGAACTAGTGATTTTGGTGAATAAAGTAATAGAATGAATTGTGAGATCTGTAGCCTCAGTATTAAGAACCCAAGTTTCATCATTGAAAGCAATTGTGTTCATAGGATTGATAGCAAACACAGAATGTTACATGCTTAAAGACACATTCTTCAAACAAAAGACAAGTATTACCTGAGGTAGAAATAGGATTGATTGCAGAATTAGCTGAATGAATACCTTCACAGGAACTAGATGAGAAAGCATGGGTGTTAAGCAAAGAAATCAACTGTTGGCACTGCTCAGAAGTAAAAGGAAAATTGACACTGCATAGTTGCGTTTCTTCAGTCTGAGATTGATCACCCTCAAGACTGATCTGGTTTGCCATTGGAGCCTTTCCCTTCTGCTTATAACCTGGTGGAAAACTAACTAGCTTGTAACACTTCTCCTTAATGTGACCAAGTTTGTCACAATGACTGCACATAGGCCTTCCTTTCCAGCATTGCCTTTGAAGTTCTTGCTAGAATTGCTTGCAAAACCAGAGCCATGAGTAAAGCTTTGATTTTTAACAGCAAGAGCAGTTGTTTGAACTGATGAGCCCAGATTGAAACCCAAGGATCTTTGTCTCTCTTCTTGAATCACCAAAGAAAAAGCCTTATCTATTGAAGGAATAGGTTCCATCATGAGAATTAGAGTGTGCACTTGAGAATAAGCATCATTCAATCCATTGAAGAACTGCATCAGTGAATCTTCATGCTGAAGAGTGGTGATCTTATCATTCACACCACAAGTGCATTTGCCACAAGAGCAGCAAGGCAAAGGTCTAAAATTCAGCAATTGATCCCACGAAACTTAAAGCCCTGTAAAGTAAGAAGTGATTGCCGAATCACCTTGTGTCATAGTAGAGATTTGCTTCTATAGCTGTGAAATCCATGGTCCATTAGCCTGAGAGAAACGATTCTTGAGTGAATTTCAAACCTCAAGAGCTGTGTCCCTATTGATCATACTAGTAGTGATATGAGGCGAAACACAATTCAAGATCCAAGAAGAAATCATTGAATTGCACTAAGACCATTACTTCTTCTCCAGAGGAGTGACTGCCATTAAAGCAATGATTGATCTATCAACAAAACCGAGTTTGCTTTTAGCACCCAAAGCCATCTTCATAGCACGAGCCCAAGTAGGATAATTATTCTCTGTTAATGGTTGTGAAACCAAGATCGCACCAAGTGATTCACCATGATGTAAAAAGAATGGGCTATTATGTTTCCTCCTATGGTGAAAGCTCACATTGTGAGGCTGAAGATGAAGCTTGTTGAGAATTGGACGCCATTGAAAGAGATTCAAACTTTGATACAATGTAAGAATGGAAAACAGAGAACAACAAGAAGAACAAAGGAGTGCTACGAAAGCTGAGAGAGAGAGAGAGAGAGAGAGAGAGAGAGAGAGCTTCTAGGAGATTTCTGTTATTACTAAATTGAATGAATGAATTGAAACTGTACAAAGATCCTATATATAAACTAACAGAAGGAAGAAAACTAACTACCAAATTATGCGCAAGGCAGTTAAATCACTTATAGCACGTGTATCACCCATGTGTGAACATAAATAACTAATAAAGCCTAAACTACAGGTCACACAGCTACTCATGTTGTTTTAAGCATTACACTGTCACTTGCTTCACTTTGCTCCACTCCACTAGCACTTCACTGTTGCAGCACCACTTCACTGTTACATCACTTGCTTCTTACTTCACTTTGATCTACTGCTCTAACCTTGCTCTTAATATCTTTACACATACATTAGTAAAACTCAAAAACAAAAACTGTTTTTTATATTAAAAAAATTAAAATTATAGAACCAAAGCTGACAACTCTGAACTAGTAACTACGAATCTAGTAATCTTTGCCTCGCGGTTCCGGAAGTAAAGATATCTAAGATTTTAGCTTAATGTGATAATAATAGAACAAATATAGGACATGCTACTAACTTAATTTTGCAATTTATTGATTTGTGGATTATTCACTATTATTGACCAATTATTCACAATTACACAATTTAACAAATTATAAACTAAAAATAAATAATACACATAAAGTAGTATTTCAAGTGTTTCCATATTTTTGTTACAAAATTCTAAAATATAAACATTTATTATACCCATACTACATGTATTGTTAGTTTTCTATTTCCGGTATTTTTTTTGTCGATATTTTGAAACAAAAGTTCAGAATTAAAACCATTTATATATTTACCGTATATATTTTTGCTCAAATTAAAAAAAAAAAAAATATATATATATATATATATACACACACACACACTGTATTTAACTAACCATGTTCCTTATTTTTGTACTTAAATATCTACATCAACGGAAAAGGTTCCCATTTCGTCTTTTTCTTATCTCACAAATTGCGGCATGTCCTTTTTCTCAAAAAAAAAAAAAAAAAATTTGCGGCCCTTTCTTAAAATATAAAAATAATAATTAAAAAAAAAAATTGCTGTGAAGAACCATGTTTTCTTCGCAAATGGTTGGAAGCCTTATCGCCTCACCCCTTGTCATGTCCTCATGCAATAAGTTTCCCCAACCCATATTAATACACCGAAAGAAGAAAGAAAGAAAAGAATTTGGAGGAAAATTGTCCACTTATACCATTTGGGCTAAATCATGAAGCGCAAAAATAGTCCTTGAAGACCCAAATCTCAACGAGTAAGAATTCCGTTTGGGCCACGAAACTACTAAATCATTTGGGCCACATGTGTTTCTAAAGGCGCAGAAGTTTTATGGGTACAAATATAGCTTTGGGACAAGAAAGGTTCAACTCTTTGAAAAACAAAACTGCTGAGTGGTCTAAAAGCTAGTCACATGGGAGGCTTGAAGGAAAATTCAGGCTGAGCACTCATACAGTCTCATTAAGGGCTAAAATAGCCTAATACATTTGTTTGGCAAAATATGTATAGATCTATCACTATTTGAGAAATAATTAAAGATTTGTCACTTTTTTAAAAACTTGAGTTTGTGAAACTCAAGTTTGCTGTGAAACTCAACAGTCACATTTTGGTGTTTCTAAGAGCCCTATTTGTCAAGAATATGGCATTTCAGTCCGTTTTGACAAATTTCAATTCATTTGGTCTATCTCGTCCCACTTCGGTAATGATTTGGGAGAAGAGGTTTGTGTAGAAATAAGAATTGCTTCATTGACAATTATGTAATCATATTCAATTTCTCTTTAGGCTATTTAATACATATAGAGGATGAAATGTATGATAGGATTAATAGAAATAAATTCAAACCAAACATTATCTTTTTTTTCAAAATATTTCTCCTTATATATTGATTGGATGCAAAATGATACCATGTAAGGCCATAAAAATAGACACATGATTTGTCGTTGTTGTTATAATTATTATTATTATTATTACAACATAGACACAACTTTTGGTTAGACTAATGACAAGGAAACGAAATAACTACAGATTACTCACATGCATGTCGTACAACATGTTTGCATCTTAGCCTACATGTGGTGTAAAAAGCTACACTTTACCCCTTAAGGTTAATTTTGTTATCCTTTGTAACCCATCAATGGGACTGCTGTTAAAGAAACCTATCATCAAAATTTTGAGGTTAAGAAATCTCTATTTAAACCTAATTCAATGAAATATACACATTAGGCTATTCCCTTTAATCTGAATATGAAAACAAGTTTAGACCCCTACAATAGCTTATCACCAATTTCAATAATTTATTCAAGACTTAAATGGAGTAGTTATTTAGTCAGTAATCAGTATTAAAACACAAAATAAAAAATGAATATATAACAAAACAGTAAGAGACTTGACAAATTCAACTAACCGAAACTCATGTATTAAAATTTTTGAACATTTAGACACCCTATTTTATATTAAATTGGACCATCAGAACAAGATATCAAGTTGGAAGAAATCTAGACTTAGACTCATGTAAGTCCTAGGGGCCGTTGACTCTTGGATTATGGAATAGATGGGTTTGTCCATTGGGGTTTGGTTATTTCTTATTGTTTCTTACCAAAATACCATTATTCTCTCTTCTCAAAAAAAAAAAAAAAAAAAAAAAAACTATTATTCTGGTCGAATAGAAAAAAATAGTAGTTTATTTTTATTTTTATTTTTTATTTTATCCAACCTTTTATACGAAGGGAAGCATGGTAAACAAAATAAAAATAAAAATTAAATGTGTAAAATTGCGAGCCAAGTGTGATGCATAAATAATAAAGACTAGCAACATATATAAACATTAATCCATTACAGTACAGAGATACTATCCATAATACCTTAGCATCAGATCACCAGCGTAATCAAGATGCCCTTTATTGCAGCACACATTACATAGTTAGACTTTAGCACTGATAACAAACTTTTAAACACAATTATCTCGCAGAAATAGTACTGGTCCAGAAAGAAAGGTCTATACGTTGCAATCTGGTGCAACAATAATTATCTTATATAGTATCGGAATTTATTTATACTCTCTCCTAACCATGGTTTTAGTGGCAGCATTTAAACCTGAAGTCCATCTCCATGGTCTTGGAACAGTCAGAAAATTTCATACCATCTGCTATCAATCCATCATTCTTTGGCATATCAAAATCGAGACAAATATTTTTGTTCTTAGCTCGTTCTTCGTCATGACATTTCTCGAAAACTTTTAAGAATTCACTGTCTGTCTTAACCTGCTGCTTCCAACAACTGCTTCATGACTTTCAGAACTGTTGGCCCATAACCACTGAACACCAATCTAGTCCCTTTGCACAGCACAACCCATCCTTTCTCTTTGTAGGAACGCAACTTTAGGATTTTCTTTGTCTCTGGGCGAATTTCAGTATCGTTATGAGACGTGGTGAATAACAAGTTGTTCAATATTAGCATTATACATTATGTTGAATATGCTAATATGGATACAAAAGCGAAAGTATAAATTGTGCTTAACGACCTACATCCACAAAAGAAACCCTAAATAGTTACATCAATAATATAGAGTGTAACATAAATCTTGTATTCTAATGAACCATAACACGTGTATACATAGTAGAATAAATTCTAAACTAATAGACTTCTAGTATAAGTAGGAGACTTGACTTGTACACAAAGTAAAATTTGGTTTGATCTTATGCTAATAAACTAATATATCTCTCACACAAGTAATTGGCTATGTTCTTCTAGAAAATGTCAAGGCCCTTCTTTTCCACAGGAAACAACTCTATGCTTATAACCGAATCATTTTTCACATTTTTTGCTTCCCCAGGAAATTTGGTCCACGTCTCATCCTGATCAACTCCATAAAAGAAATTGTACTTCTCTTTGAACTGATTGAACAAGGGCAAAAATTTTATTTAAATCAGCACAATAAATTTGCTTCAAATGCATGCATGAATACATTTACTTGCTTAAAAGGTTTGTGTATCAAATAATATCTATTTAACACACTCACTTAGACACATAATATACAGCGCATTCACTATTTTTGTACAAAAACCATGACTTGTAGTCATCATTTTAGTTTAAAAACTTGAATGAATATACTGTGTGTAAATGAGTTTGCAAAATAAACAATTTCTGGCGCTCTTATGTGTGTAAACGTGTTTAAAAGTGTGTCAAGTATAATGAAAACTATTTGAAATCTCACCATGTCATTGTTATGTTTATTTTTCTTTGTTCTATGTTTTTTTATTTTTTTATTTTTTTTTATTTATTAATTTTGATTTTTGTTACATATCAATTAAAACGAATTAGAACCCATTTTTTTTATTAGGATAAAACATCTTAACACTAATTGAATTGATTTAATTTTGTCTTTTCTAAGCAAAATTATAATTAAATTAAATTATGTCTTTTTTACATGTCCTTTGTTTTATTTCTTTAATTATTGATATATTTTTTTAAAAATAGATACATAAATAATTTTTAAAAGAAATTATTGTGTATCACACATGTTAATGGCTAGTGTCTTTATATAACCCAGGACTTCCATCATCCATGCAATGTTTGTATGTTTATGCATTTAGATCAGTGAAGTTAATCTTTACCCAAGTTGATAACTCCTTGTTAGAAGAACAAATTTCACTCATTAATACGGATCCAAACCAGTCATCGCTTTTGGGTAGTTCGTCTTCTTTGCTACGAGTGAAAGGGATGGCCCTTCTTCTCCATGCCATAATTAATCATGTGAAGTGCATTACGGTTTTCCACTTTCCCTTGTGCATTCAACACCACGATGATAGGCTCATTCTTGAATTGCCACTGCTCCTTAACGTAGTTGATGCCTGATATTGATGAAAATTGTTGCACTACGTACCAAGGCATGTGATTATCGATCATCAGGCTTCTGGCGCTCAATATCAAACTCTTGTTCCGTGACACTGGTCATCCTTCATTTCTTTTGATATGGTTTTGAGAGTCTCAACATATTTTGAAATGCCCGAAAACTCCAAACCCTAAAAGAACAACATGACATTCTTTTTTTTGTCACCATTTTGATACTAAGGATCTGTTAATTGTGCAACAAAAATTATAAAAATCAAGCTATGTTAGCACGAACTTGTAGCCACTTAATTAAATTGATAACTCTTTGTTTGTCTATTAATCCATTTTATTGCATATAATAAATTAGATTAAATCAAAGGTGGAGCTAAGGGGAGGCGAGAGGGGGCATCTGCCCCCCTGACTCCTCCCAAATAATCCCTTAGATACTTCTGTTCTTAAGTAGTTTGCCTACCTAATACGATGAATACACACACACACCCTTTAGAGAAACAAACTCTGATACCAACATGGCAAAGGAAAACCAATCTCCTTCACATATCAAAGAATTCAAAACATGTGACATTTCACCTACTTCACTATTCTTTTAAAGTAGCTTATATCTTGTGACAAGATTCTTGTCTCATAGTTTCACCCATTTAACTGGTGTATTCTTTTCATTTCATTTTATTTTATTTTTTAATTCACTATTCATATAACTTTTCTTGTTAAGTAATGTTAAAGACATTACAAATTTTACTACATTAATCTTATAAAATGATGTATTACCATTACAAAAAATCAATTATATTTATTTATTATTTTGTCTAGTGGTACTAAACACGTTTTTACCACATCAATTTGTTAGCTTTTTGTAATAAAACTTGTAGCAACTTTAGTTTATTTTTGTCTCAATTTTTTTGAAATTTCTATTCTATATCTTAACTTTTCCAATGTTTTAAACTCTGTTTTTATTATAAACCCAAATTTGTTCACAATTTTTTAATTATTTTTTAGTATTATCAATTAATATTTTTTAAATTGATTTCATTTTTAAAATCAACTTTTAATCTCCCCCCCCCCCCCCCCCCCCCAAAATTGAAATTCTGGCTCTGCCATTAAATGCATAAGTTTTAGTTGAACTAGGAGTAATTACTGGTGGTTTTAGCAACAACCAAAAAAGGAAAAAAAAAAAAAAAAAAGGTAGAAGAAGCAGAGTAATTTGGCGTGTAACTATTATCATAGATAAGCACATTCATGAATAAAACATACCGACATGCTTGGAAAATAGAAGCATAGAACCATAACAAAACAAATTGTCTTCATCAATTAAAAGTAAATTAATTAAAAACAAACAACAACAACAACAACAACAACAACAACAACATAATTTTGGCTTTGGCATGAGCTTGAGTAGCAATAACCTTAAAACCACAAAGATATTGCACTCGGTGCATTACTCTAGATATTGCACCGGATCCTAATCTCTTCAAGTTTCAACCTAACACACAGAGATTGATCTTGTTAACTCAAAATGTAATATTTTTGTGTTACTTCATTTTTTGTTTTTAGTTATTATTATTTTTTTGTTGTTTTTAGTTGGCAGTAATTCTCTTTGTTGGCTTATAGATTCAGACTTATTTTGATGAAAACTATGTTGAGCGTTCATAAATAATGTTGTTTGATTAGCATCCGTTAGGATATTTCCAAAAGTTGATCTTGTCTTCTTAGAGGTAAAGTTTTTGTATTTTTGAGGTAAAAGAAGAAGGTTAATTATTGATAAACTTTTCATGTTGAAGGTAGGGAAAAAAGATTTGATTTTGTATTTTAAAGAAAAGAGTGATGTTTTGTGGGAGAAAAAATGGATTAATTGTTGATCTATCTGTTTGTGAACAATTAGTCAGTCTTGTTTTGATGGGAGAGCGGAGAGCTAAATATTTTAGCCCATGAAAACTTGTTAATATCTTTTCATTAAATTAAATTTAGTACTCAACAAAACCAAAACCAAAACTAAGTTTTGTTTTGTTTTGTTTTGTTTTTTTTTTGTTTTTTTTTTTTTTTTTTTTTGTTTTCCTTCTGTCGTAAAAATTACAATATTTTATTTGTAATGTTGAAACAATTGTAAAAAATATTATTAGTAAAATTCTGGAAGCCCTAAATAAATTTGGAAAATAATCTTGTCCTTTTATGTAATTAATAATTGTTATATTGAATGTTTGAACATTGTTATCTTTTTGTTGTATTATTGCATTATCTACCAACTTTTTTATGAATTTCTTGTTCATTTATAAGATTTCCATATTAATTTTTCGTTGTTTTTTTTTTTTTTAAAAAATATGTCTAATAACAAATATATCAAGACACCCTACTTGAGTTCGTGGACTTTAAATTTTTATTTATTTTGCAATCAGAATTAATAAGTTGTGTTTCTTTTTCGAATCATTTGTTTTAGATTAACTATCTACTTTTTGCTTAGATTTGTACCATTGGGTTTCTTATAATTAATTAATTATATATATGTGTGTGTGTCTATATATATATATATATATATATATTTTAATGTTTTGGCAAATCTCATGATACAAAAGCAGAACGTAGAAAATTGATGAGCATGGAGAGGCACGTGATGGATGAAAAAATTTGTGCTGTGGATCGGATATCGGATTTACCAGAATTTATCCTGCATCACATCTTTTCCCTCCTATACCGAAAAGAGGCAGCTAAAACTGGTCTCTTGTCCAAGAAATGGAATTGTGTATGGTCCTCATTCCCCATTTTAGATTTTGATCAAATGCATTACTTTAACCTTCATTCGCCTTGCGTGCCAGATACGCGGCCAGAGAGTCAGAACAGAGTTGAAAAGTTCATGAATGATGTAGATAAGTCTATAAGTAGGTTTCACGTGCATCAGTTGCCAATGCAGAAGTTTATACTTAACATGACCCTTTTTGACTACAAGTTGGCTTCATTGGTTGATAAATGGATAGGTATGGCCTTGGAACACGATGTCAAAGAGATAAACCTTCAGGTTCAAACCAAAAGGAACACGTGGTATTGTTTGCCCGGGACAATATTTGTTGCAAAATCAACTAATAATTGCAAGTTAGAGCAACCATTTTCTTGGAGTGCTTTGAATTATTATTCCCTACAAAAGTTGTGGCTTAGTCATATTTGTGTGAACGAAGAGATTATCCAAGATATTTTCCGTAGTTGCCCATTTATCACCGATTTTGGTTTAATAGGATGTTACGGATTGAAAACTCTAGACATCTCCAAACTTCCTAAACTTTGTAGTGTTGAGGTGTATTCCCTCGAACAAACAGTTGAGATTGTCAGAGTTGAAGCAGCAAATCTTGAATATTTCAGATTTAGTTATTCAGGTGAATGTCTGCTAGACATCACTGCATGCCAAAATTTGATAAAATTATACTTGAAAAATTTGTGGATTACAGACCAGTGTCTTCAATCCAATATTTCTAGATTTTCCCACCTTGAAGTTTTGAAAGTTGTTAACTGCAAAATGTTGGAAAGAGTTAAGATTTCTTTACAGTCGCTTAGGTGTTTAATAATTGTGTCATGCTAAAAGCTGCTGGAGGTTGAAATTGATAGTCCGAATCTATCATCATTTGAATTTCACAGCCTCAGGAATTTTATTCCTATGATATCTTCTAAGAATGCTCCATGTCCTTTTAACCTTACTTTTACATTACTCGAAGACGATCATATTGACACTCTATGGTTGCATAAGTTGAGGGAATTTCTAGTAATGTCAAATCAAAGAAATGTTTTGACCCTAAGAATCATGTGTCAAGAGGTATGTCCACTAATGGAAGTTTATCTATTTTCACCCAATTTTTCTTCAGCATCTTTTTTATATTTTCAATTTCACCTTTTGTTTTCTGAAACCTTTTTACTTTGCATTGATTATAAAGGTTGCATTTAGTCTTGAAGAATTGAAAGGAATTACAATTCCTCCATCATTTGAACTGGAACTTATGATGCTAGATCTACGAATATCACCACCGTTCATAGAAACAATAGATCATGGAAGTCTTATAGATGGCTTGCTCTGGAGTTGTTGTCCAAAAAAACTGTCATTGCGAACAGGTTTGGAGTCCCGAGCGAATTGCATAAAGGTATGATTTTTCTTCTACTATATTTTAGAGTGCCTCTATTAGACTAAGTTGCACTTAACGAGTTAATTAGATTGAAGTGGGTTTTCATCTATTGCATGTTAGTGATTAACATATACAATTATTCAGATGTTAAAATATAAGAGAAAAGTGGTGTCTGATTTTAAATACCTATCCTTCCTGATGTCAAACTATTAAGATTCAGAAAAAGCATTTTCTATGAAGTAATAATGTAGTTTGGTTTATTTTTGTTTTGTTTTTTAAACTAGTGTTAATTCTCGTCAAGTAACAAAGTTGCTGAAGTTGGTGCTTGGTAATAGATTTTCATAAAATAAATGTAAATTTTATTATTATTATTATTATTATTTTAAATGATTTTTACCGTGAACCTTGCCTCGTTTGCCACAAGCCATAGCCTGGGGATTTGAGACTTAAAACCCCTTAATAGGTCTGTCTAAAAATAATATCCATTCCAGAGACATCAACTTTGAGACCGTTGGTGTCCATTTACATTATCTAGTTTTTGAATTAATGATCTTCTTTAAACAAGCCTATATGAGTTGGGAGAGCGAGGGATTATTTATAGAACAATAAATTTGTCCAAAATCAAGTTTTATTGTGAAAACTCTAGTAGCTAGTAAATTTTCTTAAAAGTTATAAGTTTTATTATTATATGGAAGAATAAAATTAATGAGCCTGTGAATGATATTCTCATTATATCTCTATATTATCTTGACTCTATTTTTATTTGAAGAATAAGATAATATAAAATTTCAGTACTCAAACCTGATGTGAATCCTATGCCAAAGTTTTCACAAACCTTTATCTTCTGTTTCACACAGTACATTATCACAACTCACAAGCCTGATGTGAATATACTTTAAAACTTGAAAAATTGACACAGTTAATAAAATATCAGTTAGTCTTTTACAACCAAAAGTTATAAATCCCATAATTTATCAATTAGTTTGAAATATGCACAAGTTTTACTTTCCACAATTACTCTTTTTTTGGTGAATAAGTATTTCAATTCCAAATAAAGAAACCACACAATTGTACATTCAGTTGCCACAAGCACTGGAGAAATACACATGCTTATTTATGATGATATAGAGAACCAGCACTCAAGTTTGATTTGATTCCTTTTGAATTGTAAGAGAACCTTTCCATTTGAATTGTAAGTTAAAATTAGGAAAATATTAACTTTTGAATAAATATTTGTTAGTCTGAAACAGAAAAAATTTCTAACTTTCTGCAAGTCTATCATTTAGTTTGAAACGATTCTTATTTTTTTTGGGTTGTGAGTGGTGTATGATTATGATGAATGAGCCTATCTCATTACCAAATGGAAAAACCAAACAGGTGTCCCATTTGGTAAGAGAGTTTAGGTATTGGTTTTCAAAATGATGTAAAAACCATGGTTTAAAAAGTGTTGAACTAGTGTTTATAAAGTACACAAAATGCCAAAAAGCAAAAAAATGTTCTTGGTATTATGTTTCTAATAACATATTTTCAAAAGTGAAAAAAAAAATACAGTTTGAGTGTTTGGTATGAGTATGTGTTTTAAAGAAAAAAGTTTGTTTTATTTGTTGTTAACATCATATGGGTTCATGGTTTTCAAAATAATTACAACAATGTCACTTAAAACTGTGACTTAAAAGCTGAAAACTCCTCTTGAGCTATTCTCAAAATACAGTGCTTAAACACTAAAATGTGAACTATGACTCACGCCGTCTTTGTTAAACTTTCTTACCAAATATGTTGAAATTGGCCCATAATTTGCAGTATTTAAATATTGAAAATTGTTGTTTTAAATCTCTAACCAAACAGGCAGTTCCATCTATAAACAGAATTCAAGCAACACTCATGCTACAAACGCTTGACCTAGCTTGCTTCCTGAAGACAGTAATAAATATCCTCCATTTTGTGCCCAAGACTCTGTTTTAAATATTCTCACTATGTTTTGTTTATATTACTTAAAGAGAACGTAGTTACTTGATGCCAGGTGCGAAGATGTGGGCTGTGGCTATGGATGCAATTATTTAGATTATGAAAAGCAATGAAGATTAGGAATAATTCTAATTTGTCTCAGAATTATTACTCTTGCTGGAACTAACTACTTCAACTCTAATTTACATAAAACACTAGGTGCTATGTGAGAAAGTATTGGATAGAGAAGATCTAGACCATTGCTGTACTTGTCGTCCAAAATGTTGGCGACATCATTTAAAAGGAGCAAAGATCATCAGTATTCCTGGGATTGAAGATGGGAAGCTTCTTAATTGCAAGACATTGTTTGATATATTGCCTACCCTTGACAGAAATCATGCGATTCAATTTAGATTGGATTGGGATCACCATTTGCATGGAGAGGTGGCTTAAGCTATTACAAGACTAGAGTCTAAAGCAATAATTTATCTTGGAATAAATGCTTGCCCACATTGGATAATGTGAACTATTTTTATGTTTAATGCTCTAAACATTGTGAATTGAAGATAATAGAACCTTGAAATTCTTTGTATTTCAATGGCCAAACCAAAAGTAGGTTTCAGCATAATGTTCTTGATAGCTTTATCTTCTGTGCTAGGCAATAGGTTTGCTTTTGAAAGGACTGGGACGAGGAAAAGTTTAGAGTTTGTATTTGGTAAAGCAAAATAAAGGGGCTGTAAAACAGTGGACATTATAATTACTTGGTTATACTTACTGTATCCTTAAAACCTCCTTTCATTATTTAGTATTTACTCTTTCAAACCTTTCTATATCTTTATTTTTTTTTTAATTTCTTTTTTCAATTAATGATTGTAAACTTTGAAATTTCTTTGGTACTTATGGTCAAGACTCTGTACAGAGTGAAGATAGTGATATAATTGATCACTGATATGTTTATGGTGATTCTGATTGTTGTTAGCTATACATTCCACTTAATTTTTATGAAACTATGTTGGCAATTTTCATAAACAATAATGTTTCATGCATTCCAGTCCAAAAGTACTACTGCATATCATATACGGTAAAAAAATTGTAAAATACTATTCCAAGACTTTTTTTCTTCCTAATACCAGGCAAAGAAGTAAAGGATTACATCACAATATTAGGAGTTTGCCTTGCTGCCATAGCAGCTAGGTTCCTACTTTTAATTAACATAAAATTATAAGCTCTCAAAATAGCTTCAGTCTGAATCTATAAGCCAACATGGAGTTTTCTTGGAAAATATTATATATAATAATTATGTATCATCTAAAATAGTTTTCGTCCACCAAGTCCGGCCAGTGATAATGAAAGATGTCATATTGCAAGATGTAATGAGGTCAACTCTTTCAACCATCCATCACTTCAAAATATCCCTTTAAGCCAAACACTTGAGGTTCCTGTGTGGTCTCATCTGTGGCAACGTTGAAGTGAGGATACACACCAGTAGTAAATTCAATTTCTTCAGATAGATTGCCATCTTTCTGCAAAAAGATATCATTAGAATGCATTTATACTCAAAATATAATCAAAGAAATAATTTTAATGTCTTACGTCATAGGCTTGCCACTTAAAATCGAAGGCTACATCAACTGGTTCCATTTTCTCACATTCCAATTTCATGATCCTAATGTCTCCATTTTAGTTAAGTGCCCATGCAACAAGCTGACAATCTGGACAGTTCCAACGTTCTTGCACCGCCACTAAAAACATAACAAAAAATATTATGAGCAAAAAAAAAAAAAAAAAAAAAAAACACATCGAAGAGGACAAAACATAAATGATTAAATAAACAGCAAGGAGTTTCTCTAAAAAAATAAAAATAAATAAACAACAAGGAATAAAAACTACGTACCTTGTGACTAATGTGAGCATTGCAGCCAGGAGATTTGGTGACTTTTTCCATACAAAGTGGGAGGAATTTTGTATCATCCTTGCAGTTTCCACATTTGAGCTTAATTCTAAAAGTGTTGTTGGAGCTCCACCCACCAGCTGGTTCCATACGTGAAATTTCTTCAATTTCTGGCAAAATACGCAATTCGAAGAGTTGAGACATCCTGCACAAGAAAAGTTATATAAGAAAGTCAAGAACTAAGGTTTCACAGATATGATGCTTTTAATTGATGAAACATTATGCTCCCAAATCATGTCAAGGCAATGTCATATAGGATGGAAGGAATCAATTTGGAAGAAGACATCAACCATTGCCCAAATTGGGATCAATGAAAATTATGACACTAAACTCCCACCCCCCAAAAAAGAGCCTCATCACCCACACAAAGCGTATGTGATGAGACTAATATATATATATATATATTAGTTAATCATTTTTTGCGTTTCAAAAATGTTAATCCTTTTTTTTTACAATTCAAAATCACCACATACAAGTATGAGAGTGGAAGGAAAAGGCCGAGTTCAAAGCTTTAGGAAAAAGTTTCACACAATATACACTTAAATTAAATTGACGTAGAATTTCTATCTTATTTAAAAAAAAGAAAAAAAAAAAAATCACCACATACATCATACATACAACATACAAGTGCTTATTAAATAGCATATGATCTTGATTGGGCTAAATAGTAAATACACATTACACAGTTCATGAAAATTTTCGGATATAAATTTGATTTTCATCTCCATTCAAAAAGTTTCAATTTTGTCTGTGAAAAATTTGAATAACCCCACCAAGTCGCGAAGCAAGTAGAGTTCTAAGTAATATTCAAGAGAAAATATAATATAAGATAAATTCCAGTTAAATAATAAAATTAATAAAAATATCCTCTTTTCTCAGGGAAAAAATAAATAGAATATAAATATTAACCTCTGTATTTTTACCAAGAGAAATAAAAGAAAGAGAGACTAAATAAATAAATACATATTTCCCACTACTTTATCTCAAATAAAGTGAAGAACCTAGGACAGCCAAGAACTCTGCATTTGCACTAGATTCCCCCTTTTTGATAAGTAACATTTGAAGAGTACTTCTTTGAGTTAAATTCCTTCATTTCTTGTCCTCTCTTTTCATATTTCATGGGAACCAAAGTAATAAAGGATTTAAACTTTCCTTCATTCCTTTTCTTTTGCTTTCCTTATTTTTCCACAACCCAGAGGAAGAATTTTGGACATTAACATAGTTTCTAATTGGTACTGAAATTATTTTCCCTACTTTCACACAAATGAAAAATGGGAAACATTCAAGCTGAAAACACATTTTAGTTCTTGAAGCATGTAGGAAAGCTATGTAGAAGAATTACCAAAGTTCCATTGGCAGAGGCACCTCCAAGATGATGACCCGTCTCACCTTCCCTTGTTTCCCAAGAAAATGATCTCACTATTCTCTTTCTTCTTTGTTGGATAAGAAAGTTGGAACAAACTTTTACAACATGTATATAATATAAAGTGTAAACTTTACCAAATTTTTTAACCATAAAGTCTTGAACTTTACCAATTTCATGTTTCCCTTCACTGACTACTTTTGTAGTTAGGAATAGTGAATTTTACCACATTGATTTTTTTTTTTTTTCTTTTTTTTTTTTTTTAATTTATTTGGTTTTGCCAATGAAACAAGACTAATTGTTCTGGCATGTGCACCATGAGAAATACATCAACCATTAGATTGTGCTTGTCATTGTTTAAAAGAAATTTTTTTCTTACACTACAAGAAAAAAAGTTTATTGCAATGAAAAAAATCGTTACAATAACATTAAAGTCATTGCAATAGTTGATGTAAGATATTGCAATAAAATTTGAGATAATAGGTTTGTATGACAAAAACTTTTGTTGCAATAAACTCCAAATACTTTAATGATAACTTTAATTCAATAATATATATATATATATATATTGTTGCAATAAAAAATTTACCATTTCATATAGCTTGTAGGTATACGCTATTACTTCACTAAATTTATTGCAATAAATTGCAAATAATTGACCAAAATGAGTTGAATTAAATTATTGCAATGATATCTTTATTGTAATTTTTTGAGTTAGTTGGATACTATAGTTTGAAGTTCCAAGCACATTTTTTGGTTAGGTAGAATGGTCTGTTGAAGCATATGAGAGAGTTAGGTTGAAATAGATAAACCAGTATGGGGTTTGACTAATGTTATACAATGTGTCTGTTTGAAAACAAATTATTTAGTTTTTCATTGAATTATTTTTTCTGAAAGTATGCTAAAATATATTTGTACTTAAAAAGTTGTATATAAAAACTAAAAGCAAAATTCAAACTTGTAAGCTAATCTCAAAAATCTAGCTTAAAAAGTTGTTTATAGCATTTGTTTTAAATTTTCTTTTCTTTTCTCTTTCCACTTTTTCTATTATATGCTTTTGTTAGGGTTTTATTGCCTTCTTGTCATATAACCATTTGTTCTACATGTGTTCACTCAATTTGAGCTACATCTTGCACTTGAGTTGGAGGGAGTAACCAACTTGATGCCACTAGATGGATGGAACAAAACCAACCTCTTTCTTGTGGCTTGAATGCTGGACTTCTCAAACTTTCTTTGGAGAGAATTGTTAACAAGAAGAAGCATGAACCACTTCATATAAGTATCCAAGTGTGTTTTTGTTTTGTTTTTTGTGTTTATATGTTTTAGATTTATTGTGTAGCTATTAATTATCCAAGTGCGTGCTTAGTTCTGACCTTGCAAGTTTGATTCATTTGTTCGTTTTAGTGTGTTTGAAATAAAGTTATTCATTCATCAATGTGTGTGTGTATATATATACATGATTCAGTGTCAATGCAAAACTATAGGAAAGGTCAAAATCTTGAACTTGCTAAATGGCCGCCTAAAGAAGAATGGCGACATTAAAGTCATGTTGATTGAGTGCTCTAACATGCATCCATTGAATGAAATTGTCTTGGAGTTTAAATGGATAGCATTTGATGTAAGATTTCTAGCTCATCTTATTTTATTTAGTTTGTCTTAATTAAATGTCTGGACTATACTTTTCATTTTTTAGGAAGAAGGTGTTGAGTCTATTCCTTTTGAGTTTTATCTTGGCGTACATCCTAAATTTCCTAATTCTAGGAAGATTGAAGGTTAGTGTATTGTTCAAAACTTGCATCCACATTTCCACATATAAGTTTCTTACCCAAAAAAATTATTAAACTAGTACTAAATTCTCCCTGATAACATTCTCATCCTCTCAATTGAATTTCTATGAACTGAATAAATGTTTGGTGGATGTAGGAAATGAAAGAACCTTTGAAATGGTTGTCTTCAATGCTTTTGGATAGAAAAAATTTCATGTTTCCCTTCACTGCATCATAAGAAATACATCAACTATTAGATTGGCTTGTCGTTGTTTAAGAGAAACATGTTTTCTCATTACAAGAAAAAATGTTTATTGCAACGAAAAAAATCATTACAATAACATTAAAGTCATTGCAATAGTTAATGCAACATGTTGCAATAAAATTTGAGATAATAAGTTTGTATAACAAAAACTTTTGTTGCAATAAACTCCAAATATTTTAATGATAACTTTAATTCAATGATATATATATATATATATATATTGTTGCAATAAAAAATTTACTATTTCATATAGCTTGTAGGTATAGGCTATTAGTTCACTAAATTTATGGCAATCGATTGCAAATAATTGACCAAAATAAGTCAAATTAAATTATTGCAATGATATCTTTATTGTAATAGATAATTATTTCATTTTGTCATTGTAATAGATTATGAAATAATTGATACTGAGTTATTGCAACAATATATTCGTTGCAGTTTCATATTTGTCATCGCAATAGATTATGAAAGAATTAATATCAAATTATTGCAATGATAACTTCTTTGCAATAAGCTATTAGTTCGAAATTTTCGTTGCAATAGATTGCAAAAATAATTGGTATCAATTTATTGCAACGATTCTTTCATTTTAAGTTATTGCGACAATTTTTCCTAATTTATTAAAACTTCTATTGCAACTAAAAATTATAAGTTATTACAAATTATTATTGTTGATGCAATATTTTAACATTTTTAAGTTACTATTGCAACAATTTTGACTCGTAGATGCAATATTTTGTCTAATACTACTATACTTATTTTGTTGTATTAACATTTTTTGTAATAGACATTTTTTGGTGTAGTGTTAGCAGCGTCCAGGCCGCATGCCACGTCCCGACGTGTCCAACATGGGTGTGGTGATCAAAATGCTACACCTGTGCTTCCCAGATGAAACACAAACATATGATCTATAAAATTGTTGATAATGAAACAGAAAAATATTGCGCACTCCATCTCGAAGGCAAATTTCAACAAAATACACAAATCACTACTGGTTTGGCTATAAATTAAGAAACACAAAATTGTTACAGAGGTCCATCTCAAAGACAAATTGAAAACATAAAAAACAGAGCACAATAGATTTGGCAAAAGTAAAGTCTCATCCTTTAGTGTACACCTATATTGTTACTGTTACTACTTACAACAAAACAAAAAAGTCGAGAGAGAGAGAGAGAGAGAGAGAGAGAGAGAGAGAGAGAGAGAGAGAGAGAGAGAGAGAGAGAGAGAGAGAGAGAGAGAGATCTTGCAAACCTTCTTATTAGGAGAGAAAATTTTGTCTGAGAGTGAGTGTTGGAGCCCAAGAAAATGGGTTTTATATGCCACTTTTGGATATATATCTCAATTACATAACTAAAATACAACCCTAAAACAACACATCAACAAGAGAGAGATATTACCGAAAATGAGAGAAATTCTAAGAAGATTTCTTGATCAAGAGAGAGGGATTGTTGGTTGAGACTAAGCCATGGAGGTGAGAGAGGCAAGTCCAAACTTTTTTCCCAAGTAGATCGGTTTTATATGCCACCTGTTTCAGCTATATAACTAGCTTATTCAATAAAACTCTAGTAGTGAGTCTATGGATAAATAAAATATTATCATATTTTCAAAATTTTATTAAATTTATCCAATTATTGGAAACTTAATTGTTCCATCAATTTAACTCCGCTTACCCAATTACCTTCAATTTAATAAAATATCAAGATGGGTCAAAATTTTGATTAATTAGATAGTATTCAGTGCCTATAAAAATAGGCCTTTAAAATTAGGCCCAATAACACATGGGAAGGAACAGTAATTTCTACACAAGTTAAACACTAGAATTTTCACATAAAAATAAAGATTCTTTGATAGAGTTTTGAATTGAACTATATTAGTGAAAAGTTATATGTTTAAAATTTTTTATGCACTTGTTAAAAAAGAAATGATGTATTCATCAAAATTTTGTATTTTGTCAACTAATTATAGATCACAAAATCGTACATAAAATCAAAAAGAGAAAAAAAAAAGAAAAGAAAAGAAAGAAAATCTTCAACTTTATAGCCTTTAAAAATTATTGCCACCGGAAAATAAATTTATAGAAACGTTTTTGGCAATTTTGCTTAAGAGATTTTTTTTCACCGTAAAGTTGAAATATAGTGTTAAGCTAAAGCATAAATTTCAAACTTTTTTGTTTTTTAAGAATCATAAATTTCAAGAAGTTGAGTTCAAATAAGGCTCCACTATATAAGTTGTAATGCTTCTATCCTACTCAAACGTTTTGAATTATTAGGATAAAAAATTATAAACTATCATTAAAAAAAAAAAATTAGAATATGAAAGAGAAACCCTAACACTGCAAATTAAGTCATTTTAGTTTTTGGTATTTTCTTTACATTAGGGCAATTGAGCACTTAGATTTAATTTGAGTACTAATTAGTTAATGGCTAATTAAATAGTTGAAACTCAGTTCAATTATAAGTGGAGAGCTAGAAGTGAGAATTCCACATTAGCTAATCTATTTTAGGATTAGTGCTGGTATGGAGAATTCACCGAGGGAACAATCCCAGATCTCAGACGAACCTCATAATGATGAATATCTTGTTGAGTTCCACACCATTCATCCAGCCTATAACTGAAAATTACATGTTTTTATCATAGCTAATAAATATACTAAAAATCAGCAAATAACTTAGTCTCTACCGGGACAAGAACTACCAATACATGAACTTTTAGGACTATCATCAAACTATATTTTGTAAATGTTAAGATTTTATCATCAAAATACATTTTTTATACAGAGCTAAATACATATACTTACATGAGACAAATGACTTCGAGACTTTCCACCGTGAGAGGTACTACTAGTACATGACCTCTAAAGACTACCATCAAACTAATTCTTGTAAATGTACGTTGAGATTCTATCATCAAAATACATGTTTCATAATTCCAATTTACTTTAAACAAAATATTCCCAAGTCATCCAATTTACTTTAAACAAACATAATTCCATAATCTCAACAATGAATATATTGGACTTAATCAAACATAATTCCAATTTATTTTAAATACAATATTCCCAAGTCATCCAATTCCATAATCTCTGCCAAAAAAAAAATCATACTTAGTATTAAATAGAACATCCTATTAGAGGGGCAGAAAATGTTAGGAGATGGCTAAAACATGCTAACACCCAAAAAAAAAAAAAAAAAAAAAATAAACAAATAAAAAAAACCAAATTTTTACGAACAAATGCAATGTTATAAGCAAACTAGCCACCGCACATGTGCTTGAAGTGCTTAGATGCTGCTAGCACCACTACCATCACCAGGGTCGGCCCAAGGCCTAGGCTTAAGGCCCACATCAAAAAATATTTTTACCCATAAAAAAAAAGGCATCGTTCCCATTGTAAAAGACTCAAAATTTTATAAAAATTATGAATTTTTCAAATGATTATGCGCCATTTTTTTTATTAGTGATGCTATGGATACCACAAAATTTACCATATGCTTACAAATTGACATTTCTCCTATCACACAAAAAGTAATTGAAGCATCAATTAATTACACTATTAAAGTTCATCAATCACAATTATTGTCACGTCATATTATGAAATTTTATAGTACCTTTAGCATTTTCTTTTTTAATTTCTAACAAGGCTTTCAAAATATGAGACCAATAGAAACCCAACCCAATTAAAACTTTAAAATGCTTGGGTTCCAATTAGCTCAACTAGAAAAGTCTCTGATGGTTGGATAGTCTGTGGTTTGATCTCTACCTACACAAAAAACCGATTGGTGTCTTGGTTTGATGATAAAGAGTTATAATTCGGAGCAGACGCCATAGGCTAAAAGTTGAAACTTTCTTTTAAAAAAAAAAAAAAAACCCTAAAATGCTTTTAAAAAATAGTTGCAAATGTGTTAGATCATCAATGATGATTACTCTCTCTTAATAGTTTGAGGCTTTAATTTTTGTAAACTAATTTCCTACAAAGCCACACACTAAATAATATCTATCTCTTTCTCTTAAAAATTAGATTACAAATTTACTTAACTATGTATCGTCAAATATCCAAGATAAAGTTTTTTTTTTTTTTTTTTTTGAAAAATTACATATAATATTTTTTTGTTAAATTTATGCTTCAATTATGTATTCAATTCTCTTTACAATATTAACCATAGTTTAAGGTAGTGTTATTTATTAAATGATGTATTCAATGCATCAAATTAAACTTGATTTGATTAGTATTAAATAATTTAATTTAATTAATATTTGTATATAAAAGGGCCTTAATCTTTTGCCGTAGACCCCAAATTATATTGGGCTAGCCATGAATCATCGCAATGATGAATATGTTGCAATCATATATCTAGTGAGAGATGAGAGTTTTTAAACTAAAAGGTGCAGATTTGTTTTCTTTATTTATTTATTTATTATTATTTTTATTTTAAGGAAAGTTGTGGATCTTGTGAAGAAAAAAAAAATGTAAAATATGCATGATGCCTTACTTGGGTTTCTAAAGAGTAAAGGATACCTTCCAAAAAAAAAAAAGATAAGAACTGGGTCGAGTAACAGCTAATCCGGCCCTTTTTCTATGAGGCCTACCCAGGGCCGGCTCTACCCTAGATGCAATTGATGCAATTGCATAAGGCCCCCAAGTGAAACAAGGCCCCTAAATTTAAACCAATAAAATTATCTCTTTATGTGTAAAATTATTAATTAAGCTCCAAATACTAATTGATGCATATAAATAATTTTTTATCAAATAAAAAACATAAAATAAAATAAAATAATTGTGGGCTATGTAGGAGAACTGATAATCTCTCATCTATATCAAAGAAAAAATAGAAAAAATATCTCTTCGTGAGCTGTGCTCTTGACAATTCGATCTTTGTGTGGGAGTTTTAATTAGAGTGTACAACTCAGTCTCCCAAAACACAAACAGAAAAATCTTTCTTCCTCTCTCAACAACTCAACAAAGAAAAACTAAAAACAAAAGACCCAATAAAATCAATCTCAAACCTTAGACTTTTATACTCATTGCTAGAAACTTTCCATTCTCTCCATTTAAATTCTCTGTAGCAGCTTGAAATTTGTTGTGATTCTAATCTTTCTCCCTTTAGGTTTGGCTCTAAAAAACCTTTCAGGTTTGTGTTAAGCTCTCACTCTATTTCTTTTTTCTCCCAAAATTTTGTTCTCTCATGGCAGTGGTAGAAGACAAAACAGAAGCCACATATTGAAAAAGTAGCTTCACTTACTATCAAGGTGTCACCCCCTCACCCTTTTATTTCTAGTCATTATTCGGTCAAGTATTTTAGTATTTTTAATATTTCTCTTTCTAAACTTATCACACAGCCACTAAGTGACCCATGTGATGTACAGAAAAAAAAATGCTTTATTTTTATTTTTTTTACTTTTCCTCTTTTATTAGATCACATTAGCTAGGTGAATGCTACTACAATTTTAGGATGGAGTGATCAATGAAGACTAGAGAGAGCTAAATTTTTTCTTTTCATTTTTATCATTAAATGGAAATTTTTAATATAAATTTGCTTATTGTTTTAGTCTCTGATAGTGGTTAAAATACAATCATATATTTTGATACTCTTTTTTTTTTTTTTTTTTTTTTTGAGAAGGACATATTTTGATACTCTGATAAATGGTTTAGATTTTTTGATAAAACAAGTTAAAAAATTTTTTTTACCAATAAATGAAAATTACTGCAATTGACTTATTAAATAATATAAAAAGAGGCCCCATTAAACACTGTCGCCTTAGGCCACAAAATATCTCAAGCCGGCCCTGGGCCTACCCTCCAAAAAAACTACACCGTTCAAGCCAGTTCTAGACCCTTTTATGGAGAGTTGAATGCATTTGTTTTCGGAGTTATGTCCTCTATTGTGTGGCCCAAGTTAAGGCCCAACAAAAATTGAAGGCGTAAATCTACACTTATTAGGTCCATATTTGCTCTCGGAGATTTGGACACTACAAAAGAGTGTCATTTATAAGTCAATTAAAATTCAACAGTGACCATTAAAAAGAAATCTAGTATGAAAAAAATCAGTTTCTTCGTGGTCAGCATCTTCTTGGCTACGTTGATGGCACTACTCCTCAGATGGTTACTCAAGTTCCTAATCCAAATTTTCTCACTGGGTCCAACAAGATCGGATTATTCTCTCTACCATATAATCTCATCTCTCTCTGAATCTCTTGTTACCCATGTTGTTGGACTTCCCACTTCTCATGCTGTATGGACCACTCTTGATAGCAGTTTCTCCTCCAAGTCTAATTAAGGCAAGGATTATGCAGGTCCGTTATCAGTTATCAACCATTAATAAGGGCAATCTGTCTATTAATTGCTGACTACTTTCAAAAAGTAGAGCAACTAGTTGATACTTTGGCTGCTGCTCATGATCAACCTCTCGACGATTTTGAGAATATCCCAATCCAAGGCATGGATTAAGCGTGGATTATGACTCCCTAGTCACCTCTGTCACAACCCGAGTTGATCCCATGACTCTTGAAGAGCTCTATGGTCATCTACTCACCCATGAACAACCCATAGAACAGCTACACCCAATCCAATGATGCTATTTTTCCTACTGCTAACATGGTGACCAAGATAACACCACCACTAATGGTTGGTCTGTGGCCTCGTGGACGTGGTCACCGATCGAAGAATGGTCCCTCTCAGCACTACTCTCACTCTTTCTCTCAATCTGGTGATGATCTCGAGGCAGGGGGCAGGGTCATGGTGTTTAAGGCTTTCCTCCATCTACTTATAATCGTCACACTTGTCAAGTATGCCACAAGATTGGCCATTCTGCTAGCTCTTGACTGCTTATGAGAGTCCTTCCAACAATCGAATGGTAGCCTATTTCACCACTCCTCCTGACTCAGGCTCCACGCATCATATTAGCTCAGATTTAGCCAACGTTACTCTTGGTTCCGAAGAAACCATTGGTTCTGATCAAGTTTATGTTGGTAATGGTCAAGGTCTGCAAATCTATCACACAGGCTTACCACGGAATGCTACTGTCTCATTATTAAATAAAAATTTTTAACCTCAGTTTTGGTAGCATGAAGCACTGCCACATCTAGTTCTTTAACAATTCGTCGGAGCAAAGCAGAGACGTGGACCTCATCATGAGCGTCGATCAATGTCATATTGATGGTTCCCAACTCGTCGGAGCTACACCGGCAGCAACGGAGGACGCTTCCAAGGCGGCGGTGGAGTTGATGATGATGATGATGATGATGATGATGATGACGACAAAAACAACGATGCAGAACAAGGTGCAGGGGCATAGTCAGAAATTTTTGGTTGGGGGGGTCAAGGTAATATTATCATATTGATTTGCAATTCAAAAAAAATACGAAGTATGACATAAATACATGTCTTCTTGCATTAGTTTTAGAAAAAAACATTAAATTTAATCAAAATTAGACTACATTTATAAGAAATTATATTTATAGAAATTAAATATAACAAAGTCACTATAAGCAACCATAAAATAAATAGCAGTTAAATTCAACCAAATTAGACTACTATGGTCAAAAGTAAATTCAAAATCAATTTCATTCATCCCAACTAAATTCAAAATCAATTTCATTCCCACTCGTAATCTAATATTGTACCCTTATAGTCTCTCTTCTCTCTGATGATAATTCCCACACCAGTATAACATAGGTCTTGAATAGCTATGGGATATGGCCTCACTCAAGAAAAAAAAAATGTGAGATATGGCTAACATGTTTTAGAGAAGGAAAAGAAAAGTCAAAAAGATGAAAAGTAGGAATTTGGGGTGGGGCATTTTTATGGCTACGTATTAGAGGAGGGGCCAAGTTTTTCTCATAGGGGGGCTAGCTCTTAAATGAGAGAGTGTGAGACCTATTTGTTTCTACTATTATAGAGGTTTTAAAAAATTTTGGGGGGGGGGGGGGGGGGCCATGGCCCCCTCAATGCATAACATACCTCCGCCCCTGACAAGGTGGAGCCTCCTCCCCTTCCCGTGGTGCCAGATACTACTACTACTACTATGATGAAGACGGTGGTGGTGGTGAAGAGAAAGTGAGGTCGACCACCGAGAGGTTAGCCGAAGATGATCATAATGTCACCACCGCCGAGGAAAAAGAAGGACGAAGAGGACATGTTTTTCATTTGCTTCAATGGTGATAGCCTCGTGCTCTGTGATTGCCGGTCAGTATAGTCTTTCTTCACCAAGTATCCTCTTTTGCTTTGTTCGTCGTTGCTAATTTATTTAGGGCTTAAGAAATGAGAACAGTAAAACTAAAAGTTGCACATTTGGATCGAGAGAGAGGGAGAGAGAGAGAGAGAGGAAGAGGAAGTAGAGTAGAGAAGAATAGATATAGCACAAAATTAACTTATTTTTAGTTAACTTTACTTTACTCCACTCCACTCTCTCTCTTTCTACCCTCCATCCAAACAAGCTATAAGACTAAAAATGAGTTAATTTTGGCTTTTGAAAATAGTTTATGGGCAACGAAAGCGTGGGTTAGGGTTTAAGTTTTTGTTTATTTATTCATTTCTCTATTTCCATTACCCAAAAGGAGAGAGAGAGAGAGAGAGAGAGAGAGAGAGAGAGAGAGAGAGAGAGAGAGAGAGAGAGAGAGAGAGAGAGAGAGAGAGAGAGAGAGAGAGAGAGAGAGAGAGAGCTTATTAATTTAATTTATTTGTTTTTGTTTATTACTTGTTAGGGGCTGCCCTAAAGCATACCATCCTTCATGCATTAAGCGGGGACGAGGCATTCTTTAAGTCGCAGGCTAAATGGAATTGCGGTATGTTGTTGGTTTTAGCATCTAATTCTCTTTTAAATCTCTCTGTTTATGCAGTTGCTGTGTTATCCTGTAGGCATATGAAAGGGAAGCAATCTAATAGTTTAACCGTTTCATTTAATGTTGTGTCCAATTCCCTTCAATTATTCCATGCTTTAAGTTTTAAGAACTTAAAACTCAAAGCATGGGATTTTGGAGTTGATTTTATAAACTTTTCATGATCTTTCCATTCATTGCATTGCATTTCTATGTGACCAAATGAAAATATGAATACTGTGAATTGCTGCAAGAAGTAAACTAAATAATTAGAAGGCAAGGAGTCATGTAAGGATAGTTTCATTCAATCATGAGTTTTCCATTAGCAAATGTCACTGATGGATTTGTAATGTTTTTAATAAAAAAAATCACTTAATATATATGGTAGCCTATATTTTTCGAACTAAGATATACTTTTGATTCTTAAACTATAAGGTTGTTTATTTGATCATTTTCATTTCAAAATTTTATTTTTGTCTTTCACGTTTAGTTTTTTTCCCCCCCCCCTCATTGAATCTATTGTCTATCTCCCTTAGTGAAATTATTTTTAGTTTATCTCACATTTTATGATCAAATTACTAATGAAGACCAAAAATTAAAATTCAAAACTTAAAGGGCAAAAATGAGAACAGCTCCAAACTTCAAGGGCCAAACATGTACTTTAATCTTAATTTTATTATATAAGCCTTATAAAGTGATGTGTACAAAATCTAAAGAAAGTAATTTATAAATATATTTTATTATGTTATTATTGTACCAATATTTGTATTCATTGTCCACATCAAACAAGAAAAGAAATCATATTCATTGTCATTACAACAATTACTTAATATGTGGATTGCCACATGAACTACTTTAATATTAAAAATGTTAGTATATTATTTACTTCCAAAAAAAAAAAAAAAAAAAGCCCTAATTGATCCAACTGTGTTGGGGGAAAACCTCTCATAGCCCTAAGAAGAGACGTACAAGAGTGTTCTCAATTAGAAATATCTTATAGTTTTTTTAAAATATATATATATATATATATTCCCTATTGACTTCCAATAAGTCTAGAAACATACTCGCTTTCGCAATATACTAAAATGTTAAGTTGAAATTAGTGTTCTCTCTCAAAAAAAAAAGTTATAATTGATACATAATAAAAGAAGTTTCATTGATTAACTTATATTAAAATAATACTGCTTCAACCACAACGTAATACCTTATGTAAAATATGTCTACATAGAGTTTTTTTGATGCCTCATTTCCTCACTCAATCAAAAGCATTCTTAAGGGGGATGTAAAAAATTACGGTGATGGGCTTTTGGGCATTTTGTTATTGTCTTCTTGTGGGTAACCATACATCTTTTTGCTTGAGCTGAAGCCCATTGCTTAATTCTCCATATGTACATATATAGACAATAGACATCACCAATTGAAAATAGTGAAGGCCCAAATACTGGCCATTTGACTCTCCTTCAACCTGACGCAGAGAGAGGATTTGATTGAAGAAATTGTGCAGCGCTCCCTCAAGAGGCAAAATGTAATTTGCAAAATGTTTGTTGGCTATACATTCGGCTTATTATACGTTGGGCTAAAGCATAATGTTTCATAAGTATCTTATGGAAACCCAAAAATTATGTCTTTTTCAAGGTTCAAATGAAAAAAGATTAAATTTTTGTTTTTTGAGGAAATTTTTTTCATGAACTTTTCATGTGGAAGGTAGAGTAGCGACTAGGCTACTAGCCTTGCTTCTATCAAATTATTATAGGGAACAAAGATTTGATTTTTGTTTAAAAGTGATGTTATTGTGAGAAAGGAAGGATTAATTGTTGATCTATCTCACGTGGCGGCAATAATTAGTCAATCTTGTTTAGTTGGCTGGAGAGCCAAATATTTTACTCCATGAAAATTTGTTAATAGTTTCTTTTAATTAAAGAAATTTAGTACATAATTATTGATTTTACCACCTTGAAATTTTACCAAAACAATGCTCTTTCTCTGTGGTAAGAATATTTACCGCCTTGAATTTTTTAATTGATTTTTATTGGTAAGCTTAGACACCCACCAAATAGTTTAGGCGTAGTATTTTTATATATCAACTAAATAATATTTATTTTTCTAAAAAAAAACTAAATAATATATATATATATATATATATATATATAACTTTCTATATTATAAATTATTTATTTAAAAATCATTCATTTGGATTTTTGAGATAAATGATTATTAATTATGTTTTTTTACTTAAGTTTTGCTAAACATAATCTGTCTTAATTAGATTTTGTCAATTTTAACTTTTAAAAAAAATTCATTTTGTCTTTAAAAAATTTCTATATTTTTATACAAATGTAGTAAATGCTGTTAGTAAAAATTTGTAAGCGCTACATGCACCATTACTTTTTTTGCACAATAATCATTAGTTTTTCATTGAGTCATAATTTTTCTTGCTTGATAAGTTTTTGGAGCATCTTCCTTGTGGACGATCTCTCCCTGATTTGATACTCTCAAACGCAAATTTGGTAAGTTATTTGGTTTATTATTTTTGCAATTATTACCATATTGCTCATGTTTAGTGTTTTAAAAAGGAATCACATTTTATTTTTTAATGAGAAACTGATATATTATTAACTAACTAAATAAAAGGTGAAGATTAAAATCTACTACCATTTGTTATTGTATATTTAAAACAAAAGGACATATTCAGTTAAAAAAGTACTAGAAGTAAGTCAAACCATTTATTATAAAGGCAACAAACTATCCTTAACCACTAGAACATTGATTAAAATTGAAGTAAAAAAGAGTGTTCAATAGGGAAAAAATAGTCTACCTAAAATACCTTTCCCATGAGTGATTCTATTCAATTTACCTATCAAAAATTGAGTAAACCATATATCTTTAAGTGATGCAAAAGTGACTACTCTTCAAATTTGACTTCAATTTGAAAATTTTAGATTTCTTTGATATTATATATATATATATATATATATATATTTTAAAACATAGATATCAAGAGGATGGTGTAGTGCTTTTACAAATGCATACCCACTTTTTTTTTTCTTTTTTTTTTTGGTGTTTTGGGGGGGGGGGGGGGGGGGGGAGTGGGGAGGGATAACGCACAGCACTTAAATGCTTCTTTGACCATCCTACTCCAAATTAAGAAACAAGAAATTAACTAACTATTATGCATTTCCTTGTGTGACAAGGAGTACTGGAGGGACAAATTAACTAACTATTATGCATTTCCTTGTGTGACAAGGAGTACTGGAGTGACAAATAACATTTTAGATAAGATATAAAAAGCCAATCAAAGTAGAGATTTGGAGTTATTGGTCTCTTGTTTGCATATGTATATAACATGTAATTTTGATTATATCACCACAATATTCAAAAGTATTAGTTCGCGGGTAGTTTTGAAAGGTCATGTACTAGTAATGCATGTGGCGGTAAATACTCAAAGTTAGTTGTGCATGCATTATCACATGAACATGCATGTTTGTATGAGATGAACTTGATATGAACATGATGATAGGAGATGATAGATGTCACGCATGCTTGCTGCCTTTATGTTATGTGGTGTGTTATGCCATGAATGGAACCTACTATGCTTAGATGATGTTAGGATGTATGTTTAAATGAGGTGGATAATGAGATGACGAATGTCATGCCTAGATGTATGTTAGGACACGTATGAGATGTTATGTCTAGATGTATGTTAGGATTATATATGTTGATGATGCCATGAAATGCCACAAATGGTTAGGGTTTTTGTCATAAGGTTACAGCTATTTCAACCTAACTCTCTCATATGCTTCAACAAACCACTCTACCGAGTCTACCCAACCAAAAAATGTGCTTGGAACTTCAAACTAGAGTATCCAACTAACTCTAAAAATTATATTTTGAGTTATTAATCAATACATGCTTTTTTATTTTTAGAACTTCATATCAGACAATTAAAATTTTGAGTAAACTATAAATACTGCCAATACCCAATCATTTTAGCTTCCTACAAGTCCATGCCAACCAAACAGAAGGTCAGAAAAGAAAAAATACTTGAAATTTTAGAGCGGCCAAGGACTAACTCTAACCAAATTTCATGTAAATTTCCAAAAATAATTGACTAAAATAGTTAAAAACCTCAAATCCAAAAAAAAAAAAAAAAATCAATCTTCTCTTTTTCTTTCTACGGGGTAGTAAAGAAACACATAAATATTACAGAGCATATGTTCTACAAAGCATAACAACTTAGGCAATAATGAAACAAAAACATATGTTCTACAAATTTGGGCGATAATGAAAACATAAACATATTACACACTCCATCTCAAAGGCAATTTTTCAGTAGAACACACAAAATTACTACTGATTTTTCCGTAAGCCATCGTTGGATATATTTCTCAATTACATAATTAAAATACAACCCTAAAACAACACAACAACAAGAGAGAGAGAGAGAGAGAGAGAGAGAGAGAGAGATATTATCAGAAATGAGAGAAATTCTTGGAAGATTTCTTGATCAAGAGAGAGAGGTTGTTGTTTAAGACTGAGTAGTGGAGGTAGATAGGCAGATCCAAACTTTTTTTTCCAAGTAAATGAGTTTTATATGCCTCCTATTTCAGCTATAAAATTAGCTTATTCAATAGAACCCTAGTAGCATTAATTATGTCTAGAATAAATAAAATCTTATAATATTTTCACAACTTTATTAAATTTATTCAATTATTAGGAAATCTAGGGCGCACTCTAGGATAAAGCTCAAAAGGAATAGACTTAACACCATCCTTCTAGAAAAAGAAAAATTATTGTCAATACATTTTCAATTAAGACAACCTAAATAAAATATGATGAGTTAGAAGTTTTACATCAAATGCTATCCATTTAAACTCAAAGGAAATTTCATTCAATGGATGCAGGTTAAAGAAATACATAAATATTATTGAGTATATATTCTACAAATATATGTTCTACAAATCATAACAACTTTGGCAATAATAAAACACAAACATATGTTTAACAAATTTGGTGATAATGAAACAAAAACATATTACACACTCCATCTCAAAGGCAAATTTCAACAAACACACAAATTATTACTGATTTGGTCATAAATTAAAAAACAAAAAATTGTTACAAAGGTCCATCTCAAAGAAAAATTGAAAATAGAAAAAATAGAGCACAATGGATTTGGCAAAAGTAAATTCTCATCCTTTAGTGTACACCTAGATTATTATTATTACTACTTACAAGAAAACAAGAAAACAACAAAGTCAAGAGAGAGAGAGAGAGAGAGAGAGAGAGAGAGAGAGAGAGAGAAGGTTCTTGGAAGCTTTCTTATTAGGAGAGAGAGGAGTTTGTGTGAGAGTGAGTGTTGGAGCCCAAGAAAATGGTTTTTGTATGCCATTGTTGGATATATTTTTCAATTACATAACTAAAATACAACCATAAAACAACACAACAACAAGAGAGAGAGATATTACTGGAAATTGGAGAAATTCTTGGAAGATTTCTTAATCAAGAGAGAGAGGTTGTCTGAGACTGAGTAGTGGAGTTGAGAGAGGTGGGTCCAAACATTTTTCCCAAGTAAATGGCTCTTATATGCTACCTGTTTCAGCTATATAATTATCTTATTCAATAGAATCCTAGTAGTATTAATTAAGTCTAGGATAAATAAAGTCTTATCATATTTTCACAACTTTATTAAATTTATCCAATTATTAGAAAATTAATTTTTCTAACAATTTAACTATGCTTACCCAATTACCTTCAATTTAATAAAGATATCAAGATGGGTCAAATTTTTGATTAATTTGAAAAGTTTTTGGTGTCTGTAAAAATAGGCCTTTAAAATTAGGCCCAACAACACATAGGATGGAACAGTAATTTCTACACAAGTAAAATACTAAATTTTTTACATAAAAATAAAGATTCTTTGATGGAGAAACCCTAACACAACAAATTAATTCGTTTTAGTTTTTGGCCTTTTTCTTTAGGTTAGGGCAACTGAGAACTAAGATCTAATTTGAGTACTAATTAGTTAATGGCTAATTAAAAAGGTGAAACTCAATTCAATTATAAAAGGAGAGCTAGAAGTGAATTTCACACTAGCTGATCTATTTTGGGATTAGTGTTGGTACGAAGAATTCATTGAGGGAACAATCCCAGATCTCAAACAAAACTCGTAAAGATGAATATCCCCATGTTGAATTCTTACATCTTAATTTGACACCATGGAATATAATTATGAGATATTTTTAACCTTGATAATTAATTTTTCTTCCAATTTAAAAGTCAAAGTCAAACTAAATTATTTTAAATTAGCTTAATTTGATCTTTTTTTTTTTTTACTACTTTAATACTTTATTTTCATATGTGAATAAAATATTATGCCTTGGTTGAGTTAAAAGGTAGCAAATACTATCGAGCATTAGCAATGCTTAACGTATGGAACCCAACAAGGGGTAATGGGGAACGTAGTTGATAGGAATAGAGATGGAAATTGGTAAAAGACTTCTTTTGGGTGGAAGAAAAACAACAATAAAATAGAAAATTCTTCAACACCTGGTCTAATATCGTAAACATTTATTTAAAGAGTGACAATCTCCTAAGATAACCAGATATAATTACTAGATAACTATTCAAATATTCAAATAAAGATAACTAGATAAGATACCTAGATAACTAGGACTATTCAAATAAAGATAAGATAATTAGTAGAAAAGATAAGAAAAAACAATAAGAACTCTCAAAAGTTGTGCAGTAGTAGAACTCTCATGAAACATTATGTAGTACCCTATAATTCCCCCCCCCCCCCCCCCCCCCTTCCCCTTGAAGTTGAACCTTGTCCACAAGGTTTGTCATCCTAGGCCACACCTCCAACACCTTCTAAGAATTCTTGATGTGTACAAACTTCAATGACAAAGGCTTGTGAAGTTGCACAGCGATGTCCTAGTATGAACTCCTCATTGAATTGAAGCATAGCCATTTGTCCCTTTGCCTTTGCATTTCCTCCCAAGAAATTTTTTTGGTACTTCCAATTTTGTTTGTTTGACTCGTTGGTCTAGGTGTGTTGGTTGGATTGGTGCTTTGTTCTAACAAGGCTGCCTTATTTGTTTGTGACTAATCTGCCTTATTTTGTCGTCATTGTCTATCCAGACTCTCATCTCTATTCTAGCTAATCAATAGCCACCAAGAGTGTTTTTGATTTGAAAAATAGAATTTCTGAAGCAATGTTATCCTTTAGTCCACCCATGAATGCTCTCACCAATGCCTTTTTGAGGCCAACCATTGACCTAATTAGCAAGTCTCTCAAACTCTTATTGGAACTCCCTAAGTGTCCCATTTTGACATATTTAAAACAAAGCCTCGTCAAAATCCTCCGCCTCAGTTGGCCCAAATCAAACCAGCAACTACTTTTTAAAATTTTCCCAAGTGGTTGCAATCTTCTCCTCGCGACCTTCTTTATTCATTGTCGCCATTAATTCGTTTCCCCTTCCAAATGAAAGGCCACCAACGTGACTTTATGGTCTTCAAATATTCCTTGGTAGTCAAAATATTGCATTACACGGTCAAGACAAATCATTGGATCATCACCCGAGTACTTTGGAAAATCCAGCTTGGTGGGTCATGGTTGATCGTGTGCTGTAGTTTTGAATCCAGTTAACTAATCTGATTTCTCTCTAGCGTGTGATGAGGTCCCTTGCTCATCTGAAATTGAGTTTAAGAGAACATCTGATTTGTCACAAGATCTAGATATCATCACTTTAATTTCGCCCATAAATGAACCAAAGATTGGGACTCTGTGGTCATCTTTTGCATGCTCTAATACCAAGTTGATAGGAATAGTGATGAAAATTGATAGAAGACTTCCTTTGGGTGGAAGACTAACTGCAGTACAATAGCAAATTCTTCAACACCTGGCCTAAGGCCATGAACGTTTATTTAAAGAGTAACAATATCCTAAAATAACTAGATATAATTACTAGATAACTATTCAAATATTCAAATAGAGATAAGATACCTAGATGACTAGGACTACTCAAATTAATAAAGATAAGAAAATTAGTAGAAAAGATAAGAAGAAATAATAATGACTCTCAAAAGTTAGGTAGCAGTAGGACTCTCATGAGACAATTACGTAGTATCCCATCAATAATTTTTTTTAGATATTTGTTGCTACTTGCAAGAGATCCTCATAAAATATATATATATATATATATATATATATATATATATATATAACACGGGTTTGGTTTACCTTCAGTACTTTAACATTATAGAATTTTCATGGTAGGTATGTTTGAGCAAGTAAGTTCCTCTTGCAAAGATTAAATGCATGTTAGATGTTTTCAACATTCCCATGTGATTTTATTGTTAATTTAATCTTTCTAAGTCTAGAATTTTTCATTATCCAAGTTCATTTTTTGGGGAGAAATTCATTTCCTAGTTTAAAGACTTTGATAACAACAAGATTAATCATTTCATTTATATAGATTGATCTGCCTGACAACTTGACAAATATCTTGGATGAAAGTTTGCTAATTAACTCATTTTCTTTAGTGGTAATCTTTATACTCATTAGAAATCCTAGGAAATTAAAAGTTCTCAACCCGTAGTTGTTGTGTCAGTTTATTTTTTTTATATTTTTTTTTTTTGATAAATGGTTGCTTGTTTTAACAAGACAACTACTAAATAAAATAAAAAACCAAAAACAACAACAAGAATACTACTAGTTTACTGTATATATCATTATGATAATGTCCAACTTGCTAATCTACTACATGCATGCATTGTTAACTTTCTCCAAACCAAGTTATTCTATAATAAAACTGCAACCTTGCTGGAAAATCTGGTTTTGTATCTCATACAAAAAACACAGTGAAAGTAACAAACACGGATCTATTTTATTTATAAAAGATAACATGTAACATTGAATTCTAGAACAAAGAATAGAAAGTGTACCTTAATGCAGTGAAATTTAAAAATAAGACTTGAGAATACCTCTAATCAACATCCCAATTTCACATGGTGCCTGAGAAGAGTGGTCTCTCAATCATTCTTTATGTACATTGATTCTCAAAAGAAAGTTCTTATTCTCATTATAGGGAAAAATTGTTTTATTTTCTTTTCATCATACGTACATTCTAATTACCTTCGTAATTACTTTATTTAATAACTCTTATTAAATAAAAACTGATTATCTAATTAGATTAGCCTTTTGGGCCTGTCTAATTGGGCTTTAGTTTATGGCTTGAGATGGGACCAAAATGAACAAATAAGAATTTAGCTCCAATAGGCCATGGACTTATCTATCAACTCTTGACAAGTCCAAAATTACAATTAATTATATTTAATACCACAATATAAATATAATTGAACTCTAGGCCTTATTAATAAATTATATCCCAAGACTTTAATGATATCATTTGACTACTCCATGAAATATCCATAGTGAACAAAGTCATAATGAACTGTCACTTTGTAAACAACTATTTTATCTTTAAGTACCTAGTTTAATATTTTAATTATTCATATTTATTGAAATCTGATTTCAATAAATATAAACTTTAGTAACTCTTTACTAAAGTGGACGCCCCGAATAACTAGTTTCCATTAAACTTATCTCAAGGGGATATTTCGTGTTTCTATAAAAAGAGATTATAGATTCCATCTTGAGAATATGTATTCTCTCAATACTACGTATGGTTACCTAATATATTGAGGTTTTGACTGTCAATATTAGATCTCACTTCTGATATATCAAAATAACCTACATTTAATGATCAGGTTCACTATTCTCTCAAGATTGAGAGTCTATAAAATTAGAAGTCATGAGATAAATTATTCAGGTGATAGTTGTTGATTGAATAATTAATCTCACATCGGTCCAATTCAATATGTCTTAACATTTAAGACACATCAACACATCAACTAGAGGTCTCCACTTCTATGATCAAGACAAGCCATATTAGTTGAAGTGTTATAGTCTTCGCAAATGAAATGCCTAATTTCATCACCGACTATGAACTACGTTTTGAGTTTACAAAGAACTTGTGATTTATATTTTTTATGACTAAATCACATAAATCACATACAATGCATCTCAAGGACTATGATAATGTCCCATTAGTTCATTTATAAATAGTCTTATATAATTAAACAATTTAGGGTAAATTACAAAGTTGGTTCCTATCCTTTACACTATATTTCAATTTAATCCCTAACATTTCAATTGTATCAATTTGATCCCTAACCTTTTCAATGCTGTGTCAATTTAGTCATTGCCGTTATTTATTGGATGGAAAAAGTTGATGTATCAAACAGAATAATAATAATAAAAATTTCCATACCACATCAATTGCAAATTGTACCGCCATGTCATATTACATTATAAAAAAAAAAAAAAACTCCAAAATTAACATGTTCACAGTAAGGCACTCCAGTTATATCAAATTCTGAATGTCTTCTTACATCTGAAAATTCAATTTATTCCCAGAAAATTCATTCCAAGTTTCAATCAGGATTATCACAAACAAGATGGTGAAGATGGTGGTTAGGGCCATAGGCTCAGTGCTGACGAGTTGCTGGCCACCCATGAGTCCAACATCTCATCCATAAATTACCTGCCTAATCCTCCACAAAGTTCAAGAGGTACCCAAAACCTCCACCCCGCTTAACAACGATGCAATATGGAAAAATCCATATTCAAGCTAGAAACAAAAAAACATTCAGGATTTTTCAAATCAAAAGCCCAAATTTGAATGATAAAATTACAGTTAATAGAAACTTATAAATAGGACATTGAGACCTTCTTAGGACTTCATGATGAGTTCATTCTAACAAAACCCAAACTTTGGGTACCAAAGAACTCTAAAATGAAAAATGCAGCCAAAGGAAAGAGGCAAGAACTTGGACTTGGCAGTTTATCTATTAAGCAAAAGAATAAGACTAACGGAAAAACCAAAAGGGATCACAAAGAATTAGGACTTTTAATTTGATAAGGCCAAGTTTGTTTTCTGGGAAAAATTTTAAGCTTGATTTCTTTTCTTTTCTTTTTTTTTTTTTTTTTTGTTAATTGGGTAAATTAAAATATTATAGATTGAAACATAATTTGGTTGTTGCGATGATTTTTGTGTGTGTGTGTGTGTGTGTGTTTGTTTGTTATTGTGTGGGAGTTTGATTGTGAACATGTTAATTTGGGCTTAAAAAAAAGAAATTAATATGATGTGGTGGTACAGTTGGTCGTTAATGTGCTATAGAAAATAATTTTTCATTATTTTATTTGACACATTAGCTTTTTTAATCCTAAGGGTAATGACAATGACTAAGTTGACCTAGTATTAAAAATGTTAGGAACTGAATTGACACGATTGAAAGGTTAAGGTCTAAATTGACATATGATGTAAATGATAGAAACCAATATTGTAATTTACCTAACAATTTAATTATTTTTAACATGTCAATAAATTAGATTTTAGAACATAAACCCCAACAAACCTTTTATGTCTAGGTTCATACAAATAAACTATAATTATCTTATTGTTGATGCCATAAAGCCTATTTCTAGCTCCAATGGAAAGCAACACGACATAATTATAGGCCTAGGTCAAATACAAACACACGCACACACACTCCGTAGTTTTATATATATGTTCAAGACACTACAAATAACGCAGTTTTAAGCCGTGTTTTTGTAAAACACGGCTACAAGTTGGACTTTGAGCCGCATTTGTGTTGCTGATATTGTGATTACGTTGTGGATCTGTGCTTGATTGCTGATATTGTGATATTGTGTTGTTGATCTGTGCTTGAATTTGTGCTAGTAAGAAAATGGGTTTGTGTTCTTATATTTAGGAACACGTTGTGTTTGATTTTGAATTTATGGGGTTGTGTTTGATTTTTAATTTTTTGGGTTTGTTTGTATTGTGAATATGTTGTGTTTGATTTTGAATTTTTTGGGTGTGTTTGTATTGTGAGTATGTTGCGTTGGATTTTGAATTTTTTGTGTTTTATTTTGAATTTTTTGGATTTGTGATTAATTTTGATTTTTTTATTTGAATTTTGAATTTTCATGGAAAAAAAAACCCAAATTTTTTTTTTTGTTTGTTTTTAGGAAAACCTATAACCGTGTTTTAAATGTAGCTCAAAGCGGGCTATAGCTGCGGTTTTTAAAAACGCAACTATAGGCCCTAATATATCTACCAGTTTTTGAAAAACATGGCCATAGGTCTGTTGCTGCGGTACTTAGACCGGGTTTGTAAACGCGGCTATAGGAAACATGGCTCTATCCTATAGCCGCGTTTTTTGGGTCTATAGCCACGTTTTTTTAAACGCGGCTATAGACCGAGATATTTGTAGTGAGATATTGCTCTTGATCATTAAATTCTTACATCTGTGTACATTATTATCAACAAATTTCATAGTGCAATTTTATTTTATATTTTTAAAAGAGATTTGTTGTGATTGAATCATTTCTATTCAATGTTGATGATGAACCTAAATCCAAAAAATAAAACCGGTTTGGGTCATGTGAGCAAGTCTCTATAGGAATGGGCAAAACCTGCACCAAAGAATTGGTTCAAATTCCCATAGGAATGAGCATATTGGTTTACGTAAGAGTGAGTACTGTAGAATTCTACCTCTTAGAAAGAAAAAAATTAAAATCAAAATACTTAATAACATAGTGATACATTTATACAAAAATTCTACCTCAAGCAGATATAATTAATAGGGCCATAGACAGCCAAGCGAAATCCAATCCACAAAATAATTTGATCTATGGACAACATCATTGTGATATTCCACTCTTTTTCATTTTGTGCCCTAAATACTTGATGTAATATGATAAGAACATGAAATTTGGGCATTCATGTCTCCAAACTACAAGATCAAGCATTGGGATATCAGTCTGACTTTATTTTCAAAAGGCTTGCATACGAGGGCAAATTCACTAGCAAATTCACATATCCAGAAAAAGTTAAACAGCTTGTATCAAAACCTTTATGCTATGATTTGCGTATTGCAAATAATAAGAGCGCTGGACTTCATTTCTATATATTACGGGGGCCTGTATACTCAATTATAATAACAACAGTAAGTACTTAGATATTGGCATAAACACTTGCTCATCAATGTAACAGTTTCATATGTGTTATTGGGTGATCTATCAAAATGAAAGAAGATTTTGGAAAAAAAAATGATCTTGTATTAACAATAACACAATACAATGAGTATATATATACATCAGAAGCTAAGCTAGCCTTAACAGAAATAACTAACTAATCTAACAGATAAAACTAACAACTAATAACTCACGTGCCTAACACGTGTGAGTCTAAAACTAACTTGCAACAATATGAAAGTAAAGCTACAGGCAGTTTTATGTACAATGATACTAAGCTACAGTCGTTTAAGTCCACTTCTATCTTCTGCATTTCTTTCTTCTATCTGCGACTGTGACTTGGCTTGCTTGTGATTCTGATTGTGGTTCTGATATGATCTTGATGAGAAAGTCTAGGAACATAGCAAAATGTCATAATATTATCACAATATCTTTGTTTTAAGATGTCCTGGTTCTCAATATAATCTATTTTCATTTTATTTCATATTATTTTGAAATATAGTAGATTGACATATCACTTATTATGAAATGTTATGAGAATTTGTTGCGGACGTAGAAGAATTTAATATTTATCTCACTTTGTTTTGGAGGGTGTGTCCAAAATCCAAATGGCCTTTAATTGTATTAGAACTACTTAAGAATTTTCATGTATTATTTTCACAAAAATAATGAATCAAAGTGGAGTTTTCATACAATTTGCAATATTCCCTTTGCAATCACGTTATTTTTTATGAGATACTAATTTTTTTAAATTATTCTCTAAAATAAATTCCTTTTTTGGGGAGGAGGCCAGGGGAGTCATATTTTTCGGGTATGCTAAATTCTTAAATTTTCAATTTTACAAAATAACATATATAAAATAATAATATTTTGTAGGGTTTGGGGCTGTGGCCCCCTTGGTCTAGAGGTAGATCCTGAATAAGATATGGTGCTTCATTAAATTCTTACATCTCCGTGTGCCTTATGGTGAACAAATTTATTTATTCAGGATCCAAGGGCCCATAAAAGACTGGCGAAGCCCTTTTCTTTTTAATTATTTTTTTAAAGGGTACCAATAAGTAAAATTTTACATATGCTTTTTTTTTTCTTTTTTTTTTCATATATATATATATATATAAATTGTAAGAGGTGGGAGGAGATTTTTAAAATTTTCACAGCTTAATAATAGCTTTGATTTTATCAGAGGTCATTATTGTGGTATGATTTTAACTTTTATTATTCATTTTCCTTTAATCCAACTCAGTCTAAAGTTTTAGATTTAGCTTAATTTGATAATCTGATTTAATCACTAATTTCGTTTGTTACTGTCACTGTGTCACATTAATAAATTTTGTATTTATTTTTTAGAATGCTGCCACAGTTGATTTATTTGGTGGGAAATACTATGGAGAACCAGAAATGATTAACATATGGAACTTAGTAATTTTTTTTTTTCAAGCAAGCAAAAAAATAAAATAAAATAAGAAGAAAAAGATATGGACTGCCGCAGATCTTTATTAAAGTTTAATAGAATTAAGATCCTCCCTGCGTCTTTCTCCAAAAAAAAAAAAAAAAAAAAAATCCTACAGGCGAAGATTAAATAGGAATAAAATTGTTTCAACATTCTCATGTGGTTTTATTGTAAATTTAATTTTTTTACATAATAAAATTGAGCCGTGAGGGATAAGGGTTAGGATTTAAGTCTTCAGGAATGAGCTTCCACACATATACACTTAGAATAGGTTAGAGTAGAATTTCTATATTGTATATAAAAAAAAAAAATGTTAAGGTAAAAATTAAAGATTTTGATATACAAATGAATTCATTGTTCTAGGTTGATCCACCGACTGTATATTTGCTAAATAATCCTTGCGTAAAATGTACTAACAATATATAACATCCCCGAATTTTAAGGTTGTTGCACTAAGATCACCTGATATACCACAAAGCTTTGTTACTTTCCTTCTGTATATATATATTTTTTGGGAACCAGAACTTTAATTGCAAACAATGAAATTAAGTTACAGAGCTTTGTTAACTTCCTTTTTTTATTTGATTATGCCGATTGCACGGGTAAATGATTGCTATTTGGTTTTGTGACTTTCCTTAATGGCTTGGTCTCTCGCTGATTGGGTTGATGAACTTTCTTTATCTGCCTGATCTTCAACAAGAAATATATGAACTAGGCTATCTACGCGACTGCACTCATATCATTATATATTTTTAATTATATTGTCTTTTTACCTATTACCATAATCGCAGAAAATACGTGAGGCAACTAACCAATCAATCAATCAATCAATAGACACATATGTGATTAAATTATAAGTTTAATATAACATAGTTGAGCCCAAATCCATAGGTTTAAGTTTTTGGGTTATGTGGTGCCTTTGTATATTATATAAACTACAAAATTGGGAGGCTTCATAAGGTGTCATATTCCCATTAAGTGTTATTAGAGTCAGGTTGTGTGCAACAAAAATGACAAGGTGTCAAAGTTCCTTTTGCAGGTGGAGCAGGGATAAAGCAAAGCCAAAAGAGACTACACAAATGATCCTGGAGAACGACCCTACAAACCTATTCAAAACTTTATATGAATATATCCCTTTAATCTTCCAACTAAGTAAAGATTTTAATTATTTATTTAATTTTAATAATTTATTGGTATCAACAAAAAATAATTTTATTTCCTTAAAATTTAAATAAAAAATTATGGAAACCACTAAGAATTATATGTGTATATTATATATATATATATATATATATATATATATAATATATAAAATATCCTTTGTTGAAAAAAAACCAAAAATAACGTGTAAATGCCAAGCCAATTAGAAAAAGGAGTAGAGTATTTGAGGGGAAAAATATTAGAAAATGGAGGCCGCAAGGCTTGCATGTCAAAGGAGGCTTATGATCATATTACATATATAAGGAAAGAATGTTCATGAAGATGTATTCCAAAGAGACTACACAAATGATTTTGGAGAACGACGCAAAAAACCTATTCAAACCTTTATAAAGTAAAGATTTTTATTATTTATTGGTCTCAACAATAAATAATTTTATTTCCTTAAATTTATGGATACCACTCAGAATTATATGTGTATATTATATATAAAAAAATCCTTTGTTGAAAAAAAAAAAAACCCAAAATAATGTCTCATTGCCAAGCCAATTTGAAAAAGGAGTAGAGTATTTAAGGGAAAAAAAAACTATTAAAAAATGGAGGCCACAAGGCTTGCATGTCAAAGGAGGCTTATGATCATATATAAGTGTAAATGTGTGATTTTCAACTATTTTGTATTGACTTTAATTCTGTGCCAAATTTAATTGTAATTTTTTCAATCATTTTTCCCTGTATGTATGTGGGTTTATTTGTAAGGGATGAGTGTGAAAGATCGGTAAAGAGTCAAGCTTCAAAAGTTGAATCAATGGATTTCACGACTAGCTAGGGAGTAGATCACGAGAAGAAACTCTCAAAAAGGTCACGTGTGGAGCACATAACTAGAAGATGAAGAGTCATGTCAAGCTGTTAATTTCGCAATTGTCTCGCGAGAAGGGCCAACTCATGAAGGACATGTCAAAGTTTATGTTTAGAAAAAATTGTGTTTTGCTACCAAGTTTTTACCCACACTATATATACCCGCATTACCCACAAATTGTAAGGAGTACTTTTTAGAGAGAAAATCCTAGAAAATGCACTTTAGAGTTAGAGATTATTATACCCACAATCATCTATACATTTCTTTATGGTTTTCCTCAACTCCTACCTCTCCATCTATAGATCTTTGAGAGGTTGCTAGCCTAAACACTTACCACATTCATTCTAAGTGTAAAGTGAGATTTTGGTGCTATTGGGAAGCATTGGAAGGAATAATTCATTGGCGGATGCAATCAAGCTGAATTGTGGGATCTAGAAAGCTAAAAAAGACAAGACTCTGAGAAGTTCGTTGGTAGCAAGAGCTTAGAGAGCTCAAGTACATGAGGTAGACTAAGTTTGAAGGGTTTTTTGTTATTTGTGTACTCCAACTTTATTCTCTAGTGAATTGATTTCGACTAGGAAGGTCGCAGAGAGATTTTTCGTCTAGTTCTTCGGCTTTCTCTTCGATAACACGTATCAATATTATCTAGTATTTGCATCTCTCTTCCCTACTCTTTAAACTTTCATTTTATTGTTGATGATGGATGAATATGGCTTAGGGTAGTGTTATCGGTTTATTGTACTTATTTACTCTTGTTTCACACTTAGTCTAAGTTAGAGTAAAAGTAATCTAGCCATAATTTTTTATTGGGGGTCTGAAAAAGTTATTGGGTTTTACCACAAATCTGAGCTTTCAATAAAAAAAGAATGTTCATAAAAATGTATTCTACATACATGGAATCCTCAATGAAATTTGACAATAGGAGTAGTATAAGTAACAAGTAGATATAAAAAATATATAGATGGCCACAATGAACACATTAACATACGTATATTTATATATATACATTATAGATGAGCACAATCTAAACATTTTATATATATATATATATATATATATATATATAGAGAGAGAGAGAGAGAGAGAGAGAGAGAGAGAGAGAGAGAGAGAGAGAGAGAGATGGATTCAAGTTACACTTGGTGTAACTCTATAAGAGTTGCACATTTTTTAAGTCATAGATTTTTAAGAGATCTAACAGTTGAGAAAACATCATTAAATGTTAATATTTTTCACCTTATTACCTAATTAATACTAGCATTTTTTTTTTTCTCTCCTTATTTATTGTGTACCCTTCATTTGCAATAACCTGCCAACCATACTAATCTACCAAGGAGCACCTCACCACAGCCAAATCTCCCCTTTCGGCATAGAAGCAATATAGCAATTAAATATTATGTTAATTGAATAATTCCTATATCACCTAAACGTAGGTCATGTATCTCTAGCACCTCCAAGTTGAAGCTCCTTAAGAGCTAGTCAAAAGTGTCGTTACAAGATATTGAAAATCAATAGTCGATATAGCAATTTGCTCTTATTCCAAATGGGTATTAAATGTTTTTTTTCCCATAGTATGTTTGACATGAAGTCTTTACTAAACTTGCTAGTTGTACAAATGTAGCAATTGGGTAATTTACCCAATAGCGAAATTGTCTACAACACTATTTTCACCACGACCAGCTCTTTATTAATGGGAATGTGAAGTAGAAAGTCCAACCAAAATTTTCTAGTGTACCTGTGGACGACTAAATTTCTCGGTTCAAAATAAAGTCAAACAAGTAAAATAGTGTCACAAATGTGAATTTATATTGATGAATGTGTGGTACAATTCTCTATAATTACAAAAGAGTTATCCTCTGACTCGATCTCCTTGAAAGACTTGTTGATTTGGATTGTAATAATGTAATTTTGATTTGAACACAAAATATCCTTCAATTTGGTTGAGGGATAGATCGAAGATTGTTGAAACAGAATTACAATGAATCTCTGGCTATGAGCTTGTTAGAAATCCCTTGTTCTTCACGTTCTTCGTGTTCTTGATGTGTTCTTCGTCTTCGAAGGTTTGTGGTGGAAATTCTTCGGGGCTTTAGAGGCTTGATCCATAGAGCTTCGCTGATTTGTGATTTGTGATGTTTCTGGAAGCTTTTGAGCTTGATTCCAGTGAACTTTGAGATGATTTGGATGATTCCTCTTCAAATGTTCTTTGTATTCGAAGGTTTGTGATGGAAGTTCTTCGGGGCTTTAGAGGCTTGAATCCTTAGAGCTTCGCTGATTTATGATTTGTTGAGATTTCTGGAGGCTTTTGAGCTTGATTCCAGTGAACTTTGAGATTTAGGAATATGATTTGGATAATTCCTCTTCGAATGTTTTTTGTATTCAAAGTTGAAGTTCTTGAAGTTCTTCGGGGCTTTAGAGGCTTGATCCGTAGAGCTTCACTGATTTGTGATTTGTTGATGTTTTCGGACACTTTAGGCTTGATTCCCGTAGACTTTTGGATCTAGGCGGATAATTTGGATGATTTTCCTTCGAATGTTCTTTGTATTCGAAGTTGAAGTTCTTGAAGTTCTTGGAGGCTTTAGAGCTTGATTCCGGCAGAGCTTCTGGACTTCTGAGTGGTTCCAATGGTCTGGTCCCTTCTCCAAATCTCTAGATCTCTTGATCTCCTCTAGATCTCTAGCCCTCCCTTTGATCTCTAGATCTCTTCTAGATCTCTAGATCTCTTCTAAATGCCTAAGGAAGGCTTCTATTTATAGGAATTTTGGGGTAGGTAAGCGACACATGGCGGAGTCTGATTGGTGACACATGGCAGAGCTTGATTGGTCTGCTTATGTCATCGCTTACACGTGCGAGGCTGATTATGTCATCGCTTATACGTGCGAAGCTGATTATGTCATCGCTTACACATACGATGATGCATGATTGGTTCTTGCATGACACTTGGCGAATTTCTGTTGGTTTCTGAATAGTGATAGCAAAACCTAGCAGCAATACGTGGTGCTTTGTAATTGGCTGCATTTTGTGGATTTGGTAATGTGACGTGTCAGCTTGTGATAGGTCGGGAATTTTTTCATGTCTACAGTACCATTCAATAGCTTCTTTGTGGAGATGTGGGAGGTTGGTAATGGTGGAGTGCTAGTATATGTAAAATTTGCAAGTTATTGAAAATGGTAGTACCCTTTAATTAAGTGGAAAGCAATAAATAAGGTGAGAGACAACAAATGCTAGTATTAATTAGGTAATAAGGTAGAAAGTATAAACATTTAATGATGTTTTTTTAACCGTTAGATCTCTTAGAAATCTATGGTTTAAGAATATGTAATTCTTATGGAGTTACACCAGATGTAATTTGAATCCATCTCATATGAATTCTATAACAACTTGAAAATCCCATATTTGAATTACATGTTCTATATGTTCTTAATATTCTTGCCAATTTTCATGTCAATTAGATGTTATTTACCATTAAATCTATAAACTCATTTTTTATGCATTATTTTAAACTACAAAAACTTGAATTCAAACAATTGATTGATGACATGACTACTAATTTTTGATTACCTAAAATTTTGCAAGCATAGAGAATATATGAAGATAATATAATTTAACGGTGGATTTGTCAAAATTCGCATCCAATTAAAAAATAGAGTGGTATAAAATTACTTAAAGTTACACAAGATGTAACTTGAATTCAGCCCATATATATATATATATATATATATATAATACTTGAGGCTAATTTGTAAAATAAAATTAAACTTATGTGAATATTTAGCATTATTTTAACGTAAGAAAACCAGTAAAATATATTTCATATAGCATATCGATTAGATTGTAACTTGTGTAAGTACAAAAAATAGTGTCAGGTTTCTTATTTTCTCTATGTTCTATCCTTATTTTTCTTTTGTAACTTTTGAATCTTAAATAAACATTGATATAAGTTTTGGTGGCCAGGGTCAATTGGCCTCTCTTGACCCCTTGGATTTTCCTTTGTGAGCGCAATTTTTTTCAGAAGTAGTGAATGTAGTTGCATTTCACTCAGGACATCGGTTAGTAATAGATAATTGCATTTGCATCTGTTATTAATAAATAGTTTTTCTTGTTTTCCGGTATTTGTTTTGATGAAAAATATTGTGTAAAGATAATTTTTTGTGTTTTCTAGAATTTGGTAACATAAAAAAGAAAAAAAAATTGAATCAAAAAGAAAACTATCTTTAGTTAAAAAACTGCTTATTTTTAGAGTTTTTTTTCCACTAAAATATTTGAAAAACAACTCTATCTCACAGCAAATTAAATAAGAGATGTTAGGAGATTGTTTTTTTTTAATTTATTTAAGGTTGCTAGTAAACATAGGAAAATGAGATAATTTTCTATAAAAAACTTTTAGAAAAATGACTCATTTTTAGAAAAGATTATTGCTGAAACAAACCTTGTGTAAATCTAAATTGAAATTCAAAAGATGTTTTTCCTAAAAATTCTCTTCATCTCTTATTAATGACTAAATATAAACTAATGGTGAAAAGGCATCATTCCTTAAACTTATCTATTTGTTTTTGGCAACATCCTAACTAAGGAAATTATGAGTTGGATTTTGTTATCAAAGTGGAAAAGGTAAGCTATTCACTCTCACAAATATATGTATATATATATAGTTCTTTCAATCTCTAGCTTCCATAATAGTTTGAATCTTACTACTGTGACTCTGTAGACAAGAGGGAATTGTATCCCGAAGATTTATTCAACGATAGAGAGCTTTTCAACCTTCCTTTCTCTATGGCTAACATTGTTAACAATAAACTAGAATGTTTAATGCTTCTCTTGCTAACTTTTTCTTACGTGCTAAGTGACAGATTTGTTGATGGAAGAAAGATTGGAACTTCCAAACTGGTTAAGCCCAAAGGAACAATCAAAACCATTAAGGTAATAGTTATTGCTTTCCTTCCTTGACTTTTATCTTGATTTAAAATGTTTTTTTTTCATACTTATATATGTATTTTTTTTTATTTATTCTGAACATATCTAAGGTCTAGTGAAAACTTTTCAGGGGAAGGATGGTGAGATAATTGACTGCGTCGATTTATATCAACAACCTGCTTTTGATCATCCACTTCTGAAAAATCACACCATACAGGTAGTTAATTTAGTTATTGCTAACTCTATATACAGGTTTTTATAATTGAAATTTCTATTTCATTCTTTTCATATACCTCATAGTTTTATAATTTTTCTTCTTCTTGGTGGGCCATTTCAAGGGTGGCCTAATGGTATTTTATAAAAAACTATTGAGGTGGACCTCAAGAATGTTAGGTACAGTAAGCCTGATGATCAATAAAGATTCGTTGATCTAAAAGCCAGTAACCTTTTAGCCCTTTCATCGAAAAAAATAATAATAAAAATAAAAATAACTTTTTAAACCATAAGCCCTTTATTTTTTGTCAGGACCTATGTTACTATACCAAACCTCATTGAGTTTTTGGGAAAGTTGAGTCCAGAAACTGATTTTCTCAACTAAACTAGTGAATTCGCCCTTCCTTTGACTAAATAAATAAATAAATAAAAATATTTAGCTTTGTCAAAAATAAAAACGAAATAAAAGATATTGCAAAGAGAATGTAGTGAGAGTGGAAGTATATAAAGGAAAGAAAACAATGAGTTATATAGTTCAGCCTTATGGTCCACATTCATGAGATAAAACTCATGACAACTAAATCTTTGATATTAATACAATGTGTTATGACTCTACTAGGGTTTATATAAGAGGGTAAAATTTAGGATTCAATGTACATGGGTCAAGAAATACAATCAAGTCTCTAGAGTTAATTCATAAAATAATATTAACCCAATATATATCTTTGACAAGCTTAAATATTCGTTTTGGAATACTTTTCAAATGAACTATTGTATAGTCCACCCTAAAAAAAAAACTATTGTATAGTACATGCATTTGTACAACAAGTCAGTCTATATTCAAGGTTAAAAAAAGGGTTAGTATTCCTTTATTTATTTATTTATTTATTACGTTTATATAAGCTTTGAGAGGGAAATTATAAAAATAAATAAATGAATAAAAACAATAAAGAGTACTAAACTCAACAATTCAATGCTCTAGGATTTAATTCTTGCTTTGCCTTTTCAATGCCACAATTGGGAATTCAAACTAATAATTGATTTACTTTTGACTAATCAGACGGAACCTAGTTCAATTCCAAGTGATCTAAAAGCGAATTCCTCACCAGTTAAGCTAATTCAAGGTTGGCATAAAAGTGGACAATGCCCCGAGGCAACAATCCCCATTTTACGAGCACCAAAAAATCAACACCTTCCTGCTTTGCGTCATTTCAAACGCAGTCGAACACAGCGTAATAATCAAAGCTTGGATAGCGATGATGGTGATAATCTGAGTGATCATGAGGTATTCATGTAGCATTGAAATACAAAATTCTTTTTCGTCTTGTATATATTTATTTATTTCTGTAAATTAATTATTCTTGCTGACATATATATATATATATATATATTGATATGAATGATATTGCAATAGTATGCCGTAGCATATTTTGGAGGAAGTGGGAATTATTTAGGATCGCATGCAACAATAAACGTATGGAAACCAACTGTAGCGAATAATGGAGAAATGAGCATTGGTCAAATCTGGCTTGTAAATGGTCCAGAGCAAGAAATAAACACTTTGGAAGCCGGATGGAGAGTAAGTATCTTTACAAAGATTAAACATCAGCTTATATTTAGATTTTATTTTTTGAGTGTAAGTCTAAACTTTGAGAGGATTAGATTCTATTGGCATTCAAATCTACACAAGAATATCATATAAAGTTTGATTTAAGATATATATGCCATGTATTTGGATAATGATTTGATGAACATTTCATGATTCCAGGTTGATTTTGACCAAAAATCAAAGTTCTTCATATATTGGACTGTAAGTTTGCTTATTTCTTTTCAAGATAAAATTTAAAATTACAATAGGAATTTCGCCAACCTATTCTCATCATCTGCATGCTTGCCAAATTAAGATATTTCAATTACCCCTACCATGTATAATTTCTTGTAAAAATTCTATGTAAGTTTCTCTTGAAAACTAACTTATTCTATCCTTATTGATTAAGAGCGATAACTACCAAAACACGGGTTGCGAAAATCTTGATTGTCCTGGTTTTGTGCAAACAAGCAAGAGCTTTGCCATTGGATCTGCTTTAGATGTTTCCGCCTACAACTCGAAGCAAGTCGACATAGGGGTAGCCATATACAAGGTAATGGACAAAAAATATTCTCTCTGTAAATTATGCTTGCTATACACACGCCTTTCTTACATTTTGCTCACGAAATTCTTTTCCTTCAATGCTTTAGAGCAATGACCGTTGGTGGCTCAAAGTGAATGACCAGGCGATAGGATACTGGCCTATATCCATCTACAAATATTTAAAGAATGGTGCTGCTCGACTTGATTATGGTGGAGAGATTTACAACTCAAAAATAGGAGGCCACCACACAAAAACTCAAATGGGAAGTGGCCATTTTCCAAGTGAAGGCTATGGAAAAGCAGGTTATTTTCGACATATTCAATACGTGGATTCATCAGGCAGTTTTAAAGATGTTGGGCCGGGGAACCTGAATAAAGATACGACGAAAACTTCCTGCTATGATATAGAGATACAAAGTGATAAGAGCAGTGGAACCAATTTTTATTTCGGGGGTCCTGGCTATTCTGCTGATAAATGTCCATGATAGCAAGGGAGGAAAAACAAAATCTTATTATAAAAATAAATAAGACACATATTTGAGAAATAAAAAAGTCATTTTTTTTAAATTGGTAATGCGTATTTACTATTTTCGTAGTATTAGCAAGAGCTGTCGTCCAATTACATTTTCAATAATATCCCTAAAAAGTTGGATTTCAAAAAATGCATAAGGTTTTGTGGTTATTGAATAAGTTGTAAAATACTTTTCTCATTATATGAGAAAAGTATTTGCAATATGTATCATTTACTATACCCTAAAAGGACTACTCATATCAAAGTGTTATCTTCAATGGAAAATAATACAATATAACTTTAGCCATATGTAAGATCACTCTTTATTAAATTCTTAAATGTGTGCACTATACTAAAAACGATGATTAATATTTTTTTTTATTTGAATTTTAGAATCATCATCAACTATTTATAGAAATTATAATAAACTTAAACATAATTTTCCTTTTGAAAATATAATTATCATTTCTATAAAATATTAATGATGAACCTAAAATTCAAATAACAAAAGCAGCTCCCCTTCCCCCCCCCCCCCCCCCCTCTCCTTTATTTTTGTGTGTGTGTGTGTGCTTCAAGTAAGTTTAATTAGCTGATTTACATGCCACTTTTAGTTCTGTGCATAAATACTTGAATTTATATTATTAGAACATTGACTATGGTCATTGATGGTTCCAACTTCGCAAGACCAGACATTGGGATATTGTAAAAGTCTTAAGAAAGAGCTAGAAGGTCAATTGGGGAGGACATATTTTAATTTAATTCAGAATCAGGAAGAGTCATCACACTCACACATAGATCCAAGCCCAAGGACCATTATCCTAGAGACGGATTTTTTATAGCAAGTAATATATATATCTTCACAGTTTTAGAATCTTGACTACCAATAGTAAAACCAGAAATTCATAGATCCAAGAAACGTCGTCGTTAAGTGGTTTGTGACAACCTTACGACGAAGAAATGAATATCTATCTCAACATATTAAGAATGTGCATTAAAAATTCGCAGGAGACCAATATTGTATCTCAATGAGATACCAGTATCAAATAATAGCGATGGCCGATTGACATCACCAAGAGATAGGTTGTGGCCAAGGAAAATGGCAAACCATATCAATATATATCATTAACTATCAAAGTTTAGGGCCTGGGGTGTTAGTACATTTTAACAAATCCCAAAAAATGTTGCGACTAAAATTACTCAATTAAGATCTCAAACTAATATATAAATAAATTAATCAAACTTAAGAACAACAAGAGTTTTGTAAGAACTTTTTCTCCTTCTAAGGGAAAAACAATTGAACCAACTTAAAAAAAAATTATTCTAAAATCGATTATAATACCTTTACATGTTTATATCCAAAGCTTAACATAAAATACAAATTATCTCTGCTCTAATATTTAACACAAACTCACCTGAGATCTTTACTCGCTCTCTGATGCTAAACCTTTTTGTGGTTGCTGAGAAACTCTCACTAGTTCTTATGGTTGCGTGTGGCCCATGACTAAAGAAAAATCCTTCTTTACTTTGCTTTTACACGTGTACTGCAATTTCTTTTTTTGTCCTTTTGTTTTACAGTCCCTTGAAATACTCACGTGTTGCTATATATATATAACCTAATTTTTTCCTTTTGTGCTTTTTTATTTTTATTTTATGCATTCACGTCCTCTAAATTTAGGTTACTTTAAGATATTCGTAGCAGTAGAGTTAAAAAACTATAATGCTATTTTAGTTTCACTAATATAACAAAAAAGCCTTGCAACAGTAAAGGCAAAGTTATAATTTTTTGTTGATTTGCTACAGTGCACATCTATAGATAGATGTGCACTGTAGCAAACATCTAAAAAATAAAAATAATATTTTATTCAGCCTCCGATTAAAATAATCCAACTTACTTTATTTTTTATTTCATTTTTTTATTCTATCTCACCGTGCTCTCTCTCCATCATCACTCTCAAGCTCTCATCAGTTCTCTCATCTTTGTCATCTGTCAAGCTCTCATCTCTCTCATCAAGCTCTCATCTCTCTCACCTCTCTGTTACTGCCATAGCCCAACCCAGCCGTTGCAAGCCACTGATTGCCTCACCATCACTCTCCTCTTCCATCATCACTCTCTCAAGCTCCCTCATTTACCCCCGTCGACCTAAGCCCCTGCCCAATGTCGATCGCCTCCGGCCTCCCTCACCTCCACTCCGCCGCTGGGTTGTGGTTGTGTTCCGGTGTGTGTTGGTATCGGGGTTGTGATTTGTGGCTGTAGGTTTGTTTTATGGTGTGCTGTGGGTTTTTTTTTTTCCCCTGCTGTGGACTAGTGGTGGTGGTAGTGGTGGTGGTGGTTGTGGGTAGAGTGGGTTTGTTTTGTGGTGCTAAGTTGGCGGTGGTTGTGCCGTGTTTTGTGGTGCTGTGGGTTTTTTTTTTTTTTTTTTTTTTTTTTTTTTTTTTTTGTGTTGTTGTGGATTGGTGGTGGTGGTGGTGGTTGTGACTATGGCTATGGTTGTGACTATGGCTGATGGTAGAGTGGTTGTGGTTGGTGCTGTGGTTTTTTTTTTTTTTTTTAGTAGGATATATTATTTTATTGTAGTAGTTATATTATTTTATTGTGATGTATATATTATTTTATGGACAAAGTTTAGCTGCAAAATTGGTTGTAGCCTTAGGCTACAAACTCACTCAATAAAATAAATATTACTACATATTTAGAAAATCTAACCGTTGTATTACATGTTTTTTATCTTCTTAATGCACATGTCAATTTTTGTGTCAATCGGATATCATTTACTATATAATTTATAATCTTATATTTTATGCATAATTTTAAATTACAAAAACTTGCAATTTAAAAATTTATTGATGACAAAGCTATTGATCTTTAATTTTCTTGAAATTTTACAAACATGGAGGATATAAGAAGAAGATGCAATCCAATAGTGGATTTGTCAAAATTCACCTCCAATAAAAAGATATTGAGTGAGTTTGTAGCCTAAGGCTACAATCGATTTTGTAGTTAAACTTTGTCCTTATTTTATTGTGTTAAAAGCTAAAATAGATTCACTGCTGCAGTATGTATGTAGGTAAAATAGATAAAGCGACTTTTGGTGTAGCTAAATTGCTAAAATTTTGCTTTCACTACTGCGAATGCTCTTAGGAATACTTTTTCTCTTCATGTGTAAGTAAATTACTGTAATTAAATTTTACCTTATAATTGATTTATGTTAATATTTGCATTAATCTATATATATATATATATATAATTGAAGTCTTTGACTCTTGGTTGACCTCTCCACAATTTTATACATCAACATTACTTAAATAAATATTATAATTAATATTATCTAACCAATATTTTAAAAAAGTAAAATAAAAAAAGAAAAACCGATTCTCTTTTCCCCCAAAAACAAATTCAACTTTCATTAAAAAAAAAAAAAATCGACTCTTTGAAACATAGACATTGCCATCTCCTTCTTCTTCTATCACTCCTAGCCTTTTCTGTCATCACCGTCTTCTTCAATTATCTCTTTCAAGTTTCAAACACAGCTATCAGTTCTCTCTATATCTCTATAATGCCCAAATCTCTCTCCACACAAAAACCCTAAACCTAATGCATTCTCTAACCATCTATAGGCCTCCTCCTCTTTGCTGGAAGAAAAATTCTACAAAATAATTACAAAAATTGAAAGGAAGGATCAATGGAATAAAGGAACAAAGGACCAACCAAAAAGGGAATTACAAAATTAGCGTAAGGTACTGTTTTTATATTCAACTTTTATTTTATAATTATTCCTGAATTTTAGTCAATAAACAAAGGAACAATCATTATTCCTGAAATTTAGAAAAACACTGTTGCGTGAAATTTAGTCAATTGTTTATGCAATTGTTAAACAAAAACTTATATTCGCTCCTTTATTAATAGTTAGGTTTCTATTTTTTAGGTTTTTTTTTTTTTTTTTTTTTTTTTTTTTTTTTTTTGGGTTTTGTCTTAAAAAGAAGAAACATTATTTTTGTTTTGTGAATTTAGTCCATTTTTTGTTCTGTAAACTAAAACTGTGGTTTAAAAGCTTATATATATATATATATATATATATATTAGCATTCATACTATTTTTTTTTTTTGAAAGTGCATTCATACTATTTGAATAAAGTATTTAACCAACTTCAAAATTGTTCCATATTTATTTGTGAGATTTTGTATTGCTCTCTTTATATAAATAGTAAATACAGCAGTGTTGCTTTTGTTTAGGATCCGATTCACATACTTTGAATAGTGATTTTGCAATTGACGTACACTGTTTACAAATCTTTTGTATTGGTTTTAATTGTTTTGGCTGTTGAATAAACTCGCTATATTGTTATTATAATGTATACTAAAAGTTATGCTATCGCTACATCTGGCCCTAGGGAAAACACTTTTGACATTGGATCTTAGGGTACGGGATGTGATTGCTCATGTTGTTGAAGGTGATTGTGCAGCTATTACTACTTGGAAAAATCTGTTATCCTCTGTTACCTGCAAAAATCTAGACATTAGGTCAGTAAAATCACTTGGTGGGGAGGAGATGGCTTGGCTAAACCAACCATGCTCCCTCCACACCAGTTTCACCTCAGAGCATTGCAACACCATATGCAATGGATCTTCAGCCACTATTTTGCAAACCGGACATAGGTTCTCATCCACAACATACCGCCTAATGAGATTGTCCATTGTGGGTAAAGCTTTGTTGCAAGCTCTCCATGCAAAAACCTTCACCTTATTTGGAACTTGTTGCTTTCAAAGTCCTCTCCAAAATTGCTTCTGGAGGTTTGGGTTAGAGCTACTAGCATTGTTGACTAAAGCTGAATTGGCCAACATCTTATAGGCACTACAGTTTGTAAAAACACCCATTTGCATTTGGGACCATATAATACGATCTAGAGGGAGTCTAGCACTGAGGGGAATGCTAAGGATCAACTTTGCATCTAGAGGCGTGAACAGCTACTGAACATGATCCACCTTCCAGGTAGTTGACTCGGGATCAATGAGATTGTAAACTTTGGCATTAGGTGGGAGAGGAGGGGGAAGCATCACTGTTTTGCAAACTTGATCAGGAAGCCACTTGTCTTCCCTTATATAAACAGATTGGCCATTTCCAACCCGCCAAACCATGCCTTTTCTCACCACATCCCTTGCACTAAGGATGCTCTTCCAAGCATACGACCCCACGGTGCCTTCATTAGCTTCTAAAATCGAACAATTGGGGAAAAATATCGCCTTGAAAACTTTATGGCAAAGGGAATCCGGATTATGCATCATACGCCATACTTGCTTTGCTAACAAAGCATCATTGAATTTTTCTCTCTTTAAAACCCAATCCTCCACTTTCTTTTGCTTTACACAAATGCTCCCAATTTACCCAATGAATTTTCCTTCCCTCATTTCCATACCCCCACCAGAACTTTCAAATCATGGTCTCCAATTCATGGATCAACCCCTTAGGGAGCTTAAAACAGCTCATAGCATAGGTTGGAATGGCTTGTATCACAGACTTTATTAGCACCTCTTTACCAGCTTGAGACATGAGTTTTTCTTTCCACCCTTGGAGCTTTTTCCACACACGCTCCTTGATATAAGAAAAACTTTGTTTTTTCCTTCTTCCCGCAAGCATCGGGAGGCCTAAGTATTTTTCAAAGTTTCTTATGGAAGGCACACCAAGGAGATGTTGAATACTTTCTTACACTTCTGGGGAAGTATTGGTGCTAAAGAAGAGATTAGTTTTATCCTTGTTAATCTTCTGCCCACTGCCTCTTTCATAGGTAGCCAAAATATCTAGAATGACTTGGCATTCACTTTGCTTTGCCCGGCAGAAGAGATATCATCTGCAAAGAAAAGGTGAGAGACACGTGGCCTATTACGACAAATAGAAACCCCCCCCCCCCTTCTTGCACTATTAGATTCAGCTTTATGGAGAAGTCCTTGAAGGCCAATAGCACACAATAGAAACATGTAAGGAGACAGGGGGTCGCCTTGACAGAGCCCCCGGGTGGGGTTTATGTGCCCCACAGGTTCCCCATTGAAAAGCACAGCATAGGAAACTGATTTTATGTATGACATAATAATAGCCACAAAGTTAACCGAGAACCTCAAATGAAGCATCATTTTTTCTAAAAAACTCCATTCAACCCTATCATAGGCCTTGCTTATATCAAGTTTGAGGGCCATGTAACCAGTTTTTCCTTTTGTTTTCCTTTTTAAATAATGTAAAGTTTCAAACGCAACAAGCACATTATCAGTAATTAATCTGCCTGAAAGGAAAGCACTTTGAGATTCAAATACAACATGAGGTAAAAATAGATTTCAGCCGATTCACCAACACCTTAGCAATAATTTTGTAAAAAAAATTACACAGGATAATAGGCCTAAACTCAGAGACTTTTTTGGGGTTCTTAACTTTAGGAATCAAAGAGATGAAAGTGGAATTTATAGAGGCAGGGATAATGCCTTCATTCAGAATAGCAAGGAAGGGTTGCCTTGGTGACATCCTCTCCAACAATGTGCTAGAAGGACTTGTAGAAAACCGGAGACATGTCGTCGGGGCTAGTGGCTAATAGTGGTGCCATTTGTTGCATGGCTAAATGAACTTCCTCAGCTGTAAAGTTTCGAGTGAGAGCCAAATTCATCTCCTCCATGACCGTAGGTGTAACCCCCTCCAGAATAGTATCAATACCTATTGGATTAGAAGTTGAAAATAGGTTGGAAAAATAGCTCACAAATAAATCTCTCAACCGACCATCCTCTTCCACCCAAACTCCATTGTCATCCTCTAAACCCGAAATATAGTTGTGCTTATTTCGTTGAGTAGCCCTACTGTGGAAGTATTTTGTGTTGCAATCTTCATCCTTCAACCAACTGTTACGGGACCTCTGCTTCCACATCACTTCTTCTTTATTTTTTAGGGCTTGAATTTCATCACAAAGCTATCTAATATAGCTAGGATCAGTGCTGTACAGCCCCATCTTCTCTGCCCTATGCAACTCTTTAACTTCTTTTCTAGATTAGTTCGCACATGCCCAAATGTGTTATGGTTCCATACCTAGAGATTTATTTGGCATAGGTCAATTTTATGTGAAAAAGTAGCTACCAGAGATGAACCCAAAGGTGTTTCCCAAGAAGTTTTAATCACCATTTCATAGGTTTTTTCCTTAAGCCACATTGCTTCAAATCTGAACAAGCGCCCCTTTTTATAAAATCGCCTAGCCTCCGAATCTGAAACCAAAAGCAGTGGTTTATGATCCGAATGAAAAGCCTCTAAGTGGTGCACACCGGTAGTGGGAAATTTCAGCAACCAGTCTACTGTAGCTACTCGTCTATCTAATCTCACCCAAACATTATGATCACCCAGTCTCCAATTACACCATGTGAAAGGAAAGCCAGTGTAACCCAAATCTTTAAGGCTACAAAAATCTAAAGCATCTTGAAACCCCTACATCTAGCGCTCTAGTTTATCAAGCCACCCTTGTTTTTCTTTAGCTCTCAGAATTTCATTAAAATCCCTAATACATATCCATGGAAGTGGGAAACAACGGCTTAAGTCACGTAGTAGAGACCATGAATCTTCCCGGTTGGCAGAGTCAGGGTTTCCATAGAAACCTGTTATCCGCCAAGCATCATCAATCTCTTAGTCAACTACCGCATCAATGTGATTGTCAGATGAAGCTTGAACATCTAATTGAATATCTTCTTTCCAAAGTAAGGCCAAACCACCTCCTTAGTTTGGGTGAGGAACAACAAACTTGTGAGCAAACTAAATTTTCCTGCAAACTTTCTCAATAACTTCATTATTAGACTTAGTTTCCATGAGGAACACCATTGTGGGATCTTTTTTACCAACTAAGGTAACCAGTTCGTCAACTGTTTGTGGGTTCCTAAGCCTACGACAGTTCCAGCTTAAGCAACTCATTGGCCCTGGCAGAGCTGGCAACCAGCATCCGCCTTACAATTTTCCTTCATAACCACCTCTCCAATTTGCAGGCACCACTTTTTCACTAGATATGGCTCATCCAATTCCATCAATGGTCTGCGTTCAATGCTAGTAGGGCTATTAACATATTCCTGTTGGGGATTAACCTCACGAGCTAGTTTCTTCCCAGTACTGAAAGTATCATTGTCAGGTAAGTTGATTTGAGAAGTGGTCACATCTTGTAACGAGGTTCTATCTCTCTGAAGCACTATATCTCCCTTCTTTCTAGTAGACACACCACCACCCTGTTTCAGAACAGCTTGAGCATTGCATTCATGTACTTACTTTTGGGTTTCACGACCTAGCTTGGCTACTCCTTCAGACAAACCCACAATCACCCTTTCCTTCTCATGACTTAGTTTCGGATCCCCATATGCAATGGATGACGTATGACTAGTAGCTACATACTCCACAGGGGGCTTGGTCTCCATTACTGACCCTGAGAGGTTTGTTGATGGATTGGAGCTCACTACCACAGGATTGACAGTTTTGTCCTTGGGCATTGAAGGACCTTTCTTCCACTTTGAAGAGCCATGGGCACTACCTACTATCACAACTACAGATTTAGGGAATCATTTGAACTACTCAGCCCGCATCTAGTCACCAAACTGTTGATCCTCTTTCCAAGTTTCTCTCTGTTCTTAAGCCAAATCTCACAGTCTTTTTCAACATGATTTACCCTCCCACACTAGTAACAAAAATTTGGGAGGCGTTCAAATTTTAAAAGGGCCCAACCAATGTGTTTACCTTCACTCCTGAGTTTGTAGCAACGAGGCAAAGGTTTTGTGATGTTCATAGCCATCTTAACCTGAAGAAATTCACAACCCTCACCATCATCCTCTGGGTCAGCTATTCTAATAGTGGATCCTATGAAATTACCTACTACTTCTCCGGTTTCCTGAGTTAGGCTTTTTTCGATTACATTATGCAGTTGCACCCAAAAAGATGTCACCGAAAAATCTAGTGATGGGGCTGATTCCATTGATTCAGTTTTTTGGAAGATCACTAGACTTTTATCGTATGACCAAGGTTCAAACTCCAAAAGCCTTTCAAGATCTAGGGCATCATCAAACTCAAACACCAAAACATTCCTTCCAACATCCCGTATTTTTAGTTCACCCACAGGTTTCCATAGAGGCTTGAAGGTTCGTGCTACGGCTTCTGCATTAACGATACGTTTGGTTAGGAATTTACCTGCAAGACGATGGACACTTGCTTCTTTGCTGCTTGGGACGTCAGCCCCTTGCACTTCTTCTTCAAAAAGAGTAAAACGTGACCACAAATCATCCAAAATTGCCATTATCGACTTGTTAAAACACTTTGTCCTACCTAACTTGTGAGAGCAAGAGGGAAACAATGACCTAGACAGAGCTAGGGACAATAATTCTACACGAAACTAGACTAATCCCTAGCCAAGGAAAAACCCTAGCAAAGAGAACCCTGACAGCGTGAGAAACCTTAAAAATAGGACAAAACTTAAGTACAATATTTAGGTCTTATTTTTTAGGTTCATCTCTTAAGATTCAGTCATATAACTGTATTTAATTAAAAATACACTTTCATCTCATGAAAAAAAAAAAAAAAAGAAAAAGAAAAAGAAAAAAAGAAGCCATAAGAGAAAAACCAAAAAAACAACACCTAAGTCATATTTGAGAGCACGGAGTATGCACATGCGAAGAGAATTTTGTCTATTAGCCTTCCAATCATCATTTTTTGATTAACACCAAGTGTCACTCTCTAGCCTTCCACCTAATCAAAGCTTTATTTGAATATATGCATTTGATCTTCCACCTAAGAAAAGTTTTAATCATTTATTTGATTTTTATTATTTATTGTGTTCAGCAATAAATAATTTTATTTTATTTCCTATATAAAAATTTCAATAAAATATTATGGACTAAAATGTAAAATCTATAGTAAAATTGAAAAGATTTTTTTCCTAAAAATTCTCTACATCTTTTATTAACAACTAAATCTAAAGAGTCAGAATTTAGTATGGATGAGGTGTAAAAATTATGTTTTGCACCATTTAATAAGAGATTGTCACATCAACATCTTACTTAAAATTTAATACATCTAAATTATAAAGATGTTTTCCTCAAAATTTTTTTTTTTTTTTTTTGGCAACCTCCAAACTAAGGAAATCATAAGTTAGATTTGTTTATCACAGTAGAAAAGGTATGCTAATTACACTTACAGTTTGATATATATATATATATATATATAATTCTTTCTATCTCTAATTTTCATAATACTTTTGAATCTTACTGTCTGTAGAAAGTAGCAAATTCTATCTAGAAAAGTTATACAAAGACAGAATTTTCCAAGCTTCGTTTTTCTATGGCTAACCTTATTAACAATAAACTAGAATGTTTCATGTTTTACTTGCTAACTTTGTCTTACGTGTTGAGTGATAGATTTGCTGATGAAAGAAGGATTGGGAGTACGAAATTGGTTAAGCAAAAAGGAAGAATCAAAACCATTGAGGTTATACTTCTTGCTTTCGTTCCTTAATTTTTATCTTGATTTAATATTGTTTTTCATACTTATATATGTATATTTTAATTCTGGACTTACCTAAGGTCTAGTGCAAACTTTTTAGGGGGAGGATGGTGACATAATTGACTGTGTCGATTTTTATCAACATCCTGCTTTTGATAATCCACTTCTAAAAAATCACAGCATTCAGGTAAGTTTATTTAGTTGTTGCTAACTGTATATTATGGTTTCAATAATTGATTTTTCTATTTCATTTATTTTGTTTCCAGTACCTCATAATTTTATAATTTTTCTCCTTCTTTGGTGGACCATTTCAAGAGTAGCCTAATGAGATCCAGATCTTCTAGATTTCTAAGGGTATTCTACCAATTTATTTTCTTAAATCTCAATCACTCTTTTGTGATTTAAAAATTTAGATTTTGCCATGTCAGTATTTCCCTAACAATACTCTTCAAATAATAAAATAATGTTGTAAACAAAACAATTGATCATGTGAACTCAATCCCAAATTTACAGCCACCGAAAGCCTAGAATGCTAAAGAGGCGGCTAAGGTTACATCAGACTCACACATGTCTGTTTTTATATGCTGCACATGACATGGCTCAGCAATCATATTATCAAAGCAGAGAAGTCACACACATATAAAAAATATGACACATATTTGAAAATCAAAATGTCAATTTTTAATTTTTATTGGTAATGCATATTTACTATTTTCACAGTATCACCAAGAGTTGCTGTCCAATTATATTTTCAATAATGTCCCTAAAAATATATGGAGTTGCAAAAAATTAAGATAGTGAAAGAGAAGAATACATAAATAGTGAAAGAAAATCGTGAGGAAGGAAAAAAAAGGTGTTGAAGTTGCAAATTCATCAAATAAAAAAAAATAAAAAGAAGAAGAAATAGTAGCTGCATAAAATAGCATTGAAGGTACATACAAGAAGCAAACAAAAAGTAAAATTTATGAATTGAGATCAGGTGCAATTGTAATCTATGGCTAAGATTGAAAGTTAGAAATATAACTTTTAGGGCAAATTATAACTTATCCACCTGTGATTTGGCTGAATTTAAGTTGTCTACATATGGTATAAAATTTGACACTTTACTTACTTAGGGTTTAATCAAAATTTAAGTTTCCTACCTGTGATTTGAAATCTCATAATGCAAGTATTCCGTTTGATTCTTTTTTATCTGATTTAATCTTGTATTTTTATATTTTTTGTGTTTTTTGAGGAAAGAAACATAAAATTACAGTAAAATCAAATATTTAATCATGTTTTTAATAGACATGGGTTAAGAAAAGCTAACTAAACTAATCTTAGATGGATAATATCAAATTTCAAATCATAGGTAGGCAATTTAAATTTCAACCAAACTACAAATGGGTAATTTATAATTTGCCTTAAATTTTAAGATTAATTATTAAATTAAATATGTTTAAAAAAAGTAAAAAAAAAAAAAGTTAAAGTTCAAAAGCTAAAAATATAAAAATATTTGTGAGAGAGATGTGGGTTAATTGATCATGTGAACTCAATCCCAAATTTACAACCAAAAGCCTAGAATACTAATGAGGCGGCTAAGGTTACATCAGACTCACACATATCTGTTTTGTTATGCTGTACATGACATGGCTCTAGGCAACACGGGATGGGAATTTATTAAAAAAAAAAAAAAAAAATTCTAAATGTCAGCCCAATGCTACTATTAACTTGTGGCCACGCAAGCCTCCATTAGTGGGCCCTATCATGATTTCATAGTGGGCTAAGTGTTGTCTTCAATCAAGTCCAGAAGTTCATCGCGTGACTGAATGAAATCAGGCCCGTGATCTTCTAGATTTAATGGGCCACGGGAAAACTGTTTGCAATACGTACTTTATAGTTTTCCAAATTAAAAGTTTGTGTCTCAGCTAATAAATTAAAAACCTATTTTATTAAATATAATAATAATTAATAACAATAATAGTCCATGCATTCATATAGTTTTTTTTTTAATAATAATAATCTTAGGTTTTTAAAAATAAATAAAATAAAAATAGTTAGATATGAGTAAAAAAATTTAAATAAAAAAGAATTTTAGGATTAAGGTTTAAAGGCTAGGAAGATGTGGCCTGTGTGGATGAAGACAAACAAAATTTTGAGTTTAAAAAATTTATTAAAATCTTTCAAACTTGTCAGACTTTGTTAGACTTTAGAGTGGTATTATCATTCACATGCAATACAAGGCAAAAAAAAAAAAAAATCTATTCATTCACGTGAGTGCAACTGCAAAGAGAGAAACAGAGAGAGAAACTCATAATTAAAAAAAAAAAAAATTAAAAATATAACTCAGAAACTGAATTGTATGGTCTTTGACATTTCACTCTCATTCTTATCTATCTCTTTCTCCTGTGTTCTAAGCTCCTCCACACTCGTTCTCTCTCTCTCTCTCTCTCTCTCTCTCGCACTCGTTCAAAGATATACAAATGTACGGTACGAAAATGTCTTCACTAAATTTAGGTGTAAATTACTGTAATTAAATTTTACTTTATTATTAATTTATTATTTTAATATTTACATTACTTTTTTCTTTTTTGGAGAGAAACATTACTTAAGTATATGCTCGAAATAATTTTTATATTTCATTCCTATATTTAAGAAATATTGATATCTGCACCCATACATTTATGTTTTTAAAACTTTATTTTACATATATAGTAGATTAGACTCGTAATAGATAACATTATCTCTTATATATATAATTCCTTCATTCCCTCCATTCCATAAGAGTTATTCAAAGATAGAGAATTTTACAACCTTGTTTCAATATGGCTAACATTATATACAATAAACTACAATGTTTCATAGTTTTGTTTCTCGCTTTTTACTACGTGTTAAGCGATAGATTTGCTATTGGAAGAGCCATTGGGGCTATGAAAACTAAAGAGTTCGTTAAACACAAAGGAACAATCAAATCCATTCAGGTAATGATGAGTACTAAATACTTCTTTCTATCTTTCCTTGCTTGATTTTTATTTTGATTCAAAATGTTTTTCATATATATGTGATTTTAAAATCCCAAACTTATTTAAGGTCTAATGAAATCTTTGTAGGGGGAAGATGGTGACATAATTGACTGTGTTGACATTTATCAGCAACCTGCTTTTAGTCACCCACTTCTCAAAAATCACACCATACAGGTTATTTATTTATTGCTAATTACATAGGATTTATTTTCCTAATTCATTTATCTTGTATATTAATATCATTACTTTATTTTTGTTTTCAGCCATTCATACATTTCATATACCTAATAATTTTATAATTTTTGTTCTTCTTTGGTTAGTTAGTGTGGCATAAATCTTTTAAATCATTTATGATTATTTTTATGCTAAATTTTGCAAAAGTTTTTCTTTCAATATACAAAATCAAAGAGTTGATTAGAATTTTAGAATGTTATCTTCCATTTTATTGTCGAATATATATTTAAAGTATTCATGGCTGAAATACTCGCTCCATTGTTACAATACAAACTAATAAAATAAGTACAAAAATGCACACTTTCTAAAAATAACAAAAAATTTTGGCTACTGATTTTCTAGTAGAATTGAAACAATGAAAAGATATTTAACAATTAATTTTTCATAGTCATTACGATCATAATGGTGAATATTTGCTATATGATAAAACTTGATTACTAACAAAAGTATATAATTATTTTTGAAGAGATTCATTCATACATGTGCCTCTCAATGATCCAGAAGTAAGTTAAAAAAAAAAAAAAGTAATTATATAGCATGCTCACGTTGATGATGAAAAAAAGAAAAAAAATACCCAAACATTCTTTTTTTTTTTTTTGATCAGACCCAAACATTCTTTTAAGCGGAGTTAGTGCCCATTTGATTCGTTTTATAGGTACGTTATCAGTCCAAAACGTGAGTTTTATGCGTTTGGTAAATTTTAGAATTGTGCGTTTCAGTACTCAAAATGTGATTTTCTGTGTTTTTGTGTGGCACCTTTGGAGCTGCAATTGCCAAAAGTCGAAAGTCGCATTGAATGAATTAATAAAACATTGCCGTTGGAAACGTGTTACCTTTTCCTCAATTTACCCTCAGATTTTTCTGAAAAGTACAATTTTGCCCCTGGCAAAAGAAGCCCGTGATTGCTTTTCCTTGTCAATCTCACAGTCGCAACTTTCTTCACAAAAAAATTGAGAAATCTCATTGTGCTGCTGCTGCTTTGAATTCGTTTCCCTTTCTTACTCTTTGTTTTTTCTTCAAATGGTATTGCTTGGGTGTGTGGGATTTTGAAACAAAAAAGAGATAAAATGAATATTGGCAGTGGTGGGTTGTTCATGGAAGCATTCGGCCATGGCTAGGGGCTTTTATAAGTGGTGAAGAAGGAAGTAAACTGTAAAAGTAAGTGGTGAAGAAGTAAAAGAAGAGAAAGATCCAAATGAGAATTAGGAAAAGATAAAAGAGGAGAAACTGATAAAAGCATGAAACCTAATTGGTTGGAGAAAATATGGGTGGGTCCAACTATTGGTGGAGTAGGTTTGTCTATTTAATCTTAAAATATTGTTAGGCACTTAATATTTTCACAATAAATATTTTGTTGCTTCTCATTTGAATCAAAACACTTTTTACCTATTATTACTTATTTGTATTTGTTATAAAAATATTATGAACTTAACATTATTTAATTAAAAAATATTATATTTACAATATTTTTCACGATACTTTTATAATAAATTATAAGTCAAGTCTTTTTTTTTTTTTTAATCGCGAACGTAGCATTATTTATACTGAATATACTAATAATATTTTTTCAAATCCCTTGTCTCTTCCTAGCTAGGTCCGCCTCTACTAGGGTTACCTGCCTTTTCTTTTCAATGCTACAAGTCTCCAACTGGAGATTAAGAAATCGTTTTTGTTTAACAGATGAAACCCAGTTCAATTCCCGGTGGTGTAAAAGTGAATTCCATTCAAGAAAAATTGTTTCAAGGTTGGCATAAAAGTGGACAATGCCCTGAGGCAACAATCCCCATTAGACGATCACAAGAAGATGAACACCCCCCTCCCCGAGCTATTCATTTTAAACCAAGTAGAACACAGCTTAATCCTAGTTTTGCTGCTTATCACAAAAATCATGAGGTATCCTTTTCATTAAAAGACTGATATTTTAGAATTTCATACATTCATGAACAGGAAATACTCATCATATTATATACTTTAAACTAATTTTTCCCCTTATCAAAAAAAAAAAAAAAAAAACTAATTTTTCTCAAATTAATCTATTTCATTTTACAAATTAATTTTTTTTTTCTGACATATGTATTTATATGAATGATATTGGAATTAGTACGCCACAGTTTATATTAATGGTGACAACTTATATGGAGCACGTTCATCAATAAACATATGGAAACCTACTGTATCTGATGATGGAGAAATCAGTATTGCTCAAATATGGGTTGTAGCTGGTCCCGATGAACAATTAAACACCATGGAAGCTGGATGGAATGTAAGTTTCAATGTCATCTTTACAAAGATTGAAAATCAGAAAGAAAAAAAAACACACACATATATATATATATATTGAGTGTAAGTCTAAACTTTGAAATGATTAGATTCTTTTGGCATTCAAATCTACATAAGAAAATATACAATGCATTTGAAAATAGAAATTTAAGATATAAATACCATGCATTTGGATAATAAATTGATGTACATTTCATGATTCCAGGTTTATTCAGATGACCAAAAGACAAGATTCTTCATATATTGGACTGTAAGTTTGCTTATTTCAAAAGACAAATTTAAATCTAAGTTAGAAACTTCATCAACTTACTCCCATCAAGTGCATTCTTGCCAAATCCAAAGATAGTTTCCCCTGTAGTTTCTCTGCCACGTATGTTTTTCTTGAACTAACTTATTCCATCCTTGTTAAGAGCGATGGCTACCATGAAACCGGTTGCTACAATCTTGAATGTTCTGGTTTTGTTCAAACAAACAACGAATTTGCCATTGGATCTCCGATAGAAGCTGTTTCTAGCTACGACTCAAATCAATTCGACATAGGGATAACCATATACAAGGTAGATGATTTCCACCCCCCCCCCCCCCAGTAAATTAGACCAGCTATACACAATATCTTTTTATGTATCGATTACGAAATTCTTGAACTCAAATGCTTTAGAACAACGAAAATTGGTGGCTCCAAGTAGAAGATCAGTTGATTGGATACTGGCCTCAATCCATCTTCACATATTTAGCAAGTAGTGCTACAACACTTGATTGGGGTGGAGAGATTTACAACTCAAAACCTGGGGGCAGTCACACAAAAACTCAAATGGGAAGTGGCCATTTTCCAGATGAAGGCTATGGAAAAGCAAGTTATTTTCGAAATATTCAATACATGGATTCCACAGGCAATTTCAGAGACGCTGAGGACATGGGGCTGATTCTATATGTAACGAACCCATCATGCTATAATATAGATGTCCAAAATGACAAGAATTACTTTGGCAATGGAACCCACGTCTATTTTGGGGGTCCTGGCTATTCTGAAGATATATGTCCATAATAGCATGTGAGAAAAAAATATCATAGTAGTATCAAAATAATAATTCACATATTTAGAGATCAGAATGTCGATTTTTGGGATACTTTCCTAATTGTAGTTCCAAAAACATTTTCTTCCTTCACACAAAGTTCAAGACTGAAGTTTTAACCATTTAACTATTGAGTTAGTAAATATATATCAATTTCAGGTGAAACAAAAAGCATTCAATCACAATCAAGATTTTGCTTTTTGGTATCTAACATCATTTAAAACTTTACATAAATACTATTCATTTCATGTACTTTAAATTTGTAACATTGAATCCAAAATATTGATGTTTCTTACGTTTTATAGAAGCCTAACTTTAAGAGAAACTATTAACAAAATAATGACGAAGACCCATCATAAAAGTTCCAATTTTTAATATACATATCTCATAGAAGTGGAGTTTATGTAGACTTGGTGAGAAGTCCAGGCATTTACCCAATTCTATTTATTCCCACCAAAATTAAATCATACTTCTACGTATTGAGACATTTACATAATCTTATCTGTTGTATTATTAATTCTCTGGGGACATTTGAATTATTGCTATTCTTATTAGTTTCATACTATAACTTGTATTCACAATTATAAAATAATACATGTAACACTTATGGCTTCCAAGTTCCAACTTTTCTTCATCTTCTTATTCCCCTGTTCACCCAACTGATTCTTCTCCACAAATTATTCTTTCTTTTTCAAATGCTCACCATTTTTTATCCATCAAGCTTATCAACCAAAATGAACTCTAATTAAAAACTCAATTTAATGTGTCTACAAATGTCAATGGGAACGTTTGTCAAAAGTGCATAAAGCATGGAAACACAAATTATTCCAAATAGTATTCAAATGTAAAATGGGGAGCAAATTATAACACATGACACAGTTCGAGATATAACACGCAAACAAAGGGTCTTCCGATGAATCAGGTGAGTATTAATCACAGCTAGACTAGGCTGATCTCATGTGTTATCTAAAAATCCTGAGGAATGTCAAGAATAACTAATGGACATGGGTACATGAAAATGGGATATTGTATATGGCCTGAGTGCAGAAACTAACTAACATGAATGCCTAAGTACATGATACGTAATTAAAGGAATAGGGAAGTAAAGCACCATTACTATATAGATGAGAAATATAGATCTACTTCCTAAAATAACCAAGTTCTAAAATGAATAAATATCACTAGATGGATGCATGAGCATGATATACTGCCCTAATAAGGTTTCTACTATTACAAGTGCATAGAAAATTAACTTAGGTCTCTAGCCAGCAATCCCAATGCACACGAGTAAGTTTTTATAAAACAAAATGATTGGGGCAATTTATCAAAGGGAATTGTATATTACACACTGTGTTTTTTTATAAATTGAAAATGTGACTTTAAATCACCCATTTAATTTTAAAAACATAAGTGTGTGTAACATCCTATTCCTATACGTGTGTGTTTTTGTAAACTGAAAATGCGACTTTAACTTACGTTTCTAATTTTAAAAACATAAGTATCTCAGATAAATGCATGGTTTAACATCCAATTCGGGTGTTGGCCCAGAAAAACTCATCAGTATCTCAATTCTCACAAACACATAGACCCTTCAAATATGCATTCAGACTCAACAACACAAAGTAGCAAATCCCTACCAAGACATGGCTAATACACTCAATCCCAAGCAGCCCATGAACATGAAAAATCATACAATACTTAACAAGCACGAATTAGCTCAATTACTCTGAAACCCTAGAAATTGAAAAAAAAAAAAAAAATCCCAAATTGGAAGTGAAACGAAAAAACGAAGAGAGGGCCGATAAAATTACCGTGAGGGGACGAAGAGTTGAGTAGCCTTGTGGGCGTAGAAGCGAGATTCGACGGCGGCGGCGGAGGATCGGAGCTAATATATATATATAGAGAGAGAGAGAGAGAGAGTATGTTTATTTGTTTGTGAGGAAATGGAGTGGCGGGAAAAATAGGAGAGAAATCGATAAGGGACGAGGTGTGCCTAAGTTGGGCCTTCCATTGTACATAATCACGGGAATAGAGCCCAGAAAACACTAAAAGCCCACTTACGCAACAGGGCCTAGTAAAAAGGAACCACTATAAAACTTCAAAAGCCGAATTTTGCGAGGCATTGCAATTTGCAAATAAATAGGTTGGGGGCAATTGTGCTAGTGGAATGAATGGTTGAGAATTTAGATAGAGAAGAGAAGGAATTCTAAGTGGATTGCTTTGTTAAAGTTGTATGGATTTACGCAACAGGGTTCTCTTTAATGTCTGCTGCTAGTTGCACGGGTGTTAAGAGCACTGAACATAATGCAAACTAAGAATAAAAGGGGACAATTCTAACTGAGATTAATCAAATGCATCAAGATCCTTTATTCAAATAGTGATGGTGTTTCATTCAAGACCATTTATTACCTCTAATTGGGTAAGGTGCAACTCTTGTTGAAGTATGCATAATTTCTCATCCAATTTGACACCCTGAGCTTGATAAAAATATTTCCAGTGTAAGTCATCGAAGTTGATGCGTCTAAGGGACATTTTTTCCATATTTCCTGCACTGCTTCCAGCTTTGTTTAGCTCAGCAAGGCACTTTTGTTTGGCCTCATTCTCAATCTGCCTCTGATACTCCAAATGCTCTTCGAGCATTCTTTGCTCTTTCTCCTCCTCAGGTGTAAGTTTCCGTTCCTCTTGCTCCAATTCATCAGTGGTTACAGGACCAACAATCTCAGGATTAGTAGGATCATTTCCATCATGCGCAGCTGGAAAAGAACTGAGGCACAGCACATGTGAAAACACATTGAAAATTATTTAAACCTGGGGGAGTGGGAGCACATATGGCCACAAATTTACATGTGTTTTAGTCAATGCAAATGTTGAAGCATGAAAAAAAAAAAAAAAAGAAAAGAAAAGAAAAAAGACTTACATTTGCTCCACATTTTCCTGTTGCTCCTGGCCACCTCCAGTTGCCTACAATAAGCAAATTGTATATTTTTAGGACATTAGTTTGCATAATTGATTCTCTTTGTTTTGTGGGAACTGGGAATTCTCTGCAAATCTTATTTCTTTATTCTTTCTTTCTATCTCAAAAGGTTTGTGTTTTATCAACTTTAATTAAACTCGATCTTAGCTGCTTTCCTGTATTTGGATTCTTAATGTATTAGTCATATCAAATTATTCCATTCCTTACTAAAAAAAAATTACATTAAATTTTGTTACATTGCTGTGCAAATGTAAAGTTTATATCCAATTAATAGATACTGTGATAATCTATTTCAGTAAGAGTGTGTGCTCAATGTGTGTTGTATGTCATATGTATTAGATTGCTCAATTTATTGTCATTCAGAGTTCAGATCCTTAAATACTACTATTCTACTAAACTTGATCCACGTTTTCCCAATTTGGCTACCTCAGAAATACCCATTTCATTTACACTATCTTTTGGTTTTGTTTCAACTTTTAACTCTAGCTCCTCCATATCCAAAGTCTGTTAGCATCCAATTCAAGTACATTTGTCCAATTTCTGCCATCTTATGTTAATATTTAACATGTTTAGATGCTCTTATTTTCCCACTTTTAGTTCCTGCCCATTTTTCTCTGGAGAATTTATACTTGTAGCTTTAGACAACTTTAACTACCATAAAAAAGAAACAGAACAATAACCATTATACAAGACCTTTAATTCCTTGGGCCTTCTTTTATCCTTTTTCTTCTTTTCATCTTTTGATTTTCTCTGTCCATGTCTTGCATTACCACCTCCTTTGTCAGTCTTTTTCTTGTCATCAAGTCCAAATTCTGATAAGGATGCTTCTTCTACAGCCTTATACTTGTCTTCTGCATCTTTGTTGGCCAGATCTTCCAGTCGTACCTACAAAAGGGGAATAGTACACCGAAAACATCAAATCATAGACGGGTAGGAAGGTAACTACATGAAAACCTTCAACAAAACAGCACAGAGAATTCAACACATACCCGCATGAATGACTTCAGCAGGGGCACCAAAATTGATCGGTAATCACAAGCAGTTACCGTATCAATTTTCTGAGCTGTCTGCTGCATAGCAATAGTAGTTGTCCTGATTATAGCATCAAATTTGTAAAGCTGCAACAATAAACATACTGAGATTCAATCAACCTGTGGAATATAGCAGTTCATCGAGCAACATCTTTAATATCACTCACCACACTACATTGAGAGACATTGGAATTCACATCAAACAATTTGAAAATTTGACATGTTCATAAATTTGGCTATACCATACCTTTGCTGTCATCTCATCAATCAGCCTTCTAATCTCCAATTTTATTTCATTGTCCCCATGATGTGCCATCTCATCAATCAGCCTTTTAATCTCCAAATTTATTTCATTGTCGTCGTTATGTCCTGTCAAAATTTTCCATATGATGTCTGACTCAAAATTCTCATCATTTGTGTTCTTAATCTGTCTCTCCCGCTTTGATAAGAGAGACTCATAACTCAATGGTTCGTTCCCAAACTCTTCCCTTCTCTTATCTTTTTCAACACATATACTCTCCAAATTCTGACATTCCTTAATGTCTCTCAAGTATTCTATTTTTTTCTCACAAATATTCTGCATCCGGTGAAATTCAGCCTCATAGATCTTGAAAAACTCTTTTCCTTGACTTTTACAAGTTTCTATCAAATTTTTCCACTGCTTCAATTGCTCCCCAATATTAGTTCCTCCCTTCAATAACCAATCCACAATAGCATCTTTATGTTCATCATCATTTAATTCGATTTCATCAACAGCACTAGAAGTAACAGCAGCTCCATCATTTGGCACAACAAGCTGTCCACTCAACATTCTCTCGTCGAATTCTACAAAAGAGAAGTCCTCATTGAAAACAAGCTTCTCACATGGCTCACCTCTAACCTCATCTTTCACAAGACTCTTGCAGAGCCCGTTTAACCCACAAATATTGCCGAGATCATCCAAGAACTCGAACACACGATTAAGCTCTGAGATGTCAAGAAAGCATGCTGAGAGCAGAGTGCGGTTCAAACAGTGTTCCTTAAGCAACTGTTCCGGGATTCGCTTCTTCAGTATTTCCATTATCAAGTCCATTAACGCTTGAAGATGGCTCTGAACGAAACATCCAATGCACAAGAACTGGTCTAATAGCGCTCGGATTTTATTAATGATCGCTTCACGTTCTCTATCGATGCAGTAAGGCCATTTTTGTTTCAAGAAAACTTCGTCTCCACCCTCTTTTCTTGACAAATCTTCCATCATTTTCACAGCGGTGACCACATCGACGGGTCCCCATTTTCTTGATTCAACGGAGTCATGGATTGAATCAGATACTATTTTCGGCTCTGCAGACCGTAACTCATCGGATAAAGTCCCTAAATGCACACTCTTCAGATGCTCTGCATTCCATTTTGCGTCAAAAAACCTCTCGCCACAACAACAACACGTCCAAAACTTCCAATTCTTCGCCGCCTTCACGTACTCCACCGCCTGCATCACCACCGCCACAGCCTCCGGTGATTTTTTCTTATCAAAATGCTGTTTAAGGCTTTTGATTCGAATCCTCAACAAATCCTTCTTTAGCTCCATACTCATCGTGTCATTCCAGTAATCCTTGACTCGGGTCACCACAGTTTCATCGTTTAACACTTTCTTGAGGTTTTTCCTCAACGCAATAGCTTTCTCTTCGATCTCTTCCTTTCTTCCTTGTAGTTCTTGAATCTCATTCTTTATGATTGCCAGAAACGTAGTGTCAATGAAATACTTGCTTTCCAATTTGAGGAGCCTGAGTTTCTTTGTGTGTAATTCAATTTGGGACTGTGTGAGCCAACTTTCGGGGTTGTTGTCCTTGTAAATTTCAAAGCTATAGTCGATCACGGTGGGGTGTTGGATGGCTAGACCGGTATCACATGCTTCAATCACGGCTTCAAAGCCGGCATTGGCGTCGTTTTTGGCTAATGCCATAAGTGCGGATGCGTGGAAGAACCAGAAGGAGAGGGAATCCTGACATAACTGCACGGCTCGCTTAGATGAGTAGACGGATCTCTTGATATGTTTGAGCATCTCGGGGCGGTATTTGTCAATGATGGTGGCTAAATGCGAGATTTTTAAGTGGATGAAGCTGAGGGCGCCGTGTGCATGGGCGGAGTTTGGGTGGCGGGATAGGATGGACTTGACAAGATTGAGAGCTTCGGTTGGGTGCCCATTGTAAAGTTCATCAATGGCGTCATTGACTTCTTTGGTGATGGTAAGTGATCGATCATCAACATCAGACAGTGGAGGGTGAGAAGGAGACGCAGTTGCATTGCGTTTCTTGCTTCTCATTTTGGAGGGAAAAAGGGAATAGTGAGAATGGTTAGAATGTAAATGGAAAATAAGGAATTAATAACTAATAAGCAATCACAGTCAAGTTCGGGCTATTTCAGTGTTCTGTTAATGTTTAAGAATTTTTAGAAATGTTTAAAGACTCGATAACAATCTCATGTATAATTGCAAATCACATAAAGGAATATAATGCTTGAGAGCATCTAGATTCATATTCAACCCCAATTTTGTAGTAACATGAATTCTTTTCAAAACAGGTGGGTATTTACATTCCTATGCTTGGAAAAAGTTGCATTTTTTTTTTTTTTATAAAATAATAATTTTACCTATTGCTCCTAACGTTTACAAAGTAGAAATTAAAATAAAATAAAAGTGTCCTTATCTCTTTTTTTAGCAATATGATTAAGAATTAGTTTATATATATTTTTGTGCATATGTGTGTGGTGTTTCTCTTTTTTAGAATCTCCTATTTGGGATTGAGTTAGATGCTAAAAGAAAATAAATTATTTTTATTGACAAAGACGATGTTGTGATTGCCATGAAGAACAAGAGTTTAAAAAATTATTTATGTATTATACATGTCATCGAAGAATGTCAGAATTTTATTTTAGTGAATTTTCTATGATTTATAGTGTTATATATACACACACACACATATATATATATATATAATATTATTTATGAGAAGATTAAAATAAAGACTTGATATTGTGTTTACAAATCTAACTTGATATTGTGTTTATAAGAATGTCATATTTTTTAGATTCTTAGGGTTCGTTTAGATAAAATTTATTTTGTTAAAACTGAAAACTAAAAACACTATAGCAAAATAATTTTTAAATGTGTGAATAATATCATGAGAACCATTTTTAATGAAAAAGTTGATGAAAAGTGTAATTTGTAGGACCCATGAACAGTGCATGGGTTCACTGTTCACTGCTGACTTAGTCAAAAGATGCGGCTAAGCAAGAAAAAAAAAATGAAAATGTGTGAAAACATAAAACGTAGCCACAAACGTGGTATCCAAACCCACACTCAGTAGATTCCAAATTAAACCAAACATTGGAATATTTATATTCTCAAGCATCTAGATTACTAGGCATCATATTTTAAGGAATTTGGATGCAGAGTAACGTAGATTCCGCCAAACCAAAGGTCCCTTTGTTTTTTTTAATCTTTTTATTACTCTCATTTACTCTCTTTCATGTTAATGAGAGTTTATACTTGAAGGTTAAAAAAAAGAGAAAGTTTAAGAACACAATAAGCCTTGACTCGTGTAGTCAACGTGTCTAGTCACTCTAGCTACAACATTGGACGCATATTTCTTGAACTTTCTTTCATCATCTCCTCTGCTCATTTTTGGAGGGAAATTGAGAGAATAGAGGGAAAAATAGTGTTTTGAAATGAAGAATATTGTGGAGTAGTGAAAACAACTACTTATGAGTTTGCCTCAGAGAAAAAAAGAAAAAAAAGAAAAAGAAAAAAAGGTGAATAAATGAAAACGCAAATGAAGAGATCCTAACTAACAAGTTATGAGTTTGCCTCTAGACAAAAAATAAAATAAAAATTAAAAATTAAACTGTGAAAAAAAGAATTAATCCAGATTCTTATGTGAGGGAGCTAATTGTCCTAAATTCACAATGTTGGGGAGCGGATTTAATTAATCAAATTTTCATTCCTTTGAAGCTAGTCAAATTAAAAGCATCCCTTTGAGTTCAAATTGAAGGAAATTAAAAATAGCCTTTTATGAGAAGATCAAACCTTTCATTTATAACCAATAAAAATAAACATTACAGCAGCCTAACTTTAAAGAGAAAACCCCGTAGCCATTTGTGGCAGATGTGTTAAAAAAAAAAAAAAAAAAAAAAAAAAAAAGGCCCTTAAGGTCCATTTCGGTTTACAACGGTCTATTCGGTCCATTTCAATCTATTTTGGTCCATTCAGCTTACTTTAGTCTATTTCGGTCCAATTTGTTCCATTCAGTCTATTTCAGTCGACCTCAATCCATTTCGTCTACTTTGGTCTATTTAGTTCACCTCCGTCCAATTCGGTCCACTTTGGTACATTCAATCTACTTCAGTCCATTTTGATCTATTGTGGTCCATTTAGTCCACTTTAGTATATTTAAAAAAAATATACTAAAAAACTATTTGCAAATGACCAAACATAGCTGTCAAAAAAGTATTTAAATTTAAAATTAATCGTGTTACATTGGAAAATTATAACTAGAATATGATTTTCTAAAGATTTTTTTATGAAAATATCTTTTCTACAAAATTATTGTTTAATCGATTAACATACGACATATCAATCAATATTTGGTTTAGTTTGGTCACTTGTTTTGGCTATTAAGAAATCAAATTTAGTTGTTTCCATCGTTTGAGAAGGCTATTTATTGCAAGATTGTAAGCTTGAGGAATTTTTCATGTCAAGATTAGTGTGATATGTTTTTATAGCACACAAGTTGGCAGATTAAGGTGTACCAGTAGTAATACCAAGTCATTCATTGATTGAGCTAGGATTAATTGCGTGCTTAATTTTGGGATGGCTATTGGTAGATTGGCAGATGAAGTAGGGATATTGAAGGAGAAAGTATAAGATGTTTTCATAATACCAGCTCAGCCTCAAATTTGGTGTTTCTTACCCAATAAATGATTGACATCTATCCAAAAAAAGCCACATCAGTTTACTTCACAAGCCCAAATAAAAAGACAATTTTGCCACTGAAAAATTTCAAACCCCGCCCACTATTATTCTCTGTCTCTCCTCCTCCCTCTTTCATATTCAATTCCCAAAATGAAACCCTGATATTTGATGAACCCCTGCCACTTTTACTCTCTCACTCTCTCTTTCGTCCCTTTCAAATCTAATTCTAGAAATCAAACATTACTCTCTCTTTCATACCCAAACTCCCTTCCATCTACAATTGCCTCTTCCATTTTCTCGTTGCCAAAGTGCTCTTCCCCCACCTACGATGTGAGTTCTCACAGTCACTGCCGAGCATCACCGGTCCAATGAGACCAGCCTTTATATCCTTTGAAAATCACCTTTACTCTTTTTCTAGCATCACCGTCGATTTGGAGAACCTAGGCCATTTTCTCACTCACCGATTCTAATGCCCATAGACCCAAAAGGGTAATTTTTCCATTCTATCTGTTTCTTTTCAGTATATATTCACATCTTCTTTTTCATTTTCTTCTTGTTTTTTTGCAACTATAGATGGCATTTTCACTTATCACGAATTTATTTTTTTAAAAGCAAAGGAACATTTTAGTGTGGAAAGGAGATAGATAGGAATACTAGAACTTGAAACATGTTGTATAATTGATATCTTGAACAAGATATTTATTTCTGATATATATCCCCAGCTTTTATGAAACAAAGCTTTTATGAAAAATTGTTCTCTTTCTTTGAATTTGTTTTTGATATCATCAGATTTATTGGAAATTTGTAGCAACTTCGCTTGTTCTCTATATTAGATATGAATGAGTTGCCCTGTTCTCTCCCTAATGAAGCTTGTGTTTTAATTCCATTTGGCGATGTGGAGTCAGTGTCATAGGTCCCAAATTGTTTTGATCAAGATAAGGGCAATCCAATAGTTTGGCAAGTTTGTTCTTTTGTTCTTCCCTAATATGCATTATTCAGAGTATTCGCATCAGTGGGTTTAAAGTCATGTAAAATCATGTAAACATCAATTTTTACACATTTTTGCTCAAAAATGCACTCCATCAGCTCTTCTAAAATTCTATAAAAATGTGTATTTCTTTACACGAGCTACAGTAACTGTGTAACTATACACGGCTACTGTATCTCGTGTAAAATATAATTTATTCATTTCCTTCGCTCGTTTTTTTCTCTCTCTTCTCCGGCTCAACAAACTCAATATCTCATCTTCCTCTTTTTCCAGATGCACACAACCAGACAAATCAACACACAAACACATCCAGACAAATCAAAACACAAACACATCCAGATAAATCAACACACAAAACAGAGATACACTTGCTTTAAAAAAAAAAAAAAAAACATAGATACACAAACACGGAGATCGGAGATCGGCGATGTAGAACAGAGATCGGAGATTGGCGATGCAGATCGGAGCTGTGGCGGATGGGTTTTGTGATTTGGTGGTGGATCAGTGATGTGGCTGTGGAGATCGGTGATGCGGAGCTTCGGTGGTGGAGATTTGGTGGTGGATCGGTGGCGTTTGGTGGTCGGAGCTGTGGCGGATGGGTTTATGGTGGATCGGTGATGCGGGGCTGTGGAGATCGTTGATGCGGAGCTTCGGTGGTGGAGGGTGGTGGATCAGTGGCGTTTGGTGGTCGGAGTTGTGGCGGATGGGTTTATGGTGGATCGGTGATGCGGGGCTGTGGAGATTGTTGATGTGGAGCTTCGGTGGTGGAGGGTGGTGGATCGGTGGCGTTTGGTGGTCGGAGCTGTGGCGGATGGGTTGGAAGAGAAGACTAGAGAGTGGGTGGAAGAGAAACCAGAGAGTGGGTTTAGAGAGAAAGAGAGTGAGAGCGTGAAAGAACCAGAAAATGAAAGAGAGAGAGAGGGCGCGGGTATTTAAGAGAGGTAGGTAAAATAAAAAATAAAAAAATAGAGTGTAATGAATATTTTATTGAAATAAGTTGTAAAATAAATGAATTGATGTGGGTGTTTTGTAAAAGTGAATGTGTAAAATAGAAAAAGTAAGTTTTTAGTGTAAAAATGAATGTGTAAAATAAACACACTGATGCGAATGCTCTCATGACAAAATGAAAAACTTATTTGAAATGGCCAAGTTGTAAGTTTCTGATGTACATTAGTTAGCCATATAAGTTGACTAAGAGTATTAAGTACTGTATGAATTGTTAGTTATCATGCACCCAAATGAGAAGTTTTAGTTTTGAAGGCAGAGAACTTACCTTGTAGTTGCCATCTTGGATGATATATATTATTATGTTATTTTGATTTCATGCCAACAATACCTTTTGTGTCATAATGTTTTTAGCATTTGTCAAAGGAATGATGATAAAACATCAGATACAACAAATGCAACATTAGCTGCCACACCAGAGCCACTCAGGCTACAACATAATGCAGCAACTAAGCACTAGAGCAACACACACAAGCACCAAAGCAGGCAAGGCAATCAAACAGTGCAATAGCAAGTGCAAGAGTAGATGATATGCGGACTGAAGGATTGGAGGAGCATCAAGGGATTGTGTCTTGTGTTACAAAATTGAAGAAGCTCAAGAATAGTATAAATCTATCTAAACAACAGAGCAGAAGTGTAGCCTAGTTGTAATTATACAGTAAACGATATGTAGTTTGTATATAAGTATAGTTAGCTTAGTAAGTCAAGCACGTGTAAGAGTTTGTTATTTTTGTTAGTCCCTATTCACACGTATAGCAATCTGTTAAGTTAGTTACAGAGTTGATCTGGTTCTTTTGGTGTATATATGTACAGATTTGATTCAATGAATAAGATAAGCAAATCATTTTCATCAAAACAAGTTTTTTCATAGCATTAAAGGTGAATGTTAGTTATGAATGGTGTGGCTAACTTGTTTAGCAACTTTCATTTCCATTTTACCAATGTTATAATCTTGAACTCATATTAATAAGTTGGACTTATTCAACAACTTCCATTCCATTATAGCAATGTTAAAAGAGTGGGTTCATATTAGTAAGTAAAGAAAAATTCACATACATTTGAGATCATTGTAAACTTCAATGGTTATTATCTATCTAAGAATATTATACATAAAAATGAGAGTTTGAACTTGACGTTTCAAGCAAATAGCATGACTACCTACTTAGAAGTATGCCTTTCACAATAATTGTACTTTTTTTTTAATTTTTATTTTTATTTTTTATAAGCTGCGATAGTTGTATTAAATTAAAACTGGAAAACAAGAGAAGGGCAATCAACCTTACAAGCTTACTGTAAAGTAGTCGAAAGATTGCTGTTATTGCAACAAAAAGGTGAGGAAGAAACTAAAGCTAACTTGGCAGCAGCATGAGCTGCACCATTACAAATCCTATTGATCCAACTAAAAGAGCAAGCAGTAAACGACACAACTAAGCTACGAATATTGTCAGTTATAGCTGAGATAGACCAATCTACGGACTGGTACTATAATAAAATGAACTTTACCATCACATTTAAAAATATTCATCATTTTCATATAGAATTTATGTTAAACTAGAAGCTACTCAAAATGCAAATATAGAATCTAACATGTTTTTGCAGCTTCATTAATTACAAAAGGTATTCAAAAGAGTTGTTACAAAAGGTATCAACTATCCAAATTGTTAGATATCCCATCTAAAAAGCAGCTGTCTAAGTCAAATATGTTGCCTAAAAATATTGTCCACTAGTTGTGTATATGACTATGCAATTTGCTATTCAAAAAACAGTCCAAAAAAGTTTTCCATTATATTCAGAATCTTGTGCATATGACTGTGCAGTTTGCTAATAAAAAAACTATCCAAAAAAGTTTTTCATTATATTTAGAATCTTGTGGTTGAGTCCTGGAAAAAAAAGAGTACATGTTAAAAGGCATTTTTTTTTTTCTTCCTAATGTAAAAAGTTTAAAAAATAGTATATGTTGAAAGACATTTTTTTTTCCTTCCTAATGTAAAAATTTTAAAGTGACATAATGTACCTAGTTGAAGGGTGATATTAATTTTTTTTCTTGAAGCATTCTTGTATGACTAAACATGGGATTGAACAACTCTGGGAAAAAGGATGATGATTGAACACCTCCTAAGAAAAAGAGGAAATAGTAGCATATGGTTAAACTTAACAAGCAAAGCTAAGAAAAAAAAAATGATTAAAATAGTTGTTTTAGACATACCATGTATCACAGAACTAACTTGTGGCGCCTGTGAACTAGTGGCATTTTTTCCACTTGAATTTCTTGATTCATTCTTGGAAAGCTAAACATGGGATAAACAATAGACATCTTCGGGGGAATGAATGATGATTGAACATCTCCTAAGAAAAAAAGGGTACAATAACAAATGGTTAAACTTAACAAGCAAAGCTAAGAACAAAATGGTTAAAATAGAAGTTTTGAACATACTATGTGTCATAGAACTAGCTTGTGGAGCTTGTGAACTAGTTGCATATTTTCCACTTCTCATCTTTCCACTTGAATTGGTTGATGCATTCTTGTAGAGCTAAACATGGGATAAGCAATAGACATCCCCGGGGGAATGAATAATACTTGAACATCTCCTAAGAAAAAGAAAAAATAGAAAATGGTTAAACTTGACAAGCAAAGCAAAGAGAAAAAAAAATGACTAAAATAGTAGTTTTGAACATACCATGTGTCATAGAACTAGCTTGTGGAGCTTGGGAACTAGTTGCATCTTTCACGCTTCTTCTCATCTTTTTCACTTGAATTTCTTGAAGCATAGAAGTAGATTGTGGAGCTTGTGAAGTTGAAGCATCTTTCACATTTTTCTTTTTGAATAGTTTTAGACCCCTTAAACCAGCCAGATTAACCTAATTAATTAGCCAAGTGATTAATTTAGTCAATTTATGTAATTCTAGATTATCACAAACATACAATCATATCAAAAATATAAAGTAGCGTAAATATAAAAGACACAATGATGTGATCACCTAGGAAACCACATGGTAAAAACTTGGGGAGGATTTGACCTAGCTATCCTCAAGGTAAACCTGAATCCACTATGTGAAAGAATTGAAGTTTTTACAAAAGGACTTACAAGCTCCCTACTTAACTTCCTAATGCTACCCACCAGTAGAACTTACTGACACGACCACGTGCAAGCTCCGAATCCACAGACTCCTTCTTTTTTGGATTCTTCAATCAGCTACAAGCACCCACGCTTGTTATTCTTTAAGCTTCAATGGCAGCAACCGAGTTGATCATCAAGATGTTGATATTATCTCTATCTTGAAACCCTAAGTTTTGTGTAAAGGAAAGCTCTTCTAGATCTCACAAGAGATTTACACAAAACAGAAAAATATGAGCAACAACAGAACTGGAGCAACTCTAAAAATGTGACTAGGGTTTTGCCTTTTATACATAGGGTAAAAACATAAAACCCAAAACGTTTAATGAGTTAGGGCTGAGTTGGAAAATTCTGTAGAAAAGCATTCTGCCCGAGATTCAATTGATCGAGTCTTTCTTCTGATCGATCAAGCCAGGCCGAAATGCACCAATGCATCTGCAGCCTCTTGATTCCAACTTTACATAAAATATATAACTTTGAGCAAGTCTAAACAAGACTAAACATATTGTTTTGATAATGGTTTGCCAACATTACACATTAGAGTTCTAAATACATAAAGGACTTACAAGCTCCCTACTTAACTTCCTAATGCTACCCACCAGTAGAACTTACTGACACGACCACGTGCAAGCTCCGAATCCACAGACTCCTTCTTTTTTGGATTCTTCAATCAGCTACAAGCACCCACGCTTGTTATTCTTTAAGCTTCAATGGCAGCAACCGAGTTGATCATCAAGATGTTGATATTATCTCTACCTTGAAACCCTAAGTTTTGTGTAAAAGAAAGCTCTTCTAGATCTCACAAGAGATTTACACAAAACAGAAAAATATGAGCAACAACAGAACTGGAGCAACTCTAAAAATGTGACTAGGGTTTTGCCTTTTATACATAGGGTAAAAACATAAAACCCAAAACGTTTAATGAGTTAGGGCTGAGTTGGAAAATTCTGTAGAAAAGCATTCTGCCCGAGATTCAATTGATCGAGTCTTTCTTCTGATCGATCAAGCCAGGCTGAAATGCACCAATGCATCTGCAGCCTCTTGATTCCAACTTTACATAAAATATATAACTTTGAGCAAGTCTAAACAAGACTAAACATATTGTTTTGATAATGGTTTGCCAACATTACACATTAGAGTTCTAAATACATAAATTCCTAAATCTTTAGAATCTAACACTTTTCTTTTTCTTCAGTTGACATTATATTTTAGTAGCTGTCTAAGTCAAATATGTTGCCCAAAAATATTGTCCACTAGTTGTGAATATGACTGTGCAATTTTCTATTCAAAAAACTGTCCAAAAAAATTCTCCATTATATTCAAAATCTTGTGCATATGACCGTGTAGTTTCTTATTCAAAAAGCTGTCCAAAAGTTCTCTATTATATTCAGAATCTCGTGCAAATGATTGTGCAGTTTGCTAATCAAAAAACTGTTCAAAAAAGTTTTCCATTATATTTAGAATCTTGTGGTTGAGTCCTGGAAAAAAAAGAGTACATGTTAAAAGGCATTTTTTTTTCTTCTTAATGTAAAAAATTTTAAAAATAGTATATGTTGAAAGGAATTTTTTTTTTCTTCCTAATGTAAAAATTTTTAAGTGGTATAATGTACCTGGCTAAAGGGTGATATTAATTTATTTTCTTGAAGCATTCTTGTATGGCTAAACATTGGATTGAACAACTTTGGAGAAAAGGATGATGATTGAAAACCTCCTACAAAAAAGAGGAAATAGTAGCATATGATTAAACTTAACAAGCAAAGCTAAGAAAAAAAATGATTAAAATAGTTGTTTTAGACATATCATGTATCACAAAACTAACTTGTGGAGCCGGTGAACTAGTGGTATCTTTTCCACTTGAATTTCTTGATTCATTCTTGGAAAGCTAAACATGGGATAAACAATAGACATCTCCGGGGGAATGAATGATGATTGAACATCTCCTAAGAAAAAAAGGATACAATAACAAATGGTTAAACTTAACAAGCAAAGCTAAGAACAAAATGGTTAAAATAGTAGTTTTGAACATACTATGTATCATAGAACTAACTTGTGGAGCTTGTGAACTAGTTGCATATTTTCCGCTTCTCATCTTTTCCACTTGAATTTGTTGATGCATTCTTGTAGAGCTAAACATGGGATAAGCAATAGACATCTCTGGGGGAATGAATGATACTTGAACATCTCCTAAGAAAAAGAAAAAATAGAAAATGGTTAAACTTGACAAGCAAAGCAAAGAGAAAAAAAATGACTAAAATAGTAGTTTTGAACATACCATGTGTCATAGAATTAGCTTGTGGAGCTTGGGAACTAGTTGCATCTTTCACGCTTCTTCTCATCTTTTTCACTTGAATTTCTTGAAGCATAGAAGGAGATTGTGGAGCTTGTGAAGTTGAAGCATCTTTCACATTTTTTCTTTTCTTTTTCTCCAATTGACATTTTATTCTGGTATTGGTTATCCCTTTCTTTCTCACATGTGGTGGATCAAGGATTGGTTACTCCCCATCTAAGTTTGGTTGCACCTCATCATGTGCAAGATCTTGAGGACATTCTTTACCAACATCTTCCACCCCATTTGTAGCCATCATATACTTTTCAAACTCACGTGATAGCTCTCTTAGATTATCCGTAATAAATTTTGTCCCACTATCGGTCAATGAAGCCTTATCAAACATATTATATCCCAAATGAGTTAACATGCTCATATGCAATGTACGACTTGATTTCTTTTTTGGTTGAGAAAAATCATCATAACAACACAAGCTCTTTTTTGCATCTTTTGTCCATCTAATTGATATATATGTATCAGGTATTTTGTTCATATTGTTAACAAGAAACACTCTACAAGCATGGCAACATAACAAGCCCAAAGTCTCAAATAACTTGCAATCACAGCAAACGATCAATTCAGACTGGTTAAAATGCACAGTATATACCCTACTACTCATCTCATTATGTGGTGAATATGTGAAGTTATTCTCATGATGGTTAGTTTCAACACAACTTAATCCCCCACCTGAATTGAACTCTTCTTCAAACATTTTAAACAAGGTAATAGTATAAACTTTAGTAGCATGACTTAAGATACCTCCATACCCCATTACTTTTGAAGGTACACCATTCTTACAACAAAAATCTTCATTTATTTCATTTTGGTGCATTTCTACCACTTTTTCCTCATAAAATTCAACAACTTGGATAAGTGTTATGGAAGTTTTCATGATTTGATGAAATACACTATTTGTACTCTCACTTCGTTAGGTAGACTTCATCTTGCAGAAAAGAAATCTACATTGAAGGCTGAATGCCACTTTTCTTAGATTTGGTATAACCTTTTAAGCCATGCATGATCCTTTAAATTATGCTTCTTAATCATACCATTCCAAGTTGACTCAAACTCCATTTTAGTTAAACATCCATTTAAGCACTTATTAAATCTTTGATGGAAATTTGGATTACCATAGAATCCTGGGAGGTTTTGTTGGGCATTTTTACTAATATGTCATGAACAAAGTCTATGACGAGATTTGGAGAAATCCACCTTAATAGCATTTGCCATTGCTTGGTCTTGTTTTGTAGAAATAGATTTTGATTGTCGACCTCCCATTGCTGTCAAAAAAGTCTCAAACAACCAAATAAATGAATCAGTGATTTCATCTGTTAAAAAGGCACAGCCAAGTAAAACATTGTTCCAATGATGGTTAATCCCCACAAATTGTGCACATATTAAGTTATACTTATTAGTTCGATAAGTGGTGTCAAAAACAACAACATCCCCAAAACAGTCATAATCTAATTTTGATCTACCATCTCTCCAAAAGAAATTTGCTATTCTATTTTCTTGGTCTACTTGTACTAAATAAAACATTGAATCTTCACTTTGTCTATTTTTAAAATGATTAGTAGCACTTTGCCCATCCCCAGCTTCAATCAATTGTCTTCTTTTAGTGTGCAGGAAGTTATGGCAATCTCTTCTAAGGAACCCAACATTATTTGCACTACCAAGCTCCTTTGATAAAAATGAGTAAGAGCTTGTTGCTTTTATGCCTGAACTAACCATTGTCTCAATTATAGTCCCATGAGTACTTAGCACCTTCCTTCCAGATCTCAAATTACACCTCTCTTCTGGACTTGCAAATTGATGATTGTGTTCACAATTGTTTAAAACACTCCAAATACCATTTTTAATATCAAAATGAATCCTAGATTGACAACCTGTTCTTGTATCTAATTTATTATACTTTTTATAATCACAGGGGTCTTTAAACTCTTTATGACCTTGTTTTGAACACAAAAATTCTTGTTGCCTAAGAACACCATCAATCTTTCGTGTAACCCTTTTCTGAATGCTAAACCCCTTGTTTAAAGCGTACTCATTATAGAGATTATATGCTTCTTCTTCAGAACTCACTTGCATTCCAAGTTTAATTTCATAATATTCACCCAAAATTACATTCTCATGATTTTCACTTTTATCATTGTCACCAACTGTATCAAGAGCATTTTCTTGAAAAATCCATTACTAGTCAAGCCTAATCATGAAAAAGGATGTTGAATGAACAAATTGAATAGGCAGAACTCATAATTTTCCATAATAACACAACTATAGACTTAAACTAAGAAAAGAAAAAGGAAAAGAAAGACTAAATACCTCAACGGAGACTCTTAGAAAGAGACTATTTATTGGAATCAATTCCTTTAGTAAACCCAATAGAATAGAAGCATCACATCCTAGTACGAGTGCCAAATTGAAAGAGATACGAATCAATTTCAATACCCTATTTCTTCAACTCTTTGTTTCACAAAAGCTAGGATATACATAAAAATATACTTCCTATTTGGGCTATCACATACAGGACATGTTTTAGTTTCGTATTCCCATTTATCTCATTTTCACACTCTAATGTGTCTTTGCTTTCTTTTTCTTTTTTTAAATTTTATTTTGGTGATAAGTAAGTAAAAAAAAAAAAAAAAACCATCTATATTTGCAAATAAATTAATAAAAAGAAACTAAAAAACCTTTCTCCTTTCCACACTTAAATATGCCTCTGCCTTTCTTTTTTGGGTGATAACTAATAAGTGAAAAAAACAATTCCATAGTTGCAAACAATTAAAACTAAAATGAAAAAGAAGATGTGAATAGGTATCAAAGGAAGCAGATGAAAAGAAATATTACCCATTTGTGGCAGATTCTCAAAAATTGATAGTGGACTTGCGATGCTAAGTAGTGGTTGTGATGCTCGATTTGGGGTTTTCAGAGGATTCAACTTACAGTCTCATAGGACTTGCGATGCTCGGCAGTGACTATGTTTGGCAGCAAAATGCTGGTTGAGAGAAAGAATTGGCTATGTTTGGTAGCAAAATTTGGAGTTGAGAGAAAGAAAGGAGAAGGAGCACTTGAGAGAGAAAAAAGAGAGAGGAAAAGGGAGCACCTGAGAGACAGAGAAACAAATGGGTCTTAGGAATTTCAGGTTTAGTAAGCGAGGGAAAAGTCGCGCGGTTTGATTTATTTTCAGGGGCAAAATTGTCTTTTTACTTAGGTTTATGGAGTAAACTGATGTAGCTTTTTTTGGATAGATGTTAGTTATTTATTGAGTAAGAAACACCAAATTTGAGGCTGATCTGTTATTACAGAAACATCTTATACTTTCTCATATTGAAGGGGTTGTGGTGGCAACTACAAAGTCATTGTTTGGGAAGTCTATTTTATCATTTCCAAAGTAGCCAATATATATATATATATATATACACACTACTGCTACTGCTAATAAAGGCTGAAGTTTAAGTTTCTAGGGAGTTTTATATGCACATAAATAACTACTACTATCCACTGCTATCTAAACTCCCTTTAGCCAATATAAAGCATATCACGTGCAAGGACAAAAAAAAAAAAAAAAAAAAAAAACTTCCAACCTATTAAAGATTTCCAACCTCCATGACAAGGTTCTCTTTAATGTCAGATGCCAGTCGCATGGGTGTTAGAGAACTTACCACAGTACAAACTAAGATTAAAAGGGGAAAATTACAACTAAGATTAATCACATGCATCAAATATTGATGGTGTTTCATTCAAGACAATTTATTACTTCTAATTGGATCTAGTCAGATTCAAGTTCTCTGGGGTGCTACTCTTCAAATTTGCTTCATTTCTCATACGATTTGACACCCTGAGCTTGATGAAAATATTTCCAGTTAAAGTTATCAAAGCTGATGTGACGAAGGGACGTTTGTTCCATATTTCCTTCACTGCTTCCAGCTTTATTTAGCTCAGCAAGGCGCTTTTGTTCGGCCTCATTTTCATTCTGCCTCTGATATTCCAAAGGCTCTTTCTCCTCCTCAGGCGTAAGTTTCGGTTTTTCTTGCCCCAGTTCATTAGTGATTACAGGGCCAACAATCTCAGGATTAGCAGGATTATCTCTGCCATGTTCAGCAGGAAGGGAACTGAAGCACAAAACAGGTGAAAAATCATTGTAGCTTTATTTAAGTCTAGGTATTGGGAGCACATATGGCCAACAATTGACAGATTTTGGCATATTTTAGTCAATGGAAATGTTAAAGTAGGAACAAAAACAACGACTTACATTTGGTCCACATTTTCCTGTTGCTCTTCGCTACCTTCAATTGCCTCCAATAAGCAATAATTGAAATACGTTAATAGAAAAATAGAATGGAATAAAAAAGAAGATAGCTCTTCTAACATAATTTTTCTAATTTAATTGATGGTAATTGAATTCTTTTATATAGAACAAAAGAAAAAAAAATCCATAAATTAAAAGTATTTAGACCTATTACGCTACCACAATCAAGGTAATTTCAAAAGGACTTGATTAGGTCCAGTACATTAGTGCATTGGATCTAGTTAGAATGTGACACATGTTCAAAAGTAGACAAATATCATTATCTCAACAGGTCCAGTACTACTGAACACCTAAGCTTAACCCATTTCAAAAATAATTAAATAAACCTACATCAAGATAAAGAGAAAGTGAAAATTGTATTGCAACGCAATGTAAAAGTTTACATATCAATTACCTGATATACGCATTTTAATGTTGCCATAAATGAGGAAATAATCTGTACAATTAATTAAGAACACTTCAATAAATTATATAAAAAATTAAGATGAATTGAATTATCTAAAAAGTTTTAATCTCATAGAATTCTAGTAATAATTCAACTGCATTAATAGAAAAATGGAAACACAATTAAAAAAAAAAAAAACTTCTCACCGAAAAGCTAAAATTTTCCTTATGTAGTACGTCACTTAATTTTAGTATTTTTATTGATTGAAATAGTGTTGTTGTTCAGTTTTAGTTCAACTAAATTTCTATTAGATTCAAACTTAGATGCTTATTTAATTCTAATCTATGTTTTCTTATGTAGATTATCAAAACAAAAAAGTTGTTTTTGTTTGTGATACAAATATGTTTTAAAAAAATTCAATCTTATTTGATTTACAGTACTCCTAAAAAGTTGATACCGATAAAAAGAGTGGTGGTATCAAAAAATTAATTATTAAATGATTAGATGAAGAATTTGAATTGCAATCAAATTAATATTTTTATTTCCTTAAAAATAATATGAGAAGAAGATAAGAACAAAAAAAAAAATTCTTTGAATGACTATTAAATTATTGTTAAGGATGACCTTCTTATGCTCAAGTTTAAAGTAATTGATGTCAGATATAAGCATGTTGCACATAGTTTATTCATAGGCCAGTAAGGCAATAACATATTATACATAGCAAGCTCATCGTACCTCTCTTGATGAAAAATAAAAACTTAAAAGAAGTAAAACAAAGAAGAAGAAGAACTTCAATGCCTAGGAGCGGGGCCAAGAAGTTTTGTTTGAAAGGCCAAGTTGCTGTACTAATATATTTATTAAGACAGCCCCCCACATATATATATATACACACACTTTTTTTTTATATTATATATATACACATTCTTTTATTCAATAAGTTATATATCTATATATATATATATATATATATGAACAAACCAAAAAAAAAAAAAAAAGAGCTTAGTAGTTTCTTTGAAAATTATGTTTGATGGTGATCTTTCATAAAATAAAATTCATTTTTACCATTTTTATAGTGAAATTCTTTAAAATTTCCATTTTCAATACAAGTTATCAAATCTATATAATAATAATAATAATAATAATAATAAATAAAGCTGATAGAAACTCAAATTATAATTCCAAATTAGAGTTCCAATTTTGCGCTGTGTGTCCTAAATTATTTATTCTTAAAGAGTTTTATTTCTTAATTTTAGAATTAAATGTGTGACCAAATCATAAATATTCATCCAAGTAAGTTATTAAGTATAAAAATCAAAGAGTCTAGAATAAATTAATCGTTAAAAGAAAAAAAAGTGCTTCACAATAATTATAAAAAAAAAAGGAAAATTTACATTTTATACCTAATAATATCCTTACAAAATTTTTTAAAGAGTTAACAAAATATAAAAATGACTATCAATAGTATTTAAATTATATATGTAGGAATTATATTATGGATCTTAGTATATATCTTCAAGTGTAAACATGCATATGCATTGAATTACAAGCTGGTTTTATACTAAAGTAAGTAAAAAAAATCTTATAATTGAATTAATAAAATTTCCAAAAACATGAATGATCCAAAATTGGAGAAATAAGTTATCCTCCAAACATATTTGAATCTTGTTCTAACCCATTATGTGGCATTTAAAGAGATATTTCATCTGTAGTTTTGACAATATTTTTTTAATGAGTTAATGACTTGATATCGCAACATAACAAGTTGAAAAAGATATATCCAAAGATTCCAAACATGTTTGGTCCCAAACTTTATCAAATACTAGTAGGAGTCTTGTGTTTGCACGGTTTTGGTCATAAATGTTTCTATATAGTAATTTTTTGAGAAACAATAACTAAACGAATCATTATTCCTTAATTTTAGTATTCTCATATATATACACACACATATAACCAAATGAATGATTATTTTTATAATAACTGGTAATGAGCTGCTTCTAAAGTGCTTAATTTGATATATTATTCCTTTTATTTTATACCTCTAATTAAAATGATAAGTAAAAAAGTTCCTATTTTTATATATTTATAATACCATATAATTACAATTGAAAACAGTAAGCAAAGAGAGACTCACATTAAAATTGAACAGGAATTTAAAATAAAGCTAGTCGTAAAATAGAAAAGTTAAAAATAACATTATTATTAAAAAAAAAAAAAGGTACATGTGCCTATATAAACAAACCAAAACATCAAAATAATATTAACATATAACAAAATAAGATATCAAAGCAGTAAAGTAGTATGAACATAAAATTACCAAAGCAATCACCATAACATATAAAGGGCACCAAATTTACAAATTATAAACTATCCAAATTTATAAGCATTTAAAAATAAATATTGTTGTCAATTTTTCTAGTTTATTAATAATTATATATACTTTTGGATCTTTATCAAATATTCTAAATTTTTAGCATTGAAATTTGCGGGGCAAAAAAACCCTCCAAACCACTCATTAATGCACCCATACCAACCAATATGCCAATATGAATCAACAGAAAAATCAAAGCGGACATGTACTAAATTTGCAAGACATTAAAATTTAAGATTCTAACTTAATGAGGAATTCAAATCCATGTGAGTTTTAATGCTTATTAAAAAAAATTGTTGCCCTCTTAATAAACTATATATATAGTAGAACATATTATTTTTTTAATCAAACATGAATCATTCAAGATATTCATTGTTAGGATTTAGGAATGCTCAATTTAATTGATCTGTTTCTATTGAAGATACAGTACTGTGGATTTCACATAATTAATTTTTTTTTTTTCTCTGACCAATAAGCATATCAAAGAAAAAAAAAAAGATGAAGAGAAGGAGAAATACATACCTTGCTTTGGGGATTAAGGGAGCAACAATATCAATGAAAAGTATTTTATATGTATTGTAGGAAAGTGCCTCACAAAATACAAAGAATTGAGAAAACCTTGCCGCAATACATAAAAGTCAGGTGATCTTAGTTTTGTACGTAATCTGCTATGAATACTAGTCCGAAAGCAATTAGGAGATAGTGTTGCACTTGAAATAGGAAATAGATTTCCAAGACTTGCACGCACACCAAAACAAAATCATGGCTTAGGATAAGTTAAAGCCACCGACTTTCACAATATGAATTACTATTATACAAAATTGTTTCAAACACAGATTGCCATTGTTACATGGTGTTTATCTAAAAACTTATCAATATAAGTTTTTAGATAAACACGGTTCAAAGGGCTTATCATTATCCATTGAATTGCAAGGCTTTATCATTATCTTGTATTTGTCCCATTCTGTTAAAGATTCCCAACCTCCATTACAAGGTTCTCTTTAATGTCAGATGCCAGTCGCATTAAGATCCTTTGTACAAACTAAGATTGAAAGGAGAAAATTCCAAGTAAGACTAAGATTAATCACATGCATCAAGATCCTTTGTACAAATATTGATGGCGTTTCATTCAAGACAATTTATTACTTCTAATTGGGTCTAGTCAGATTTCAAGTTCTACTCTGGGGTACTACTCTTCAAATTTGCTTCATTTCTCATCCAATTTGACACCCTGAGCTTGATAAAAATACTTCCAGTTAAAGTCAGCAAAGTTGATGCGTCTAAGGGACATTTTCTCCATATTTCCCGCACTGCTTCCAGCTTTATTTAGCTCAGCAAGGCGCTTTTGTTTGGCCTCATTCTCAATCTGCCTCTGATACTCCAAATGCTCTTCAAGCATTCTTTGCTCTTTCTCCTCCTCAGGTGTAAGTTTCCGTTCCTCTTGCTCCAATTCATCAGTGGTTACAGGACCAACAATCTCAGGATTAGTAGGATCATTTCCATCATGCGCAGCTGGAAAAGAACTGAGGCACAGCACGTGTGAAAACACATTGAAAATTATTTAAGCCTCGGGGAGTGGGAGCACATATGGCCACAAATTTACATGTGTTTAATCAATGCAAATGTTGAAGTATGAACAAAAAAAAATTAAAAACAAAAACTTACATTTGCTCTACATTTTCCTGTTGCTCCTTGCTACCTCCAGTTGCCTACAATAAGCGAATTGTATATTTTTAGGACATTAGTTTGCATAATTGATTCTCTTTGTTTTGTGGGAACTGGGAATTCTCTGCAGATCTTATATCTTTATTTCTTTCTTTCTATTTCAAAAAGTTTTGTGTTTTATCAACTTTAATTAAACTCGATCTTAGCTGCTTTCCTGTATTTGGATTCTTAATGTATTAGTCATATCCAATTATTGCATTCCTTACTAAAATAAAAAAAAAAAATTAAAAAAAGATTAAATTTAATTACATTGCTGTGCAAATGTAAAGTTTATATCCAATTAATAGCTGCTGTGTTAATCTATTTCAGTAAGTGTGTGCTCAATGTGTGTTGTATGTCACATGTATTAGATTGCTCAATTTATTGTCATTCATAGTTCAGATCCTTATATACTTCTATTCTACTAAACTTGATCCACGTTTTCCTAACTTGGCTACCTCAGAAATACCCATTTAATTTACACTATCTTTTGGTTTTTTTTTTCACCTTTTAACTCTACCTCCTCAATATCCAAAGTCTGTTAGCATCCAATTCAAGTACATTTGTCCAATTTTTGCCATCTTATGTTAATATTTAACATGTTTAGATGCTCTTATTTTCCCACTTTTAGTTCCTGCTCCTTCTGCATTTATTTCTGGAGAATTTATACATGTGTAGCTTTAAACAACTTTAACTACCATAAAAAAGAAACAGAACAATAACCATTATACAAGACCTTTAATTCCTTGGGCCTTCTTTTATCCTTTTTCTTCTTTTTATCCTTTGATTTTCTCTGTCCTTGTCTTGCATTACCACCTCCTTTGTCAGTCTCTCTCTTGTCATCAATTTCAAATTCTGATAAGAATGCTTCTTCTACAGCCTCATACTTCTTTTTTGCATCTTTGTTGGCCAGATCTTCCAGTCGTGCCTACAAAAGGGGAATAGTACACCGAAAACATCAAATCATAGATGGGTAGGAAGGTAACTACATGAAAACCTTCAACAAAACAGCACAGAGAATTCAACACAAACCAGCATGACTGACTTCAGCAGGGGCACCAAAATTGATCGGTAATCACAAGCAGTTACCGTATCAATTTTCTTAGCTGTCTGCTGCATAGCAATAGTAGTTGTCCTGATTATAGCATCAAATTTGCAAAGCTGCAACAACAAACATACTGAGATTCAATCAACCTGTGGAATATAGCAGTTCATCAAGCATCATCTTTAATATTTCTCACCCCACTACACTGAGAGACATTGGATTTCACATCAAACAATTTGAAAATTTGACATGTTCATAAATTTGGCTATACCATACCTTTGCTACCGTCTCACCAATCAGCCTTTTAATCTCCAATTTTATTTCATTGTCCACATGATGTCCTACCAAAATTTTCCATATGATATCTGACTGAAAATTCTCATCATTTGTGTTCTTAATCTGTCTCTCCTGCTTTGATAAGGGAGGCTCATAACTCAGTAGTTCGTTCCCAAACTCTTCCCTTCTCTTATCTTCTTCAACACATATACTCTCCAAATTCTGACATTCCTTAAAGTCTCTCAAGCACTCAATTTTTTTCTCACAAATAATCTGCATCCGGTGAAATTCAGCCTCGTAGATCTTGAAAAACTCTTTCCCTTGACTTCTGCAAGTTTCTATCAAATTTTTCCACTGCTTCAATTGCTCCCCAATATTAGTACCTCCCTTCAATAACCAATCCACAATAACATCTTTCTGTTCATCATCAATTAGTTCGATTTCATCAACAACACTAGAAGTAACAGCAGCTCCATCATTTGGCACAACAAGCTGTCCACTCAACATTCTCTTGTCGAATTCTACAAAAGAGAAGTCCTCATTAAAAACAAGCTTCTCACATGGCTCACCTCTAACCTCATCATTCACAAGACTCTTGCAGAGCCCATGTAACCCACAAATATTGCCGAGATTATCCAAGAACTTGAACACAAGATTAAGCTCTGAGATGTCAAGAAAGCACACTGAGAACAGAGTGCGGTTCATCCAATGTTCCTTAACCAACTGTTCCGGGATTCGCTTCTTCAGCATTTCCATTATCAGCAACATTAACCCTTGAAGATGGCTCCGAACGAAACATCTAATGCTCAAGAACTGGTCTAATAGTGCTCTGATTTTATTAATGATGGCTTCACGTTCTATATCGATGCAATAAGGCCATTTTTGTTTCAAGAAAACTTCATCTCCACCCTCTTTTCTTGACAAATCTTCCATCATTTTCACAGCGGCGACCACATCCACGGGTCCCCATTTTATTGATTTAACGGAGTCATGGATTGAATCAGATACTGTTTTCGGTTCTGCAGACCGTAACTCATCGGATAAAGTCCCTAAATGCACACTCTTCAAATGCTCTGCATTCCATTTTACGTCGAAAAACCTCTCGCCACAACAACAACACGTCCAAAACTTCCAATTCTTCGCCGCCTTCACATACTCCACCGCCTGCATCACCACCGCCACAGCCTCCGGTGATTTTTTCTTTTCAAAATGCTGTTTAAGTCTTTTGATTCGAATCCTCAACAAATCCTTCTTTAGCTCCATACTCATCGTGTCATTCCAGTAATCCTTTATGATTACCACAGTTTCATCGTTCAACACTTTCTTGAAGTTCTTCCTCAACGCAATAGCTCTCTCTTCGATCTCTTCCTTTCTTCCATGTAGTTCTTGAATCTCATTCTTTATTATTTCCAAAAATTTAGTGTCAATGAAATACTTGGTCTTCAATCTGAGGAGCCTGAGTTTCTTTCTGTGTAATTCAATTTGGGACGGTGTGAGCCAACTTTCGGGGTTGTTGTCCTTGTAAATTTCAAAGCTATAGTCGATCACGGTGGGGATGGCTAAACCGGTATCACATGCTTCAATCACGGCTTCGAGTCTGGTATTGGCGTCGTTTCTGGCTAATGCCATGAGTGCGGAAGCGTGGAAGAACCAGAAGGAGAGGGAGTCCTGACATAACTGCACCGCTCGCTTAGATGAGTCGACGGATCTCTTGATATGTTCGAGCATCTCGGGGCGGGAATTGTCGATGATGGTGGCTAAATGCGAGATTTTTAAGTGGATGAAGCTGAGGGTGCCGTGTGCAAGGGCGGAGTTCGGGTGGCGGGATAGGGTGGACTTGACAAGATTTAGGGCTTCGGTTGGGTGCCCATTGTAAAGTTCATCAATGGCGCCATTGACTTCTTTGGTGATTGTGAGTGATCGATCATCAACATCTGCCGGTGGAGGTTGAGAAGGAGAGGCAGTTGCATTGCGTTTCTTGCTTCTCATTTTGGAGGGAAAAAAGAGAATAGCGAGAATGATTTGAATGTAAATGGAAAATAAGGAATTAATAACTAATAAGAAATCAGAAAATGGGCCTTATGCACTCACATTAATTTGTCACCCCAATGTCAAGGAAAATAGATGTCTTTTGCTATCAATGAAAACTAATCGTCATTGATTCGATAGATTTATAACATTTTTTTTTTCAAACATTTTAATGTTCTAATTGGATTGAGTTCTTATTGATCATTTGATCGAATGTTTTGGAATGCTTTTTAAAATTGATAAAAGTAATACGTAGGTTTTTCTATTTTTTTTTTAACATTAATTATCATAAAATTTTGGGTTTTTATTATTACTATTTTTATAATGGGGATGGACCGATGGAGTCTTTTTATAAAAGTTGTAGGATCATTTTGTAATGAGTCCTAAGGCCTAGTTCTTTAGCCGGCCTGTGTGTCTATCAAAATGATAAGAAGCAATGTATTATTAGGATTTAGGTGGAGTTTGGATGGCGTTTTCAATGCTTGCATTGCACGTTTGTGTTTATCAGTGGGTCCCGTGCACTGCTCATAGAACCCACAAATCTCTTCTTTTAGTAAAATTTTCTTTAAAAATAGATCTCACGGCACTATTCACATATTTAAAAATAATTTTGTTACAGTGTTTTTAGTTTTCAACAATAAACGGTATCCAAATAGACCCTTAATAGGACACTCGACAAGGATATGAGCACTACATAATTAGCCCAAAAAACAAAATCCATCAAACAGAAGGAGAGATTCTTTCTTTTTATGGGAAGATCCATCTTTTCATTAATTGAAAATTAAAAACAATGCAACACCCGAAATTTAAAGAGAAAAACTTGTGGTTGTTAAGTAGTGATCAATGGCAATTTTTTTTTTTAATAAATAATTTGGGTACATTTTGGTTTGCATTGATCAATTTTGGTCAAGTTCGGGCTATTTTAGATCTTGGGTAATGTTTTAGAATTCTTTAAAATGTTTAAAGACTAGGGGCGACAGTACTCTTTGGTCAAGGGGTTCAAACGAACTTGAACCCCTTGACTTCAAAAGAAAAAAAAAAAATATATATATATATATATATATATTTAATTTAATACATTAATTTTTTCTTAAAAATATTTTTGCACACCTTGATTTAAATTTTATGCATCCTTAGTACAAGTATTTTTAACTCTAAAGTAATAGTAAGTGTTTGTGAATTGCAAGTATCATTATTTATTATAAATTTTTTATTATATATGTATGAGTGTGTCTAATATTGATTGTGTACATTACTTTTATTTATTTATTTATATATATATAATGTCATTTGTGTGAATAATGGTGTGTACGTGAATGTTTGTGTGTACAATATAAATATAATATAACTTTATATAATTTAGTAATTAGAAAGTAGAGAGGATTTGTTATATATATGTGTGTGTATAGTTATCATGGTATAATAATTTTTTGTCATAAAGTTAGAAAAATTGAAGAAAAAAATTTGTAAAGTTAGTGATCATTATTCAAGCATTTGATTGGTTAAGTAACACATGTAGTTAATTATTTTATGTATGAATGAGTGTGGTTATATGTGTCAATAATTAATATAGAGCCAATAAGTTAAGTTTAGCCATTTAGTTTAAAATATTTTTATAAAAACAACGACAAATATATAATATTAACTACATAAAAATAAAAGTTTAGACACAAACTTAACAAAATAAATTGGCCATAGCTACCCATATTGGCAATAAATTCTCATAATGAACTATTGTGTAACAATTCAAAATTTGAAAACTTGTCGAAGGAAATTGTAAAAATTCATTTTTTTTTTTTTTGGTGTGTCTATAACTTGATATATTCAAGATCTCTTTTTTATTAATTTTTTTTAATTTAAATTTCTTAATGACCCCCCTAAACAAAATTCCTGGAGCCGCCACTATTAAAGACTCCATAACAATCTCATGTATGATTGCAAATTGTATAAAGGAATATGATGCTTGAGTGTATCTAGATTCACATTCAACCTCAATTTTGTAGTGACATGAATTCTTTCAAAATATGTGGGTATCTACATTTCTATACTTGGAAAAAGTTGCATTTTATTTTTAAACCATTTACAAAGCCGAAATTAAAAAAAAAAAAAAATTGTTCATATCTCTTTTTAGAAATATGATTAAGAATTAGTTTATATGTGTTTGTGTGTGGGGTGTTTCTCTTTTTTAGAATTCCTATTTGGGATTAAGTTAGATCCTCAAAGAAAATAAATTATTTTTATTAACAAAGATGATGTTGAGATTGGCATGAAGAACAAGAGTTTAAAAAATTATTTATGTATTATGCGTGTCAATGAAGAATGTTAGAATTTAATTTTAGTGAATTTTCCATGATTTATAGTTTTATATATATATATATATATATATATATAGATAATGAGAAGATTAAAAAAAAAAGGCGTTATTGTGTTTATAAGAATGTCATTTTTTTTGGATTCTTAGTAGATTTTGAATTAAACCAAATATTGGAATATTTATATTCTCAAGAATTTAGATTACTAGGCATCATATTTTGAAGAATCTGGATGCAGATTTATGTAATTTCTGCCAAACCAAAGGTCCCTTTGATTTTTTTCTCTTTTTATTACTCTCATTTACTCTCTTTCATGTTAATGAGAGTTTATATTTGTAGGTTAAAAATAAGAGAAAGTCTAAGAACACAATAAGCCTTGAATCTTGAACTTTCTTTTATCATCTCTTTTGCTCATTTTTCGAGGGAAATTGAGAGAATAGAGGGAAAAAAAGTGTTTTGAATTGAAGAATATTGTGGAGTAGTGAAAACAACTACTTATGAGTTTGCCTTAGAAAAAAAACAAAAAGAAAAAAGAAAAAAAAAAAAAAAGAAGGTGAATTTATGAAAATGCAAATGAAGAGATCCTAACTACTTAAAAGTTATGAGTTTGCCTCTAGACAAAAAATAAAATTAAAAATTAAACTGTAAAAAAAAAAAAAAAAAAGAATTAATCCAGATTCTTATGTGAGGGAGCTAATTGACCCAAATTCACAATGTTGGAGAGCGGATTTAATTGATCAAATTTTCATTCCTTTGAAGCTAGTCAGATTAAAAGCATCCCTTTGAGTTCAAATTGAAGGAAAAATAGCCTTTTATGAGAAGATCAATCTTCTCATTGGAAAATTATATTTAAAAAAAATAGTAGGAACTAATTGACATACAAAAATTTGCCGATGACCAAACATAGCTGTCAAAAGAGTATTTAAATTTAAAACTAACCGTGTTACATTGGAAAATTATAACTAGACTATGATTTTCTAAAGATTAAAAAAATATATATATCTTTTCTACAAAATTATTGTTTAATCAATTATCATACGACATATCAATCAGTATTTGGTTTAGTTTGTTCACTTGTTTTGGCTATTAAGAAATCAAATTTAGTTGTTTCCATCGTTTGAGAAGGCTGCTATTTATTGCAAGAATGTAAGCTTGTGGATTTTTCATGCCAAGATTATTATGATATGTTTTATAGCACACAAGCTGGTAGATTAAGGTGTACCGGTAGTAATTCCAAGTCATTCATTGATTGGGCTAGGATAAACTGTGTTCTTAATTTTGGGATGGCTATTGGTAGATTGGCAGATGAAGTAGGGATATTGAAGGGGTTGTGGTGGCAGCTACGAACTCATTGTTTGGAAAGTCTATTTTATCATTTCCAAAGTAGCCACACTATATACTTATATATATATATATATATACACACACACACACATACACAAACACTAATACACACACATTATAATCTTTGAATGACTATTAAATTGTTGTTAAAGATGATGACTGTGTGCGGGTGGAATCTATGAATATTGGACATAGGGATGGGATTTATTCACAGCCCAATAAGGCAGTATCATATTATATACCTCTTATGATGAAAAAAGTAAAAATAAAAGAAAGAAGAAGAAGAACTTCAATGCCTGTATCTGTCCCATTCTATTAAAGATTTCCAACCTCCATTATAAGGTTCTCTTTAATGTCAGATGCCACTCGCATGTGTGTTAGAAAACTGAACACAGTGCAAACTAAGATTAATCACATGCATTAAAATCCTTTCTACAAATATTGATGGTGTTTCATTCAAGACAATTTATTACTTCTAATTGGGTCTAGTCAGATTCAAGCTCTCTGGGGTGCTACTCTTCAAATTTGCTTCATTTCTCATCCGATTTGACACCCTGAGCTTGATGAAAATATTTCCAGTTAAAGTTATCAAAGCTGATGTGACGAAGGGACGTTTGTTCCATATTTCTTTCACTGCTTCCAGCTTTATTTAGCTCAGCAAGGCGCTTTTGTTCGGCCTTATTTTCAATCTGCCTCTGATACTCCAAAGGCTCTTTCTCCTCCTCAGGCGTAAGTTTCTGTTTTTCTTGCCCCAGTTCATCAGTGATTACAGGGCCAACAATCTCAGGATTAGGAGGATTATCTCCGCCATGTTCAGCAGGAAGGGAACTGAAGCACAAAACAGGTGAAAAATCATTGTAGCTTTATTTAAGTCTAGGTATTGGGAGCACATATGGCCAACAGTTGACAGATTTTCGCATTTTTTAGTCAATGGAAATGTTAAAGTAGGAACAAAGACAATGACTTACATTTGCTCCACATTTTCCTGTCCCTCTTTGCTGCTTCCAGTTGCCTACAATAAGCAATAATTGAAATACGTTAATAGAAAAATAGAATGCAATAAAAAAGAAGGTAGTTCTTCTCATATAAATCTCCTAATTTAATTAATGATAATTGAATTGCTTGTATATAAAACTAAAAAAAAAAAAAAAAAATCCTAAGATTAAAAGTATATAGACCTACCAGGCTACCACAATCAAGGTAATTTCACAAATAATTATATAAACGTACATCAAGCTAAAGAGAAAGCGAAAATTGTATTGTATCATAAATGTAAAAGTTTACGTATTAATTACCTGATATATGCATTTAAATGTTGCCATAAATAAAGAAATAATCTGCACAATCAATTAAGAACACTTCAATAAATTATATAAGAAATTAAGATGAATTGAATTATCTAAAAAAATTTAAAAACCATAGAATTCAGGTAATAATTCAACTGCATTAATATATAGTAATATGGAAACACAATAAAAATAAAAATAAAAGAATGAAAAAAAAAAAAAAAAAAAACAGCTAAAATTTTCCTTTTGTAGTAAGGCACTTAAGTTTAGTATTTTTATTGATTGAAATAGAGTTTTTTTTTTTTTTTTTTTTTTTTTTGATGGTGTTGCATGTAGTTGAGTTTTAGTTCAACTCAATTTCTATTACATTCAAACTTAGATGCTTATTTAATTCTAATCTATGTTTTCTTATGTGGATTATCAAAACAAAAGAGTTGTTTTTGTCTGTGATACAAATATATTTAAAAAAAAAAAATCAATCTTATTTGATTTGCACTCCTAAAAAGTTGATAAGTATATAAAAAGAGTAGTGGTATCAAAAAATTAATTATTAAATGATTAGATGAAGAATTTGAATTGCAATCAAATTAATATTTTTATTTCCTTAAAAATAATAAAAGACGAAGACAAGAAAAAAAAAAGGTAATATCTAATTATTTAAAATCTGTCTCTAAATATAGAGAGAGAGGGAGATATATATATATATATATATACTTTGAATGACTATTAAATTATCATCAAAGATGTCCTTCCTATGCTCAAGTTTAAAGTAATTGATGTCAGATCTACGCATATTGCACATAGTTTATTCACAACCCAGTAAGGCAATAACATATTATATAGCAAGCTCATCGTACCTCTCATGATGAAAAATAAAAAGTTAAAAGAAATAATAGAAAGAAGAAGAAGAACTTCAATGCCTAGGAGTAGAGCGAGGAATTTTTGTTTGAGATGCCAAGTTGTGACACTAATATATTTATTAAGACAATCCCTCACACATATATACACACACACATTTTTTTTTTATAATTATATACACATATACACACACTTTTTTATTCAATAAGTTATATATATGCACACACCTAAGAAAAAAAAAAGCTTAGTATTATTATTGAAAATTATGTTTGATAGTGATCTTTCATAAAATAAAAATTATTTTTACCTTTTTTTATAGTGAACTTCTTAAAAAGTTTCATTTTCAATACAAGTTATCAAATTTTATACTAAAGTAAGTAAAATTTTTTGTCATTGAACTAATGAAATTTTCAAAAATATGAATGATCCAAAATTGGAGAAATAAGTTATACTCCAAACATATTTGCATTTTGCTCTAACCCTTATGTGGCATTTAAAGAGACATTTTATGTGTAGTTTTGACAAGATTCTTTTAATGAGTTAATGACTTGATACGGCAACATAACAGGTTGAAAAAGATATATCCAAACTTGTTTGATGCCAAACTTTATCAAATACTAGTAAGAGTCTCGTGCTTGCAAGGTTTTGGTGATAAATTTTTCTACATAGTAATTTTTTGAGAGACAATAACTAAACAAATCATTATTCCTTAATTTTAGTATTCTCATATATATACACACACACATATAACTAAACAAATGATTATTGTTATAATAACTTGTAATGAACTGCTTCTAAAATACTTAATTATATATATATATATATATTATTCCTTTTATTTTATATCTCTAATTAAAATGATTTGTAAAAGTTCCTATTTTTTAATATATTTATAATACCATATAATTACAATTGAAGACAGTAAGCGAAGAGAGACTCACATTAAAATTGAACAGGAAGTGAAAATAAAGCTAACAGTAAAATCCAAAAGTTAAAAATAACATTAGTATTAAAAAAAGGTACATGTGTCTATATAAACAAACCAAAACATCAAAATAATATTAACATATAACAAAATAAGGTATCTAAGTAGATTAATATCTAAGCAGTAAATTAGTATCAACATAAAATTGCCAAAGCAATCACCATAGCATAAAAAGAGCACCAAATTTACAAATTATAAGATATCCAAATTTATAAGCATTTAAAAATAAACATTGTTGTCAATTTTTCTAGTTTATTAATAATTATATATACTTTTGGATCTTTATCAAATATTCTAAATTTTTAGCATTTAAATTTGCGGGGAAAAAGAACCCTCCAAACCACTCCTTAGTGCACCCATACCCACCAATATGCCAATATGAATCAACAGAAAAATCAAAGCTGACATATACTAAATTTGCAAGACATTGAAGTTTAAGATTATAACTTAATGAGGAATTCATATCCGTGTGAGTTTTAATGCTTATTAAAAAAAAATTGTTGCACTCTTCATAAACTATATATATATGCACAGTAGAACATATAATTTTTTTAATCAAACATGAATCATTCAAGATATTCAGTGTTAGGAATGCTCGATTTAATTGATCTGATTCTATTGAAGATCAGTACCGTGGATTTCGCATACATTAATTTTTATTTTATTTTTTTTTTTTTCTGACCAATAAGCAAATCAAAGGAAAAAAAAATGAAAAGAAGGAGAAATACATACCTTGCTTTGGGGATTAAGGGGGCAACAATATCAATGAGAAGTATTTTACGTGTGGTAGGAAAGCGCCTCACAAATACAAAGAATTGAGCAAACCTTGCCGCAACACATTTATCTTATTTATACTAAAGTAAGTCAGCTAGGTGATCTCAGTTTTGTACGTAATGTGCTATGAATACTAGTCCGAAAACAATTAGGAGATAGTATTGCACTTGAAATAGGAGACAGATTTCCGGGACTTGCACGCCACACCTAAACAAAATCATGGCTTAGGATAAGTTAAAGCCACCGACTTTCACAATATGAATTACTATTATACAAAATTGTTTCAAGTACAGATTGCCTTTGTTACACGGGCGTTTATCTAATAACTTATCAGTATAAGTTTTTAGATAAATACAGTTCATACGGCTTATCATTATCCATTGAATTGCAAGGCTTTGTCATTATCTTGTATCTGTCCCATTCTGTTAAAGATTCCCAACCTCCATTACAAGGTTCTCTTTAGTGTGAGATGCCAGTCGCATGGGAGTTAGAGAACTGAACACAGTGCAAACTAAGATTGAAAGGGGAAAATTCCAACAAAGACTAAGATTAATCACATGCATCAAGTACAAATATTGATGGTGTTTCATTCAAGACAATTTATTACTTCTAATTGGGTCTAGTCAGATTCAAGTTCTACTCTGGGGTACTACTCTTGAAATTTGCTTCATTTCTCATCCAATTTGACACCCTGAGCTTGATAAAAATACTTCCAGTTAAAGTCATCAAAGTTAATGCGCCCAAGGAACTTTTTTTCCATATTTCCTGCACTGCTTCCAGCTTTATTTAGCTCAGCAAGGCGCTCTCGTTTGGCCTCATTCTCAATCTGCCTATGGTACTCCAAATGCTCTTCAAGCATTCTTTGCTCTTTCTCCTCCTCAGGCATAAGTTTCAGTTTGTCTTGCCCCAGTTCATCAGTGATTACAGGACCAAAAATCTCTGGATTAGGAAGGTTATCTCCGCCATGTTCAGCAGGAAAGGAACTGAAGCACAAACAGGGGAAAAATCATTGTAGCTTTATTTAAGTAAGTATTGGGAGCACATATGGCAAAAAATTTACAGATTTTCACATATTTAGTCAATGGAAATGTTAAAGGAGGAACATAAACAGAGACTTACATTTGCTCCACATTTTCCTGTTGCTCTTTGCTACCTCCAGTTGCCTACAATAAGCAAATTGTATATTTTTGGGACATTAGATTGCATAATAGATTCTCCAAATTTTTTGTGAACTAGGATCTCTATTCAGACCTTATATCTTTCTTTCTTTCTGGGAAATTGCAAAGTTTATATCCAATTAGCTAGCTTCTGTGATAATCTGTTTCAGTAAGTGCGAGTGTTTAATATCTTTTATATGTCATATGTATTAGATTGCTCATATATTTTTTATTCTTTCAGAGTTCAGATCCTTAAATACTACTATTCTAGTAAACTTGAGCCACATTTTCCTAACTTGGATAGTGATACCTCTGAAATACCTCATTTACACTAACTTGGCACCTCTATATCTCAAGCCTTTGGCATCCAATTCAATTATATTTGTCCAAAATTCGGCTATCTTATGTTAATATTTAACTTGTTAGATGCTCTTATTGTCACACATTTAGTTCCTCCCCCTTCTCCATTTTTTCTGGTGAATTTATACATGTGTAGCTCCAGACAACTGTAACAACCATACAAAATAAACAAAACAATAACTAGTATACAAGACCTGTAATTCCTTTGGCTTTCTTTTATCCTTTTTCTTCATTTTTTCCTTGGATTTTCCCTTCCCTTGTCTTGCATCACCACATCCTTTGTCAGTGGTGTTCTTCTTGTCATCAAGATCAGGTTCCGATAACAATGCTTTTGCTGCAGCCTTAGACTTCTCTTCGGCATCTTTTTTAGCCAGTTCATCCAGGCGTTCCTATAAAAGGGGAATAGTTTACCATAAACATCAGATCATAGACGGGCAAGATAACTATATGAGAACCTTCAATAAAACAGCACGGAGAATCCAACACAAACCAGAACGAATGACTTCAGCAGGGGCACCATAATTGATCGGTAGTCATAAGCAGTTACTGCTTCAATTTTCTTTCCTGTCTGCTGCATAGCAATAGTAGTTGTCCTGATTATACCATCAAATTTGTAAAGCTGCAACAATAAACATACTGAAATTCAATCATCCTATGGAATGAAACAGTTCATCAAACAACATATCTAATATCAAACACAACACTACACCTATGGACATTGGATTTCACTTCAAGCATGAAATTTATCATGTTCATAAATTTGACTATATCATACCTTTTCATTTATCTCACTAATATGCTTCTTGATCTCTAATTTTATTTCATTGTCCTCGTGATTTTCTTCCAAAATATACCATATGATATCCAACTCAAAATTCTCACCATTTGTGTTCTTAATCTGCCTCTCCCGTTCTGACAAGAGAGACTCGTAACTCAATGGTTTGTGCCCAAACTCTTCCCTTCTTTTATCTTCTTCAACGCATATACTATCCAAATTCTGAAATACCTTAATGTATCTCAAATGCAGTATTTTTTTCCCAAAAATGTTCTGCATCCGGTGAAATTCAGCCTCATAGATCTTGAAAAAATCTTTCCCTTGACTTCTACTTGTTTCTCTCAAATTTGCCCACAGCTTCAATTGCTCCCCAATATTAATATTAGTACCTCCCTTCAATAACCAATCCACTATAACATCTTTACACTCATCATCATTTAATTCGATTTCAGCATTAGCACTAGAAGTAACAGCAGCTCCATCATTCGGCACAAGAAGCTCTCCATGCAACATTCTCTTGTCAAAAACTACACAAGAGAAGTCCTCATTGAATACAATCTTCTCATGATAAGCAACACAAGACTCGCCTCTAATCTTATCCTTTGCAAGACTGGAGCAGAGCCCGTATAACCCACAAATACGAGCGAGATCATCCAAGAACTTGAACAAACGATTAAGCTCTGAGACGTCAAGAAAGCATGCTGAGAGCAGAGTGCGGTTCATCCAATGTTCCTTAAGCAGCTGTTCCGGGATTCGCTTCTTAAGCATTTCCATTATCAAGTCCATGAACACCAAAAGATGACTTGAAACAAAAAATCTAACCCTCAAGAACAGGCGTAACCTTGCTCGAATTTCATTAATGACCTTGTCACGCCTGCTATCTTTGCAATAAGGCCATTCTTTCTGGTTCATGAAAACTGTAGTCTCATTTAGGCCTTCATCTCCACGCTTGTTTCTTGACAAATCTTCCATCATTTTCTTAGCGGCGACCACGTCCACAGGTCCCCACTTTCTTGATTCAACGGTGTCATGGACTGAATCAAATTCAATTTCGGGCATGACTGATTGTGATTCATTGGAGAAAGTCCTGAAATGCACACTCTTGATATGCTCCCCATTCAATTCGGCGTCAAAAAACCTCTCACTGCAACAACAACACGACCAAAACTTCCAATTCTTCGCCACCTTCACGTACTCCACTGCCTGCATCAACACCGCCACTGCCGCCGGTGAATTATTCTTAGCAAAATGCAGTTTAAGGTCTTCGATTCCAATCCTCAACAAGTCCTTCTTTTGCTGCATACTCATCCCGTGGTTCCAATAGGCCTTGACTCGTGTCGCCACCGTGCCAACATTCGCCGCAACTTTCTTTACGTTCTTGAGCTTTCTTTTGTTATCTGACGAGGCCAATTCTTGTGCCGAAACAGCTCTCAGTTCGACCTCTTCCTTTCTGTCTTGTAGTTCTTGAATCTCCTTCGTTATGCTTCCCAAATATTTAGTGTCTATGAGATACATGCTTCTCAATTTGAAGAGTCTGAGGTTCCTTCTGATTAAATCAATATCGTCCTCCCCGTGAACAGTGGGGTTTTCGATGGATAAACTGGTATCACACGCTTGGATCACAGCTTCGAAGCCAGCATTGGCGTCGTTGTAGGCTAATTTGACGAGTGCAATGACGTATGAGTACCAGAAGGAGAGAGAGTTGGGGCATAACTCGACTGCTCGCTTGGAAGAGTTGACGGAACTCTTGGCATTTTTGAGCTTTTCGTGGTCGGGAGTGGCAGTAGAGTCGAGGCTTTTGTCGAGAAGGTAGCTGAGTGTGTTATGAGAAAGCGCGGAGTTTGGGTGGCGGGATAGGATGTCCTTGACAAGACTCAAGGCTTCGGTGGGGTTCCCATTGTAGAGTTCGTTCATGGCGTGATCGACTTCTTCGGGGATGTTGGGGGATTGATCATCATCAACATCAACATCGGACGGTGGAGGTTGAGAGGGAGATGGGTTTGCGTTGCGTTTCATGCTGCTCATTTTGGAGGGAAATGGAGAACAGAGAAAAGGGTGGTTTGAATTTGATTGCTTTTATGAAGAAAAGTTGAAATGGGTGAGAAACCGAAAAACGGAAAAAGGAGTTAAGCAAATACAGAAATATTGTTGGACCTACCCGACCTAGATATAGTAGGTTTCCCCTAAGCGCCAACTTTCACCCTTGCACTTTTGTCATTGGGCTGGGCCTATTTCTACAGTGTTGGGCTAATTTCAGTTACCTAGGACAACCTTGGTTACCTGGGCCAGCCTTGGGCTTTGGTTACCTAGGCCAATCTTGGTTATCTGGGCCCAAGTCCCTACAGGTTCCATGCTTGTTTTATCCAAAAGCGGCAAATATTTGGGCGTCCTATTGTTAAGATGGTATGGGTATTGGAGTTACTGTCAAAAAAAAAAAAAAAAAAGGAAAAAAAAAGGGTATTGGAGTTAATTAGCTATAGATCAAATAGCACTTTCTTCTCTTATAAGAGCATGGTGAGTTCATGGGTTTCTATTCATAAATAAAGTAAAAAATATACCACCATAGCCAGATTTGCCTTGTTTTATGAACAAAAGGGAGCTAAAGGACTTTGGGAGGCTTTGAACACTGTGGTGGTCAGTTTTAACAAGATGTAAAAATGTCTTGGGTTCAAACTAAATTTAAATTTAAAAAATAAAAATAAAAATTGCTGAAAATGGGCTATAGGATTCTGAAGGTTACATTCCTATTTTCTGAATTGATGGGGAAGCTCAATTATAGAATGGAAGAATTGCATGGTTACTGTTCTTTAGATTAACTTATGGGGCTCTATTGTTATTTTCTTTTTAAATTTTTAATGACGTAGCTAATATATATATATATATATATATATATTTTTTTTTTTTTTTTAACTGGTTGTGTCAACTGTTAGTTAAATTATTTGTCGCCAGGATGTATAGGGCTATGGAATTATGTAACATTTTAAACATTGATGAATGAAAGAGAGGGTTTATAAGCCCTAACCCTGTAAGTCCACACATGTGTAGAGTAAATCGTTCAACACTTATAGCACAAACCCATTTTTGACATATTGGTCCTAGTATCATAGGCGACAAAAGGGCCGCCTCCTAGTTACTAGATCAACATGCTACAATAATTCCATAAACGCTAAGCGAAGATATGGCAAACAAATAAAGTAGCCCTATCCTATATTCGGATTTGATAATACCATTACTTCGACTACTAATGTTTCTACAAAACAATCTAATAAGAGTGGGGTAAGGGACCGCTTTTAAGACTACTAAGGTCTTTCTTTCCTCCTTTTATTAGAGTATAGGTCTTTTCCTCTTCTGTTCCACGTGTGTATTGAATGATGGAATTTATGTGTAAACTATGAAAGGAACAAATGCATAAGGTCATCTAAAATTTAAAGTGGGTTTGACACCAATTTTTAACTTTTATATACAATTTTTTAAAACTTTACTTTTTTTTATTTGTCTCACTTTTTTCAAGATACAAGTATACTTTAGCAAATGTTTAGCAAAAAGTTTTTTAAAAAAAGTTAGATAAACTGTTTTCAAAACGACATTTAGTGTAGCATACATAGTTAAGAAATTGGAATTCATATACACAATTTATTTTTTATTTATTTTTTATTTTGAGAAAGAATTCGTATACACATTTTAAATTTGATGTCCGGTGATTGTCACATGATACACTGTCGTAGATTCCAAACTTTTACATTTTGTGTGGGATTGGAATTCAATGCCAACTCCAAACTTACTAGACAACTAAACAATGAATTATTGATCAAGAATAAGGTTGGTAGTGTTTTCCAAGCTTTCTTTTCAAGCTACGTGCATGATTTATTCTTGCAAATTTTGATGCAAAATATAATTTTTTTATAGTACATGCTGACAAATAAAATTTGACCATATCAAAAGTGTGTAAATGGTGACCTAATCAAAAGTTCACTGATTTTTTTTTTTTTTGGCTGATATGCTAAGATCTAAGGCATTTTGAACTCCTAACTTTCTTTTGAATTCCATATCATTTGGCCAGTAAGCTTTATTATTATTATTATTATTATTATTATTATTTAATGTTAAATTTCAGCCAATAAGCACTTGATTCTTATTTTGGACTGATAAGTAATAACATGGGCGGAGCCAGGGAATCGAGAGGGGGCAACTGCCCCCCTGACTAATCCTAAAATGTCCTTTGCCACTTAAGAATGACCAGTAGTTTTAAAACTTGCCCCTTCTGGCAAAAAAAAAAAAAATTGTTTATTTATTATAACATTAATATCAATATATATATATATATAGAGAGAGAGAGAGAGAGAGAGAGAGAGAGAGAGAGAGAGAGGTTTTTATTTATTAATATTTTCTTTTAATCTTGCCTCTGAATATATATATATTTATAATGTTCACAATGGCTACTGTGAATCTCCAAGACTATCTGAGTCTATATCCTTTATATTCAGGAAAGAAAATAGCATTAACTTGATTTTAACGGGTTATATAGGCTATACTCTCCTGTCTAGGAGTTTCATAACGTGACAAGAAAAATTGCCCATTTTTCTGTGTGTTTATATACTGTCTTCCTATTATTATATCACTTTTTTATTTTGTGTTAAGGTACAAATTAAATGATTCTTTAATATTGAGCCATGGGATATTTTGTATACTGGGCATTTTGCTTTTATATATGAGTAAAGATTGTTGCTTTTATATTGATTGGAGGTTATTAACAATACTTAAGAAGTTTGAAGAATAGTCAAGGGGGAAGGGTGCAGGTTGCAGAGTTAGCAACATATTAATATATATATTTTTAACTATTTCAAAACAAAATGAGACAATAGTTAGATCTTCAATACAATACAATTGTTTGTATTGTCAAGATAGTCACATGATTGAATTAATAACCTTAATTTCTTCCCCTTTTTATTGCTCCATCCTCTTTCCCTTGTGTTAATGTGAACTTATGTTAGTAGGTTAAAAATTAGAGAAAGTCTAAGAACTCAATTTTTTATCATAACTATGAGGTAGTCGATTTGCCCATTACTCGCCTCACACACATAGAGGAAGAGTTGATTAGTACTACCATGGGAGAATCAAACACCTTAGGATGGACTGAGAAAACTCAATGGCTTTGGGAAATTTTTGAGCACTTCTTATAAAGATAGGTAATGGGCTTACTTAAGGCCATAGAAACTGAAAGGCATAGCGGGCAACTGAAGAGAGTGATCATAAGAAAATGACGAAGTCAGGGATGAAGGGTAGCAAGAAATGATGAGCATTACAATCAATCTAGACTTGAAAAACAAAGAGGTAGTATTTCAATCTCCAAATGGACCTCTGTCTCATATTCCAAATCACAACAACAGTAACTAGTATCCACTAATCAAAACTTGAAAATATAACCCCCCCTATGAAGCACAGGTGCAGGTTCGGATTCAGGTACGAGTGCGAGTGCGAGACTCGGGAGTGCAGCGATTAAAAAAGTATTAAAAATATTTTTATTTATATTTTCTATATATTGCTAAGCATTTTTTTTTATATAATGGTAAATATATACCAATTTAAGAGTAATGGTAAACATATATTAATAAATTTAAAAGCATATACATATATATATATATATATGTTATAATGTTTACAGAACCCCAATTTTAGTCCAATAACATATTTATAATATTAAATTATTTTCCTTCAAAAAAAAAGAAGTAATGAGGTGATAAAATCAAAGTATTAAAGAATAATAAAAACTTATGGGTAACGGTGATAAAATCAAAGAATCAAAACCTGTATTTTTACTGTTTTCACAAGTTCTCTCTTATACCAATACACCTATTCATAAATCTATATGTAGTCCACAACTTTTTACCTTGCTCTCTTTGTCCCAGTTTCAAGCAAGTGCACATGAAGCAAGCGTCCTTATCTCTTCTTCTTTCTTCTCTCTCTCTCTCTCTTCACAAGGCCACATGAAGTAGAAGAATGGAGGCCAGTGACATGGTGGCAGCCTATTTCGGTGTTCGTTTCGGCCGAAATCGAGCTGTATTGGGTGTTTTCACTAGAATTGGAGCGAATCAGCCTGGTTCAGCACAAATTGGTGCAAATCAGCTTGAATATGAAAATAAAAAGGAAAAAAAAAAAAAAAGACACTGCATGGACGTGCGGTCAGCGGCGTTGCACACTACATGCTGCTTCAATGCGCGTTGGTTGCCGGTGTGGTGGCCCTAGAGCTGCACCCGTGCTTTCTAGTAGCCCCCACAACAATTCTCCATAATAAGACCTTCACCCTTTCATGAATTTTGCTTTTCCATGGCGTTTCCCAAAAACATTATTCTGATAGGAAATCTTTGAGCTTGATCAAGCGAGGATTACGACAGTGAGCATGTTGATAAAAAAGAGAAGATGGCATCAGTGCCTACTAAAGGTTTCAGATATAAATTTTGATCACTTAAAATCTCAGACTTTCTTAAGTGAAAAATCATTATAAACAACAGAAAATTAAATATTAGATTACCTATAACTTATTTACCAAATATAATCATGGCCGGGGCAAACAATGTGCTTGATGAAAAAAAAAAAAAAAAAACACTGCCACCTAGATTTTGGTTAAATGCAATTATCAGCGTACATAGTACAAAGAATAACATCAAATTTTCAAACAAAAATTAAAACAGATCTTCTCTGGGAATGCAAATCGAGAGCTCTGACACAGAAGTATATACCATTAGCTTTTGTAATATCTAATCTAAAACATGAAATGAATCTATTAATAAAATGAGGATCATTTTCCAGTTTTGATTACTGCATTTGCATTGAATGTTTGAAAGTATACAAATGCCGAGGAGTTTATTTGTTCTCATTCTCAATCTGCCTCTGGTACTCCAAATACTCATCAAGCATTCTTTGATCTTTCTCCTCCACACTCCACAGCAAAAGTTTCCATTTGTCTTGCCCCAATTCATCAATGGCTACAGGACCAACAATCTCAAGATTAGGAGGAATATCTCCGCCATGTTCAGGGAGGGAACTGAAGCACAGCACAGGTGAAAACACATTGAGCTTTATTTAACCCTAAGACTTATTTTTGCTAAACATTTTCCTGCTGCTCCTTGTTACATCCAGTTGCCTACAATAAGCAAATTGTGTATTTTTGGGACATTATTTTGCATGATAGATTTTCTATATATTTTGGAAACTAGGACCACTCTGCAGATCTTATATCTTTCTTTCTTTCTGAGAAAATGCAAAGTTTATATCCAATTAACTAGCTGCTGTGATAATCTGTTTCAGTAAGAGCGAGTGTTCAATATCTGTTGTATATCATATGTATTAGATTGCCCAATTTATTATTCTTTCAGAGTCCGGATCCTTAAAAACTATTATTCTAGTAAATTTGATCCACATTTTCCTAACTTGGCTACCTCTAAAATACCCATTTCATTTAATCTATCTTCCAGTTTTGTTTCACCTTTAATGATCTCTAGCTCCTCCATATCTTAAGTCTTTAGCATCTAATTCAAGTAAATTTGTCCAAATTCTGCCATCTTATGCTAATATTTAACATCTTAGATGCTCTTATTTTCCCACTTTTAGTTCATGCTCGTCTTCATTTTTTCTGGTGAATTTATAAATGTGTAGCTTTAGACAACAGTAACTACCATAAAAGGAAAACAGAACAATGATCAGAATACAAGACCTTTTATTTCATTGACATTATTTTATCCTTTTTCTTATTTTTTTCCTTGGAATTTCCCTGTCCTTGCCTTGCATTACCACCTCCTTTGTCAGTCTTTTTCTTTTTATCAAGATCATCAAATTCTGATAACAATGCTTCTTCTGCAGCCTCATACTTCTTTTCTGCATCTTTGTTGGCCAGATCTTCCAGTTGTACCTATATGAAAACATCAAATCATAGATGGGTAAGAAGGTAACTATATGAAAACCTTCAACAAAACAGCAAGGAGAATCCAACACAAACCCGCATGAATGATTTCAGCAGGGGCACCAAAATTGATCGGTAGTCATAACGAGTTACTGCATTAAGTTTCTTCCCTGTCTGCTGCATGTTAATAGTAGTTGCTCTGATTATAGCATCCAATTTGTAAAGCTGCAACAACAAACATACTAAAATTCAATCCTATAGAAGTTCATCAAGCATCATCTTTAATATCACACCCAACTAGGAAAATTTGACAGGTTCATAAATTTGGCTATATCATACCTTTGCAGTCATCTCATCAATCTGCTTCTTAATCCACAATTTTATTTCATTGTCCACATGATCTTCTCTCAAAATATTCCATAAGATATCCAACTCGAAAATATTACCATTTGTGCTTGCAATCTGTCTCTGATTTGACAAGAGATACTTGTAGCTCAATGCTTCGTACCCAAGCTCTTCTCTTCTCTTATCTTCTTTAACACATATACTCTCCAAATTCTGCCATACCTTAATGTCTCTCAAATATTGTACTTTTTTCTCACAAATGTTCAGCAACCGGTGAAATTCAGCCTCATAGATCTTGAAAAGCTCTTTCCCTTGACTTCTACTAGCTTCTCTCAAATTTGTCCACTGTTTCAATTGCTCCCCAATATTAGTACCTCCCTTCAATAACCAATCCAAAATATCATCTTTATATTCATCATCATTTAATTCGATTTCATCATCAGCACTAGAAGTAACAGCAGCTCCATCATTCGGGACCATAAGCTCTCCACGCAACATTCTCTTGTCGAAAAGTACACAAGAGAAGTCCTCATTGAAAACAATCTTCTCATAATTAGCAACACTATGCTCACCTTTAGCCTTCTCCATCGCAAGACTCAAGAGGAGCCTCCGTAACCCGCAAAGATTGGCAAGATCATCCAAGAACTCCAACACAAGATTAAGCTCGGAGATGTCAAGAAAGCACACTGAGAGCAGGGTGTGGTCTATCCCATATTCCATAAGCAGCTGTTCCGGGACTTGCTTCTTCAGCATTTCCAATATCAAGTTCATCAACGCTGAAAGATGACTAGAACAAAAACATTTAAAAAGAAGTAGCAGGCGTAACTCTATTCGAATTTCAATAATGATCTCTTCACGCCGGCTATCTTCACAATAAGGCCACTTTTTTTTCATGAAATCTTTGTCTCCACCCTCGTTTCTTGACAAATCTTTCAACATTTTCTTAGCTTCGACCACGTTCACGGGTTTCCATTTTCCTGAGTCAACAGTGTCCCAGAGTGAATCAAATAAAAATTCTGGACGGACTGAATCTAACTCATCGGAAATGGTCCCTAAATGCACACTATTCATATGCTCCCCAGTCAATTCGGCATTGAAAAACCTCTCTCCGCACCAACAACACTCTGCGTCACATGAAAACTTCCAATTCTTCGCCCCCGTCGCGTACTCCACCGCCTGTTTCATCACCTCCATGGCCAATTTGTTCTTAGCAAAATGCAGTTTAAGGTCTTCGATTTGAATCCTCAACAAATCCTTCTTTTGATCCATAGTCATCGTGTCATTCCAGTAAGTCTTGACTCGTCTCTCTACCGTGTCGACATCCAACTCGGCTACTTTCTTGAGGTTCTTGATCTTTCTTTTGTTTTCTGGCAAAGGCATCAATTCCGGCGTTTCGAAGTTCATACTCGCTGTTATAGCTCTCTCTTCGATCTCTTCCTTTCGTTCTTGTAGTTCTTGAATCTCATTCTTTAAATTTTCCAAGTATTTAATGTCTATGAGATACTTGCTTTGTAGTTTGAAGAGTCTGAGACGCGTTTTGAATGCTTCAATTCGGGGTTCTGTGGCCAAATCTTCTGGGGCAAATTCGATGGCTAAACCAGCATCGCAAGCTTCTATCACAGGTCCATGGCCGGCATTGGCGTCATATTCAGTTAACTTGAAGAGTGCGTTGACATGGAAGAACCAGCAGGAGAGGGAGTTGGGGCATAAGTGCACGGCTCGCTTGGATAAGTCCACGGCTTCTTTGACGTGATTGAAAGTTTCGGCGAGTTGGAAGAGACCGTCGTCAGATGAAACTGGAGTGGTGGAGTGTTTGGCAGAAAACACGAATTTTAAGTGACAGAAGCTGAGGGCAGCGAGAGCAAGAGAGGAGCTTGGGTGGCGGGACAGAGTGGCCTCGACAAGATTCAAGGCTTTGGTGTAGTTCCCATTTTCGTGTTCTTTCATGGCGTCTTCCACTTCTTTGGTGATGGTGGGTGATTGATCATCAACATCGGAGAGTGATGGGGGTGCACGTGCATTGCGTTTCTTCTTGGTCTTCATTTTGGAGGGAAATCGAGAATAGGGGGAGAGTGGTTTGACTTTGAATCTAGCTAATTGGTTTTATGAAGGAAGTTAAAGTGGATGAGCCGAATCTATATATATGACATGAAGAGCAAACAGCGAAGGCCCAAACGCGGAAAAAGGATTATGCCCTATCGAATTCCTTGACCGCTTTTAAAAGTCTAATATGCTCTTCTTCGTTTTTTTTTCTTTCTTTCTTTATTTATTTTATTTTTATTTAAGAAATAGTTTCAATGTATGGAGTCCGATCTTTTAAAATTCTAACGATGAAAACTTCATTATCAGGCTCATTGAACTTCAAATCTTTATTTAATGATGAGCCTTATCAAATAAGCTAATTAGAACCCACAAATACCAAATGGAGAAATAAATTAATGCAGGATGTTTGGTTTAACTTTTATATTTTGTGTTCTGAAGATAATCAATTTCATTGAAAATATAAGGATATTCATATAAATAATAAATTAAACTATATAGTTTCAAAAATACTATCTTAATTCTAATTTAATCTAATGGTACATTTCCAACAAAAAAAAAAAAAAAAACCCTTAAAGAAAGAGGGGCAAGAAGAAAAATACATGGTGTCATACCAACATTTTTTATATGAGTTTTATTTTTGAGTAATGCTAATACTACAACTTTTGACACAACTTTACCACAACTTGTTCATATAGCGTGTTTTAAGTGGTGAAATTGTGGATTCACATAGACCCATCACTTTTACCCTACCACTCACAATTTGCCATGTTGGCAAGTTGTAGTCTTAGCAACTTTGTTTACTTTTTTAGCATTTAAGAAGCTCAATTTTTTTAATTGATATGGTTATTTTGGTATTTGAGAAGTTGTTGCATAAGAATTATGTATTTGTTTTTGGTTTTTGGTTTGTAGATTTAATTAACTTAGGGTTTGTTTGGTTGGAGGGGTGGAAAAGTGGAAAGATAAAAAATTGTGGGAAGATGAAAAAGTAGGAGGATAGAAAATATTTTAATTTCTCATCTTTTTGTTTGGTTGAGAGTGGAAAAGTGGAGAGATGGAAAAAGTGATTTTGTATAAATTTACTTATACAACCTTGTTAAAAAATGATGGCTAATTAAAACAAAAACAAAAAATGACAAACAACTAAGGAAAAAAAAAAAAAAACCAACGTCCAAGAAAGAAAAGAAAAAAAAAAAAAAAAGGAAAACAAAAAATTGGAACTGGACATGGGCATTTTTTTCCATTAAGTAGCCCAATTTTCTCCATTCAATTTTCTCTTCATTTTTGGGAGAAAACTTTTTGGTGGGCTTGGAGATAAAACACTTAGACCCCACTATTTATTTTCCTTCCTCCCCACCTAACTAAGCACACTCAAAAAAGTTTTTCTTCTTATTTTCTCTCTAAAGTTTTTCATATTCCCTATTTCACATCCAAACAAACATGCCATTAGGATGTTTTAAGTTGATTTTGAGTATTTTGAGGTATAGGTCTTATTATTTTTTATGAATTTTTTTTGAATATAATTCAAGAGTTGGAAGAGAGAGAATTTGAATCTTAGATGTCTTTGTTGTAAATATCATAAATCTCACAAAATATAAGGAAATAAATTAATGCAATTACAACACTTTTGTCATGGAATAAAGCTAAAATAAATGTTATGTGAAAAACCATAACTTAACAATCACCATTTTTCCTATTAGTCTCTCTTTGCCTCTTTAACAACAGTGACTTGTATCTACTGCTCATTAATAAAGTCTACTATCCCTTAGATTTAAAAGAAAGAAGTTGATAAAAATGTTACAACAAATTAACATATGTATGAAAATTATAGTTTAAATTATATTACATTTTGAATAAGAATTTAATATATAGTGATATTGCAATGATTTTAGAAAATGTTACTAAAATAAATTTATAGTACTTTATTGTAGCAGTTATTATGATGAATTCTGCTAATTTATTTAAATTTTGAAGCAGTCTTATAAATGCGTCTTAAAAAAATATTGCTATGAGCACTTGCATTAGTGGGCCTATGAGGCTATGAGTGTATAATAGAAAGATACGTAAAATTTACAAAATTTTGCTTAAAAATAACTTATCTCACTTAGTGTATAATCGTGTAAATTTACAAATTTGTTATAGTAATTATGTAAATTTTAAATGATACTAATTTTTTTTTTTGTTGATAGAATGATTCATATTGTATTCGTTTTTTATTTTATTTTATTTTATTTTTTGATGTATCCTGATAATGAAGGAATAGAATATATGGTGGTTGTTATGTGTGAAGAAAGAAAAACAATTAAAAAAAATTGATATATTAATGAAATATAATGTAAAATAGATAATTTAATATGAGATTTTTTTTTTTTATAAGAATGAGGATGTTTTGAAAAGTGAGAATTTAAAAAAGAAAAATTCCTGATTAGAAATGAGGTTTTTTAATTTATCTAAGAAAAAAAAAGGTTTTCTTAATCTTTAAAAATAAATTTGAAAAATTATATATTTTTGGCGGACTCCCGCCACAATTCCAAAACTCTCCCACTAAAATTTGCCTATCCGACCTTGTGGGATTTGGATCAATCCATATAAAAACACTCCCACGAAAATTCCTCTTCCCAAGTTTGATCATTTTTGAACTCCAATCATAGTCACCCACTCCCGCCTCTGACAACCACCGCAGTCGCCCACTGCCGTCAGTGGCTTGCTACATCAGCATTGCGTGGCTTAATTTATGGTCAGCAAAGGCAAGTCTTCGTTTTTTTTTTTACTTTGTTTTTTTTCTTATGATAACTTTTTCTGGTTTGGCTGCAAAAGTCAATTCCCTACTGCTTTGCTCTGCAGTAGAAGTCTATCTTACTATATATATATATATATATATATATATAGTTTTACTGTACATTCTTGGCTCTTTTGCTCTGTAGTAGAACTGTAGAAGTCTATCATACTATATATATATATATATATACATAGTTTTACTATACATTCTTGACTTTTTTTTTGGGGGGGTTAAAAATAGTTATCTACTTATGTCCATAGGCATAACATCAATTGTTTTTCTCAAAAAAAAAAAAAAAAAAAAAATCAATTGTCATGTAATGTCATTTACTAAGATTGGTTTTGTTTGTGACGCATAACAGACAACAAACACTTTCCTTAAACATAGAAACCGTAAAAAAAATCAAAAAACAAAAATTTTGAAAAATAACATAACTAGTTGAAATCATTGGAACTAGTGACGGAATCACGTGAAATTTGGCATCTTGAAGAGAAGCAACATAAGGATCAAAACTCACCGCTGATGGTCGTGATCTACACTGCTTTTTGAACAAAAATATTTCATTTAGTTCCCATCAATTTTGCTATATGTTAATTTTCCATTTTCTCATAATTTTCAATTGCTTGTTAATGTAGATTGACTATTGGAACCAAATGAATATACTTTACACATCCAACTTTAAAATCAATAGAGATTAGATTTGGGCATAAAGCTACTCAACATTTAGGAGAGAGTCATTTCACCATATACCCATTTCATGTTATGCAATTGCATTTTTTCATAGTTGCACCTTAACTGAATTGATCAAAGCAGCAAGATCACTTTATTTCAATTAGATTTGTGGTATTTTCATTTTGAAGATTCTGAAAGGACAATTCCTGATCTTAAACTCTTCGTCTTCAAAACCTTATTGGATTGGTTGCCTGTAATAGGCAGTCATTCTATTTTTTCAGATTTTTCTTTGATGGATGCTTGTAATTTGTGCGTTTGACTGTTTCTTGTTCCTACTATATACTTCCTGCATACTTGGGCAACACTTTTTTTGATATTCTAATAAATTTTTCTCATTACTTATATAAAAAAATAAAACTGATTTGATTTCAATTGGATCCTGCTAGTTCTGAGTAAATTTGGTAATTTTGCATATTGGCATTTGATTCATTGAATCATATATCTATACTTAGATGAAATAAAATAAATAAATAAAAACTGCGAGTCCGTGACCAATTTGTTCTCACTTGCTCTCATTTTTGTTGCAACAACAATACTTAAATTTATTTTTTCATAGTGGCAGAGGATCCAAATAGAGGCAAGAATACTGTATAAAATCTTTTCTGCCTTTATTCTATACATCATGCATGTACACATCATTGTTAGATGTATTGGATCTATCTATTATGTGCGGATTTTTTTGAAGTCTAAAGTTGTCATGCGTATTAGTAGTGCCATTGGATCTATCTTTTATGTACTGTCCATACGGGGTCTGGAATAATAACCTTCACCTTTGAAGATATTCTCAGATTTCCCCCCTTATTTTATTATTTTTTTCTTCTTTGAGGATTAGCAGGATATTGATTTTGGGATTGGTGGAGGTGATAGAGTCTTTCCCTTTTGTTTCATGTTTTTATACTTTAAATGTCTCTCTCTCTCTCTCTCTCTCTATATATATATATATATATATATATATCTTTGAAGTACTTGAATCTAATCCAGATATTATAAAGATTCGTGATTCTTGTGTTCTATATTGGCATTGCAGGAGGAAACTAATTGACAAGCTTAACTGTTAGCTTCTTCAAACAAGTAAGTGTTTACTAAGGTTTGTCCCAAAAAAAAAAAAAAATTGGATCTTAAACATAATAGTATGATTACAAATACTTTGTGATATATATGGTATGATGAACGTGGGTGGTTGTCTGAATTGGAGCAAGCAAGTGGTTTGCATGGAGATGGGAGTATAAGGGTGGTTTATTATAATATTGGGAGTGTTTCTTGGTTTTTTGTGTTTTTTGATCATTTGTTGCTTGATGTGTATGTTGTACTATATCATAATAATGAATCATTTTGTTTGATTTGAGATATAGTTGTGGGGTTGTTTGAATTGGAGCAAGTGGGTGGCTTAGATGGAGTATAATGTTTGTCCACTATGACATGATGTAATATATCATTACACTTAATAGGAAAGGGCCATCTTCCTATGAAGTAAAAGAAAGTGAGAAAGAAAATTGCAATGATAGTTGTGTTTATTTTTACAGTGGCATGTTGTAGATTTAATTTATTTATTTTATTTATTTTAGAATCAAGAGGAAAAGGAACTTAAGGATAAGGCTGAGGAAGTGATATTTCCATATCATACTTTCAATAGAAATAAATTTTTTTAGATAGAAGTATTATTCAAAGATAAGAGACTTTTGCAACTTTATTTCTCCATGGCTAACGTCATTATTAATAAACTAGGATGTTTTTTTTTTTTTTTTAATTATTGTTTGCTTTATTTTACGTGTTAAGTGATAGATTTGTTGATGGAATAAGGATTGGGACTATTAAAAAAAAAGGGTTGATTAGGGGGAAAGGAACAATAAAAACCATTGAGATTATAATGAGTACTAAATATTTCTTTCTCTGTTTTTTATTTATTTATTTTTTAATTCAAATTTTATATTTTTCGTAGCTATAATTTTTTTTTTCTTTTTGAATTTCAAGTTTATTTAAGGTTTAGTGAATCATTACTGGCATAGTGATATAATTGATGATCCATTTCTTGAAAATCACACTATTAGGTTTCGTTATTTGATTTTTTATTTAGTTATTTTCTATATTAATTAATATCAGTACCTTATTGTTGTTCATTTCATACATCTCATATCATTCATAAGGTTAATTGCACAAATAGTCCTCAACCTTTGTCCCAAGTTTCAAAATGGTTTCTATCATTCGAAATTTTTTATTTTGGTCCTTATAATATTTATATGAAAAAGGTCCCTACTAAATCAACATGAGGACGAATGTCATATTTCAAATCAATAGCTTTTTCTTTTTTGATAGTAATTATTGTTATATAAATTTCTTTTGTATAATGATGCATTATTTATTGACCCACAAACAAGTAGGAATAGCATATTATAGCAAGCTCATTGTATTCTATTCTGTTATAAATTTCCGACCTCCATTATAGGGTTCTCTTTAGTGTCTGCTGCCAGTTGCAACGGTGTTAGAGCACTGAACAGGATGCAAACTAAGATTGAAAGGGGACAATTCCAACTAAGATTAATCGCATGCATCAAGATCCTTTCTTCAAATATTGATGGTGTTTCATTAAAGACAATTTATTACTTCTTATTGGGTCTAGACAGATAATTTCTCTGGGGTGCTACTCTTCAAATTTGCTTCATTTCTCATCCGATTTGACACCCTGAGCTTGATAAAAATATTTCCAGTTAAAGTCATCAAAGTTGATGCGCCTAAGGAAAATTTTTTCCATATTTCCTGCACTGCTTCCAGCTTTAGTTAGCTCAGCAAGGTGCTTTTGTTTGGCATCATTCTCAATCTGCCTCTGGTACTGCAAATGCTCTTCAAGCATTCTTTGCTCCCTCTCCTGTTCAAGCGTAAGTTTCCATTCCTCTTGCTCCAACTCAACAATGGGTACAGGACCAACAATCTCAGGATTAGGAGGATCATCTCTGCCTTGTGCAGCCGTAAAGAAACTGAAGCGCAGCACAGGTGAACACACAATGACCTTTATTCACATATAACTACAAATTTACACAATTTACATTTGTTTTAGTCCATGCAAATGTGAAAGTATGAAAAAAAAACAAAGACTTACATTTGCACCACATTTTCCTGCTGCTCCTTGCCACATCCAATTGCCTACAATAAGCAAATTGCATTTTTTGGAGACATTAGTTTGCATGATAGATTCTCTATATTTTGTGGGAACTAGGAACTCTCTGCAGATCTTATATCTCTCTTTCTTTTTATTTCAAAAAGGTATGATATTAGCTGCATTCTTGTCTCTGGTTTCTTAATTTACTAGTCATATCCAATTATTCCATTCCTTATTAATGAAAAATGATATTAAATGTTGTTACACTTCTCTGCAAAGTTTATGTGCAATTGACTCGCTGTTCTGACAATCTCTCAGTAAGTGCCTGCAATCAATGTCTGTTGTATCTCAAATGTATTAGACTGCTCATTTTCTTCAGAGTTCAGATCCTTAAATACTACTATTCTACTAAAATTGATCCTTATTTTCCTAACTTGGATTCCTCTTAAATTCCCTTTTCTTTTACACTCTTCCGGTTTTGTTTTGCCTTTTAACTCTAGTTCATCCTTATCTTAAGCCTTAAGCATTCAATTCAAGTATATTTGTTTAATTTGTCATCTTATGTTAATATTTAACATGTTTACCACTTTTAGTTCCTGCCGATTATGTATTTATTCCTGTGAATTTACACCTTGAGCTTTAGACAACTGTAACTAGCATAAAAAAGAAAGAGAACAATAACTAAGACCTTTAGTTCCTTTGCCTTTCTGTGATCCTTTTTCTTCTTTTTATCCTTGGATTTTCCCTGTCTTTGTTTTGCCCTACCACCTCCTTTGTCAGGGCCCTTCTTGTCACTAAGATCAAGTTCTGACAACAATGCTTCTGTTGCAGCCTTAGACTTCTCTTCAGCATCTTTGTAAGCCATATCCTCCAGGCGTGCCTATGAAAGAAAAATATTATTTCAAAAGCATAAAATCATAGACACGAAAGAAAGTAACTTTATAAAAACTTTCAAAACTTTCAACAAAACAACAAAGAGAATCCAACACAAACCCGCATGAATGACTTCAGCAGGGGCACCATATATGATCGGTAGTCATAAGCAGTTACTGACTCGATTTTCTTCTCAGTCTGCTGCATTGCAATGATAGCCGTCCTGAGAATAGCATCAAATTTGTAAAGCTGCAACAACAAACAACTGAGATTTTATCATCCTATGGAATATAACAGTTCATCAAGCAACATATTTAATATTACAATGATCAACTTGGAAAATTTCACATGTTCATTAATTTGGCTATGGCATACCTTTTCAGCCATCTTATTAATCCGATTCGTGATCATCAATCTTATTTCATTTTCCTCAACTTGTTCTTCTCCCAAAATATCGAATATCATATCTGACTCAAAATTTAAATTATAACCATTTATGCTCTTAATCTCCCTCTGTCTCTCTAACAAGAGAGACATGTAACTCAATGGTTTGTACCCTGCAAACTCTTCTCTTCTCTTATCTTCTTTAACACATATACTCTCTAAATTCTGCCACAGCATAATGTCTCTCAAACACACTAATTTTTTTCTTACAAATGCTCTGTATCAGGTGAAATTCAGCCCGATAGATCTTGAAAAACTTCATCGCTTGACTTTTACTAATTTCTCTAAAATTAAACCATTGTTTTAATTGCTCCCCAATACTAGAACCACCCTTCAATAACCAATCCACAATAACATCTTTTGATACGATTTCTTCATCATTTAATTTGATTTCTTCAACAAAACTAGAAGTAACAGCGGCTCCATCATTTGGCACCACTATCTCTCCCCTCAACATTCTCTTGTCGAAGTCTACACAAGAGAAGTCCTCATTGAAAACAATCTTTTCATAATTTGCAACACAAGGCTCGCCTATAGCCTCATCGTTTGAAACACTTTGTAGCCCGTATAAATTGTTGAGATAATCCAAGAACTCAAACACTCTTCTTGACATATCTTCTTCCGTTATTTTCTTGGCAGGTCTCCTTTCGCCGAATTCAATGGCGTTGTGGTCCAAATCAAATACTTCTTGCGTGATGGATTGTAACTTCTTAGATAAAGTCCCCAAATGGGCACGCTTTAGATGCTCCACATTCAATTTGGCATCGAAAAACCTCGGGCCGCAACAACAACACATTGAAAACTTCCACTTCTTTGCAACCTTCACATACTCCACCGTGTCCATCACCGTTTCTACGAGGTTCGATGATTTAATATTCTTATCTAAATGCAGTATAAGGTCTTCTATTCGAATCCTCAACAACTCTTTCTTTAGCTCCATACTCATTGAGTCTTTCCAATAAGCCTTGACTCGTGTAGTTACCGTGCCGAAAACGTTCAACTCGTGTTTCTTGAGCTTTCTTTTATCATAGTCTGGTGTTTCGAAGTTCTTCCTCGCTGTAATAGCTCTCTTTTCAATCTCTTTCTTTCTGCCTTGTAGTTCTTGAATCTTATTCTTTATGTATGCCAAATATTTATCAAAGATGAGATTCTCCCTTTGCGCTTTGAGGGTTCTGAGGACTCTTTGGGAAAGTCCGAGTCATCTCCTTCGACAGGGTCGGTGGTGTTTTCTTTGTCCACGAAGACTTTCTGGCGTGCATAGCTAATGGCTTCACGGACTGAATCAGGGTCTTATTCGGCTAATTTAGAGAGTACAGAGGCGCGGGCAGCCTCGGAGTTCAGGGGCTGGGAATGGGTAGACTCGATGAGATACAAAGCTTCAGTGTTGCTCCGGATTGGTTGGTTGAATTCTTGGGGGATGGTGGATGATTGATCTTTGTCGTTGGAGGGAGAGGTGGGTGCATCTCTTCTGCTCATTTTGGAGGGAAATGGAGAGAGAATAAAGAAAAAAGACTTGTTTTGAATTGAAGATATGGACTGAGTTGGGTTGGCAAGTGGAAAAAGGGGGATCCGGATCCTCTCCATTTCTCTTTGAAATGAAGAGGGTCCAGTTCATGACGAGGATTCGTTTGAAAATTATCAAGGATCCGAAACGTGCCACGTCATTTAAAATGTTAAAAATTTATCCCAACAAATTCATACTCTGATTAAACCAAGGTTAACTCAGAATATCATTTTCTCTCACCAGACTACTCACCTGAAATTTCAAAGATCAAACTTTCATCTCTAAGGATTTTCTTTCTCCATCCCACGGTCCTCACTGTCGCTGGTGCCACCAGCCATCGTGCTATTCTGTTCTCTCACTAGCCCATCTAAAATTTCAAAGTTCAAACTCTCATCTCAAAGGATATTGTCTCTCCATCCCACAGCTTGCACCGTCACCAGCACCAAAGGATGGGAATGAGTAAACGCGCTGAAAGTACAGGCCATGTGGGTTAGGACAGAGCCGAAGGTGAGGGATATGGGACACTGGGGTATAGTTGCCATTTGCGATTTGCCAAATGTAATTCCTGATCTAGTAAACGAAGGGTCTCACATTTTCATCATCTCCTTTCTTTGTTTAGCAAAGTACACATCTTTCTTATATTAATTTTTTAGGTTGATTAGTATATTTAATTTTAGGTCCTTATGGTTTTATACCTTTTTTAATTATTGCTGGGGTTTCCTTTTTTTCTTTGATTTTTTGTTGTGGGTATTGTGGCTGATTTGTGGGTAGCCGATGGTGGTTGCTTTTGATTTGTGGCTGATTTTTTGTTGTGGGATGTGTGGGTTTGATGGTGGCCGGTGGTGGTGGGGATGGGTTCGCTGTGGTGGAGGTGGCTATGGTTTTTGGTCGAATTTGGGGTCCATAGGTCGGATTTGAGTGGTTTCTTATATTAATTTTTTAGGTTGATTAGTATATTTAATTTTAGATCCTTATGGTTTTATACCTTTTTTAATTATTGAACTTATCGTTTACACTATATCTATTATCTACAACCAATGGAAAATCCTCACACTTACATCTAGTGATCATGGCGTCCTTAATCTGTTTGTTGGATAACTGGTAGGCAGAGAAAGAGAGAGGTCTCTTACTTTTGAAGTTTGATCTTCAAAAAGATAAAAATTGTGTAAAGATGAAACTCCTCTTTCCCAGCATAGTAATTGAACAAAACTTGGAATTATCTAATGCCATCAATATTTCAGGATGTTCCAAATATTGTTTGTTCCCTCTGTTTTAATGATTTCCTGAGTACATAACATGTACAATTTGCTTTATCTTTGTTTTAGAACTCACCTTTGAGCTAAAAAATAGATGGTATAAATATTCAACTGTGAATGACACAATTTGAGTGACAATATCACAGATTCACAATGGCTATCTAGTCCAGCTTTGACAGGGATATGCTTTCAAGTTGCTCAGTGAAGACACTCTCAACATCTATTTGCCTGCATTCGGTTCTTGTTTTTATATGTGCAAATAGTGTTAGATTTAGTATGATTTAGACAACAGCAACAGACCAACATATGCGTGTAATTGCACTTGGACTCTCAACTTGCACGTAAGTTTCTGCAGAGACTTAGGATAAGGATAAAGAAGTTGTAGCTGGAGTTAAAGATTAAGAATGATATGTATTGGGAGCAGTTAGGAGTTTAAATAAATTAGGAGTTGTTTATTAAGCCATCCCTATTATGTAGGAAGAGATAAGCAGTTGTTTGTATTTGTAACTTGAATTTCTGATGTAATTGTCATATGCCTTATTTTAAAGGGCAGAACATGTTAATGAAAGTAAGCAGAAAATTATCCAAAATTCTCTTTTTTATTCCTCATTCAAGAGAGTGGTTATCTCGAATACAACCAACAACCCTTCATTTACCTCTACAAACATCAGGTTTTAACATCGTGGTATTGATGTAGAAATACCAAATTGAGTATCTACTTATCTACTTATTTACACTAACAATACAGGCACCTCAACTTTGTTCAGGATCTGTAGCCGACCCTAAAATTTTGTCGCTAAGGCTTGATTGTTGGTTTTTTCTTTAACCAATTTGGTGTCAGTTGTGGCATGGGGTTTTAATTTTATTCCTGTCAACAAATGAATGTGATGAATTAATTTATTATTCTTATCAACATTACTTTCTTGGAGCGACTAATCATAAGGAAGTCAATTTTGAGCACAACTCAACATTTTATGTAAGATTAAGGATGAATGAAGTGAAGAAATGGGATAGGATAGATAGAGGTTAAATATGCAACTCTTTAGTTTTGTACAACGCACGACAAGATTTTCTAAATGCGCTACTTGTTATTTCTATTGATTTCAGAAAAAAAGAAAGAAGTTATTTTTCCTTAAAACAATTTCATTTCCAGTTAGATTTTTTTTGTAATGGTACGACTGTTTTTGTTGCAGTTGGCATGCTGTCACCATCCTTCATTGGCTAAAAATTCTTGTTGATGCTATATGAAAAACCACCACTTCTCAGTGTTTTTTTCCCCAAAATTTTTCATGTTTGTTTTTTTCTTATTAGCATGATTGTATTAATAATCATCATTATTTAAGTCAGTTGGAGTTTTATATGGAGCCAACAGAATCAAAGAAGTCAAATTTATGTTGGGGGGACAGTCATATTAGTCCTGAATATTCTAAGTGGCTGGCAGAAAATCTTGAGGGAAGCAACTTTTTTCACAACTCGTCTTGTTTATAGTTCTCTATTCTGTTAACCACTTTTCTAAACTACATATAGAGAATGCTAGTATAATGTACTAAACCATTAACAAGGTCCTGTCCTCCAATCAAAGGTTTCTGTATGTTCAGCCTAACATTTTCCCGTTGGCATAGAGCAATGTGGTTTTGTTTTGTTTAACTTCAATTTCAGATTTCATACTTCAATAGTTGAGTAACAAAATGGCCCATGACCAGTGCAAATGTCTTCTCCAATGTACCGCATACTAAATCTAACACTATTTGCACATATAAAAACAAGAACCGGATGCAGGCAAATAGATGTTGAGAGTGTCTTCACTGAGCAACTTGAAAGCATATCCCTGCCAAAGCTGGACTAGATAGCCATTGTGAATCTGTGATATTGTCACTCAAATTGTGTCATTCACAGTTGAATATTTATACCATCTATTTTTTTAGCTCAAAGGTGAGTTCTAAAACAAAGATAAAGCAAATTGTACATGTTATGTACTCAGGAAATCATTAAAACAGAGGGAACAAACAATATTTGGAACATCCTGAAATATTGATGGCATTAGATAATTCCAAGTTTTGTTCAATTACTATGCTGGAAAAGAGGAGTTTCATCTATACACAATTTTTATCTTTTTGAAGATCAAACTTCAAAAGTAAGAGACCTCTCTCTTTCTCTGCCTACCAGTTATCCAACAAACAGATTAAGGACGCCATGATCACCAAATGTAAGTGTGAGGATTTTCCATTGGTTGTAGATAATAGATATAGTGTAAACGATAAGTTCAATAATTAAAAAAGGTATAAAACCATAAGGACCTAAAATTAAATATACTAATCAACCTAAAAAATTAAAATAAGAAACCGCTCAAATCCGACCTATGGACCCCAAATTCGACCAAAAACCATAGCCACCTCCACCACAGCGAACCCATCCCCACCACCACCGGCCACCATCATACCCACACATCCCACAACAAAATCAGCCACAAATCAAAAGCAACAACCATCGGCTACCCACAAATCAGCCACAATACCCACAACAAAAAATCAAAGAAAAAAAGGAAACCCCAGCAATAATTAAAAAAGGTATAAAACCATAAGGACCTAAAATTAAATATACTAATCAACCTAAAAAAATTAATATAAGAAAGATGTGTACTTTGCTAAACAAAGAAAGGAGATGATGAAAGTTTGAGACCCTTCGTTTACTAGATCAGGAATTGCATTTAGCAAATCGCAAATGGCAACTATACCTCACTGTCCCATATCCCTCACCTTTGGCTCTTTCCTAACCCACGTGGCCTGTACTCCCAGCACGTTTACCCATTCCCATCCTTTGGTGCCGGTGACGGTGCAGGCCGTGGGATGGAGAGACAATATCCTTTGAGATGAGAGTTTGAACTTTGAAATTTCAGATGGGCTGGTGAGAGAACAGAATAGCACGATGGCTGGTGGCACTGGTGACGGTGAGGACCATGGGATGGAGAAAGAAAATCCTTAGAGATGAAAGTTTGATTTTTGAAATTTCAGGTGAGTAGTCTGGTGATAGAAATGGATATGCTGAGTTAACCTTGGTTTAATTAGAGTTTGAATTTGTTGGGTTAAGTTTTTAACAATTTAAATGACGTGGCACGTTTTGGACTCTTGATAATTTTCAAACAGATCCTCACCATGAACTAGACCCTCTCCATTTCAAAGAGAAATGGAGAGGATCCGGATCCGAAAAAGGGTCGGTTACTAAATATAGGTGAATAATTGGAACATGTAAGTTAATATTCTAGCTAAATAAAACCTTTTACAAGAGAAAGTTTGTAGATACAAAAATATTTTATAAAAAGTTTCACACTTGGCTAAGCTGGCAAATTGTTAATGGTAGCTTAAAAAATAATATTACTGGTTAGTCCAAATAAGAACAAGTAAAAACTTGTTAACACATCTATTGTAAAAATATTTTAAAGTTTCTTATGTTTGTAGGTGCTTAGTGGGTCCACATTTTTTGGAGTGAAGAGCTGATTTCAAGTGCTTGGGAAGTGCTGCAGTCGAGGGCTCTCATGTATTAGTTGTGCCAATGTAGTAAGAAGTGTCGGGTGGAATTAGCGGGTTTGAGTTGGAATTCCCTTTTGCACGTGTTGGGATTTGTGCCCTAGAATCCTATTGTATAATGCTATGTAATATATTATGTATGACATGATATATGACTTAATATTGCAATTAATAAAGTTGTTTTATTATTATCTGAAATAATGGTAACATGAGTATTTGGACATTATCATATAGTCCATGAGATGCATAGTATGTGATTTATGTGATTTAGTCATAGAAGATATAAGTCACAAATTCTTTATAAACTCAGAATTTGGTTCATAGTTGGTGATGAAATTGGACATTTCATCTGCGAAGACTATAACATATCAACTAAGATGATCTGTCTTGATCATGGAAGTAGTAACTTCTAGTTGACATGTTGATATATTTTAAGAGTTAAAACATATTGAACAGGACCGCTGTGAGATTTATTATTCTCCTAAAGACTGTTAATTGAATAATAAATCTCATGACTTTCATTTACATGAACTCTTAATTCTGAGAGAATAATAGACTTGATTATGAAGTGTAGGTTACTTTGATATACTAGAAGTGAGACTTAAAGTAACGGTCAAAACCTCAGTATGTTAGGCAGCTACATTTAGTGTTGATGGAACATATATTCTCAAGATGAAATTCATAGTCACTTAACGAAGATACAAAATATTCCCTTGAGATAAGTTTAATGGACTTGTTATTCAGAGAGTTAGGCCTAACCACTTTAGTGAGACTAAAGTATATATTTATGAAATTGGATTTCATAAATATATAATGAATAACATTAAAGGATTAAACCGGGTATTCAAGGATTAAGATGTAGTAATTCACAAAGTGATAGCCTTCATTCATGACTTTGTGTTACTACGAGTATTTTATAAAGGGGTTGCATGTACAATAAAGTCTTGGGATATAATTTAATAATAAGGCTTAGAGTGCAATTATATTTATATAGTGGTATTAAATATAATTAATGGTAACTTTGAACTTATCAAGAGTTGACAGAAAAGCCTAAGACCCATTAGAGCTAGCGTCTTATTTGTTCTCTTTTGGTCTCATTCCAAGCCACATTCTAAAGCCCAATTTGGAAGGCCCAAAAGGCTAGCCCAATTAGATAATCAGATATATAAAGAGAAACATACAGATTTAATATAAGAAGAAGAATTGGTATGTACAAGAGTGTTGGACACTCTTCAATTCTTTCTAGAACAAATTCATATATCTGATTGAGAGACCACACATCTTGGGTGTTTGTGGAATTGGAGTGAAGATTGAAAGTCTTCTCAAGAACTTCTGTATTTTCGGTTTTGAATTTCACTGTTTCAATGTACACAACTTTATTCTCTAATTTTGAAACTTATATGGCACATGTTGACAATTGAGAATGAAGTAGATCTGTCAATTTAATTTTTCCGTTGTGTAGACTCTTATTTTCTATCAAATGGTATCAGAGTGGTCTTCAATTTCCAATCTGTATAACATGTTTTATGAGTTTTGGAATTAGAGATAATAGTTTCATGATGTTAGAAGATTATATATGTATTTAATTTTCTGCATGTTTGTTGAAACTATGATTTGATGAAAACTAATATTGATGTTATGTTATTGTTTAAATTTGAATTTAAGTATGTTAAATTGAACTTTAAGGCTATAACATCAATGAATTTTAGTTTTGATATCAAACTCTATCAATCATGTTCATATTGTGATAGTTTGTTCATAGAAAACTGTAGAAAACTGTTCAGATTTTTCCTTCAAAAACTGAAAACACGGGTTTTTCGCGGGTTAGCTTCCCGTGAAGTTACTCGCGAGAAATGTTTCTGAAGCACAAAACTTTTCGCAAGTAAGCTTTACTCGCAAAACAGTCGCAAGACAGTAGCGAAAGTTTCTGTCTGATTTTTTGAGTTTTCATTATTTTGCCTAAACTCAATTTCGTGGGAAGAGCTTAATCGCGAGATAGTAGCAAGGCAGTAGCGAAAGTTTCTGTCTGAATTTTTTGTTTTCACTATTTCATTTTCATGAGAAGAGCTTAGTCGCGAAATACTTGCGAAAATGCTACTGAAGGGAATTTTGAATTTTTTCTAAGTGTTTTCAAATGTATAAAGTGCAAGGCTGTGTGTGATTAGTTTACACAATAAAAACATTTAATTTAAAACATCTAGTGGGAGAGAGATATAAAGGTTGGATCTCACAGCCTCCATTGTCGGTTTATAGTAGTGTGATTAAATACTTTGCCTTGGCGTATATGCCTTGCTCCCTTCGGAGGGTGTTTAATTCATGGAACTACAAATTAAACTTCTTAATGATGGATGATATGTGTTTTTACATTAAAAACGACTACGCTTCCATGGAGTTACTTAGTAACTCATATTGATTCTAGAAAATGGTGTCCACTAGACTAAGTATATTGTTAATCTCCTTTCGGAGCCATGTCATTATTACTTAGAGGCTAAAGGAAATACGGCAAATTATTTTTGTTTAGTAAGAGTTACCATGATAGCATTAATAATGAGAATAATTCTCACCTGATCATAGTGATTGGTATGACCTCGCTTCTGGGGAATATTAATTGTGGGATTGGGTTGTCGTTACATATATTATATTATGGTTTTGCTAAGGTTCCATTTTATATGATTATATGCTAAATTGATAATGTCCAGTTTAATTATTATATTCATGTTTATTAATTTCAGATTTAAACATGGCATCATTTAGCCCACTTGTTACTATTCTTAATCAAAACAAACTGACTGGATCCAATTATGTTGACTGGAAAAGAAATTTGGACATAGTTCTCACTGTTGAAGAGCACAAATATGTGCTTAGTAAACCATGTCCTAGCTTTCCTTCATTAGATGCTTCTCCTGAGGAAAAAAAATGATATGATCGTTGGCAGAAATCTAATGAAATGGCCAAGTGCTACATCTTAGCATCTATCTCAAATGTTTTACAGCATCAAATGCAGGATGTAGAACTAGCTTTGGACATTATGCTAAATCTGAAGGAGATGTTTGGTGAGCAAGGCCGTTTTGCAAGGCAAGAAACCATGAGGTAAATTTATAATACCAAAATGGTTGAAGGTAGTTCAGTTAGGGAGCATTGTCTTACAATGATCTCTAATCTAAATATATTGAAAGTTTTAGGTGTCGATACTGATGGAGAGTCCCAAGTGGATATGATACTCCAGTCACTACCGAAATCATTTAAGGAATTCAGACTCAATTATAATATGAACAAAAAGATTTATTTTTTGTTTGAATTAATGAATGAGTTGGTAGAAACAGAAGGCATCCTTGGTACTTCTAGTGTAGATGCTAATATGGCTGAAGCTTCTACTTCTCAACCTAAGTCGAAAGGCAAGGGTAAGAAGAAGAAGAAGAAGGACTTCACCAAGCAAGAGGGTAAACAAATTGTCTTAGGGGTTGCTGTCAAAGGAAAGAAGCTCAAAGGAAAATGTTTCCATTGTGGTGAGAAAGGACATTGGAAGAGGAATTGTCCAATTTTCAAAGCTGCCAAGAATAAAGGTATGAAAAGTTCATTTCTCCTTGAAATATGTTTAATGTAGAATCTCACAGATTCCTGGTGTGTGGATTCAGGTTGTACTAATCATATCTGTAATTCTTTGCAGGGGTTCCAGGAGACCAGGATGCTTAAGGAAGGGGAATTGTTTCTTACTTTGGCTAATGGGAGCAGGATTTCGATTGTAGCTGTTGGTGTTTATAATTTATGTTTTGAGTCTAGAGTTTTAATATTGGAAGACTGTCTGTATGTACCTAATGTTCGTAAGAATTTAATTTCTGCAACTTACTTAGGTAAACATGGATATTGTGTTATCCTTAAAGAAATGTTGTAATAAAGAAGGGTAAAATGTTTATCTGTTCTGGTAATATTATGGATGGTCTTTATATTTTAACTCCTGATAAGCATGAATTATATAATTCTAAATTAGATAATGACTCTCATGTAAAATCATTAAAGAGAAAGTTTCCTTCTACTAATGATACATATCTTTGGCACTTGCGTTTGGGTCATATTAATTCAAACAGAATTCAAAGACTGATCAAAGATGGACTCTTAGAGCCTATGGACTTTGATGAATTTCCAGTTTGTGAATCTTTATTTGGAAGGTAAAATGACCAAACGACCTTTTAATGCAAAAGGTAGAAGAGCCCAAGAATTGCTTGAATTAGTTCATACGGATGTGTGTGGTCCTATGTCAACCCAAGCAAAAGGAGGTTATGAGTACTTCATCACTTTTACCAATGATTACTCAAGATATGGTTATGTATACCTAATTAGACGGAAGTCCGAAACCTTTGAAAAGTTCAAAGAGTTTAGGGCTGAAGTTAAGAATCAATTGGGTAAACGCATAAAGGCCATTCGTTCTGATTGTGGTGGCAAATACCTTCTTCGGGATTTCAAGGATTACTTAACACAAAATGGGATTGTATCTTAATTAACTGCACTTGGAACTCCCCAACAAAATGGTGTATCAGAAAGAAGGAATAGGACTCTTTTAGAAATGGTTAGGTCCATGATGAGTTACTCAACTTTACCAATTTCTTTTTGGGATTATGCCTTAGGTACAACAATACATCTTTTGAATTTAGTTCCATCAAAATCTGTTCCCAAAACACCCATGGAATTGTGGACTAGGCATAAGCCTAGTATGAAATATCTCCACATTTGGGGTTGTCCAACACATGTATTAAAAGGGAAGCCTGATAAATTGGAACCAAAATTAGAAGTGTGTTTACTTGTAGGTTATCCAAAAGAAACTAGGGGTTATTTATTCTATAGTTGTAAGGATAATAAAGTTTTTGTTAGTACAAATGCTAAATTCTTGGAAAATGACTATATGAATAATTTTACTCCTAAAAGTAGAGTTATGTTGGCTAAAATGAATGAACCTATAAAAGAACAACTAATAGTTGAAACTAGGGATGATGTGGCTATATTGGATACACCACAAGATATTACTTATGAGATGTCTAGTACACAGGTGCCTCGTTGTAGTGGGAGAATTGTTCAACCTCTTATAAGATTCATAGGTTTGGGAGAAACTTATAAAGCTATCTCAAAAGAGGCTGAATCGGATCCTTACACTTATGAAGAGGCAATGAGTGATATAGATGCACATCATTGGGTCAAAGTTATGAAATTTGAATTAGATTCCATGTATTTCAATCATATTTGGGATCTTGTAAAGGCGCCTAATGGCATTAAACCTATTGGTTGCAAATGGGTTTACAAGAGGAAGAGAGGGATAGATGGAAAGGTTGAAACCTTTAAAGCAAGGCTAGTGGCGAAAGGGTATACTTAAAAAGAAGGAATTGATTATGAAGAAACCTTTTCACCAGTAGCAATGCTTAAATCTATCAGAATTCTCTTATCCATTGCTGCTCATTATGATTATGAGATTTGGCAAATGGATGTCAAGACTGCATTTCTTAATGGCAATCTTGAAGAGGAAATCTATATGGTGCAACTAGAAGGTTCCATAGTAGAGAACCAAGAGCATATGTTATGCAAATTGAAAAGGTCCATTTATGGACTTAAGCAAGCATCTAGGTCAAGGAACATCAAATTTGATCAAGCAATCAAATTATTTGGTTTTGAACAAAATCTTGATGAACCATGTGTGTACAAAAGACATCAAGATAAAGTAGTAATGTTTCTAGTGCTTTATGTTGATGATATTTTACTCATTAGAAATGATGTAGGGGTAATGTCATCTGTAAAGGTTTGGTTGTCAAGCCAATTTGATATGAAAGACTTGGGTGAGACTAACTTTATTCTAGGGATCATGCTTTGGCGAGATCGCAAGAATAAGATGTTAGGCTTATCACAAGCTGGATATATAGATAAGGTTCTAGAACGGTTTAGCATGCAAAACTCCAAGAAATGATTACTTCCTTTCAGACATGGAGTTCCTCTATCTAATGACCAAAGGCCTAAGACTCAAGAGGAAGTAGATATGATGAGACAAGTTCCTTATGCTTCTGCAGTAGGAAGTCTTATGTATGCCATACTATGTACTAGGCCAGATATTTGTTATTTAGTTGGCATGGTCAGCCAATATCAATCAAATCCTAGACCAAAACATTGGCAAGCTGTAAAGCATATTCTCAAGTATTTTCAGAGAACGAGAGATTATATGCTTGTTTATCGATGTGAGGATTTGATTCCCATTGGCTATATAGATTTAGATTTTCAATCGGATCTAGATTTCAGAAAGTCCACATCAGGATGTGTTTTCACCTTGGGAGGTGGAGGCATAACTTAGAGGAGTGTCAAGTAATCTTGTATTGCAGACTCCACCATAGAAGCAGAATATGTTGCTGCTTGTGAAGCAGCAAAGGAATCTGTATGGCTCAAGAAATTCCTTTCTGATCTTGGTGTAATGAGAATGGAACAAGTTCCCATCACATTATTTTGCGACAATAGTGGTGCAGTTGCACAATCAAAAGATCCAAGGAATCGCAAGAAAGGAAAGCACATCGAGAGAAAGTATCACATCATTAGAGACATTATTGCTCGTGGAGATGTGGTGGTAGCAAAGATTGAAAGTGCAAATAATCTAGTAGATCCCTTTACCAAAGCCTTGTCTCAAAGGACCGTCGAGTCGCATTTGGAGGAAATGGGAGTTACATTAATGCACAATAGTCTTTAGGGCAAGTGGGAGATTGTTGGGATTTGTGCCCTAGAATTCTATTGTATAATGCTATGTATTATATTATGTATGACATGATGTATGACTTACTATTGCAATTAATAATGTTGTTTTATTATTATCTGAAATAATGGTAACATGAATGTTTGGACATTATCATATAGTCCATGAGATGCATAGTATGTGATTTATGTGATTTAGTCACAGAAGATATAAGTCACAAGTTTTTTGTAAATTCAGAATTTGGTTCGTAGTCGGTGATGAAATTGGACATTTCATCTACGAAGACTATAACATATCAACTGAGATGATCTGTCTTAGTCATGGAAGTGGCGACTTCTAGTTAACATGTTGATATGTTTTAAGAGTTAAAACATATTGAACAGGACCGCTGTGAGATTTATTATTCTCCTAAAGACTGTCAATTGAATAATAAATCTCACGACTTTCATTTACATGAACTCTTAATACTGAGAGAATAATAGATCTGATTATGAAATGTAGGTTGCTTTGATATACTAAGAGTGAGATCTAAAGTAACGGTCAAAACCTCAGTATGTTAGGCAGCCACATTTAGTGTTGATGGAATATATATTCTCAAGATGGAATTCATAGTCACTTAACGAAGATACAAAATATTCCCTTGAGATAAGTTTAATGGATTTGTTATTCAGAGAGTTAGGCCTAACCACTTTAGTAAGACTAAAGTATATATTTATGAAATTGGATTTCATAAATATATAATGAATAACATAAAAAGGATTAAACTGGATACTCAAGGATTAAGATGTAGTAATTCACAAAGTGACAGTCTTCATTCATGACTTTGTGTTACTAGAGTATTTTATGAAGGGGTTGCATGTATAATAAAGTCTTGGGATATAATTTAATAATAAGGCATAGAGTGCAATTATATTTATATAGTGGTATTAAATATAATTAATGGTAACTTTGGACTTTTCAAGAGTTAACATAAAAGCCCAAGGCCTATTGGAGCTAGAGTCCTATTTGTTCCCTTTTGATCCCACTCCAAGCCACATTCTAAAGCCTAATTGGGAAGGCCCAAAAGGCTAGCCCAATTAGATTATCAGATATATAGAGAGAAACATACAGATTTAATATAAGAAGAAGAATTGGTATGTACAAGAGTGTTGGACACTTTTCAATTCTCTCTAGAACAAACTCATATATCTGATTGAGAGACCACATATCTTGGGTGTTAGTGGAATTGGAGTGAAGATTGAAAGTCTTCTCAAGAACTTCTATATTTTCGGTTTTGAGTTTCACTGCTTCAAAGTACACAACTTTATTCTCTAATTCTGAAACTTATATGGCACATGTTGACAATTGAGAACGAAGTAGATCCGTCAATTTAATTTTTCTGCTGCATAGACTCTTATTTTCCATCGGCACGATCCCTCGTTAAATTAAGGAGGGACTTCACTTGGATCTAGTGACTTGATTGGTTGTGATTTTGCTAATTGTAATGTCCACTTTTGGCTATATGCAATGAGTTTTGATCATTTTAGACCCAAGACCCAAGCTTTGTTCATCAAGGAGAAGATTTCAATTTTTAAAGTTGTAAGAGTTTAAGCAAAGATGTCAATCTCCAGACATTGATCCTTTGGCGGTGATGGCTAGAAACACTACACCTAGGCAATGCCGGAGCAAGGATTTGGGTTGGGGGGGGGGGGGGGGTGGTGGGGAGGGGCAAAATTTATCTATGATACACATATTTACACACATCATGTGAATATATAATATTTGAGACCAATTTAAAATTTAAAAACTATTCATTTAAATGCTAATTAAAATTGTAATGTAATTATGTAAAAAACTTCACAAAAAGAAAGCATATTCATTATATTGTATTTTATTATTACGTGTGTTTCATTTAATGCAAATCAGTTAATTCTTTTCCACCACTAAGAGCGAACAAAAGTTAGTCTAGAGGTCAATTTTACGAATATGTAAACTTTAATGAGCCATAAGGAAAAATTGAAATTCCAAAAGATCAGTTTGCAACTAATCCAAATCTCATGGACGTATTTATGTATTTTGGCCTAACCTGAATATATGATGTTAAGAAATTCAGCAATAGGTTATTTGCACTAACTTTTGTATCTTATTAATGTTGATTTCTCAAAAACTATATATATAGTTCATTTGGCAAACATCTCAAAGCGTTTACAATGGAGTTATCAAGGTTTAAATTCTCTCACCCCAATATAATGAATTATAAAATAAATAAATAAAATACGTCATACCAATAAAAAATAATGCATATCTGGTTAGAAGGAAAATATAATTTGATGATCACTATATTTCCTTTTCGAATCGCTAATTCATAAGCAATCGCTAATTCATAAGCCTTCCCTATGATGTCCACAAAGTAAATATTCTTTGACAACCATACTTGATGTCAGGATGCATGCCTCTTGATGAATAGTTTGCTCAAATCAATTAGGTCTTTTATTTGTATTGCAAAGTGAAATGAGAGATTTTTCTCTAGGAATTTCATGTTCTTTTTGGGTGCTTTGAGAGATGGTGACAGAAATTCTGCTGAGGTTTTGAAGGAAACAAATGATTCTTTTGTTATGAATTGTTCCCTAATTTATAGGCCAAATTTTTCTCTTGTTTTATAGACAAATATTTTTAAAGTTTTACGAGTTTGAGGAACTTAGCTTTGAGATGCTAAAGGGTTATCTTTAATAAAAAAAACACATAAAATTCCACCAAAAAATCAGGAAAAAAAAATTTAGTATGGCAAAGCCTTTTCGTAAAAATAATAATAATAATAATAATAAGGAAAAGCTTTAGTGTGATACCCAGTTCACAAACCCAAAAAGAAAAAAAAAAGATTTTTTTTTTTTTTTGATGAAAACTACTTCATTTTATTGAGACGAGGATAAAAACAATACATCTTAAGACACTAATTGCTCAATGATACATGGGGTTTCCTCTATCCAAGAGCTAGACTCTGACAAGTTCCTAGTGTGAGAGATTGCGCCCCCAACCCCCTTTTATAATGTTGTTAGTCTATATCCACGTGAATGGATGCAATCGTGTTATTGCCTCTCAAAATGGAGGTTTGACTGGTTATATTTTCCCCCTTAGATTAAGGGTTTTACAATGGAGTCGCCACTTATTTAATTATTGGAAAAATAAGAAAACCATAATTGAAAAATTCCTCATTTTATTAATTTGAAATTTGAATTTACATTGATCATAGGAAATTACATGACTTTGGTCCTAGATACAATCTAAGGTAAAGTACATGGCTTTGCTTTCTAATTACAATCTAAAAATCGAAAATTACATGGATTAGCATTTGATCTATTGACCCTCGATCTAAGTTCGGAGACTATGTTACAAGGTGGGAAGGTGTTAGGCACCCACCTTGCCTAGTGAAACCGGTCTTCTAGACTATGGTGGCTAACAATCATATCATATCATCCAATATATCAATCAATTTACATATTGAATTTAATGTGTGTGCATGTTATAAACCCTAATTCAATTTATTAAGCATTGCATTTGGATTGAAAAATAAATTCTAGTGAATGTGTGTGGATGGTGATAACCTAGATTCAAGGATTTGAAAGAATTATTAAACAAACATGTTTTTCATATTTTTGATGTAGATTTAAGATTAAAACAAGTGATATGCATGAACATGTGATGAACAACTAAGAACATATAAGAATAATTAAGAACATTCAAATATATTCAAGGGAATTTAAATGAGTACCATCATACTTTAATCTTAAATTCTCATCATGGTAACACAAAAAACAAGTTAGGGAAGATGTTTATACCTTCATGCAAGATCCATACGATGGAGGAGGAGACTCTTGGTAGAGGTCCTAAGGGTGGAGGAAAAAAGAAGAACTAGAAGAGGGACAGTAAGTCTCACTCAATACCTTGAGTTTCAGGAAGACCAAGATATGACAAGACTACTCAATTTCACTAGAACTCAAGAGAGGAGAGGAGAGGGAATTTTTTGTGTCTCTAGAATGAAGGAAATGGATAGTTTATATAGTAGTGGTAGAGTGAATATGAATGAAAGGCCATTAATGAGGGTTGACAAAGAATCATGAACTTAGACCTCATTTTAGCCTTGGGAGAAATATGGTGCATTAAATGGAAAGATTGATGGGAATGAGTAGCAAGCCAAAATTCGGTTTTCCCGTAGCTGCTATAACAGCCTGTAGAGCCAATTTCGAAAAATCGTATCTGACTTGCCTCTGATTGGAATTATCTCGTTCTTGTGCTTAAATTGAAGCCCTGGATGTCTAGTTTCTGGGAAAATTAACCTCATTCACAGATTTAAGATATTATGAGAGATATCGATGAAATGGTGAGAAGAGATCATTTGTTAGAAAATGGTTTCAGCACAATTAACATTAATAGGTCTCAAATTAGCTCCCAATTAACATTAAATGACTCCAATCACTCCCATTTTAGACTTAATTGGGTCCAAATTTACTCTAATTAAAAGATAATTACATAAATTACTCATTGAATAATTAATGTTTAACTATCTAATTAATTATGTGTATACAACCTTACCATAAAATGTAGTCCTAACTAATCAAATTATGATATGTCATTGATCTCAAATTGATTACACTTATAACCAATTGAAATTAATTGTTCATAATCACATATAGTAGGACTAAATTTGTGATAGTGCATTTCAGCCATTAAAACTTGATATGATGATAACTTTCAATCTGGTGATCCGATTAAGGCTTATGACCAGTCGATTTGATTATTACAATATCAAGATCATTTTAGTGAAATGAGATTAACACTCTAGTGGCCAGAATTAAGATGCATATTTCCAATACAAAATTACCCTTTTACCCTCCATATGAGGTTAAATACGGTTGTAAAATGGGGTGTCAATAGAATGCCCCTCATTGGGAGAGCTTGAAAAGCGAATGTCAATGTATGAAAGAGACACCTAACTTTGCAATTAGTATTTAACCGTGGTGAATGTATGATGCATGTAGATAAAAATGTAGATGGTGATGTTATGGATCAAAATGTGGACCGAATCTTGAGGGAGATTGCCTACGTACCTCTTAGAGGGAGAATCAGGTCCAAATGTAGTTTATGCATGCAATTTTTTTTTGTGTAAAAAAAAAAAAAAAATTGAGTACAAGACATGCTTACTAGTGGTTATGACAAAATAAGGATTTTGGACATGCTTCCTAGAGGTTTGATGGATTTGGAGTTTTGGACGTGCTTCCCAGAGGTCCATGGATTTGAAGTTTGGACGTGCTTCTCAGAGGTCTGTGAATTGAAGTTTGGACGTGCTTCCCAGAGGTCCGATGGGTTTGAATTTGGACGTGCTTATCAGAGGTCCGATGGTTTGAATTTTGGATGTTCTTCCTAGAGGTTCGATGGATTTGAATTTGGACGTGCTTTCCAGAGGTTCGATGATTTGAATTTTGGACGTGTTTCCTTGGGGTTCGTGGATTTGAAGTTTGGATGTGCTTCCCAGAGGTCCAAGGATTTGAATTTTGAACGTGATTTCCAGAGGTCCGATGGATTGAAGTTTGGACGTGATTTCCAGAGGTCCGATGGATTGAAGTTTGGACATGCTTCTTAGAGGTCCATTGAAATTGAATTTTGGACATGCTTCCTAGAGGTCCGATGCATTGAAGTTGGATGTATTTCCCAGAGGTCCGATGGATTTGAGTTTGGACGTACTTCCCAGAGGTCCAATGGTTGGACTTTAGACGTACTTCCCAGAGGTCCGTGGATTTGAAGTTCGGACGTGCTTCTTAGAGGTTCGTGGATTGAGTTTGGACGTGCTTCCTAGAGGTCCGACGGATTGAACTTTGGATGTGCTTCCCAAAGGTCCAATGGTTTGATTTTAGACGTGCTTCCCAGAGGTCCATTGAAATTGAATTTTGGACGTGCTTCCCAAAAGTCTGATGGAGTTGGAAGGCATTATTCATACCGATGTGTGTGGGGCCTTTTACCCTAGTACCTGCAAAATAAATACTTTCAATTAGTAACAAAGTTATTCATTGAAAAGACTTTGGCATACCTAGCGAATGCCCCTAGATTGGGACATATTCCATACTTCGATGAATGCTGAAGGTGGACAATTGACTTGATGTTGCATCACTGGAGAATATGGGAGAGGATCATAGCTTTATGTTCCTGAAGAAGAATTTAATGAAGATTTTTTTTTTTTTTTTGAAAAATTTGGAAATCTTGATTTTTTTTTTTTTTTTTTTTTGTGGAAATCTTGAATTTTTTGAAGGAATTGAAAATTTTTATTGATGAGATTTTTATTTATTTATTTATTTTTGAAAATTTTTATTGATGATTTTTTTTATAGTAACCTAAGAAGTACAAGCCCAATGCTCCTAGTCCCAAGGCTTTTTGAAAAATCTTTTCTTTTCTTCTCTCTTTTTTTTTTTTTTTTTTTTTTTTTTTTTTGGAGATTTGAAGATTTGTTCATTATCAAAAAGTGAGGAAGATGAAAATGAAGATGGAGATGGAGTAAAAGAGATGAAGACTTATTCATGATTTTTTTTTTTTTTTTTTTTTTTAAGGAAAACCTATCCTTTGAATGAATTAACTTTGGCTGGAAGTTGATGCAAATTGCTGGATAAGTCCTTACTTAATTCCTGCAAAAAAGATAATTTCAATTAGTAATGGATTTATTCATTGAAATGAATTGGAAGTACTTACCCAATGCCCCTAGTTTGGGGCATATTCCATGCTTAGATTGAAGTTGAATTCATTTGATGTTGTGACCATTGGAGAACGTGAAAGAAGATCATGGTCTGCCATCTTTGGTTTCTGCAAAAAAGCTTTCTTTCTCTAGCTAGTTAGAAACCAATTATCATGAAAACTTGCACACAATATAAATAAGTTAATGCTCCAAGTTTAAACATGCTTGATGCAAACAAATAGGCTTAACCTAACATGCACCTAAACAATTTTGTCAAATTATTTTGAATTTGTTCTCCAAGGTTGTTTGGGTGAATGGGACCGAGCCTTTGCAAGGCTGCCTACGTGCCTCTCTTATAGAGGATCAGGTCAAGACGTAGTTCAAGAGAACTGGATTTAGAATGATTTTTTTTTTTTTTTTTAAATGAGATTTCTCTCTCTCTTTTTTATTTTATTTGAAGAAAGAAATTTCCTCCCCCCCCCCCCCCCCCTTTTTTTTTTGAACAAGATGTAATCCTTTGAACAACCATTTTGGCAAATCAAAATGTTTAAGAATCAAAAAAATCTCTTTGATTAGGAAGGATAAAGACCATTAAACTCATGTAATCAAATTTGCTTCATCCTTTTAAACATTGTCAGATTAAATCTCCAAAGGCAATCAAGAAATGATATGTGATAATATTTAGGAATCACATTGTTAGGTGCAAACAAGGAGAGTGCTCCAGGTTTGGAAGTTCTTTTGAGTCATTTTAAGGATTTGAGAACTTTAGAAAATTTGTCCTCGGACATATCATCCTGTGGGGTTTGAAAATTTTAAGCATTTTTCCTTTTTAATTCAAGAGAAAATAATATTAAAGTTTAAGATGTGCCTACAACTAGCAACACTTCAAGGAGGTTTTTACTCATGGGTTGTAATGTAGGCCGGGTTTGGGTTATGAAATGAAAGATATAAAATGCTCAAAATTTCCTATGGTGGTTCCTACAAGTATGCATTACTCAAAAATCAAGTATTGGAGGAGTTTTCCCATTTCTTATTTGTTATCTTCTCATTAGTCTTCATTGGTCACTTGTATCAACAATTGTTTTTATGCTCATTCCTCTTGAATCATATCTCTAAACTTTCATCTTGTAAAATTATGCTCCTTTTAGGTTGCATCTTCAAGTTTCCAACTTTCAATTTTTTTCTTTTCTTCTTCTTCATTTCTTTGGCCCTAACTTTTGCCTAGACTGCCCTTTTGGGTTTTTAGCCTAGCGGGCTTTTTTTATTTTATTTTTTTCTTGATTGAATGAACTTTTTGGGGACCTTGCGCCTTCCTTGTTTTTCTCAACTTAAGTCATTTTGATGTGCTCTCTAGACTTCTTTCTTGCTTCAATGCACTTGCACCTTCTGTGCTTGATGAATCTTTTCCTTTTTTGATGAACTCTCTTTTAGATGAATCTTGTATTCCTCTTGGCATGATAAATTTTAGACTCTTCCAACTTAATGCACACTTTTTTTTTTTTTTTTTTACATTGATGGAATTTCATTTCTCTTTCCTTGATTGTGTGAAACTTCATTTTTCTTTGATGATCTTTTGTCTTTAGCCTAATGAATTCTCCACTTGTCTTTCATGTCTTCTAAGAGAGCTTTATCAATTAGCTTCAAAGCTCAAGGTCGACTCCTCCTCAACATGAGATTTAAGCATGTATACTTTGAATTTTCCCACCCTAGGTTTAGATTTTAGTGGGTTCATGTGAAAAGAGGCTAAGTGTTTAAAGGCTCAAATGAGCTAGCAATGGATAATGATCATTCAAGGTATTAAGGTATACTCTTGTTTTACCAAAGGCGGCCTCCTATCCCTAGCAATGCTTGCTTGTAGGTATAGTGACTTGAGCTCTTTTAATAAATTCCTCTTAAAAGAAAAAAGTATGAATGCTCTATTGGAGACACAAAAGTTTTCAGAAATTTGGAATGAATGCTTGAGATTTTTTAATTTTCTGATGGATAGATTTTCTTTGATTGCCTTGCAAGACCATTTCTTCTTTTATTCAAAGTAATTTAGCAAAAGTGTTTACACGAATCAAATGAAATTAATACTTTCTCAGTACAAGTTGATTGTTCAAGCCTTTAAACATTACAATTTAGAAAAAGTTTTGTCCAAGGGATCCTCATGTACCATTTTGAAAAGAAGACTTTAAAGAATCTTGGAATCTTTGGGCCTTTCTGAAAAAGTCACTAGGAAGACCAATGCCCCTAGTTCAAATATATATATATATATATATATTTTTTTTTTTAAAATGACTCAAGGGCTCAGTGCCCCTAGTCCAAAGAGCTTTTTTTTTTTTTTTTTTTTTTTTTTTTTTTTTTTTTTTTTTCATTTGAAAATTTTTCTCTCTCTTTTTTTTTTAGTGTTTTTTTTTTCTTAATATATATACAAGAACAAAGCTCATTAAATGCTACATGAAAATTTTGAATTCAAAGAAACATAGAAACATGGAATAAACAAACAAACTTTAAGCTTAACCATGATGTTGCAAACCAAATGTGGAGTGAGGCAAAGTTGGGCCACTTGCTTCTTCTTGGTCCATTTAGGATGCTTGAGATTTGGTATGTTTGAACCTTGATTATGATGAAATGGCTTGGGCTTGCATTTGAAAGACTTGAACCTTGATTATGATCTTTTGGTATTTGCTTGAAATGTCTTGGGTTTGCACTTGAAAGGCATGCATCTTGTGAGCTTTTTGCCTTTGATGTTGATCATGCGTATACACCTTTGATGGGCTCAAGTATTGGGCTTAGAGTGATTCAAGAAACAATATTTGGTTTCCATACCAAGTAGAGTTCAATCTCAGGCCTTTGGGCTTGAGTTTATTCATAGCATACAAGGTTCAAAGAATTATGATGGGCTCAAGAATTGGACTTGGGATCATCATGGTTCAAACAATGGCCAAACACATGCATAATGTAATGCGATTTACATGGACCGACCTACAGATAAGTTCTATGGGTCATTACAACATGGGTAGAAGGTAAGTTAAAGGTCCCCACAAGTTAGGACGTCGTACCTCCCAACTTGTGACACCAGGAGCATCGCGTTGGTCCGAATGGTATAGTTTGTCCCTATGAACCACCATGGCATAACCATGATGATCCTTGTCGCGGTGGGTGGTAGGTTCACCGCTGGGTATGTGAGTCTCAAGAAGACCACCAATAAAATAAATTTCATTCAAGAAAATGATACATAACATGCAAAATAATGACATATTATATACAAAAAAGCGACAAACAAGCAATGACATGGTTGGCCACCATAATCTAATTGAAGCTTAGCCCTCAATATCCCCAGCGGAGTCGCCACTATGAGAGATTGCGCCCCCAGCCCCCATTTATAATGTTGTTATGCCATACCTATATGAATGGATGGAGTCGTGTTATTGCCTCTCAAAATGGAGGTTTGACTAGTTATATTTTCCCCCTTAGATTAAGGGTTTTACAATGGAGTTGCCACTTATTTAATTATTGAAAAAAAATAAGAAAACCATAATTGAAAAATTCTTAATTTTATTAATTTGAAATTTGAATTTACATTGGTCATAAGAAATTACATGGCTTTGGTCCTAAATACAATCTAAGGTAAAGTACATGACTTTGTTTCCTAGTTACAATCTAAAAATAGAATATTACATGGATTAGCATTTGATCTACTGACTCTCGATCTAAGTTCAGACGCTATGTTACAAGGTGGGAAGGTGTTAGGCACCCACCTTGCTGGGTGAAACTGGTCTTTTAGACTACGGTGGCCAACAATCATATCATATCATCCAATATGTCAATCAATTTACATGTTGAATTTAATGTGTATGCATGTGATAAACCCTAATTCAATTTATTAAGTATTGCATTTTGATTGAAAAATAAATTCTAATGAATGTGTGTGGATGGTAATAACCTAGATTCAAGGATTTGAAAGAATTATTAAACAAACATATTTTTCATAATTCTGATGTAGATTTAAGATTAAAACTAGTGATATGTATGAACATGTGATGAACAACTAAGAACATATAAGAACAATTAAGAACATTCAAATATATTTAAGGGAATTTAAATGATTACTATCATACTTTAATCTTAAATTCTCATCATGGTAACACAAAAAACAAGTTAGGGAAATGGATTATACCTTCATATAAGATCCATACAATGGAGGAGGAGACTCTTGATAGAGGTTCTAAGAGTGGAGGAAAAAAGAAGAACTAAGAGAGGGAGAGTGAGTCTCACTCAATACCTTAAGTCTCAAGAAGACCAAGATATGATAAGACTACTCAACTTCACTAGAACTCAAGAGAGGAGAGGAGAGGGGATTTTTTGTGTCTCTGGAATGAAGGAGAGGGATGATTTATATAGTAGTGGTAGAGAGAATATGAATGGAAGGCCATTAATGAGGGTTGACAAAGAATCATGAACCTATACCTCATTTTAGCCTTGGGGAAAATCTGGTGCATTAAATAGAAAGATTGATGGGAGTGAGGAGTAAGCCAAAATTCGGTTTTTCTGTAGCTGCTATAACAGCCTGTAAAGCCAAATTCGAAAAATCATATCTGACTCAAATCTGATCGGAATTATCTCGTTCTTGTGCTCAAATTGAAGCCCTGGATGTCTAGTTTCTGGGAAAATTAACCTCATTCACAGATTCAAAATATTCTGAGAGATATCGATGAAATGGTGAGTAGAGGTCATTTGTTAGAAAATGGTTTCAGCACAATTAACATTAATAAGTCCCAAATTAGCTCCCAATTAACATTAAATGACTCCAATCACTCCCATTTCAGACTTAATTGGGTCCAAATTTACTCTAATTAAAAGATAATTGCACAAATTACTCATTGAATAATTAATGTTTAACTATCTAATTAATTATGTGTATGCAACCTCATCATAAAATGTAGTCTTAATCAATCAAATTATGACTTGTCATTGATCTCAAATTGATTACACTTATAACCAATTGAAATCAATTGGTCATAATCACATATAGTAGGACTAAATTTGTGATAGTGCATCTCAGCCATTAAAACTTGATTTGATGATAACTTTCAATCTTGTGGTCCAATTAAGGCTTATGACCAGTCGGTTTGATCATTACAACATCAAGATCATTTTCGTGAAATGAGATTAAGGTTCTAATGGCCAGAATCAAGACGTATGTTTTCAATGCAAAATTACCCTTTTACCCTCCATGTGAGGTTAAATACGGGTTGTGAAATGGGGTGTTAACACCTAGCATATTATGCTAGCTCGTGTGCCATGCTGTTACCATCCCGGGGAACAAAAGAAAACTTGCACTCACTTAACCTTTTAGCTTGTAAAAAAGACCCTAAAATCATATTGAAAATGCTTGAAGGTGAAGTAGGTGAACAAAGCAGGGAGTGAAAGACCACCTTTGAATCCCCTTAAAAAATTGCAGCTCTAATACCCATATCCCAAGCAAATCTCATTCCCTCCTCCATTGCATTGGCTTCAGTCTCAAAAGGCCTAAATGAAGCTTGGATTTTTTTGCTCAAAGCAGCTTTTACCGATCCTAGATGGTCCCAAATTACAACTCCAATTCCTACTGCCTACAGACTTTCAAATATAGCACCATCAACATTAATTTTGTACCATGGAGGATGAGGAAGCGACCAACCAACAGCAGGTTTTGGTTGCTTTGGCTTAACTTTATGATTAGTGACTTGAAACTCCTCCAAGTATTCCTTAGTCCAGCTAGCAATGATGAAGGCTAATTACGCAAGCCACCTGTCAGGATCTCATTCCTATTTGACCAAATCCCCTATGCTGTCATGACCAATTGGGCTAGAGTTTGATCAGACATTTGCTTCACAATCTGAGCATACCAAACTATGTCCAGGAATAGGTGTATATCCACCAAGTTAGTCTTTAACTCTATGTCTGAAGCTTTCCACACCTCTTTAGATCGTTTATAGTGCCAAAATAAATGACTTGAGGACTCCACTACTGCACCACACTCTTCACATATATTATCCCTAGTCACTAGCTGATGAAATAGATTTGCTTTAGTTGGCAAAATATTTCTGTAGGCTCGGCAAACAAATGCCTTTACTTTATTCGGTATAGGCAACTTCCAGACGCAACTCCAAAAAGAAGTTAGTTGCTAAGGTGTAGAGCACTCACAATGTTATAGATCAAGCATGGATTGCTGAGTAACCTTATAGGCACTGTTCACAGAAAACTGACCCGTTGGAGTAGGGGCCCAGATCAGCTTATTAGCTAGCAACGACAGATTGAGAGGAATAGAAAGAATAGCCTTAGCGTCAATCGGTAGGAATATTTCATGGATAAGGTCTGATTTCCGTAAAGCTGTTTCTAAAATAATTAGAGCAGAGACCATAGCATTATCTGGGAAAAAAAAAGGAAAAATTATTGCTCTATAGGATTACGGGGAAGGCAGCCACTTATCCCTCCACAACCTTGCAATTTCTCCATTACCAATTTGCCAGCAACAACCTAGTTGAATAGTCTTTTGCACAGCCATAATACTACGCAATGAGTAAGATGGGTGTTTCCCCAATGAGGCATTCATAAAATCACCTTTAGGGAAATATTTAGCCTTGTAAACTCGGTGGAACAAAGAATTTAGATAGGTCTGGAGTCACCATCCCTTCTTAGCTAGCAAAGCAATGTTAAATGCTCCCAAATCATGAAATCCCACCCCTTCTTTCTCCTTTGGAGCACACATCTTCTCCCAGCTTAACCAAGCCAATTTATTATGATTTTTCTGCTACCCCCACCAAAAGCATCTCACCATACTAGCAAGTTCATCACATAGAGCATTAGGGAGCTTAAAACAACTCATAGTTTATGATGGGATTGCTTGGGCCACTGACTTTATAAGAATTTCATTGCCAGCATTTGAGAGAAGCTTTTCTTTCCAACCTGAAAGTTTATTCCCCAACTTTTCCTTTAAATCATTGAATGTATTGCATTTAGATTGCCCCACTAGAGAGGGTAATCCCAAATATTTTTCATGTTGCCGAATCACTAGCGCCCCAAAACGCCGTTGTATCTCCTTCTGAATGGACTATGGTCTATTTTTGCTGAAAAATAAGGCAGTCTTATTTCTATTCAATTGTTGACCTGACACTGATTCATATACTGAGAAAATCCGTTGTAGCACTTCACATTCCTCCAATGTAGCTTGGCAGAAGATTAGGCTATTATTTGCAAAAAAATAAGAGAGAAATGTGAGGTGCACCATGATAAATAGCCACTCCCTCGATGCTGCCTCTCTCCACCTGCTATCTAATTAAATCAGATAAGCCATTTAGACAAAGTAAAAATAGGTAAGGAGAAAGAGGGTTCCATTAACATAAACCCCTGATAGGGATAATACGCCCTCTAGGTTTCCCATTAATCCGAATTGAATAAGTAATAGCGCAGACACATCTCATAACTATCTCCACCATCCTCATATGAATACCAAGCTTTAGCATAATACCCTTCAAACAGTCATATTCCACCCTATCATATACCTTACTCATATCTAGTTTCAATGCCATCTCCCTAATTTTTTCGGTCCTTTTTTGGCTAATATGGTGCATAGTCTCATAAGTTACTAGGATATTATCAGTTATGAATCGAACCTTAGTAAATGCACTTTGATTTTCACTAACAATGTTAGATAGAACAACCTTTAATTTATTAGCCACCGTTTTAGATGCCAAATTATAAATAACATTACAGAGGCTTATAGATCTATACTTAGTAATCTTCTTGGGGTTTTTAACCGTTGGTATAAGAACAATGTAGGTCTCATTAAAGTCTGGGGTGCCACCCCATGGTTCAAAAAATCTAATATTGCTTGTGTAACACAAGCACTAGAAAAAGACCAAATTTTTTTATAGAGAAAGGGGGGGGGGGGGGGGGGGGCACACCATCTGGGCCTGGTGTCATAGTCGGGTGCATCTGTTTTAGTGCTTGTTGTACTTCTAGTGCTTGAAAGTCACGGCCTAGCAAAAAATTCATGTGCTCAAAAACCATCAGTTGGACAATGTAAGTCACCTGCTCATTCTAAGTCGGATTGGATGCGGTAAAAATAGAAGAGAAGTATTCGGTAACAATAGCTTCAATTGCTTCTGATGTTTCTTGCCAGGTACAAGAGTTGTCCTCCATACCTTCTTTCATTTTTTTTTTTTTTTTTTTTTGATGACTATTTGAACCTTTGACATGGAAAAAGCTAGTATTCCTGTCACCTACCACCAAATACATGTTTCTAGATCATTGCTGCCACATAACCTCCTCAGTATCTAGCCATGAGTTTAATTCTTTCCGCATGCTTCGAATTTCTTCACCATACAATTCTGGGTGTTGCTTTAGCTGTTGAAGCTGGGTTTTCAAATTCAAAATGCATCAACCCACATGTCAAAAATCCACCTTATTCCATCAAGTTAGGGCCTCCTTGCAAGACTGTAAACAATTTTTAATTAGGTACCCTGTGGAAAGAGAAAGACCATGCTCCCAAGCTTCACTGACCACCTCCGGACAACGAGGATCCCAAAGCCACATAGCTTCAAAGTGAAATAATTTCCCCGTTCTTGGTCAACTTCTGTCACTTCGGTCCCATTGTAAGCTTAACATACAATGATTGGATTTGTTGATATATGGACCACCTTGGCATTTGTAAATTTCCTCATCCATTCCGCATTAGCTAAAGCACGATCCAATCTAGCCCATACACTATCCCTAGTCTCAAAATGTCTTGACCAAGTGAATTTCGCACGTGAAAACCCCAAATCCCAAAACTGGCATAAATCCACAATATCTTAAAACCTGTCCATCTGTCTTTCCGGCCTGCGCTGACCTCCCAATTTCTCTGAGTTACTGAGAATTTCATTATAATTGCCAATATAGAGCCAAGGTGAATTATTACAATGACCAAAAGCTTCTAGAATTTGCCATGTTTCTTTTTGCTTGCTAGTGTCTAGTTGGCCATAAAAGCTTGTAAATCTCCAACTCCCTTGAACATTACTACTCGCCGCCTCAGCATCAATGTACTGCTTCAAATAGCCCCTGACATTGACAATAATTTCTGGTTTCCAAAGAAGAGCTAAACCCCCACTTCTACCCTCGCTTGGAACAATTAATCCTTGAGTAAAGCCAATAGAATTCTGAATTTCCATCATCTTATGTTGCATTTTCTTCGGAATCTTAGTCTCTATAAGGAAAACTAAGTTGGGAACTTCTTTTTCAACCACGCTTAGGAGAGCTTGAACTTCTCAATGGTTCCCAAGCCCCTTACAGTTCCAACTTAGAGTACTCATTGTCCCCAATAGTGCTGCATCGTAGCCACTGCCAATCCAAATTCATGTTTCAAAAGATTACTCACCTCTAGGACTTCATCACCTCCCTATCTCCTCTTATTCTCTGCAATCTCCTTTTAATTAGATATTGTCTTGTTTTTACGTTTAGATCGCACCTTCTCAACCTTAGGCACCACGACATTCACAAACTTGGGCTTATGCTGGATTCTTTTCCACGTGCTAGTATTTGGCCCAAGTAAAATATAGTCCGACCCACTCATTGATTGGCCCAGGCCCACAATTCGTACCTTCGTCATTTGCTGGCTCTTTGCCTCCAAAAAGATTTGATTATACTCATGTTCTACCCCCTTTTTATTACTTGAGACCTTACCAATAATGCCCACCTCTGCCTGATTTGAAGCATCCACTAACTCTGTAATTGATTCTACCGAGTTTGACTCATTCATCATAATTATCTCTTCCTCCTGAGTTTTGCCCTATCCTCTTTTGGAATAGTTGACTTTATTGCTCCCTCAGTAGTATTTGTGTGTCCCTCTAGTGCCATATCAATTTCCTTTAGATGATTTTGGAAAGAATCCTCATTCCTCAAAATTTTAGAAATTTCTGTAGCTGTTGGTGTATTTCCCTCCACAATGCGCCTATTTTCCAAATTTGTTTCAAAACCCCCTTGGTCCTCTCTGCCACTCATCGGCATGGCTACCCTTCTCCCTACCAACTTTATTGCCTGAGTTTCCCGTCGTTGACCTTGGGATTCGAGAAGACGCTGCACTTGGTACACCTATTCCACTTACCCATACAACATTTTTCCTTAGCAAACTTGGAGGGTCAGCCTTCATCCATGGCCTATACTTTTGGTCCTCTATCCTTAATTCTCCTTTACTTTGAATCCAAAGATTGCAATCCTTAGAATCATGGTTCGAGATCCCACACCAGTGGCAGAATATAGGCAACCGCTCATAACAAAACGACACCCATCCCTCCCTATCCTGACTGAACCTAACCTATCGTCCCCTGCATAAAGGTTTATGGACGTCAATCTCCACCCTAACTCACATAAAGTCACCACCCACTATCTCAGACCTATCATTAGAATGGATGACCTGGTCAGCTAACTTGCATAAACTTTCTACCATTTCCGTGACCATCTGCCAAATTGGTAGATCATGCACTTGTACCCAAAATTTTGCCGTGTCAAAAAGAAGCTTCCTAAACGAGCTATCATCCTCATACCTACGCAAGACAATCAGATATTTATCGAAACTCCATGGCACTCCTAGCAGAACTCGGTTAGCATCTACCTTGTTCTCAAAAACAAATAACAGAACATGGTTGCCCTGTCCTGAATCTCAAAATCTTGCTTAGTACGCCATAAAGGTTTAAGAGTGCGAGTAACTGCTTTAATGTTAAGGCACATTTTGTGAAGAACTTTGCAACTAGAGTACATTCTTTCCTACACCCTTGGTTCTCGAAGTTAAAAACTTTGCCTTCTTGTTCGGAGAGAGACAATCGGGTCCATGTATCTGCTAGGTTATCCATCTCAGACTTGTGTTTCCCCACCCCACAGAAACAAAGAAAACCCTAGCCCTCTACGAAACCCGTTACGTGGAACAGAATTCTTACACAGTAGGAAACAGAATTCTACAGACCAAGAAGTTTAGCGACGCCAAACTTAGGTCAGAGAAAGTTTTTCTCTAACATTGTTAATCAAGGTTATTAAGTAATTGTAGCATTGAGATTAGTAATATATATATATATATATATATATATTCTATATTAGAAAAGAAATATTATGTTCACAACATTTGTATAACAAATTTTATATGGCAAGTTGTTATTGATTATTATTGGTGGGCAAAAAAGTAATTTCAATAGTGGGTTCAAATAAAAACCAACAATAACTTACCGCCAATGCTTTATTGTTAAATTATTGTAAACGTAACACTTCTTCACATAAAAGTTGAATTTCATGATAATGTGGAATTCCACCATCATCAATTATGGAATTTTAAATTTAATTGAATGGGCAATTTTACCCTTGTACAATATTTTGCTCATAAATGCGATATTTCCAATTTGTATATAATTTTAAGGAAAGTGTGAGGTTAGGAAATGATGAGGGACATGTCACATATTTACTTGCGGTACAGAACAGAGTTTGTGAATTGGTGATGTATGAGTACCGTAAAATGAAAGAGAGGGAAAAATATTAGAGAAAAAGAAAATTTTGGGGGTCGGTGGTGGGTCCAACTGAATAGCTTATTTTCAAATTTGTTCTGTGTGCTAGTGTATTTTATGTCTGCCATATGGGGGTGGGTTTTTGTTTTTTGGTTTTGCAATTGGTTTTTGTTTGGAGTTTGGACGTGTGAAGAGTAGCGAGAGAGTAATAGTCAGTAGAGCACATGTGATGAGTTTTAGCACACAGGGTCCTGCCCGGCCCTCCTTTTGTATTGCACTTTCTAGTTTTTTTTTTTTTTTTTTTTTTTTTTTCTTCAAAACTAAAGGTCTGTTTGGTAAGAGATTTATAGTAATATTGTTTAAATGTTATATGGAAATATGTATGAGTGAAAAAGTGTTACAAAAATACGTGTATAATATTTTGCTCATAAATGTGATATTTTCAAGGTTGTGAAATGGAGCGTAGATAAAATCTCCCATTGTCAATCCATCTCACATATTGCTCCAAAACACACAAAACAAACCTTACATCCTCCGCTGCAAATAGATTTCGCCAGTGCCAATGATTGAGTCAAATTTGATTGGTAGCAGCTTGGATTTAGATATGGTGAGTGGTTTTTTGTTGTTGGTCCCAAGTCTCAACATGTGAAAGTTGATCCTGTAAGAATGGAAACAACATAAAGAATGAATCTCATAACGATGCACATACACCATTGCATGTGCAATGATAGCAATTGGAGAGAGAGGGGGGGGGGGGGGGGGGTGTGGGGATAGCAGGATCATGGGTGCCTCAGGTGCCCTGTTCCTAGCGTTAGTGGGGTAAGTTTGATACTTAATATATGTTATAATATTTATGAAATTTAATTATAGTCAAGGATGTGAATCAATTGCTTCAAAAAATAGAATAAATATGTAATAATTTCTATTAATTTAAGCATATAGTTATCTTTTATATTCCTCTTAAAAATATGTCTTTTATAATCTTGATTAAATGTTAGTAAAAATTGCTTTTATCCTTTGTTATACTTTTTGTTGGTGCAATACAATAAAAAAATACAAGAGATATATAAAGATTATAAATATAATTTATTTGAAGTATCCCAAGACAACTGGATTGAGGTGTGAATCTTCCTCTCTTTAAGTAGATTTAGGCTGGGGGGGTCACCTTCGTTTATTTTTGTTGACTAAAAGTTTCTCTCTCAAAGAAGCTTAACTTCTTTGCTGCAGTAGAATAGGTTGTCCCTTCACTATGAAGGCGTCTTTAGTCTTCATGGAATAACAAGTTTATTCCTCGGGTAGTGGGTTTCTTTTTCTGGGGTTTAGGGAAACACAAGAGTGAGGTTTACGCCTTCAACCAATCAATGGACGACCTTACACAAAATTGGAGCCGTCTAACTTTATCTGAGAGGGAGGGGCCAGGATGTTGCCACAACCAAGAGGATTCAACTAAGGATTTTTGCATTGCAGCAAAGTTTTTCACAAAGCGAGCTCTGAATATTGATGTCATCGCAAGAACCTTCACCCCATTGTGGAGGGCACGAAATGGCTTCAAGATTCAGAATATGGGTGATCACATAATACTCTTTACCTTTGACAATAAAGCGGATGTCGATCGGATTTTGCAGAGTGAGCCATGGAGTTTTGACAAACACCTAGTAGTGATGGAACGATATGAGAAAGAGGAAGCCATCCATGAGCTCAAATTCAACAAAGCAAGTTTTTGGGTTCAGCTTCATGGTATTCCTATACGCTATATGACTAAGGAGGCAGCGATAAAGATTAGTTTAGTCATTGGGGATGTTTCTTCTCCTATTGACCCTAAGGACTCTGACGGGGGTAGTTTTTTATGAGTTCGGGCTTCAATAGATTTATCACTCCCTTTGTGCCGAGGACGCCTTGTCTCTTTGGGGAATGGAAAGCAGACATGGGTTAGCTTCAAGTATGAGAGGCTTCCAAACTTGTGCTACTGGTGTGGACGCCTGATTCATGATGATAAGGATTGTGAAATGTGGATTGAAAGTGAGGGGACACTTCAACCAGATCAACGTCAGTTTGGTCCTAGTATTCGAGCCTTAGCTTTTGTCCCTTCAAAAAAGAATGTGATTAAAGTCCCAGGTTTTTACACGGCAAGGAAGCAAGCTGGTTTGGCCATGGACTGTGATGATTCAGTCCAACCTCTGGTGGACTAGGTTGTTATGGTAGAAGAAACACGGCAGGTTGACGGAGACAGAAACAACCTTAGGAAGCCGAACAGTCGAAATCCAGCAAGTACCGTTAGCCAACAAAATACGTTACATGAGGAGCAGCAAGATGCAATTAAGGAGAATCATGAGACCCCAATTACCCCTTCAATTTCGGATAGCATTAAGAACCAAAATAATGAGTACGTTGCGGAAATTAATGTTGAGCTGGTAGCACTTATGTTCGAAAATTCAAAGCAGCCAAATCCTATAGTAACTGAACCATGTGCTCCATATGCTCCCTCAAACTCAAACCGGGTTAATGAGACACATGCATCCTACTTTAAAGAGTCTTGTGACCGGATTAATGACACAATAGCCAACCATCTTAATGAGCCACGTGATGCCCATGAGACTGTTAAGGTTTCACTGAAACATGAGCACCTTCGAGTGCTCCCATCTTGGACCCGCCGTGCAAGACAAGGGGTTCCCACAAACAATGAAAAATTTGAGTATTGTTTAGGCCAAAAAAGAAGTGCTAGCACATGTGAGTTTCTACCAGAGTTACCAAAGAAGCGAGTACAGGTTTCTCAAGTTGAAGATGGTGCCTATTTTGAATTGATGGAGGCTGATTCCCAGCCCCGCCAGGAACAATGAGTTACCTAGCATGGAACTGTCATGGGCTTAGGAACCTACGTACAGGGAAAGAGCTTGTAGAAATCATACGGGAAAAAGATCCCTCTGTCGTTTTTTTAGCCGAAACTCTAACAGATGAAGCAAGGCTAGAGCAAGTTCAACGTGATATAGATTTTGATCATAGGTGGGTAGTTCAAAGGGAAGGCCGAGGAAGGGGTTTGGTTCTATTCTGGAAGTCAACAATTAATTTGAAGATTGTAGGGTCACACAAGTATTACATTGATGCTATTATCGATCAAGGTATGGAGAATGAATGTCGATTCACTGGATTTTACGGTGAACCAGAGACAAGCAGAAGATGGGAAGCTTGGGATCAACTTAGGCATCTTAATTCCAATTCCAGAGTTCCATGGATATGTATGGGTGATTTCAATGAGATCACAAAACAAGATGAAAAATTGGGTGGAGTGGCTCGGACTCACAATCAGATGTAATTATTTCGAGAAGTCATTGACGAATGTAATTTCATGGACCTTGGATATTTGGGGCCAAAATTCACTTGGAGTAGGCATTTTGTGAATGGTAGCTCAATATGGGAAAGGCTTGATAGGGGACTAGCTACAAACGATTGGTTTATGATATTCCCAGGTTCAAGGGTCTATCATTTACATAGTGATTCATCAGATCATCGACCTATCCTACTTGTACTTGCACCTCTAGACCTACCATCGAAGAAAAAACCATTTCGTTTTGAAGAGATGTGGCTATCACATCCAAATTGTGAGGAAACAGTTCAAGCAGCCTGGCACTCTACTTTCGGATCAGATTTGAGTAAGGAGATCCTAGCTAAAGTTGATAAGTGTGGTAGTGAGTTAAGCAGATGGAACCGGGATGTGTTTGGAAGTGTTCGTCAAGAGCTGAACCGAAAGAAGAACCTGCTGGTCTTAGCCGAAAATCAAGCCATCATTAGTGGAAACAACCAAAAGGTATGAGAGCTAAAATTCGAGATAAATGTGCTATTGGACAGAGAAGCTCGTATGTGGGCACAACGGTCTAGACTTCTATGGGCCAGCCAAGGAGATAAAAATACCAAATACTTCCATAGCTGGGCCACAAAAAGGTTCAGGAAAAATCAGATTGGAAGGATTAGGGATGAACAAGATGCTTAGAGAGTCCAACCAGAGGAGGTTTCGGCCATAGTTGTAAATTATTACTGTGAGTTCTTCTCTTCTTCCACAATAAACTCTCTTAGTAGTGTCCTAAACCATGTACCACAAGTCATTACAGAGGAGATGAATGCTTCACTTACTGGAGAGTTTAAAGAAGATGAGGTTTTAATTGCTTTGAAACAGATGGCGCCTTTAAAGGCACCAAGTCCGGATGGGATGCCTCCGCTCTTTTACCAACATTTTTGGAGTACGGTAGAAAAAGATGTCACTTCATCAGTTTCGACATGGTTAAACACAAGTACTCTACCTCTCCGACTAAATCACACCTTTATAGCCCTCATCCCAAAGATTAAAAACCCGGAATATATGCATCAATTTAAACCAATTAGCCTTTGTAATGTGTTGTATAAAATTTTTTCTAAAGTGTTAGCAACCCAGTTGAAAACTTTGCTGCCTACAATCATAACTGAACACCAATCAACTTTTACAAAAGATAGGCTAATATCTGATAACATTCTTGTTGCCTTTGAAACTTTACATTGCATTTAGAATCACAAATCCAATAATCATGGTTTTATGGCTTTGAAATTGGATATGAGTAACGCCTATGATAGAGTGGAATGATCTTTCTTGGAGGAGTTGATGAGGAAAATGGGTTTTGCAAAAAAATGGATACATTTGATCATGATTTGTGTGAAATCAGTTACATATTCCATTTTGGTTAATAGTGAACCAAGAGGCCTTATCCACCCAACAAGAGGCATTAGGCAAGGAGATCTCCTTTCCCCTTTCTTATTCCTACTTTGTATCGAGGGACTGAATGGCCTAATTAAGCATGCAAAGACTAATGGAGAGATTCATGGCTTCTCTCTTTGTAGAAGAGGCCCAAAACTAACGCATCTGCTTTTTGTAGATGATAGTCTTCTATTTTGTAGGGCAACGGTGGAGGAATGTGAAAAGGTGCTAAATATATTGGAAGCGTATGAAAAGGCATCGGGGCAGAAAGTCAATAGAAGCAAAACATCCGTCTTCTTTAGCAAGAGCACTCCGGAAGATATAAAAAATAGCATCAAATAAGCTTTGGGAATCCAAGAGATTTTCAGTATGACAAATACCTGGGGCTGCCTTCTCTTGTGGGGAAAAGGAAAAAGGCTAGTTTCAACTACATTAAAGAAAGGATGTGGCAAAAGCTTCAAGGGTGGGAAAGCAAGTTATTATCTCAAGTGGGAAGAGAAGTGTTGATTAAGTCTGTAGTCCAAGCCATACCTTCCTACACTATGAGTTGCTTTAAACTCCCATTAGGGTTGTGTCATGAGATTGAAAGTCTAATTAAAAAGTTTTTTTGGGGGCAAAGGGTTGACCGAAGGAAGATCCATTGGCTAAAATGGGAGGAATTAACTAAGTCTAAAATGGTTGGAGGCATGGGATTTTGTGATTTAGAACTCCATAATGACTCACTCTTGGCAAAACAAGCTTGGCGCTTTCTCCACAATAAAACCTCACTTTTCTATAAAGTATTCAAGCCAAGGTTTTTTCCAAATTGCTCTATTTTGGAAGCCAAAGAATCAAGGTCGGGATCATATGCTTGGAAAAGCATTTTACATGGTAGGGATGTGCTAAGTAGGGAGTAAGATGGAGAGTGGGGAATGGGGGGTCAATAAAAATTTGGCAGCACAACTGGCTTCCAAGAAAGCACCCCCCACAAGTGACTTCTTTTCCTATTGCATCCATGGAGACAGCCACGGTAGCTGACTTGATAGATACCAACACCAGGCAGTGGAACCATGAAGTTATTGACGGAGTTTTTGCACAAGATGAAGCTACCCTCATCAAGAAAATCCCACTTGGACGGATTGCCTCAGAGGACATCCTTTTCTGGCCATACTCTCCGGATGGAAGGTACAACTGTAAGTCAGGATATAGATTTCTCAAGGAGGAATCTCAATTGCAAACTGCCCAAGAACCCGACAACCAGGATTCAATGCTTTGGAAAAAGATTTGGAGTCTTAGTGTGCCGAACAAAGTTAAAAACTTGTTGTGGCGTGCTTGCCAAAATGCGATGCCAACCAAAGCTAACTTGGTGCGAAGAACCATTATTGAGGATCCATTATGCGATCGGTGCCGAGCTGAGCATGAAACACCTTTGCACGCACTATGGGAGTGTAGAGAGCTGAACACGGTGTGGGCATCTTCTGGGCTAGAGCGTATAAGAAGACAATCAAGCTTCTCGGACTTCAAAGACCTGGTAGCTTCGCTGCTGCAACAGCAAACGGAAGTGGGCCTAGCAGCGATGATGATGTGGTCTATTTGGTCACAAAGGAACCAGGTTCGACTCAGACAACCTTCCACATCACTCCAACAGATCGTTCAGCTCTCAAAGGACAGGTATAGTGAGTTCCTAACCTGTCAGGTACCTACAACGGTGAGAGCAGCTCGTGTCAAGAAGAAATGGAAGCCTCCACCAGCGGATTTGGTGAAAATAAACTTCGAAGGTGCGACTTGCTCGGGCACCAACAAGTCAGGTCTCGGCGTGGTTATCAGAGACAGCATGGGTCAAGGATTGGCATCCTGTTCCAAGGTGGTCAACCAAGCGTACAATAGCAGTGAAGTTGAAGCTATGGCAGCAGGCCTGGCGCTGTCTTTTGCTGCAAAAATTGGCATGAAAAATGCAGTTTTGGAAGGTGAGTCATTGCTGGTGGTGAACACTTTGACAGATTCCGAGAGCTCCTTGTCTCACATAGGACCTTTGATCAATGATGCTAAGTACTACTCCGATTTGTTTGAAAAATCACTGTACTCTCATGTATAGAGATTGTAATAGTGTTGCTCATAGTTTGGCCAAATATGCACTTAATATTCAAGACTTTTTAGCGTGGATGGAGGAAACCCCACCACAAATTTTTCATGTACTTCAGGCTGATTTAGCCGGTTTATTTCAATGAATTTATAGGTTTCCCTCTCAAAAAAAAAAAAAAAAAAAAAAGTAGATTTAGGAAATCTCGATTGCCAAAGCCCTCTCTTTATACAATGGGAGTTATAACCCATTTATTTACATAATTTTTATACTTATTATGTCATGATGGGAGTTTCTAAAATAAATTGGGAGATACAATGCAAGACACTATTCATTTACCGCATTAAAATCTCACATCTTTTTGTTAAAATTGCAAATTTATTGTTCATTAAAATATTAAAATATCATTTTTAATATTAAAATGCTACGTCACTTTGTTTAAATTTTTGCCAAAAGAAACTCAATTTGAGTCATAATGTCTTATTCTAAAGAAATTATTTTCTTGAACAAATCTTATAAAATAATTACAAAAATTCATTTTTTTAAATAATTAATTTATGTACCACGTATTAACAAGGGAAGCTCTAGCCTCTAGTACAGTCTTGGTGAATCCCCTAAGTTGGAAAAAAGAAATTATATATAATTTTTAATATATTTTTACTTGTTCCTCCTAAAATTAAAAAAACTGAACACCTTAGACCTAATTTTTCTTTATGCCTGGCTGAAATAAACTTGAATATAATCCTCTTGACAATATCTTGATTTTTTAAACCAAAAAAAAAAAAGAAACCTAAGAACAAAAGTAGAAATTTGTTCATCTTAAACCTCTTAAAAGCCTATTTAGATCTTAAAAAATTTGAAACAAATAATAGTTAAAATTTTATTGTATTTAGATCTTGCTTGTAGTTTTCTTAATAACAAGAATTAATATGTTCATTGTATATTAAGAAATAGTATGCCAAATGAACTAATAGTACATTGTTTATCTTCTTACTAGTATTTACTATGGACAAATTGTAATAAGGAAAACATGTAGATCAAAAGATTCATCTTTTTAACAAAGATTCATCTTCTTACTAACTCTCCTAAAAAAAATCCTAGAGCCGCTACTTCCTATAAATAATTAACACATGAAAATAAATGCATCTAATATTCTATTTAATTACATAACAAAAATTTAGGTTACAGTAATGTTAGTTCCATATACGTACAACCTAATAACTTCTTATTACATTAATATTTCAAAAATGACAACATTTGGTTGCAACCACCAATAGGAAGATAACATGTGTTCATGACATGTGCAATACACATGACTCACTTAACCCAACTAATCAAGTGAGTTATGTGCATTGCATATGATAGGACATATGTTCCATTATTGGTTGAAGCCAAACTTTGTCTTTTGAAATATGACATTCATTCTCATATTTCTTTGCTTAGCAACAATTACAACAAAAACCATTAGAAAACAAAAGCATATTTAATAACAAGCACATTCAAAAAAAAATTTGTAAGCTTAAATTAATTGAAATTTTAAATATTAAATATGTTGAAATCTTAGGCAAGGGGGGGGGGGGGGGGGGGGCCTGGGGGGGGGGGGGGGGGGGGGATGACCCCCCTAGATTTTCCAAAAATGTCCCTTCCCCCCCTATTTAATGGTAAAAACCTTAAATATTGAGTAAATTTTAGGTGATGGCCCCATTCACTTTAAAAAAAGAAGTATAAATGCTCTTTAATTTATTGTTGTCTTCGTTATTTTCCTTTAATATTGACTTTTTTGTCATATATAAGTCATTAATTTTAGGAGCATTTAAAGTATAAGTTAATAAAAATATATAAATAAATCTCTTTAGCAAAATACTTTTATTGTTTTTCAAAAATAAAGTCACATGCATTTATATAGAGAGTTAAAGCTATTGGAATATTATGATACCTTGGACATGGCCCCCGGCCCTTGAGAATTTTTTTGTCTCCACCTCTAGTTGAAATAATAATTTACATTTTCTAAATCTTTTCAATGACATGTTTATTAATATATTTTGACATAAATCATTATATACATATTTTATTTTATTTTTAAAATAATTTAAAAGTTACAATGGGGTTGGACGATTTGAATCTTAGAAATTTTTGTTGGAAATACCAAGAGGTGCTAGTTGAGCAGGAAACCTCTTGGCAATTAGACATACATATTAAGAACATAATGAATATGTCATCTTTCTATTGGTAGTTAGAGCCCAAGGGTCTAAACATGCTCGGAGCAAACCTTTTTCCCTATTACAAGTCAAATAGTTTTTCTTTTTCATAATAAGTATTCTTATATAAATTTTATGTATAAAAAAAAAAAATCATTGAAGATCCTTTTATATAAATCATTAGTGCACTATTTATGGAGAATTAATATATGAAAATAAATGCATTTAGCTAACTAATGCATGATAATAAATTAATATTTTTACATAAATTGATATATTTGATGTTAATTGGGTGGAAAGCTAAATAAAGAAAGTGCTCATTTTTTTTTAAGGAATTAACCACCTGGCCCAATCAAAATTTGGTAAGGATGAGGTGCAAAACTCATCTTTTACATTATCCAATAAATGATTACCGCATTAGAATATATATATATATATATATATTACTTAAAACTTAATACATCTTACTACAAACCTAATAACATTTTAATAAACTCCTAATTAGTTTGGATTTTTAGATAAATATTAGAATTGACTGGGTGTGATTGTGTCTATTTATTAATATGTGATACAACGATATAATATGTTAGAATTGAAGGGTGTAAAACTTGAGTTTTACGTCACATCTTTATAATATTTAATGAGATTAAATGCAGTAAGAATGTGGTATAAAACTCATGTTTTACCTCTTCAATTCTAACATACCATATCATTTTATCACATATTTAAGAATAAACACAACCATATCCAATCAATTCTAATACTCATATATAAATCCAACCAAATTGTGAGTTTATTAAAATGTTATTAGGTATGGTAGGATTTATTGAATTTTAAGTGAAATGTTGATATGACAATCTCTTAGTGGATGATGTAAAACATGACTTTTACATCCTATCCTTACCAAATTTAGACTCAAATTTAATATCTATATATAGTCGTGTGAGCACGCACACATGTGGTTGATTTAACTCCTAATTTCCATAATATTCTGTATCACATTTTCTGTGGACGTATTAAGGTTTGGACAGAAGTGTTATTAAAAATTAAGTGACTTTTTGAAGTTTTGTTTCTCCATGGCTAACGTTATTAACAATATACTAGAATGTTTCATGTATTTTTTGTTTGCTTTATCTTATGTGATAGGTGATAGATTTGTCGATGGAAGAAGGATTGAGACAATGAAAAATAAAAGCTTGATTAAGCAAAAAGGAAGCATCAAAACCATTGAGGTTATAATGAGTACTAAATACATCTTTCTTTCTTTCTATCTTTTTCCTTTTATTTTGATTCATAATGTTATACATATTCCAAGCTTATTTAAGGTTTTAGTGAGTCTTTACAGGGAGAGGATGGTGATACAATTGATTGTGTTGATATTTATCAACAACCTGCTTTAGATCATCCATTTCAGAAAAATCATATTATGCGGGTTTCTTTACTTGATTTTTAATTTATTTATTATGTATTTTACTTAATTTTGTTACCATTGTTGTTTATTTATATATTTCATATAATTTGTAATTTGATAGTTCTTTTTTGGAGGTTATTTCAATGTTCATGTAATGGTGTTGTAATATAAAGAAAAGAAATAATCAAAACAAAGCAGCTGAAATATGAGGACAAACTTTTCCACTATATCTGTTCATGGGCAGAAAAATGGAGGGAAAAAAGAGCAAAAAGAAAATTTTTCAACCTATTAATGGATGGAAATGAAAGGGAAAGTAAAGAAATGTAAGGTTATGTTTGGTAATAGCTTTTGTTTTCTTTTTTTCAAAACTTGTTTTTGGGAATATAAAGAAAAAACAATTTTCTTATATTTTTGAAATAAAAAATATGTTTAGTTAGTTGAAATTAAAAAGATAGTTTTTTGAAGGAAAAAAAAAAAGAAAATACAAAAAATTTTGTTACTAGAATTTAAACTCTAATGCTATCTCACTAAATGAGACAAATTTATTAAATTAAATATGTGTTTTCATTGACTTTTGAAAATTAAAAACTAAAAATAGCATTTTGCATATTTTTAGTTTCCTTCACAAATTGAGTTTTGAGAACCGTTTTTGTTTTCTGTCCATTTTGGATTGTCAAATAAGTTTTTAGTCTAAAAAATAGAAAATTGTTTTTGGAAACAAAAAATAAGAGAAAAAAATAGCTACCAAACATATTCTAAGATTTTTGTTTTGTTTAGTATACTGTAATAGATATTGTAATGTAATAAATAATCCTATGATTTAGTTATACAGTTGTTTGGTAAACTTTTTATTACAAGGAATAATTATTCCTTGTGAATAGCTATTCCTTAAAATGAGGAATAGTCATTCCTTACTAAAAGGTCTAAATTCCTATTCCTTCACCTAATAACACGCTCAATTAAAAAAATTCCCAAAAAATCCCCTCTTACCCGCTTTTCCAAAATTTTCATCTCCCTTTCAAGAATTTTCTATCTCCCTCCTTTTTGAAATATTTTATGTCCCGCCTCTCATAAATTTTAATCTCCTACTACTAGAGATCTCCTGTTTTTACAGGTATGGCCTTTTTCTCCCCTCAATTGTTACTCTCTGTTCTTGAGAATTTTTTTCTCCCCTACTACATCTCTGCAATTCCATAGGTACTGCCTCCCCCTTTTCTCTCTCTCTACTATTTTTTGCGTTTTCAAAAACTTGTTGGTGTTCTTTATGCAATTTCAAAAACAATAAAATAGGATTTCTATAAATGTTAACCAACTTGTCATGTATGGATTACACAAGCAGTCACAAGCAAATTAAAAAAATAAAGGAGGTGATAAGATAAGAGATTGAAAGACAGCCACAAGAAGATAAAGAGGATAAGGTTGGAAACAATTCAAAGTCTGCTAAGAAGATAAACGCCAGAAGATAAATAATAAATGATATATATAGGATTCAAACTTGTATTTAAATATGCCTATTTATCACTTGTAAATTTATTTAAATTATAGACTTATCATAAATTGTAAAGTGCTATTTATACATTAAATGAAAATCACTCTAGTACAATAGACAAACTAAAGATTTCTACCAAACTACCTATTGTTGGATTAAGAGCAAGACCAGATATTGAATTAAGATTGAGGACTTTGAAAAAATTGAGTATTTTACCATTGTTCAAGTAAGATTGTAGTTTGTTGGTCAAATTTTACAACTGTGGGACACTTGATTGAAGACCCACAAGAATTTTTGAAAGACCAATTGATTACTTATGCAGCTACTCCTATACAATGAAATGAAAGCAATTTAATTTACAAAAAAGAAGAAGAAGAGAGATTGAGTTTGTTGGAGATCATTTGTTCAAGATTGGGTTCATTAAACTAATCCTTATCAAGTGTATTTATTAAACAATTTAATTTAAAATAATTTTATTCCATTGTCTTCAGAGTTTTATCACCAAATAAGTGAATAGTAATTAATATTACATTACAGTATCTTGTATTCGTTGTAATACATATTCATATTCCTATGTAATCACCATTACAGTCTACCAAACGTGCCCTAAATTGAGAGAGGGCAAGGAGAGGAAATGAAATAAAAGAGAAAATCTCCTCCTTCAAGTTGTTTGGTTAAGAGGAAAAAGATGAAGGAAATGATTTCAAAATTTAAAAAAAAAAAAAAAACAAAAACTCATTTTACATAAATATTTGGTATACCACCTGTTCATAATCAATACAAGAAAATATATGCATTTAAAATATTGTATTCATAATTTATGTAAGGTTGAATTTAATCAACCATTCTGTTAGCTATATTCCGTGCCAAATTTGCTTGTAATTCAGCATTTAGAAACCTTGTATTTAGGGGGGAATCATGTAAGGGTAGTGTGTGAGAGAGTGTGAAGAATTGCTCAAGATTGTGCAATGAAGCAAGGACTCGTGACTGGATCTCGCGGGAGGCTCGCTGCTTGCAAGCCGCTAGAAGATGCTCACATGCCAAGCATGCGAAGAAGCTAAAGCGTCATGCTAGCTGGAGCACTATAGAACAAAAAGTCCAGATTGGCCATTTAGTTAACTCACGGCTCAGTCAAGTCGCGAGACCAAGTCGTCAACCAGCTCTGTTTTGGAAAAATGACTTTTCGCATTCCAAACACCCACCATTATATATAGAACCTTATACTCACGAAATGTAGAGAGCTTCTAGAGAGAATTTTGAGAGAGAAACCCTAGAGAAAAATAAGATTGATTCATCCACAATCTTTACATAGAGACTCTTCAAGTCTCACTCTCTCCATTGTTACATCCTTGAGAGGTTCTTACCCAAATCCTTTTCTCACCATACGCACATCTGTGAGAATGCTATTTGATGTTTTGGGAAGCAGTTAGGAAGGAACCAATGGTTAGGTTGATGTTATGGGCTATAGCGAAATCTGATAAGTTAGAAAAGACAAAGGTTCGATGTAACCTCATTGGAGCAAGAAGCTTGGAGGGCTTAGGTACATTGGATAGATTAGGCTTGGAGAGTCTATTACTGTTCATGTATCTCAACTTTATTTTCTAATGGATTATTGACCACTTGGAGGGCGGCAGAGAGATTTTACGCTAAGGGCTTCGGTTTTCTCTTCGATAACACATCGTTTTGTTGTCCTTGGGTTTGCATCTCTCTTTCCTTAATCTTTACCATTTAATTTCTACTATGGATGTGATTTTATTTGGTTTAGATTGTTTATTAGTTTTGTTATAAGCTTATGTTCATTTTCTACAAGTACATTGTTTAATATTAAGCTTGAATTGATAATTTGTAATTTGGGAGTTTAAACGTTCATAGTGTTTTACACGCTTTTTGAACATTCAGTTGGTATTAGAGTAGGTGCACTCTTTGTGGTTTAAACTCCTTAGTGTGATCCTTGACCCTGTATTAAGATGGATCGGTCTCAATCTTTAAATGCGCCACCATATTTTGATGGTAGCAACTATGCCTTTCGGAATGTCAGGATGAGGGCATTTGTGTGTTCAATGGATGAAACCATTTGGAATGCAACAGATATTGGATGGACTAGGTTGGAGGCTGCCAAATCCACGTGGGATAAGGCAACCCTCATGGCGTCTAATGCAAAAAGCAAAGCACTTAACGCTATTTTTTGTGGTGTGTCTCCAGAATAGTTCCACAGGATATCTCACATTTCTATTGCCAAGGAGGCAGGACAGATATTGGAGATCACATATGAAGGAACGAAGAAAGTGAAGGATACTAATCTACAGATGCTGATCACTCATTTCAAGGAGCTGAAAATCAGTGAGAACGAGTCTTTTGACTCTTTCTATAGCAAGCTGAATGAAGTAATCATCGGCAAGTTTAACTTGGGGGAGAAAACAGAGGACTCTAAAGTTGTGAGAAAAATCCTTCATTCGTTGCTAGACAGCTTTCATGCCAAGGTGACAGCAATTGAAGAGAGTAAGGACCTTGATGATATCAATGTCCAAGAACTGATTGGCTCACTTCAGACTTATGAATTGTCATTACCCATGCAAAGGAAGAGGCAATCTCTTTCTCTCAAGATGGTTGATGAAAGGGTCAAAGCTCACAACTCATTGGATGAGGATGTTGTCGATAAAGATGTGGCATATTTGGTGAAGAATTTCCAAAAGTTCTTGAAATTCAAGAACAATGGAAAATTTGGTGGTAAAGGGAAATTCCAAAGTTCCGAAAAGGAGAAAAAGGAATTCAAAATGAAAGATGGAAATAAATCCCAATCTACACAAGGAATCGCTTGCTTCGAGTGCAATGGACACAGACATTTCAAGAAAGAGTGTCCTAATTATTTGATATCGAAGGGCAAGGTATATGCCACAACTCTTAGTGACTCGGATTCATCCACTTTTGATTTTGAGGAAAGCTGTGACGGAGAAGGAAATTACTCTGCTTTTATGACTATTGCTCATGTTGAGTCTTCAAAGGACTTGAATTTGCTTGTACAAGAGCTTGGGGAGCATAGTGATGTGGAATCAATGGGAACTGTAGAAGAATAAAGAAGATGAGAGTACAGGGGGCCTTCAAGAAAACTTTAATTCACTTCTTGAGAAATCAGGAGAATATGCACATATGGACAAGGCAGCCGTAAAAAAGACGAAGAAGGCAAAGGAGGACTATAGAAGTCTCCTAGTGCGACATAAGGAGGCCAAGTGTGAGATAGAGATGCTGAATGGAGAGCTAATCGAAGCCTACTCAAAGATAAAATTTCTTGAGCTTAAGGTAGTTCAAGCAAATGCCATGGTAGAGAGAGCCTCCACCAAGAAACTAGATGATGTCATTTCCACTCAAAAACAATTCTCAGACAAATCTGAGTTGGGATATACCGGAGAAAGTAGTTCAACTATCAAAATCACTAAAGAAGTGAAGTTTGTGCAAGCCAAAGAACCTATAGTGGCTGCTTCTACAGCGAAGAAAGTAAGGGATGAAAAGAAGAAGAATGTGGCTGACCAAAGAGTGTTGAACAAGCCCCGTAACCAATCAATGATCAAGCCTGAAGCTAGAGGAAAATCTCTTCCAAGATCACAAAGAGGTTCAAGAACGAACCATTTTTGTCATCATTGTGGACTTCAAGGACACACCAAATCGAATTGTCATAAGCTTAGAGTATTGAAGAATGCAACTAATCAAAGGTCAAGAGGACCAAGAAATGACAAGAGGACTTGGGTTGTTGAGTCATCAAGAGGTCGAAATGGTGATTTTGGTGTGATGGACGTGATGAAGATGATTGGTGCATTCACCACCTACTTGGAAAGCTTCATTAAAAGGTTTGAAAGTCTTAACTCTCATACACAATCCTATAGGGATATCACCACAAATGCACATAATGTGTGGGTGAAGAAGGGTACTCATGCATAAGCATTACAACATGTCCATGCATTAATTCTTACTATGCTTTGTGACTATGCTTAGTTGTGTGCTTTTTGCTTGTTGGTGTTGAAAATTGTTTGTTTGTTTATTTTTTTTGTTTTGTTTTGTTTTGTTCTGTTTTTTTGTTTTTTTGTTTTTTTTTTTTAATGTTTTTACACTGTTGTTTTGATCAATCTCTTCTTGCTTTTGTGTTAAAAATCCAAAAACACATAAAAGTAGAAAATCCAAAAAATTTGATTGACATTGTTGACTTTTGTCTCAAAACATGTTTTGCCTTGTACCTTTGTACTAATGGCTTTGTACATCTACGAGCTTAGCTTGTTTCCTATGCACTCATATCATTGTGGGAGAAATCTTGAAATCTATGTGACTGTTGTAAATAGATCTTCAATCTTGTCATGAATGATTAGTGAATGGTTTTGTTGATCTTGAGACATGCATAGACTTATGCCTATATATCTTCCCACTATTTTATTTTATTGCTTTTACTTAAAGAGCTCACCAAATGTAAATCTCCAAATAAAAAGAGATATTGAGCTGCGAAAGCTTGTCGTATATGTATTTGACTAGGAAAAAGAGAAAGCGACCAAAAATAAATGTATGACGCCCAAAAAGCCAAAGGCTAACTTATCAAAGTGAAATATAAAAAATTTCAGGCATCTATCTCTCAATGAGATGTATTGTTTCAAAAAGATCAAATGATGTAGTGTTTATGACGCCAAATGAAGAGCTTCAAAGTTATGATTATCAAGTTGTTTGTGGGAGGTCATATATGCATATTTTTATAATTGAGATGAGTCACATTATCTAGTGCTAATTGTGTATATCTTGGTTGAATTGATCATTGAAACTTCACATTAGACTAAGGACTATCTCATTTTTGATATCCACACATATCACACATGTCTATGTTCAATGAATGCCATAATTTGTGTGATTGTACATGATTAAATGTGTTTTCATATGCTCTATCTTTGTTAATCAAACACAAAAATATTTTTGAGTATTTTAGTTTGTTTTTGGAAAGTTCTTTGTTTTTACAAAAATATTAAAATTTCAAAAACAATGTTGCCCTGTTCTGGTGACTCAGTTGCAGGTTGGTCCAAATGCATGCCCCAGTTGCGAACATTACTTAGAAGGTATTTGCGACTCACTGGTGAGTCAATATTCCAGTCACAAAAAATACTTAGAATATTTTTCAAATTTTGGGTTTTAATGTTTCTCGCAGCTCACTGTGGTGACTTGTTTGCAGGTGGAAGGTCCAGTCGCAATGTGTACACAGAGATTTTCGCGGCTTACCTCGCGACTGTCTCGTAGGTAAACCTTCTAGTAGCAAAAAACACTTTGAAAAATTAAAAAAAAAAAATTTCTTTAAGTTTTCTGGCAGCTGGCCTTGGCAACTTACACACGATTTGAATCAATCGCAAAAATCACGTGTTTTGCGCAAATTGGTTTGTTTTTAAAACTTTTTAGTTTTCCCTCGATCTTTTGTGACTATTCATTGTCTTCCCCGTTTGAACCTTTCTCAAACTCACCATGTTTCTCACATAAACCACCATTATTATCATCATTTCTACTTCAATCTTCAAGGAGATGTATGGGTTTTGTTTCTCACACATTAAATTTCACATTTACTGTATATATCTCTTGAAACGTGTGTTTATTTTTTGCTAATATTTGTATATCTCTTAATTGAATATGAGGGTTTGGTAAAAGAGTTTTATACCAATGCAATTGTTGAAGGCGAAGAACTCAAGTGCTGGGTTAGAAGAAAACGTTTCTCAGTCTTTCCCACATATCTGGCTGAGATCCTTCACATCAACTGGTTGATGCTTAAAAACTCATCGGTTTATGATGATCTATGTCCAGAAAAGGATCTACTTCGAGATGCTCTAGGAAAAGACTTGGAATTCTCGTCAAATGGAAACTCCCTCAGTGTTTCCTCTCTTCCTCTAAACTTGAGGGTGCTTACAATCATCATGTTTCACAATCTGTACCCATTATCTAGCACTGGGTATATGAACCTCAAACGTGCCTTGTTTCTTCATGATCTGATCTCTGATGTAGTGATTGACATTTGGGCTCATATCTTTCATGTTATGCGCAAAACGGTTCTATGAACTAAGTCAAGGATATGCATTCCTTTTTGCTGCCTCATTTCTAGGATATTGAAGCTCAAAGGGATTCATCCATCAACAGATGAGTCTCCCTACACTAAACAAGTGCCAATCAACATGCGTATGTTCAACGAAACCTATAAGAAGATGAGGACTAGCTATTCCATGATAAAAAGGGGGAGATGATATTGATAGGGGGAGTACAATGATAGGTGGAAAAAGAGTTGGATCAAAGGGGGGAGATTTCAGCAAGCAGGCCTATGTTTAATATTTTGTTTCATATTAGCATAATTCAATGTTTATGTTTTGACATATTCAGTTTAAGTTTTGGTTTGTACCTGTTACTTTTGTAAGCTTTTAAGGTTTTTGTACCCATGCTTTGTAGCTTAAGTACTTGATGTTAAATGTCATGCATTTTCTTTAAGTACATCACTCTTGTGCCTTTCATTGGATTTTATATCCTTAATGCAATTACCTTGTATTGTTGTTTTGATTGAGTGTTGGATATGCAAATGATACTTTGCAATTGATCTTATTAGCTTGCATGTCTATTCCACATGTGAGTTAGCATTGTGATCACTATTTATAGTGATTGTTCATTTTTGGTCAAGCCATGGTATATTATTTAGTTCCATTTTGCTTGATCGCATTGTGCTTGGTCCATATGCATTATAGGTATTCTGTGTACAATGATCATATTGTGTTGTTGTGTTTCAGAAGATACTTGTTCTTATGGTTCAAGAGCTTCACAAATTCTAGAATTAAGTATAAGTGAGTTTTGATCAACTGTTCCCAACTCACGCGTTAAGTTTAGAGTTTGTTTTAGGGTTTTGTCATGGA